>JANIJH010000004.1:40631785-40660948 GCA_024520975.1 Erythroxylum areolatum
TAGTACGCCACCCTCGCGGGGCACGGACTCGGATGTCACCAACGATAGCGGGTTCGGGTCACTCGGGAGTGGGGTGTTACACTATAAGAGAGATTTTGAGGTTGTTCAAGAAGAGAAAAAGGTAAAGGAAGAGAAGAGTTTCCATTTGAGCCAAGGATCTCTATATTTGGTGAAGAACCAAAGGGATCAAAGATACCTATTTCAGTTAGATCAGCTCATGGAGCACACATTAAAGATACAACAGGAAAGAGCCTTAGAGATCTCAGGTTGTTTGCAAAGAGAAGAGACATTCTAAATAAGTCTATAAGCAAGGAAATCAAGGTGGGTACATGTTTATAATAGAGTTAATAAGCCACTATTGTTTTCTTAAATCAAAGAAGTTTTCTGATTTTCATTTGCATCATAAGTGTTGCATTATTGCTCATGAATGATTATGAAATCTGTTATATGTTTATTACATGGTTTGAGTGATATCTTTTGGAAAAAGATGCATGTTTATGAAATCATGTTTTCAAGAATAGTTTTCAAGATATACGTCAAGCATGTGAAAAGCAAGTTTTTATGAGAATGTGCCTTATGGTCAAAATGTTTTCAGTTCATGAATTACATGTTACGTGGGCTTGTGGTGGTCCCCTAAGTTAATTCACGTGCACGTTGACCCAAGTTTAAGGCTTCTCCTGCCTACCCGCTAGTGACATGGAGCTCCTTCATGGACTCCCATAAGTTCACGGCTATACAAAACCATTATGTGGGATTGCGCTAGTACATTCTGTTCACGACTACATAGGACCCTTGGGGGAAATGTATAGTGCGTTCTGTTTTGGATCTACCCAAACCATTTTGATGTGCTTATGTGTTCATGATTTGTGAACGAGTTGAAAAATGCATAAATTGTGTTGTTTGTGATTTTGATTACTTGACAAGACAAGAATTTTGAGAAACATGTGTTTTATAGACTCATTGGAAGTTTTCTATGGCAAGTAAAATGGTTTCAAAAGTTTTTGCTTATCTTTTTATTGTAAACTGTTACCCACGAGCTTTCAAGCTCACCCCCTTCTTGTCCCCACCTCCAGGTTATGAGCAAGAGATGGAGTGAAAGAGAGTCAAGGCATCACTCCAAATTTTCTTATGATGTATTTTGAGTTAGTTTTGGAAAACACAAGGCTTTAGTCACTTTTCAAGAATTTGTAGTTCATGTAACTCTTGTATTTTGAGATTTCGGATTATGTTGTAATGTGGCTTGAAAGGCCATTATAGCTTTGTAAAATCCTTTGTTTTGAGGGTATTGAAATTTGAATGATGAAAATTAGTTTTTTGTAATGTATTAAAGAGTATGATGAAGTAAAGACATGAGAGTCTTATGATATTTCTGCAAGAGTTAGAATTCGCATTCAGAAATAGGATCTAACATTAAAGTAATAAGTTTGTTTTGATATTTGATTGTCATGGGCACGCCACCGTTGTGGGATGATACCTAATAAGGGTTTTTGGAAATAACCCTATCGAATAATACACTCAGGCTTTATGATTAGTTTCATGTTTTCGCAAGAGTTGGGTTCCGGCAACGGTGCCCAACAAAAAATACATTACGCATAATTGTAGAACCAACAATAGCAGAATCGTAGTACAAAACAACACCATTATTGATTATATGGAAAATATATCCACAACTGTGTAAAATAGAAACTGAAATCAAATTCCTTCTCATAGAAGGCGCCTAAACAATATCTTTCAAAAGCAAATCATGTCCACTACTCAACTTTAAGGAAACTACTCCTATGTGCTCAACATTAACATTAAATCCATCTCCTAGTTGCACTGTCAACTCCCCATTATTTGGCTTTCACTTGCTTCTGAACCCCTGCTATGAGTTCATTACGTGAATAGTTGTCTAACCACTATAAATTAAGAGGAACATTAACCAGATTTGATTTAAAACTTTCTTCTTTGCCAACCAATTCTTAAACTTCACATAGTCACGCTGCATATGCCCATGTTCTTAACAAAAGTTGTAGTTTCCATTAAAAAAGGCTTGGGCTTAGCACCAGAACTCTCACCAGGCCCAGAAGGTAATGCAGGTTTATCATTCCCCTTCTTCTTAAATTGAGGCCTACCCTATTTGTTTCTATAAAATTTCTTCTAGTCACCACTCTTGTGAGAAGTGTGATGAATACTGTGGGACTTTCCCTTCTTCATAGTATGCTCCTCTTGAATAAGAATGGAAATCAATTCATCAATGCTCCATTCATCTTTCTGAGCATGGTAAGTGGCCCTGAGAACTTTAAACTTAGATGGAAGAGATTCAAACACTTGCCAGATCAGATAATCCTCTCCCAGCACAACTTTCATAGCCGTGAACTTGTTATACTAGTTCACAAGCTTCATAATATGCTCACGAATACCACCCACACCATCATACTTGGTCTTAGACAATAAAGACAAGTAATTAGACTTTTCAATCTTATCAAACTTCTGAAAATTTTCACCAACAACCTTGAGATAATTTTTGGCGTTATTAGTTTCTGTGATGCTCTCTTTAATAGTCTTCTCCATTGTGTAATTGATAGTTATCAAACACACATTATTAGAACTAACCCACTTATCATATTTAGCTTTATCTGCAATGGAAGTCTTAGCAGTGGGTTGTGCAAGCTCATCCTCAAGGAGAGCAACATCAATATTAAAAACCACCAAAAAAAGATTTAAAGATTCAAGTCGATCCTCATAATTAGTCCCATTCATCTTAATAAAAGAATTCAAAGCTGGAAATTAGTACAAAGCAGGGAGATTTAGCAAATGTATCAATAACTAACATAATTGGGCAAATAACACAGTTGGGTTCTCATGTAATTACAATCATGCCTAAAGGTCCCGAATTACAACACAGATCACCTAGAGCATTAAATATGCCCTAAAGCTAATATCGATAGGATACTGAAAACTTAAAGATATAATTCAATGAATTAAACTAAGCATTAGAAACCACATTAATAAAGACAAACCGATAGGGTAAGTGCATCATTAATATAGTATCTAATTTATGCCCAATAACAACATAACAATAGCATTTTGTAATAATTAGTCTCATAATAGGTGAGCTTATAATTACACAAAGTGAATGAAAATAGTCCAATAACATTCCTAAGATTCCCTTCATAGGTTTCAGTTAGCACCATAATTACAAAATTAACCATACTAATCATATAATAAAATATTATATGCATAAACTACATCCAAAATTAATTTTGGTGCATAACTACATAACATTGAGAGTACACAAGGCCCCACAAGCCCAAATAATACCATAAACAAGTACAAAATTTTCAAGAAAAAATTTGGAGAGTACATTATATTTTTATTAATTTTAAAATTCAGGAAAAATAAAAATAAAATTTCGATTATTCAAAAAATTCCACAAAACACCATAAATTAGAACTAAGCAAATGGAGCAAACATACAAAATTTGGTACAAAACGGCCAACGGAGGAGGCCACACACGCCACCACGTGCCACCACTGTGTATGGGGAAATAAAAGCGGGTCGGGTGTCATCTTCTCCACCCGGATAATTGATATTTGGGACATCCGACCCGGTTCATGACCCAGTTTAAAATTTGTCCACAACTTCTTCAATTTTGATCCTTTTTCAATGAAATTGATGTCATTAGATTCAGAATTTAATGATCTATCAAACCCTCAATCAATTCCATAAAAAAAGCTTATGAATAGGTTCGGAAAATTTTGAAAGATACGGTTTTTCAAAAAAAAAGAATGGTTTTCATGGTTTGTTTTTAGGTTCTAGGGTTTTAACGAAAAAGTAGAAAATTTAACACCAAATCCAAACAAATCAACAACAACAAAATTGATTTCAAAGAAATTTAAAAAATAGATTTCAAAATTAACAAATTAACAAAAAAAGAAAAAACTAATATAAATTACCCAACATTAGCAGTCACAATTAGGGTTAAGAAGCTCTGATACCAATTGAAGAATAATTGACATGAAATCACAGATTAATTTCATAATTAATTAATACAATTGATTAACCCTAGGATTACAATGTACTAGATTCAATAATTGGATGGACAAGTATCTGAAAATTGAGGAACAATTGAATCCATTGTTATTTTCTGTGAAGTAGAGTGACAGAGACTCAGAGGATTGACTACTGCTATTCCAAACCTTGATTGAAAAGAATCCAGTATAGTTCTCAATGGGGCGACTGTATTTAAAGTTGGCTAGAAGTAGGGCCTCCTGTGCACTGCAATACATGGGTCAAGCCTACCCATCATAGTAAGCCCATGAACACAAGCCCAATGACACGTTAGGGAGAGAATTACCAAGCCCAATTATCTTGTTAGACCCTGAAAGTTTCTTAGAAGTTAGAGCTATTAATGGGAAATTTGGTGATTCGTCCTAAGTAAAGAACAAATGATGAAAATTCTTGAACCAAGAAATGATAGGCAAGGGTAAAGTAGCGAATGAAAAATGTGGATAGATTCATATTTTGCCTTGGTGTTTTTAGTGGATAAGAGCTTTCGAAATGGGATGAATTAAGATGAAATTTAGAAGTAGAATGAGAAAAAAAATGAAATTGAATGTGTATAGTAAGTTTATGAAGAATATGTACATACGTGTATGTTATGTTATTGGTGTTCATGATAAATCATGGATTATAAATTTCTTTATAGGTGATATTGAATTGAAATGAAGTTGAGAATGAGGAGTAAATGAAGTAAAAAAGGTGATCTTAGTATGATATGTGTTAAGGAAAGATTGTGAAACAAAATGGATGGTTGATCTGGAAAATGTTTATGGAGTATGTTTCAGTCATTTAGCCACAACTTTTTATCTAGTTATCTAAACAAGATGATTTTTGATTTGGATTAAACTAGAAACATATGGATACATTTCTTATGATTAAACTAGAAACATATGGATACATTTCTTATGAAGACATCGAATTTAAATTTTTTCTTTAAGAATCTTAAAATTTGTCATGAAGTTGAGAATTGGGTGTAGTACATTAGTGGATGAATGTAAAGTTTGTATTCTGAATTCTAGGGAAATTCTGGATCGATCTAGGCTAGATTAGCAAAATTTGTCTTCTGTAAAGTTGTAGATCTTTCTTTTAGCTTTCCAACGATATATAGTATGGAATTTTAATACTTCTAGGTTGAAAGTTATAGTCCTTGTAAAGGAAGATGTATCTTCTGTCTTTTCGCTTCTTCTATGTTTTGTACCTTCTATGTTTTGCTTCTTCTGTGTTTTGCTTCTTCTGCCTTTTGCGTCTTCTGTGATAATGTCATCTTCTTTTGTGTTTCTTTTGTGATGACGTCATATTCTTCTGTGTTTCTTCTGTAATGACGTCATCTTCTTTTGTGTTTTGTTTCTTTTGTGATGACGTCATTTTCTTCTGTGTTTTGTTTCTTCTACCTTTTTGTTTCTTCTATGATGACGTCATCTTCTTCTATATTTTGCTTCTTTTATTTTTTTCACTTGGCCTATTTTCTGTTCCATTTTTGACCCTTCAAACGATAAAATCTGTCTTCGAGGTCTTCATGAAAGTTGTAGATCTTGAAATCCTCTTTTGGACCATATAAATAACACCTTAATCTGATATCTTTAGGAAAAATTATACAATTTTCCCACTTCTTCTGTCTTTTTCCACTTCTTCTGTTTTTTTTTATTAGTTTGCTTTGTACCTATCTTCTATTCCATTTTAGACCCTTCAGTAGATAGAATCTGTCTTGGAGGTCTTTATGAAAGTTGTAAATCTTGAAGTCCTCTTTCTAATCATATAAAGAACATCTCAATCCGATATCTGTCAGGAAAGTTATAGCAATTTTCCCACTTCTTTTGCGATGACATCATCTTCTTCTGTGTTTCTTCTGTGATGACGTCATCTTCTTTTGTGTTTTGCTTCTTCTGCCTTTTTGTTTCTTCTATGTTTTGCTTCTTCTACCTTTTGCTTCTTCTGTGTTTTATTTCTTCTGCCTTTTGCTTCTTTTGTGTTTTATTTCTTCTACCTTTTGTTTCTTATGTGTTTTGCTTCTTCTGCTTTTTTGTCTTCTTCTACTTTTTCATCTGACCTATATTCTGCTCCATTTTTTACCCTTTAGAAGATAGAATCTGTCTTCTAGGTCTTCATAAAAGTTATATATCTTGAAGTCCTCTTTCTAACCATATAAAGAACACCTTAATCCAATATCTGTAGGGAAAGTTATAGCAATTTTTCCACTTCTTCTGTCTTTTTCTATTCGTCTACTTTTTCATTTGACTTCATCTGTACCTATCTTTTGTTCCATTTTTGACCCTTTAGAAGATAAAATATATCTTTTAGGTCTGCATAAAAGTTGTAGATCTTGAAGTCCTCTTTCGAACCATATAAAGAACACCTTAATCTGATATCTTTCGAGAAAGTTATAGCAATTTTCCCACTTATTCTGTCTTTTCCCATTCGTCTGCTTTTCCATTTGGTTTCGTCTGTACCTATCTTCTGCTCTATTTTTGACCCTTCAGAAGATAGAATATGACCTCAAGGTCTTCTTCAAAGTTTTATATCTCAAAGTTTTTTTTTAAATCATCCTAATATAATCTTAATCCAACATCTCTAGTGAAAGTTATGGCCTTTGTCCCGAGACAAGTTCAATATGATTGAGGACCAAATCTTGTTTGATTCTTTCGGCCATAATTTTGCTATCCGGCCTCCAAATAATGTGATTCTTGAACCCTTATATTCCTAACACTTTTCTTTTTACATCTCCATGAAATTTTATAGATTTTGGTATTGATGTGAAAAATATGTAGTAAATCAAGTAAGGGTATCGATTGGAAGAGTAGGAATTGGATATTTTACTGAACATGCTTTAGTATTTTGATGATTTCTGGATCAGTATAGCTCTGAATAAGATGATTCTTGTTTCAAGATAAACTAGAGACATGGAGATACAAATGGTATGGAGAATTTGAAATCAAATTAAGTTTCTAAGAGGTTTAAATTTTCGATAGAAATTGTGCATAGTATGCTGATTTGGACAAGAGCAGTCCAAAAATGTTTGAAGTGTATCTTTCGAATCACTAAACCAAATGGATTGATTTTGGTGTCTTTAGAAATTTAAGACAATAGAGAATATTTTCTAGAGGAAAGTGTTATGTCAGAATATTCAAGGGTGTTTTTGGTAAGACACTTAAAATTAAAAGAACATAAGCCTATAAGGAAGGATAAAATGGACCTTTTGGACTCATTAAGGGTATAAAAGGAAGATGAAATTACGGTCTTGCTTTTAAAGAAGAAGCAAGAACGAAATTGAGGGAGAAGAAACAAACAGAAGAGTGAAGAAGGAGAGAAAGGAGAGAAAACAAGCTAGGGTTTAACATTTCTTGGTCTTCAAAAGAGATTTTGGAGTTGTTCATAAGTGCATCATAAGTGCATCAAAGAGATTTTCTTGGTCTGATTTTCATTTGCATCATAAGTGCTACATTATTGCTCATGAATGATTGCCAAATCAGTTATATGTTTGTTACATGGTTTGAGTGATATCTTTTGGAAAAGATGCATATTTATGAAATCATGTTTTCAAGAATGGTTTTTAAGATGTACGTCGAGCATGTGAAAAGCAAGTTTTTATGAGAATGTGCCATACGGGCAAAATATTTTCAATTCATGAATTACATATTACATGGGTTTGTGGTGATCCCTTAAATTAAGTCACGTGCACGTTGATCAAGTTAAAGGCTTCTCCCGCTTGCCCGCTAGTGGCATGGAGCTCCTTCATAGACTCCCATAAGTTCACGGCTATGCAAAACCATTATGTGGGCTTGCGCTAGTACGTTCTGTTCACGGCTACACAAGACTCTTAGGGGAAATGTGTAGTACGTTTTGTTTTGGATCTACCTAAACCATTTTGATGTGCTTATATGTTCATGATTTGTGAACAAGTTGAAAAATGCATAAATTGTGTTGTTTGTGATTTTGATTACTTGATAAGATAAGAATTTTGAGAAACATATATTTTATAGACTCAATGGAAGTTTTCTATGGCAAGTAAAATGGTTTCAAAGGTTTTTGCTTATCTTTGTATTATAAACTGTTACCCACGAGCTTTCAAGCTTACCCCCTTCCTGTTCCCACCTTTAGGTGATGAGCAAGAGATGGAGTGAAAGAGAGTTAAGGCATCACTCCAAATTTGCTTATGTTGTATTTTTGAATTAGTTTTGGAAAACACAAGGCTTTAGTCGCATTTCAAGAATTTGTAGTTCATGTAATTTTTGTATTTTGAGATTTCAGATCATGTTGTAATGTGGCATGAAAGGTCATTATAGCGTTGTAAAACCCTTTGTTTTGATGGTATTGAAATGTGAATGATGAAAATTAATTTTTATGTAATGTATTAAAGAGTATAATGAAGTAAAGATATGAGAGTCCTATGATATTTCCGTAAAAGTTGGACTTCGCATTCAGAATTAGGATCCATCACTAAGGTAATAAGTTTGTTTTGATGTTTGATTGTCATGGGCACGCCACCCTTGTAGGATGATGCCTAATAAGGGTCTTTGGAAATAATCCTACAGGATAATACGCTCAGGCTTCATGATTTCGCAAGAGTTGGGTTTCGAAATCGGCGCCTAACATATCTTGACATCAAATTAAATCAAATTAGTTAGGGTTTGTACAAAATTATGTTTATTATGCTAGTCCACAAAATTAATGATAAAATTCTATCATTATCTCTTGGCTATGCCTAATCTTCCACCGAATACGTCCATCGAAGTAAATTGAGACTTTATTGGACACAGAATACAAAAGGGAGCCTCTTCTACGCCGTAAGGGTCTGGACGAACAAATAAGATAAACCCTAAATTATAATCAATCTTTTTTATTCCCAAATTAATATAATAATTCATTGGACATCAGGTGATTGTTCACCTTGCTCTTCATCTATGGAAAATCTTAAAGCCCAGGAGCAAAATGCGATAAGTTCTAATTACCAAAATCTCATACTTCCATCTGTTATCCCTCACTATAAACTTTTATTTGCCAATTATAATTAATTTGCTCACTCACCGATATGGTAGTCTCCTATATGATCTAATATAGTCTCTTTTCTCTATTAAGGAAAGGTATGGCATTCCTCTCTTCTCATACTTTATACACATAGGTACCTAATAACATGATCACCATACTCTTATCTGCCTTTGGTAGTTTAGAGACCCAAATCCACTCAATCATCTCTAAGTAATTACATTAATAAGCATGATTTTATATTTTTAAAGCAAGTGTTTCCATAAATGAGAGGAGAACGCACATTCAAAGAAGACATATAGCTAGGTTTCAACGTTTACCTTACACAACGAGCATCTATTAACTATATTAAGACAGGTCAATTGATCCAATGTGTTTAATTTGTTATTCATCAGCAACCAAAGTAGGAAATATATTTTAGGTAGGAGATTGCTATTCGATGCCAATCCTGAGAAGTTTAGGATACTCCCTCTTGTTTATTGCATATTATTAAAGGTTTTACAAGATAAAATGTCATTTTGTAGGGATCCAAATATACTATCATTGACAAGTTATTAACTTACTATTGTATGTGTTGATTTATACCCTACAACCAATAGCTTTGGTTTTAGTTTAGTGACAATAATTAAAGGCATGTCTAGAAGTCCATGGGATACATTACAAATGAAATTATAACGAGATCATAATTATGAGATTCATATTGAATTTATGTATTATCCCAAAATTGTTTCTAGTCATTGTTCTATTAAAACTGTATATTAATAGAACGCAAAAAGGCTAGTACACTTTATATTTTTTCTTATAAAAGAAGTAGTCGATCTCATAGACTAAAGTATGGAGATACTTAAACAAATGTATGGGTGCTTGTTAAAACAAGTTCACTAAACAAACTCGATATGAGAAAATCTATTTGAAACATTACTTGTATGTCTATGGAATTCTCATTGTGATGATTGTATAAGTGATTCTGTGATTTGATATCAGTAAAGTTATATTGTATAGAGATTGCCATATTTTTAATATTACTTATGACCTATTTAATCGTGGGTCGATCAATACGTAGTCACTGAATGTAATCATGAATTGTAGGGAGGTAGTTATGTGATCAAGATAGGATTCATCACCCTAAAATAATTAGGGAGAATATTCCATTGTTCTCGATTAGTATTGATTCTGAAAATCCTTGTCCAAGGTGGAATGAAGCTTTGTAAATATTTTACAAATGTCATTATTTAAATGAATAGCTAATAACAAAGAGCTAATATGATTCGACTAAAAATAGAGTAAAAATTAATTATATACTTTATGTCTAATCGAAACACTATATGATGAAATGGTTGAATTATATAGAAAAATCATGTACAAAAAGGTTAGTCAAAATCACTTTGATATTCTTAAATATTTGGGTAGTCATGATGCATTGCTAGATGCCAATCTTGATCTATGATTATAAATTGTTTAATTGGAGAATTAAAGATAAATTGAAAGGAGTTTTAATTGATCTAATTCTAATTATGAATTAGAATTATAATTTATAATCATTTCCAACATATTTGAAAACTTAATAGGTCTCACATAAAGAATGAGTTGAAGAGAGCAAATTCATTTTAATCAAGTTAAATTTGATTGTAAAGTTTGAGAAACTTTATGATTAAATATGAGATATTTAATAAATAAGGATCAATATGAGATATTGAATCTAATTTGGGCATAAATGGTATTTAATTAGAATTATTTATAATTGTAATTAAAGCTCAATTAAAATTAGAGTTTAATTTCAATTAAATTACCAAAATGTCCAAAACCTATTATAAATAGGCTTAAGCTCTAATAGAGCTACCACTTCTTGTTTAACCCTTTCTCTAAGAGTTACAAAATTCTCTCAGCATATTCTATAGATACCATTAGAAGTCAGACACTTGTATAGCTATAATGGTTGAGATGGATTGATTTTGGAAACAATTCGAGAGATACGACAAGATAAAGATAAAGATAAAGTTTTGGAATAATTACAAATCATACTTTGTTATGATTCATGTGTTAATCATTTTATAAAATTAAATTGATTTAGGTTTTGTGAAATCAAAATTTTGAAAAGATTTTGTAATTATTTCGCTACGATCAGGATCAGTTTTTTTCAATTCCAACCCAATTTTCCAACAATATGTGGGATAAGCAATTATATGATAGTTTTTGTTAAGAAAAGAATTGTATCACTTGAATTAACAAAGTTGGGAATAATAATAGAGGGTTAAAAAGACATGTCATGTTTTTTGGTGGGATTGAATAAAGCTAACACCCATATGCAAATCTTTAATCATATGTTGCCATTCATTAATATGGTTTGAAGATAATTATCATGAACTCCCTTCTCCTTTCTAGGTAAAAAGGGCCTATGCATTATTATACCATTTGACACCATAACATGACTCATAAATGACATTATAACATAGTCCATGTATAGTTATATACTAAAATTTAAACTAGAACACAACCAACTACACTATTATGTAGTTAACTGTGTCAAAATAAAACTTTAATCAACACAGTTTCATATGTGATCATGTGCCAATCTGTGTATTTCATGTATCTAGTTCAAGTTGTTAGAGAAGTATAGGGTTGATCACAAGACTATGTACTAAGCTATGTAAATAAAATCTTCAATAAACACAGTTTTATGTATGGTCTTATGCCAATCATTTTATTTCACAATTTCTTGTTAAAATTTCAATAAGAACACACTTGGCTATGTATTTATCCATGTTTATCATAAACTTAAATGAACATAATTTGCTTTAAGGTTGACCATAGAAGAGTGTATTTAACCATATTAGACAAAAGCTTTCAACAATATAGTTTGTTTTCATGTATCAATATGTCTCCATTATATAGATGTTTGGTATTATTTCTACTTAATCATGATATTCTTACTTCACAATGAAGTTGTTACTAATTTTAAACATATCCTTGTAATTTCTTTTACATCTATGATATTAAATATACTGGGTGCTGATATTGTTTGTGTTAAGTCATAACATTCTTTTTATTCAATCAAAATTGTCCTATTTAAAAGTCTATTTCTTGCTTATATGTAATAAATGATCATATTTTTGTGCATAGACATAGTATTCAATAAATAGATTACTAGTATATTATGCATCGAATTAGGGTATTATTTGCACTTAGAGATGGTATTCCAATTTTTCTCTAAAGTTGATACTTATTTAATTCATTATGGTATCTTTTGTTTGTAGTTGTAACATTGAACGTACTGAGAGTTGGTATAGTTGTATTAAGGCATGGTTTTTTTTTCATTCAATCATTATTTTTAATCTAAAATATAATTGTTAATTAACGAATGATGATATTTTTTAACCTAGACATGGTATTAGATAGATAGAGTATTAGTATAGTTTATATCGAAATAGAATATTGCATGCACTCAAAGATGATATTCTCTTTTCTCACTAAAGTTGATACATATTTTAATTGCATGGTGGTAACTTTTGTTTATAGTGGTGATATTAAATATATTGATTGTTGGTATGATTTGTACTATGCTATGATATTCTTTCGATTCCTTCAATATTTTCCCATTTAAAAGAGTTTGTTTTGCTTATTTGTAATGAATGATAATATTTTTTAAACATAGACATAATATTGAATAAACGTAAGTACTAGTATATTTTTCACTAGCATAAGATATAGTTTGCACTCAAAGATAGAATTTTGATATTAAAATGTATGTGATACTTATATTTAATGACTAATTAAATTTTTTTACATTAGACTAGTATTACATGTATTGAATACTATTATAGTTTTTATTGAGTCATGAAATTATTTGTACTTAGTCATGATATTCCCTTATGAAAGTGAAGTTACTTGTTTCAAATGAACATGCAATGATATTTTTCTAGATAAGCATGGTTTAGAATACGAGTCATAGTATTGCTTATGCAAATTTCTATCAGAATACTCACATAGTAAAATAGAGTACACACCAAATGTAAAGAAACCAAAATAATTTAGTGCACCAATATGGACAATCTTCTTCTTTATTCTTTCCATGAAAACAATAGATAGAAGACATAAAGATAGTATGTGGATATATCCCTGATGTCCTTGTTTGTTAATAACAAATAAACAAAACAAATGTTTCAAATCTAAGTAAAAAAAAGAAAGGTGATAGTTCCTACCTTCAAAGTTCAATAATTACATGAACATCTTCCCCGGAAATGGAAGAAAGAATCAAAAGAAGAAAAAAAAAGGTCAAATGAAGGAAACAACTAAACAAAGCAAATTGTTCCAAATTGAAATAGTTGTAAAAAGGTGATAGTTCCCACTTTTAAATTTCAACAGTGACATGAATATCTTATGTAAAAATAGAGGAAAGGACTAAAGCAAATGATGAAAAAATAACCTTTTTGTTTTTGTCACCATTAACATATTTGAACATTCTTTTATCTTTAATTCTCCCACAAAGCATTTTCCTTTACTAAAAGTTCAACATTGATGCACAAGTGAAATATATATAAAAACAAGTTCTTATCATTAAATGAGATATTTGATAATGACTACCACTTATATTCTCCCTCAATCATTAACTTACAAGTTTCTGAATCTTTTTTGTATAAAGACGAAAGTATCTAGTCATTCACATTTCAACGCAGTACTTATGCGTTGCATATTTACATCAAACATCAAACATAACAAAGCTTTTCCCTTTGTACTCAAGTCTCAACCTCAGAGTGAATGTGCGTGTCGATGGAACGAGCGAAACCTACTTACACTCAAACCGATTCATTTTCATTCTACTTTCTAATTTCCTTTCAAACTAGCTTCTGCAACCAGAGAGCTTGAAGATGGTATTAACAAATTTCTCGGTTCGCCAGAACTCATCACCTGTTCATCATCTATCAATTCTGGGCCTTGAACATTCAACTCGCTTGAATCATTCTCAGAGATGCGGTGCTTGGTTTTGTCAGAAACATCAGAGCGGGTTATAGAGTTCGGAACTGCTGACATCTTCTCAAGTTGAGGGGACGAAGTTGACTCATCATCCGAAGAGTCCAAGTCTGGATCAATTACAATTTGTGGATCACCTTGAGATGTTCTTGACCCTTTCCGAGAAAATACATGTTTCAAAATATTCTTTGCCCTATCTTTCACATGTCCTTTTCCTGGGCTCCCTAGAACAGTTCCCTCCTCAAGAACCATTGCAGTTTCTCCGGAAAGACCATCTTCTACTATGAGCTGCACACCTACTGTCTTCTGATTAAGGGCTCTAATGTTAACATACGGAGACTGAGCAGTGTCTACAGTACTGCTTGTATTATCCTGATTTTTGTTGCGATGGAACATGGAGCCAACCTTATAAAAACCTCGCCGAAATTTGCTCCTGGAACTTTTTCCCTCACCATTTTCATCACCACTGCCGCTATCACTGTTAAGGGGTTCAGATGCTGCTGCTGTTGTGCTGCCATATGAATCATTAGGAACTCGCTGGACTTTAGTATCAAGGAGCCTATTCTTACCTTTTCTGGGCTCCCATGTTTGTGACACCTCGCTTCCAGGTTGGTGGACCCATATCCCAGTCTCTTGTTGCCCTTCAACGTTGATAGGCTCAAAATTGTCACGCACTTTGGCAAGCTTTTCTGAGGAAATTGATGAAAAAGAATCTCCGCCAGTATCACTTGCAAAGCTATCTCTTTGTACTTCCTTGTTCATCTTTTCTCCATCAGACGAATCTCCATTCCCCTGAAAACGGTTACCCATAAACTAAAGTATGTTAAACATTGAAAACATTTACAAGTCATTTGTTGTTGAATCCTACTTTAAAAACAGTAACCTTTGCATTTGCTTCAAGTATGGTAATGGCAAGATGTAGCCTTCCCATTTTAATGTTCTGAAGGGGTAACCACATGTCATGCCTCTCACCATCCCTTAGACCATTGATATTAACTGTGCAATCCCTTTAAATGGTAGAAGAGAATGTATTAGCAGGTTGAACAGCCAACTAGTCAAAACACATTGAAACATAAGTATCCAACATCAACAAGTGCAAAACAATTGATGTCGTTTTGAACCTCAAAAGGAAAACCGATGATGCACTAATAAATAAGACAAAAATAATTTTATGGTTATACTGGCATTTGGAAGCTAGTGAAGAAGAGACAGGAAAATTTTGTATGAAAAACCAATAACAATGAAGTTAAACCTACTGCATAACTATACATAGTTGTTAGGCGAATTAGAGACAAACCCGAGGCTATCGTCAATAAATCGATCTTTATCACGAACTTCAATAGTCAGATTATTTGACGGCTCCCATGTAAAAATTGGGATCTTCAACTCCTCTTGCCACTTTGGGGTCAACGTCCTTTTCTGTATCTTCGTCCTGAATTTGAAAGGGCCAAGTTGTCCTTTCACATAAGGGTCAGCTAATCCTGAAAAGGTAGATTCCCAATTAGACCTGGTCGAGAATGGTAATACTACAAACTGGGAAGTCAAACCAAGTTTCAAGAACAGACCATTTAAATCTGACGGTTTGATGTCAGATGCTTCAACAACTTCAAGCTTGGCAAAAGCAACGGGCTCCTTCTCATCCACAAAAAACCAACTCTCTGACATTCAAACAGTAGTAAGAAATACATGATGACAGATAAGGACACATTTCAACAAAAATTTGATATAACAGCAACTCCATTATACAATAAATTACAGTTAGCAGTTGCCTTCCCTTTAATCTAATCCAACTCCCAATTGTTTCAGCAGTTTTCGAGTTGAGTAATGCCTTGTAATGAAACATTACCTGGTAAAATGAAACATCAATTGATCTATAATAAACATTATTCTCAAATATGGCCCTGTCAAACTCCTTCCTCAGTTGCCTAACATCTCCATTGGAATGAGCCATTGATTATTATTTTTCTTAAACCATTTCCATAATGAGATATAAGTTCTCTCAGACTCCATTCCTTCACATCCAATGGAAAAATCAAATATTTTTGTATACTCCATAACTGTCATAGTCTGTTGCCCAAGCTTAATAAGATGATCCTGGTAATGTGAAAGAATCTCTCCTAGCTTCAACTTCATCTCTTCCCAATCACAAATTGGTGCTATCCTATTTTAAGCAATCCATCCTCCACTATTCTCCAACAAATCTGAGCGTATCCAGCAAGTTTCATCTTTACAAATTGAACCTCTCGATCTTCCAGCATGTACAAATCAAAATATCATCCATTGGTAATACCGCACTTTCCTATAAAATCACTTATTTCTAACCATACCTAATATTATGGGATTCAACTTTCCTATAAAATCACTTATTTCTACACATACTTTCTCCGCAATATTGCAACCATGTGTTGATTTCTCAGATTCGATAGAGGTCCTAGTATAACAGGATGATCTTTTTGGCTGTCCAACTTGTACTGGAAAAACTTTGAAGGTGAGAACCAATAAACTTTATGCTTCTTTATTAAGGTGCTGGTGCCAACAAATTCATATTTTGAACAACCTTCTTAACTCATCATTGCAACTATTACCGAAGTTTATACCACAATATACGGAAATAGCTTCTTGTTTACGGTCAGCTTTCCAAAATCAAAAGTTATAAATAGAATATTTAAGTTTCTTATTCATCAATGAATCATAAGCTTGCCCATCACTCTGTCGCTCTTTAGGCCTTTTCTCTTTTTTTTCTAGCCCCATAATCACATAGAACGCCCAGCTTCTCAGAGCTGCACTTCCCCCCACCTTACAGCATAATGTGGAATCTGGATCTTTTCGAGCACCATTGATTTTATATAGAAAGGTGTTCTGACTCTATTGGATCAAGTCATAACCTATGCCTGATTAGTAGACTAGCATTCAAAGACTAAGCTCTATTTCAGAGTTCATCAATACATCGTGCCTCAAGATTTAAAATTTAAACTTCAAACACCTTAATGAAACAGACTACTCATCTTATCCAATGGATATCTCGATAATCACTTTCCATCATCAGAACAAGCCAACAGTAATATTTGACAACCAAATCCTGCAAATGCTTGCACAAATAAACATGGAGGGGACCAAGCGCTTTGATTTCATATTTAACAACTTCAAATCTTGTGCCTAACACCTGATCATGTGAAATTTACCAAAAGTTTATGGCTCTATACCCTTAATTTTGGAATATGTTGTGTCCAATCATTAGCAAATAAATAACTAATCAAAATTGTGAAAGCTGCTTTCCAGAAAACTTTATCCTCTTTCTAAATTCGTTTCTCAACACCAAAACTGAGCTTTTTTACTTAATGCTACTCTTGGTTTTATCAAATTATTCATTGAGGGATGGTTACAACATTCATAAAATTCTCATTATTATCCAACTGTTATGTCTATACTCCCGAATCATGAAGCTCATATCTAGTGGATTAGAAGTGCCAATATGAAATTTGGGATCTTTATATCAGAAATGATTCTAAAATGAATACAAGAAAGGAGAGGAAAAAAGTTTCTCAACTAAGAAGTCAGAATGGCACTTCCCCATTATGAACAGTTTACCAGTTTACCTCAAGCACCTCCTAAACTGGTTTACCAGTTTACCTATTTATTTCCAGGTGTAGATCGAAAATTTTCAGTTGGAACAGGAAAAACTTTCTTCGTAAAAAATTAAAATACTACAGTCAGAGTTATGCTTATCTTCCTTTGTGAACTGCATCTAAGCTACAGATTCACTTTTAAGGACCCTAACTAATGTCAGAGTAACTGAAGTTGAATACAGAGACCAGAAATATAATCCAAGAATGGTATTTCTTTGCCGATGGCCATCATTTGTTGCAGAAAAGTAAGAATTAAGACAAATGTTTTGGTGCATTAAATGTTGGCTTGAAACTGACTTTTGAAGATAGTTCCCCTAAAAATGGAAGTGCATAAGCTTCTCAACTTCCAAGCAACCTTAAAGTTGATAAATTACCTGTCTGCGGAGATACGAATTTCTCCATATCAACAACTAGCATATTGGGCTGCATGAAGAAAAATATCATTTAGATAAAAATCAGATATGCAGATTATACATTTTGAGTGGGAGTAAATTTACCTGAACAAGTGTCTGCTCAAATGCAACTGACAATAGCTTGTCCTAGTTCAAGCCAGAAAATGCATCTGAGTTTTTTCATAGAGGCAGGGGATAAACCAGCACGTTCATGACAATGTTTGAAAATGGATGCATTCATTACAGGTATGTACATATTTATCATATGGGCTCCATGAATTCACACCAGCATTATTTAATGAGGGGGTGGGGGGCGGAGAGAGGGGGAGGAGGGAGAAAGATTGAAAGTTCAAGATATAACTAGAAAGAATGAAATAAACCTACCAGCCATCCAGCAATTCCTGGAAGTACAGTAACGTCCAGTCCATGAGTGAAGATAGGCTTAACAGTCATTTGGAAATAAGGCGGCTCAGCAAAACACACTCGCAATCGGCTTAGAAAAGGCCATTCACGTAGGAATTTTACACCAATCAAAACCTGATAAAAGAGAGTTAAAAGTCAGAATGATTTTGGTACAAAAAAACCAGTTTACCTTTTTTGAAACGATTATTACAATACCAAATAGATACAAATAGAATGAAAATGAATAGCTAACCCTCGTATCAAATATTACAGTTATCACATCCCAAAAATAAGTGAAATGAAAGGAAAAAGCAGTAAAATGTTATGGACGCACCCAGTAAGAAATATTCAGAAAACCAGATTTCTTATATCAAAACTATACAAACAAAGTTATGTAGGAAAAATAGAAGTAACAACTAGTAGCTAAAACTTCCAAAATTAAGAAATAAGGCTGATATTAGGCTGCAGGAATATCAAACTTTAGGGCTAGATTTCAGCTAGGAATGTTGAAATTTTAGATTTGGTATAATTGGGTTTCTAACATTTGATTGCCGAAAATTTAGACTTAAAATTTAAAGATTAATATGGCCGAAATTTAGGTTTAAGATGGCTGGAATTTAGGTTAGCTTTGTTGGAATTTAGTAAAGAACACAAATAATAAAGAGTAGAAAACTAAGAATCACTCCTAAAGTCTAAAAATTACTCTGAGAAGAAAGCATCACATCTTCCAGTTGAAAACTCAAGTTTGTAGAAAAATTTCAGTTTGCTTATCCTATTGAAGTGCTGAATACATATATAAAGAGACAGTTCTTAGAACCCTTATTCTAGTATGAAAGGGTTGCTAACAAATTTAAATCCTATTCCAATAAAAATTAACTAGGATCACATATCTAAAATAGAAAAACATATTTAAATTACTACTATATCCTATCTAATAAAGAATCCTAACATAATCTAAACTTCAGACGTTATCTTAAATGTCTACTCAATTCTCAATTCCCATCGCACAAATTAAAGCTTGTAGTTGACTAATCTTTCCTCTTTTATTTCTTTTATAGATGTTAAGTTCTTTTGTATCAATTGCCTCTAGCTTGTCTGAGGTCGTCCTCGATATAGAATGTGATAAATACTGATCATATATGTCTAGATTCAACTTCTGAAATTCAAACTCTAAAATTCAAGTACCGTGAAAAATCGGTTTCCTTTTCACATGACAAGAAATTGTCAATATCTTCCATCTCTTGTGGCTGAAATTTGATCATCAAGAACATCCTCGATCTCCTCTTTAAGATGGGGAATAGTTAGAAATCTCAACACCGTGATAGGAGATTGCGTATCATCATATCCATGATAAATAGTTAAGTCTGCAACATTAACGATAGGACTAATTCCCATATCACTTGATAATTCCAAAACATAAGCATTACCAGTTATTTTCTTGATGATCTTATAAGGTTCAGCATTTCGCGAATGAATTTTCTTATTTTTCTCTTTTTAAAAATGCTCTAGACAAATCCTAACCAATACCATATCTCCTTCCTTGAATTCTACTAGTCAATGATGTTGATCAGCATGTTCTTTATAAGACAAACTACTGGTTATTATCTTTCATTGCATCACATCAAAGATATCCCTCATACATTGTGCAAAACCGTCAACATCAATATCTACTCATGTTGTTTGTGGTAAAGGAACCAAATCAATAGGCTTCCTTGGTTGAACCCAAGACTATCTCAAAAGAGCTCTTACTAGTACACCTATTTATAGAACTATTGTATGCAAATTCTGCTATAGGGAGAATTAGGTCCCAATTTTTCACATTGTATCCAACCAAACATCTTAATAAGTCTCCTAAGCTTCTATTCACCACTTCCGTTTGTCCATCAATTTTGGGATGGAAAGAACTTGAAGATTAAAGCTTAGTATTCAATTGTTTTCCATAGAGTTTTCCAAAAATAACTCATAAACTTCACACCGCAATCAGAGACGATGGTTAAAGATAATCCATAGAAACGTACAACTTTTTTGAAGAAAAATTTAGCAATGTGGATAACATGGTAAGTCTTGACCAATATATTTACAAATGGTTTCATAACAAAACCACACAATTTCTCTACAACATAGGCATCAAGAACATACGTATTGCTGCTCCCTGTAGTCAGATGCATTAACTTGCCATCATTGCTGAATTTTGACTTTACAAGTGCACTCGTAGCTTCTTCTTTATTCATTTATTGAGTTAATTCCGTATCTTCATTCAAATCTACTTCTCTATCACCCACTTCAATATAATATTCATCAACAACACCAAGGATATCATCAAGTTTTGAACTAACAAGCTTCAGAACCCCAAGTAATTATTGACTCATCCTTTCAGCCCCCTATTCTATTATATCACCCTGCTACTTTGTTTTTTCAGCCTATTGTCCTCGTGTTTTGATTTGTTGTTTAGGTGTTTCAACTTTAGAGTTTGCCAAATAATTAACTTCATTTTGTTTTTCTTTATCTTAAACACATTGATCATCTCCCACTGTCAAACTCTCTATGTCATCAAGTACTTGTACCTTCTACATGTAAGCTCAAAGATTTGAATTGATCATCTAAATTTGAGGAATCAAAATTGGCACATGATTTTTCAGCAAAGATTTTCCTATACGTTGCATGTTGTTGATCAATATCAGTCCCTTCTTCTTGCTTATTACCACCTTCTTCTTGCTTGGCATCAAATTTTCTCCTTAAGGACAGTAAGAGGCTTTTTCATGGCATTTATGACTGTCTTGTTACTTCCTCTTTGTTTTTCTACCTTTTCTTCCTTCATAGGCTTCAAAAGTATCATCTTTCCATAAAATAAAAACTAATAGGTTTTAGTTTTTCGAAGTGCTACACATCTCAATCATAAAGCCAAAGTTGTCCAAGTAAAATGTGAGAAACTTTCATGGGAATGATATCACAAGAAATAGAGTCCTCATATATTCCTAATTTGAAAGCCCCGAGTACCTTAAAGTAATTGGTATAATACTATCATCCACCCAAGCAACTTAGGAGGGATTTGGATGTTTCTTTGTGAGTAAATTCAATCGCTTCAACATGTTTCCTATATCACATTCATACTTCTTCCTCCATCAATGATAAGCTTGCATACTTTTTATCCACATCTAGCTTGAGTGGAAAAAAAAATAGTAGTACGAAGCCATTCTTCTTGTTCTTCTACTGTAGGGGTCCTAAGAATGCATCTCACTATGTTAAGATTTGTAGGACTAGTTAGTTCATCACTAGAGTCTCCTTCCAACTCTCCTCCAGGCTTGTGCTCACACTTATACTCATCAAATTCTTCCTTTTCTTCTTGTCCAAACCTCTATTAGAACATTCACAAGCAAAGCGGCCCCTCCCATTGCATCGGAAGCACTTCTTATCATTGCTACCTCCTTTCGTCCCAATTTCAATATGCCTTTTCCTTTAGGTTCAGTTCCTTGAGAACTTTTATAGTTGTTCTATGATGCAACTTTTGATGCATTAGATGCTGACCTAAAGTGTTGCATCATCGTAGTGCTCTTCATGCTGAACTTTTCGGCTTGACTTCGAAACTTTTTAGTTACTTATTGTCCTAAGAATTGTTTCGATCTTAAAGTCAAATGATATGCATCTTCAAGGCTATAAATCCTTTGCATTATTAGTTCCTTGCCAATTTCTTCCATTAAGTTATTTTTGTAGTGAGATATAAGTTGTCATTCCGACTCCATCTCTTCACATTGGATAAAAAGCTCATCAAATATTTTTGTGTACTCAGTTACAGATATAATCCCCTTGTCTAAAGGATGTGGGTTAATCTTGGAGATCTTCCTAAAAATAAAAAGGTGAGTATTTTTCTGATAACTTTGGCTTCATCTTGGTGGCTGACCTATTTTTTGAAGTTTATCCTCTACCAATCTCCACCAGATTTTAAAATGTCTAACTAGCTTCATCTTGGTCGCTGACCTGTTTTTTGAAGTTTATCCTCTACCAATCTCCACCAGATTTTAACATGTCCAACTAGCTTCATCTTTGCAAATCAAACTTTTCTATATTTTGACATGTGGTACCAATCAAAAAAATCTTCCATTGCTACTGTCCAGTCTAAGAACAAGTGTGAATCCATTTTTCCTACAAAATTAGGGGCTTCAACTCGAATTTTCTTAGTAATGTCACCAAGTTCATTGTGTATTTCAACTTTGTCGTGGTCTCAAAGGCTCGCATGCACTCTCCATGTGTGGCCGGTTGAGTTCTTTGTCTTGGATCTCTCAGCAGACATTGATTTCTTAAACTCATTCAGTGTTGATTAGTTTCATCCTTTTCATCTTGGCTTTCACTTTCTCCACCTTCAACATCAAGTGTAGTTTGTTTCTTGATATTGGTTTCTAGATTAGTTCTTAGGGCATCTTGTGATCGAGTCATTAAGGTCCAATTTTTCTACAACTCTTAAAAAAGTATTTCATCTCGCTCTTGATCATTGAAAATTCCTCTATAAGCTACGTGAAACTTGCTAATACCAAGTATCAACTAGTAGCTAAAACTCACAAAATTAAGAAATAAGGCTGATATTAGGCTGCTGGAATATCAGATTTCAGGGCTGAATTTCAACTAGGAATGCTGAAATTTTAGATTTGGTATAGTTGGGCTTTTAACATTTGAGTGCTAGAAATTTGGGCTTAGAATTTCAGAATTTAATATAGTCAGAATTTAGGTTTAAGCTAGCTAGAATTTGGGTTAGGATTGTTGGAATTTAGTAAGTAACACAAACAATGGAGAGTAGAAAACTAGTAAGCACTCCTAAGGTCCAAGAATCACTTTTAGAAAAAAAACATCACACCTTCTACTTGAAAACTCAAGTTTGTTTAAAACTTTTAGATTGGTTACTCTATTGAAGGGCAATGTATACATATATATAGAGTTTTTAGAACCCTTGTTCTAGTAGGAAAGAGTTCCAAACAAATTTAAACCTTAGTCTAATAGAAATTCTATAAGTTTTAAAAAACTAGATCACAGATCTAAAATAGAATAACATTTTAAACTTACTACTACTTTTTATGTAATAAAGAATCCTAAAATAATCTAAATTTCAAACCTTATCTTGAATAGCAACTCAATTCTAAATCTTCATCCTACCAAATTAAATCTTGTGATTGACTAATTTTTCATCTTTACTTCTTCTATAGACTTTAAATTCTTATGTACCACAAAGTGGGTAGCAAATGCAAAATTCAGTGTATCATAAACATATGTTTAATTGAAAACACTTCATTTACGTTTGACAACTACCTTGTCCTTCCCAAATTGTTTTTGTTGCCAGATCAGAGATTGCCACCACGGTTTGAATATAACAGACATTTGAAGGCAAAATGATTTTTAACTCATGCAATACAATGAAATCATCTGATGCAGCATGAAAAATCTAATTTTCTTTCTTTTATTTTTACTTGTTTCTTGGAGAATTTGGAATCAGAAGTTATACTTGCATATGAATTCATACTATTTAGCATACAATATTATCGAAATGTTCAAAATCCCTTTACAAGATATTATGGTCTAGCAATTTTTTATGGCTTACACATTGATGAATAATTCCATTGTAAATGGTTTTACATCAAAATTCTATAACACCGTGAATAATTATGATCTATAAATTATTCATTACCTTCCCTTCAACATGCATGCCTGTCATATGCAACTTTGCCCACATTCCAAATCCAAGTCTTCTCCTTAACTTGACAGCAAGTATTGCACTCATATCATCAGCAGCACAAAAATTCATTCCCAACTCCAATACCTGTTTTCCTTGCATCGTAGAGAAAATAATAGAACAAAATGCAGAAAGAAGATGAAATAGATTAAAAAAGTAGATCCCACAATCATAGTGAACATACCAAGTGATCATCCCCAGTAGATTGGTTAAGAACCCTCATCTCAGTGAACATCGGTGGGTTTCTTCCCAGATACATGTGTTGGACAACAACCTTTTTCTGTATATTTATGCAAAGTAACCAGAAACAATTCCACAATGCATTATAAACATATTTTTCAAGAAACTACAATTTCTAGTTATAAGCAAGGTACTAGAGAAAACAACATTTAAAAAATTGCAAATCAGTACAAGCGACTATAGAAATAAAGTTAAGTGCGACTATAGAAATAAAGTTAAGTCATCCCTAAAACTCTTGGAACATTATTCAAATTTGTTCAAAATCTTTTTCTTTTTCTTCCATAGAGTAGCCTTAGAGTTGGATGTTGGCCTGATGTGCACAATCATCACACAAGGCATGCGAAAAAATATTGGGAAAAAAAAATCAATCATAAAGAGAATCCCAGAATATTGATATTTACCCTATATGTTCAATGTATTAAAGGCAACCTAAAAAAGGATTTTGCACAATCGATGGACCTTTGAACAAAGCATTTCAAATCGAGGGAAAAACATAGGGGAAGCTATATAAACAACAATCAGAAAAGGTATATTCATACAGCAGTCCATGGCTTATACTTTTCCAAGAACCAAGGTATTATTGGGAGAAGAATCTTCTGAGATGCAATCTGTTCCATACAAATAGGCCATATCTTTTCCACAGCATGGTTCAGCCACCTTACTGTTTCAGAATCTGAAAGCACCTGAAGAAAGACAAACAACAACAACTTAGCTCCTTGCTGACCAGAATAATGCAAAGAATATATACCTTTGTGATACTCAAAAACAAAGCTGAGGTTTGAACTTTAAAGTGGAATAAACCTTAAATTAAGCCAATTTTAGGAGGAAAAGAAAATAAGAAAAAAAGTATTTACCCTTTTCTGATTGGCTTGTCTATTTTCCTGGTACTGCAATTTCTTCCTCAGTTTCATTATATACCTCTCATGAACCTTTTAGAAGGAACATAAAATGTAAATCTCCAAAAAGTGGTAAAAAAGAAAGAATCTTTTTGACGATAAAGACAAAGAACAAATCATAGAATTCCGACCACTTTACATGTCCACAACTAAACCAAGAACGACGGAGTAAACCCAATAATCAAAGAGAAGAAGTGAACCATACCAAACAAAGATAAATCAACGAAAGAAAGTAGACGACGAAGTGGCATCGATCGTAGAGAGACAGAATCCATAACAGAAACAGTACAATGCCCACATGATGCAGGATCGTTTCTTCTGTTATATCCATTTATTTCCAAACCCTCAAGTCACACGAACACACAAATACTAAATTCAGTAAATCAACCACCCCGTATTTCCCTTTATCGATGTTGTGCTACGGTATTGACCAACTTGCCAACTGAAATCAGTGCTCACCTTCATGCCACATCCAATACAAAAGGTAAAGAAAAAGAGAAACCCAGATCATAAAAAATGACTCCAATCCCAATAATTTCAGATGGGTTTGAATCCGTATGCATAAACATGTGTCAGGTCTCAAACTATGTTTTACAGTCTTGAAGGAGGGAGTCGCAGACAACAAGAATGATTTCAGGGAAAAAGATGTCGTGGCGATGAAGTAACTAACAGTAACAGGAACGCAAACTGTTTTCGATGTGTAAATGGAGTTCGAGTAAACCGTTGCAAGAATTTAATGAAAACCGCGTAGAACCACAACTAATACCATTCTTTGTTTCTGGAGAGGTGTGGGGGGAATGACTAATGAGGTTTGAACTAAGACTAGCAGCTGTGAGTCCTACACGTGACCTTGAATTGTTTTTTTTATTTAATTGTATTAAACCAAGTGAAGATTACAATTGTCATTCCACCAAGCAAAATACTCCACGAGACAGCCCAAACCAAAAAACCGGTGACTAGGCCCAAAAGGACTCACAGCTGTCGATATAGCATCAATTACCAGTTAAAAAAAGGCTCATGTGGACCTGGATACCGTAATTTGTTTTATCTAATTAAAAGTGTCTGTTTAGTGATAAATTTGAGAATCATTTGCTCAATTATCATCATATATACATATTACTTGGGCATTTGTTTCTTTTTTTCCCCTGTTGGTATAACGCAGCTGCTGTTAATATATTCTCCTAATCTCATTATCTTCATTCAAATCATATATAGATTAATTATTTTTGTGACGGTTCGTTTGGGGATAACTTAAGTTTTTAAGAAATGGTTTTCTTCTGGACAAAAGAAAAAACAAGAAAAGCCAATGGCAATATGAGAAGGTGAAGGAAACAATCATTCTCACATTTTCACGCTTGTTGATTATTGTGATTTTCACATGCAGGATTTCTGGATTTAGCTAATTAAATTATTTAATTAAGATCCCAACAATGAATCAATTAAGCTACAATGAATCCCAACAATGGATTTAGATAATTAAACAATGAATTAAGCTACAGGGACTTGATTGATTGATCACTAACAAAAACTAATAATTATTGCTATTTTTTTTTCACTTTCACTTCTTTATTTAACGGATTAATTACAAAAAAAGCTCAAATTTTTCTCAAATTTTCAATTATAGCCTGAACTTTAAAAAATAACAATAAAATGCTCAAATTTTCAATTTTTTCAATTCTAGCTCGACATTAGTCTCAACGTTATCTTTACTGACGTATCACTACCACATGTCAAAGGACCCTCATTAATCAGGTAGTCAGCATCATTAGAAGAAATGAGTTACATTATTAAAATGACATCATTTCAAGAAGAATTATCCCTCCTCCCATATGCACGAAATCCTAGGCTTTTTGACATTATTTCACCCTCCCTTTCGAACGCACGAAATCCCTAAGTTTTCTGATATTGTTTCATCCCTCCCTCCCAGATGCACGAAATCCCTAAGTCTTTTGACATTGTTTGGATACATTCTTATATTTTCACCAAGAATCCTAGTTTAACCATATTATTGTTGTCTTCCATTTTACTTCTAGGCCAATCTTCTTAAAATAGATCAAAAATATCCACATATTGTACATGTTGAAAGAGAAATTTTAGAGAAAAATATAAGAAAATATCTACAGTTGTTGGAGATAAAGAGACTGATTTGAAAGGTATGAAAAAAATTTCTATCCATCATTATTTGTTTTGCTTCTTCTTCTAGACTTTCTCAATGTTCTTTGGTCATGATGATCCTAGTGGGTGATAATGGTTGACATTTATATCTAAAATATCTGATTATCTAGAGTGTGATGTGTTTTTTCCTTGATCAATTTTTGTTTTCGGTATTGTGTAAGAATCTTCTTCTTCTCGATACTGCAACTCTTCGATGCATACCATTTGTTGTCCCATCACCTTCCCAAACTGAAAGTAAAGAGTATGATGGAGGGATTTCAATATCTTGCTGTCAAGCAAGCATCTTCTTTTTCCTTAATTATAATTGCATAATCCTTTTTTCTTCTCCACATTATCTATAAAGCATTCTTTCCATCTTCTTACACTGTTCATTTTTCTTCTCTTACTCCTCAACTTCATAATCATCATGTTTTGGATTTGTAGAGGAAATGATTAAGGGTCTCACCTAAGTCCCTTGGGAATACACAGATGTTAGCTTTCATCACAGCACACAATGATATATTGCTCATAGTACCATTCAAGCAAGTTTCTCTCTTTTTCTGTTATGTATTATAGCATGAATTTTCATTTAGACATGGCTGGGATATCTTCTTAAATATTATGTAGAGCAGTTGTTTGTTAAATAATGGAGTGAGGCATATTAAGTTCTTATTTTGGTTAGATGGATTGACTTCTTGTGTTGTTTTTGTTGACAATTACTTTTTAATTTACCAAGTTGGGAGTTAGTGATTGAAAATATCTTTAATAAAAATTAATTTAGGAAAGGGAAACAAACAATAAGGTTGACGTCTCTAATTGTTTGGAAGTTAATTGTAACATCCCATTATCCCATGTTAAGAGTTAGAATCCTAGAATAGTGTATATAAGAGTTTATTGAGAAGTTAGAAAGTGTATTTCATGCTCATGCATAATATAGTATACACACACACGTAAATATTGATTTTTACACATTAAAATGATTGACATGATTGATTTTATAAATGTGATTATATTAAGAATTGCGATTTTTGTGTGTTGAAAATCGATTTGGAGAGTATATGTATTGATTTAGAATTTTTGGTAAAATTTAGAAAATTTTAAAAACTTTGGGTATTTTTGGACTAGGAAAATGCCAAGTGGTAAGACAATTGATAAATGGTATTACAATTTATTGTCCAATGGCAATAAAAATTTTGATAAATGACTTTGAGATTTATTGACAAATGTCATTAAAAATTAGGAGACAATTGGATTAGAAATTGAAGACAAATAGACTAGTTTTTAATAAAGGTCTAAATGGGACAATAGGAAGGTGACAAGTGCCAGTGACAAGTGTCACTACCACTCACCACTCCTCTCTCACGATTCTTTTAACTTGAAAGACCAAGTCATTGTTTTGTTCTTACCTTATTCTTCTTCTTCTTCTTCTTCGTGACTATCTTCTCCTTCTTTATGAATTTTGTTGCCAACCATCACCAACGTTGAACTTAGCTTTTTCATCTATCAATTGCTACTTCCATCTTGTTGTCTCTTTCATTTACCACAAGAAAACCTAACCTAATCCACCTTCAAGATAATGATTGTGCGATAAGGGAAGTTAGGGCTTCTTGTTGTTTTTGAAGACATTAAAGCTAAATCAAGTGTTGGAGTTATGTAAATATAGTGCCCTGGAAAGTAAGTGTATTTACATGTAACTTTATCTTCTTCAGTTACAGTTTTGTAATGAAAATATTTATTATTAATAA
>JANIJH010000004.1:40682822-40698585 GCA_024520975.1 Erythroxylum areolatum
AAAAACTTACATTACCCGACATTAATCGCAAAACTACTTCAATGACTTACCTCAAGCAATCTCCACAGATTCTAAGCATGACATGCACTCCGACTGGTGATGATAGAGGGCCGACTGTAGATTAAGCAATCTCCACAGATTCTAAGTGCGACAACAAAAGGAGAGAGGGAAGGTTAAAATGAGGAAGACGGAAGGGGAGAAACGCAGGGTGGAAGACTACGAAGATGAGAGAGGGAACGAAGGTTGCGGCTAACGTTTGCAAATTTCGAGATGAGACGACGTCGTCTCAATAGGTGAGGAAGGGGAAATTAATTACGTGGACCTGGCCTTCCCCGACGTCTATTTCTTAGAAACGACGTTTATTCTATTTTTCGGCGTCTTTCTACCAAAACAATGTCAAACACTTCCTTTATCCCCTATGTCTTAATACAACGTCGCAGAATCTTCCATCTTTTATTGACGTTTTTTAGACATCGTCAATGCCTCAGACCATTCACGACGTTTATTTTAAAAATGATGCTAAAAGCCTCCTTTTCTTGTAGTGTCATGTCTACAATTTATGAGATCTATTGTTTGATCTAATCAAGGAGTATAGCATGCACCAGTCAATCTAGATTAATGATATCCCATCTCATTAATCCTATGAATAGGGAAAGTTTAGATACTAACATAATTACATATAATAGGAATCTTATTATCATGATCTCATTATGATTTTCCCCATGCTATGTTTTGGTATCAAGGACTTCATTAAATCAATTTAAGATCAACATCAAATCCATAAATGTATTAACATCGAAATAATGAAAAATGTCTTTATTAATCATAAAATGATTTTTACAATAAGTGCTAAAGGTGACTGCCTTTAGAGCACTTCTCTAACAGTTAGAATTCTCTATAGGTCTTTAAGCTAGTATGGAGTAAAGATCTAAGAGATTTGGATCCACTTAAGAGAAGAAGTACTAATTCTTTACTTTTTTAAAAATGAAAATACAAAATAAAAAACACAAACAACTATAGTAAGATATAAACCTATCAAACAATATATTAAAAATAGATTCCTATCAAAAATAAAACAAATATCTAAAGTATTGGTTTGTAATGCCAAAACAAAAATCCAAATAAAATGGTAGAGTTCTTAAATTCTAGTTAGATTACCTCCTAACAAGTATTTCTTTATGAATGTTTTACTTAGAACCTTCTCTTAAGCTTAGCTAATTTTTAAAGGAATCCTATTCCCTCATTTTGAACTTTTTCACTATTCTTGCCTTCATTCTCACGTTTCTTAGCTTGTTGACTTCTTCCTCTATGATTTTCTGCAACGTACTAAAATAATTAGATTGTTTCGAGTTTTCATAAGCATAAATGACATTTAATTGTTTGAAAATAAGAGTTCTTCTTTTGTAATTCTAAGTAGGAGTTCACATCTCCTAACATTGATTATTGGACATATTGTAACAAGGAATGGTATATTAAGGAATAGTAATCTTTCCTCATCCTCTTCTTAAAATAAAAATATGTTACGAATACGAACCTAATAATTCTTATCATAATATTTTCCGTAAAACTAAGAATTTTTATTGAATTATTAGTAGGATACATTATCCTCTTTATAGGTTCTATTTCACCTAATCCCGATCTTTTAAGTATGGCATAAGACATTAAATTGATCCTAAATCTTTTAATGCTTTATTAATATAGACATGACCAATTATCTAGGAAACATTAGAACTGCCCAGGTCACCGACCTTTTGTAATACTATGTTTTAGAGCAGTTTGAAGTTACTTTCATTTGATTTTTTTCCTTAAAATTTCCTCTTCTGATTCCTTGATAAATGCTAAATAGACTATATTTCTAATCTCATATTTAAAGCATTTTGCTTGTTTATTTGAAAGTTTCTTATTATTTATGGTACTTATTGTTAATATGAGACTAATCTTTTAATATCATCAATTTCATTAGTTTTTTTAAGTTTTGCAGTCATATTATTTATCATGTGTTCGATGTGTCTTATTTTACATATAATAAGCTTATGCCATATAATAATTCTATTTTACTTAAAATATCTTTACACATATGTGGTTAAAATATCTTATTTATCCAATTCATTTATACATATAATATGTATATATATATATATATATATATATTATTTAAATGAATGAATATATATATATATATATATATTCATTTAAATTAATTTGTAAATATGTGAATTAGGATGAAAGCTCATCACCAAAAGAATTGTAATATAAATATGAGCATCAATCTTTTATTGAAGATTATCACATGTAAAAATTTTAGAGAGTTTGCTTACTTTTTGTTATGCATATTTAGAACTAGACTTACTACCGTATAAGAGCATACTTTAACCAATTTTTTATGATTATATTTTAAGTTTATTAAAATTAATGAATTTTATAATTTTTATTATTGACATTTGAGAATATCCAACCTGAACTTTATTGTAAAATGAGTGTGTTTTCTCCTATTTTTAAAATCTTGAATACATTTAATGAAATAAACTTTAAAGTTAAGTACAAAATATGAGAATAAACAATGAGATCTTCGATTTAGTTTTGTAAGGATTATGTTGTCACAATCATAATATTATGAAATATATTATTAATATTCTATCATTCTTATAATCTTATATATTATAAACTTTTACTTGTAATTTTGTTGTCTGTCTACCAAACTTACTTTATCTGATTTTAAGAATAGTAAACACATAACATTTATGAAGTTAAATATTTTTATTTAAATAAAATTTCATATAAATAAAAATTGATTATATAAATAAAATTTCAAAAAATGTTAAATAAAGTTAATTCATTGATTTTACTTTTATAAAGGACATAGAAACAATTTAGGGATTTAACACTTTTGTTTGGGTTTAGTTATTCAATTTAAACAATTTTAAAATGAATGATTTATATATAGTCATTGATTATAATAGCCGAAGTATTTATCTGGGAACAGGGTTCTGTAAAGTGCCGGCCCTTGTTTTCTAATCGCACGAAAGTAGGCGAATTTTTTTGGGCAGTCAATTTTTTTTAAATAATCCCTTTAAATTAAATTATAAAAAATGTTTTTTTTAATTAAGTTTAAGTTTGAGTGTTTACATTTAAACTTATTTAAAACTTAACTCTTCTTAATAAAACGATATCGAAAAAAAAAAAGAACTCAAGAGTCCTAATTTCAATTCTCGCAGAGATTTATGTTATGCTTTTAATAGAAAACAATTATGAAAATAAGAGAAAATTAAATACAAAATTCGCAGTGATGCCATGAAATCATTGTTTTGTAAAGTGTATTTGAAATACTAAATAACTTAAATTTGATTCTTATGTAATGCATTTCTTTCCCTATAACAGTTTGTATTGTTTTAAAATCAGATGAGAATTACAATGACTAAAAAAGTTTGATCAGTGTGAATTTGGCAGCTTTGGTTCGAAAGTTTTAGAGGATGACAATAGACTTTTCTTTAACAAGGCCTTACACAACTGTTTCGGCTTTTAATATGCATGGCCAGAAGCGTAAGCAGCCAACCTAGTGCCGATATATTTACGCGGGAAAGCGTGAGGCATTGCAACCCCAGCAGCGAACTATTTTGAGTAATCTTGCCTACCCAACCAAAGACCGAACTCTGGGCCTGTAAAAGTGTAAAGCGTTCGCCATTCTAACAGACAATGTGAATAAAAAACAGAAATATAAGGTTTTGAAGGTCCATCACTGTCCATTTTGATTAGTTTATTATTTTTAAATCAAATTACTATTACTCCCCGTAATTTGAGCTACTGGAATTCGTACATAAAATCAAACAGTTGTCCCTCTTAAAAAAAGAAAACTATTTCTAACCTTCCTGTAGCGTACGTTAATCTATATATAAAAAGATTTACCCACCTACAATAACAATAATTTAAACAGCATTTATTATTGCCTTGATATCAAAACAGTCGTCAAGTTTGGCCTTTTTTTCTTTTTTGATCCTCATCAAACTTCCAAGAGTCTTTAATTTCAGAAATTATACACGTAACAAGGGCAATCAGGTAAAAATGGGGTACCAAAATCTTCACCAACATAAATAACCTGATGCGGCTAGCTGGTCAGGATAAATGGAAGCTGTAAGCTTTCTTTTCGTATCTCCATGTATAATAATAAGTATGCTTCTTCTTCTTCTTCTTCTTCTTTGAAGTAGTTTTCTGTACATACATGTATGCTCTTTCTCTCTCCCATTGAATTTTCTCAGATAAAAAGTAAAAGGAGACTGAAGATGAATGTGGCTGTATACGTGCTGGGTATATCAAAAGAGGCCAGGTAAGATCTTGCTCAAGACCGCGCATTTTGCTCATGAAACAATGCATCCAGGTATCGGTCTATCATCATCATAAGAAGAAAAAAATGTACTCCTTGACAAGAAACCGATAGGGCTATACTTTGATGCACTGCTCATGTAATAAGGCTGTGTGGTCTTGCGCAAGATCTTCTCTTTAGCATCACACAGGCACACTCAACTTTATTTCTACCAACTCTTTTTTTTTTTTTTTTGATTACAAAAGCAAAAAAACTAAATTAACTCAATGCTTTAGAAAACAACATTCCTTGCGCATCTTGACGGATCAACTCCTGGACGCCTAAAGGTGACTCCTGAAGGATATGAAGGCCTGGGCGTAGAAGGCCCGCAAAGGTCGCCAAGTTATCGGCGCACTGATTGCCCTCCCAGAAAACATGCTGGAGGTAAATCTTCCAAGTCCTTTGTAATAGCTCTCGGATATCTGTCACAAAAAAGTAACCCCAGTTAGCACTCTGTGCGGGTTAGATAGGAAATTAATGATCTCGATGGAGTCCACCTCTGCGAACACTCTGCGATATCTTAGTTCCCAGGCCAGCGTAAGGCCAGAGAACACATCCCAGAGCTCAGCCGTTATAGGAGAGCCCCTTTCTAGGTTTTGCTGAAAGTCCCCATACCAATTCCCATGACAATTACAAATTAACCTTGAAAATTTAGCGTCACTACTTGTATGGAGAAAGTGTAGAATTTTCATAAATTAAAAGAGTCTGAAGTATCTGCTCACCCAGAAAGAACTCAATCTGAGACAACGGTATTGGTTAGAACTGTTTAAAGACTATGATTGTATTGTGGACTACCATCCGAATAAGGCTAATGTCATAGCTGATGCCTTGAGTTGGAAGACCATTTCAGCATTATCAATGAAGCAGAGTGAATAGGAACTTGTATCTGATGGAGCTTTAATAGCTCAATTGAATGCAAGGCCTACTTTGAGACAAAAGATTTGTGATAATCAGAGAGCTAATGATAAGTTACAACAACTTATCGTGGATACTTTGGAAGGTAAACAACCTAATTTTTCTATGAAAGAAGTTGGTGAATTGTATTATAAAGATCGGTTATGTGTACCAACTAATGATGAATTGAAGAAAAAGTTATTGTTTGAGGCTCATAATATAGTATTTACTATGCATAACGGTGGAAACAAGATGTATCAAGATCTGAAGTAGCATTACTGGTGGTCAGGTATGAAATGGGATGTTGTGGATTATATAGCTAAATATCTGACATGTCAACAAATTAAAGCTGAGCACCAAGTTCCTTCCATTAAGGAATAACATAACCATGAACTTTTTCACTGGACTTCCTATCACTCAAAGGAAACATGATGTTATATGGCTGATTGTGGATAAGTTTACCAAATTTGTTCACTTTCTGCCTGCTCTTCCTAACTATTTTTTGGATAGGCTTGCAAACCTATATGTGAATGAGATAGTGTGACTGTATAGAGTACTGTTATCTATTATTTTTTATCGTGATCTTCGATTTACTCCGAGATTCTGGAAAAGTTTGCAAAAGTCTTTAAGTACTCAAGTTAAGTTCAGTACTGCTTTCTATCCCCAAACAGATAGACAATCTAAATGGGTTATACAGATATTAAAAGATATGCTTCGGGGTTATTTGTTAGAGTTTCCAGGAAGTAGGAATGATTATTTGGCTCTGATGGAGTTTGCTTACAGCAACAGTTATCAAACAAGCATTGGCATGGTGCCTTATGAAGCGTTGTATAGTAGAAGGTGTAGAACTTTGATGTGTTAGACCGAATTGAGTGAAAACAAGATGAGCAGGCCTAATATTATGAAAGATATTAAAGAAAAAGTTCAGGTTATTTAACATAGGTTGAAAGGTGCCAGTGATAGGCAGAAGTCCCACGCTGATCTAAAAATGAAGGATATTGAATATCAAGTAGGTGATAAGGTATTCTTGAAAGTGCACCATGGAAGAATATATTTCGGTTTTGTAAAAAAGGTAAGCTTAGTCTGCAATACATCGGTCTTTATGAAATTCTTAAAAGAGTCGGACCAATAATTTATCAGTTAGCCCTTCTTGAAGAATTTGCCAAGTTATATGATGGATTTCATGTTTCTATGTTGAGAAGATATCGGCCTAATGATACACATAAGATTCTTTTGCAAGAAATTTAAGTACAACCATATTTGTCTTATGAAGAAGGGCACGTTTCTATACCAGCTAGAGCAGTCAGACAACTTAGGAACAAGTAAATACCTTTGGTGAAAGTACTCTAGCAATACCATAGACTTGAAGAAGCCACATAGGAGCTAGAAGAGACCGTGAGAGCTCAGTACCCTCAACTATTCTGACCAAGGATGAATTTTGAGGACGAAATTCTTTTAAGGGGGAGAGACTTGTAAGGCCCCAAAATATACCCTAGTTGAAACGATACATGTTCATGAAAGTACATGTGAGATAGGCATTAAAATTGTACTATGATTTGAATGTGAAAGGCATATGACTTGAATTTTAGTATTGATGGAGTATAGTTAGTAAATTGGAATTAATTGATACCATTAGAGAATTGAGGTATTTAAATGTATATTTGGACTAGGAAAACTATCAAGTGATAAGTTAAGTTGGTACATGGACATTAGAATGACTAAGCCTAAGAATTAGTGACATTTAGCATAGCTAATACGTTGACATTTGGCATCATTTAATGCATGACATTTGGCAGCATAATAAAAAGATAAATGGCTTAACTAAACTGTTACAAATGGCAGCTTAATTGGTGGGAGAATTGGCTTCATGCCTTGGTGTTATGTGGCATGTTAAGCTAGTGACACCTAGCTGGTGATGAAGCAAGTTTCTGCTAGAGTAAGTCCAGCTTTGTCCATTCTTCACCTTACTTACTTCTCTCTACAGAAACTCCCATTTTCTATCTAACTTTTGGAATTTTTGTTGGACTTTAGATTGTCATCACTTGAATTTTGGTAAGCTACGGAATCTAGAAAAAGGTTCTACTAATTTTCTTTACCATAAATATATTAACACTGAAAGTTGCACATTAAACTTAGGTTTGTGCTGGTTGCTTAGAAGCTTGGTTTGGTTGGATTCTTGGAGTAGAATTTGAAGTTTAGGCAAGGGAATTTTAAACTTGGTATCCTAATGTAACATGTATTGTTTGATGTTTGAAGTGGATAAAATGTACACAGAATTAAGAAAGAATTGAGGTTATAAACTTGATACATGCTAGATACTGGTTAGAATGAATAGTTCCACTGGACAGGTATCAGTATTTTAGCCATATCTTGGCCTGTAGGTATCCAAATGAGATGATTTTAAATTAAGATTAAACTAGATACATATATATATAACTTTCATAAGGAATCAAACTTTATTTTTGTCATTAAGAGTTTCAAAATTTGGCTTGCTGTTGAGTTTCTGGATTCTGTCACTATTTGAGAATATTCTGTAGTATTTTGGATATTACTTTTAAAATACTGAACCACATTGTATAAAATTTGTGTCATTAGAAACTTAAGACATAAAGTAACAATTGTTTAGACGGATGTTTTGCCTAAATCCTTCATTTTTATTGTAAAATTGGCCATGCAAAATTGACCCAAAAGTCTATTTTGGGAAGAGCGGGAATGGAATTTGAATAAAAGGTAGTACACTGAAAGGGGTCATTAAGGGGTTGCACGATCAATTGGAAGTGCACAATCATGCTTATATCTTGCTGTTTGATAACTTTGAACACCCTTCACTCTTTTTATCATAACTTCTTCTCCAAAACCCCAATTGAGTTGAAATTTGGACCACAAACTCCTCACACATTGCTCTTCCACTTGACCGAGTTTCATTGTCATCTTAATTCATTAAGAAAGAATTGTTGTTTACTAAATGTTCAGGTCTAAAATTTTGGAGATGTTATAAGAATGAATGAGAGTTTGGATATTTTATGACGTGTTAGTTTGTTTGGAAATCAATGAATATGTCAAGTTTAACAAAGTTGTATGTTTTGCAATATGTTCCTCACATAAAAATTCTGAAATGAACCTGTTTTGTTTTAAAACTATTAAGTCCTAGTTGTAGGTAAATAGGCATGCCTAGAAGGGTCTGCAACTACTCTTGTGACACTTCGATGTCTCCTATTATTGACACTTCGGTGCCTCCTGTTACTAACACATCAGTATCTCTTATTATTGAGGCATAAGTCTCTCATGTTCTATGATACCGATTGCGGTATCTGCTGTATTAGTCTCGTTACCCTTCTATAAAACAGATTAACAGTCTAACTTGTTTTATATTTTGATACTTGTTTAGTTTTGATATAAACAAAGTCTGTTTTGGTTCAAATCATGTTATGATATGAAGGGTTTAGACCCTATTCTGATATTCAGTTCTGACCTTTGTATATTTTGATATGAGACTTAAATAATTTGCTTCAACATGAGAAATATTCTATATTGATAAATTATATTCAGTTCTAAAACACATTGTGTTTGAATTTTGATATTGGTGAGTTATGCTCTGGAACAAATATATGTTATGTTCTAATATGTTATATTATGTTTTGTGATTCACGATATTTGAATTGCTTTTGATTATTTGAATGTTTAGAGACAGTTTTCATTATGTATACTGCTTAGTTATTCTCCACTAAGCTATATGTTTAGCGCGGTGGATTTATCTTATCTAGGTTCAAATAGAAGGATATAAAGACTAGGACAATGACAACCGCAGTGGCCAATTAAGAATGTGTTTTATTGTGAATAGTGTTCAGTTTGTTGATGTTACTGACTTGTATTCAGTATGATGAGACAGTTTGTCTTTTGCATATATGGCTTGTAATATTTATAAACAGGAAGAAATTTGGATTTCAAGGCATGTAATATGTTTTGTGTTATGTTGCTACATTCTGTACAGTATGTTTAAAACATAATGAAAAGTAATGTAATGTATGGTGCTTGAATTTCTAAGAATGCTTGGAATTGTTGGTATGATATGTTTTGGGTGTTGTTATGTGTAGCATCTGCATATCCTCCCAGGGGTATGTGGGCGTTACAATATTATTGATCGAACGGGAATTCAGAAATAGAATTATATGACCTTTTTGGAGTCAAATTTCAAAGAATACAATACATTCCAAGAGAAGTTAATTAGAGAGAGATATCGATTAACCTAGTTAGGAATAGGTGGTTGTACATTGAGAGGTGATTGATCATTATCCTAGTATACCTCACTGATCCAAACAATAAAATCCTTGTAATTTAATAAACTTATAAGATCAATTTAGAATAAAATCTAGTATATGTAATTCTTAATATTGATATCCTCTTTTATTATTTGTTTAGTATTCTTGTGGCAATTTAGAGTTGCAGATATTTAGTTTATTGTTAATTCAATTAATAATCTATCTTTATTATTAATTAAAAATAGTTAGAGGATTAGGTCCAATATATGTCAAATTCAGTTTATACAAAGTGTTACATGCTCTAGATTGAGTATTGGAATAATAAAGTATAAAAATAAAACTCAATTTCAAGTTTAGAGCTTTTAAGTCATGAGATTCTAACTTTATGTTTCAAAGGGATTAGTGTCTTACGTTTCCTCTTCTCCACATCTCTAAGAAATCCATCAAGGAGGTCTTTAAAAAGTTCATCTTTATCCTGAGATAGCTCTACTGCAATGCCACCCACCAAGGAAGAGTTAATAATTTTAGGTTTGATCTTGACAGTCTTAAGCTTATGAACACACCTATATAGATATTGTCTTCTTTCTTTAAAGCGTCTTCAAACTGTTCCCACAAAGCAAGAGAATTGTTAAATTCAGAAGGTGATTTTTCTGGTTTGCATTTGCGTACCAAAATTGACCACTGGGATAATAATAGTAAGGAACAGAAAGACTATTAAAAGGGGTCTGAGGAAAAGGTTATTCATCAACGCTCTACCTGATTTTCTTTAAAATAACATCCAACAATTAAGTAAATTAATTCTCTGCATATCTGAGATCACTGAGAGGATATTTTGAGTTTACCTGATTCTTAAGGTCTACTTTTGAAGGCTACCGAAGAATCATGTCAACTGCTATTATATAAGATATTGACTTTGCAAAGAGTGATCAAAAGATTCTAGGCCAACTCATAGACCTAGACATGTATTTGATATTCACAAATAAATGATATTAGTGTTCAAAGCGTCGACTAACTCAAGTACACCTTTGACTTTCATATATATTGTGTCTTTTATATAGGAAAATCCAAGGAACTGATACATATTGGAAAACCAATTTCCCAACTATTATTATTCGTTAGCGAAAAGTGTTATCTAATTCTAGGATCCAAAAATGAATTAGAAAAGCCTATTAATTGAAGGATCATTTGGTTTCATTTCGATCGTCTGGTTAGAACTTTTTTTAATTTTCATTTCATTATTCCTTCGACAAAAACAAAAATTTCTTTAATTTTTAATATCAATGTACTTGTATATTTCTTACTAAAAATAATAAATACACCAAATAATTATGAAATAGCTACCAATAAATACTAATTATTAATAACATTTTAATTACAAAAGAACAGTGAATTATAATTCTCAGATATTTATATTAATTAAACAAATCTTTATATTTTAATTATCAATCATAAAAAATGTAATTTGTTAATGTTATTTAACATGAATAATTATTATAATCACAAATAATCATAAATGTATGTTATAAATATCCCTATATAATATTTCATCTTACTTATTGTACAATGTATATAAATAGTTTAAAATAAGTGCAAAATTACAATTTTGTAATTGTAAATAATTGAAAAAATAATTTAATTTTCATAATATTTACTTATTAAACCTAGTAAAATCTCAATTTTTAAATGTAAAATCTTATTATTTATAAGTACATTTCTTTTAAAAAATTACTTTTGTACCTTTAAAATAATTAACTTGCAAAATCATTTTACTTTAAAAATACTTCAGATTATTAAAATATATCTACTCAATTTTGAAAATTTTTTTACTTTTAATAATGGATATTTTAAAAACAATTTAAAGTTTACAAATATTTTTAAAAGTAAATTAAAATATTTATTATTGAATGCATGGATTATAATGCTCATAACTTTTTATTAGTTAATAGTAACTAATTTATAATATTTATCTAATTAACAATAAAGTCAAGCTGTGATAAAAATGAAAACAAAAGATTGAAACCACCTTTCGCGATGTTCATACACTATAGAAATAGAATGAAACCAAAAGAAAACTGAAAGCAAAATCTTAACCAAACACACTTCTTTACTAAATTTGTCAAAATTAAAAAAAAAAAAAATGGTTGAACCAAGCATCACCTTTCCATTTTGCTTAAGTACCACCAAAAAGTAGACATTTCAAAAGATAAATATACTGCCAACATCGTAGAATACAAGAAGCTCCCTGTTGTTTTCAATATGGTATACTTAACGCTAGAAAAGGGTATATTATAATGGCATTCAAAAGTTCGCATCCTTTGAACAAAGAATCATTTTTTAAGTCCTTTAATGAGGAGCAATAAAAGAGAACAACCAAAATCAGTTCTCTAAGAATACCAAGTCAGATGACAGGAGACATGAGATTCGAAAGAAATGACATTGTGATGCACATAGTCCACCAAAGCATAAGCATGGTGGATAGAGGAACACAGGAAAATTAAGCTGGGCCAGATAATTCCTTCTGCTTGGATAAAGAGGAGATTTTGTTATGCAGATTCTTCAAGATCCATTCAAACATCTATATTTGTTTTGCCGAATGGAATGAGCAGAGCACATGCATACTAGGCACTAGCAGATTTAGAAGCTACATAATTTTTTTCTTCAAAAATCCCTTTTATAGGGGATGCAACTTTACATAATTGGAAACTCTAAAAGGTATCTTAACAATTTATAGGCACACAATACAAGTAAAGATGAATTAGCATGTATCATAAAATTTAAGTGCAACGATGCATTACAAATACAGAGTATCCAAGGGTCACCTACCATATAATGGTCTCATAAAAAAAGCAGGGGACACAAATGGCAAACCTAGAAATGGGAGCGTCAATGAATGTGTTTATAACAAAGAACTAAGTAGTAGAATCTCTGCCAGGAAAGCTGCCACATATCTATGAAGTTCTCCAATAGCTTCAAGGAACTTCGCAAGCTTTAGTGACCATATTGCCCTAAAAGTTCTCGGAATGTGAATAGATCTGGACTTCCTTGAATGTGAGTGAAACAGAGTTGCACTCAAGGAATGCATAAGATTGGAGCAATTAGAGAGGTGGAGAGATGCAAACACCGTTAAGGGACATGAGTCTAATAGATGAAGATTACTGATGTTTAGTTAGATGGCATATAGTGGCATATCTGTTAGTGTGCCAATCACGTGTTTCCAGAAAAAAAAAAACTATAAAATGATCTGCTGAGCAATAACCATAGCCAGTCAGAAAGAGGCTCCCATCTTATTCTTAAAGCAAATAAGAAATGCATTGACGATTATAAAGGGCATAGGACGTTCCAATGACAGGAGGACATATCACACACCTAGGAAGGCATGTTGATATCTCCTAATTCAACAAGTAATGTTAAAAGATTCTTATGCATATAGGCTATATACTCTGCCGATCACTGTCCATTCCCCCACAGGTCCTGGTTACCACATCTAGCTCTTTCAGTTTTCTAAGGTCATTTCTTACTGCATCCAAAAAAGGGGACAAAGATATGAAGCCAGTTGTATATAACCCAACTCAATCGACACCACTTGTCATGGTTGATTTGACTTAACAACTTGGTTTTAAACATGCTGCAATCAGTGTTACTCACCCATTATCATCCATGACAAGAACTTTGAGCCCTGGAAAAGTTGTCTGTCCATAATTTGGTGGTCCTTTAGGCATGAAAGAGAGCTTAGACTCATTTGTGCGCTCAGGAATACCAAGTTTAACGATGAAGATACAAGTGCATCCTTTACCCAGACCTTCACTTTCTATCCATATATGTCCATCCATAAGATTAACAAACCTGTTCTCGAGCATGTAAGAGTCATTGATTTTCATCAGCTTAATAAACATGTAAAACCTATCTAATGGAATTTAGGAAACCAACTTTAAGGTAGAACCCATGCAAGTCTAGTTCTATTATAGGAAATGCAACAAAATCAAAAATCACAAAAGTGAACTACCTCTTACAAATCGCAAGGCCAAGCCCACTGCCAGCAGAGTTTCTGGTTGACAAAGATTGAGTTTGTGCAAACTTGGTAAACAACTTCGGAATGTCATGGGGATTTATCCCTGATCCAGAATCTTTTACCTATAATGCAAGATTAAAAAAGGCAATAATCTTCTGGCACCATCTTAACACAAAAGTTTGAAATTTTGGTTGAAAATTAAGGAACTGACCTGTACTTGCAAATAGAAATTGTTCTCATTTGGCACTAGAAAATTATCAGAAGCTTGAAAATCTCTTGAAGATCCTGACTTCGCAACAAATGCAGTGATTGAGATGCTTCCTTCTTTTGAAAACTTTACAGCATTACCAACAACATTTAATATAGTCTGCATTAGACGCTTTTCATCACCAATTAATTGCAAAGTCTGGCAGATCTGGAGCCAGATTTAATGTGACAAGCAACTTCTTTATAGATGCAATAGGCTTAATCAAATTATGAACCTGCCACAGAAAAACAATATCTCAGTCACCAAACTTTACCCTACAATAATTTGACAGCTGCATATATGCATGCTCTTGTGAATGTAATTTGACTTGGCAGATAAAATCTTTACCTCTTTGAAAACAGCATGAAGATTAAAAGTTCCCAGATCAAGTTGAAGGCTGCCATCTTCAAGCCTTGAAAGATCTAATACATCATTTATTAGAGTAGCCAGAAGATTACTACTCTTTAGAATTGTTTCAACCATGAGGCGCTGCTCCGGTGTCAGCTCGGTTTCCTGCAGCAATGAGGAAAGTGCAATAATTGCATGCATTGGAGTTCTCATCTCATGGTTCATAACTGCTAAGAAGTCATTGCGAGCATGAATTGCTGTTTCAGCTTCTCTCCTAGCATGATTAAGTGCAACATTCTGCTCCATCAGAAGATCCCTTGCCCTCATTGATTCTTCCAAAATTGCAGCATGCGACAAAGCAACTGCCACCTGATTGAAATTCAAAATTGTTAAGTCATCAGTCTTGCATACTAAACAGGCCCACCAGAATAAACTTGGAGAAGCATCCGCCACTTTCTAACAGTTCATCATTGCTGAGTTATAAAAATAATTAGATTACCATGGTACATTAGATGCCGTCAGTACATTAAACTTAAGAACCAGATCAGATCATGGTCTAACCAAATTCAGGGGTTGTGAGAAGACTCTAAGCCAAGTTTTACTGGGAGTTATTACAAATGGAACTTTTGAATCTCCCGGCGTAACGTCTAATTAAAATTTTAAAGTAATATGACATTCAATTGTTAGTAGTAAAGTCTTTACTGACATCCACTGAAGAGTCATACGAAGCCAGAGGCCATCTATCAAACAAACTCAAGAACAAGAAGACTAATGTCAGTTTTACATGAAGATTGACAAAAATTTAAATGAAAAATGCATATGTAAATGATTAATTGATTTATTACAGCATAATTGTATGGAAAAGAATAGCGTAGATTTGAATCCATTACCTCTTATTCATTGAGAGAGAGCACTTAGCATGCAACACAAAAGGGGAAATATGGTAACTAATGTGAACTTCACTTTCTATTTAATATTAATTAGAGTCTTAACAAACATCAGCGAAAGACAAGAAACACTGCAAGTTAATTAATCATCCTGTTCCATTCAAGTAATTTTAACATTCCAGCATCACTTCTATACATAGATGGAAACTGCACATTGTTGGATAATTATTTTAGATAAGTTTAGTTAGCTTAGGAGATTATTTTCTAGAAGATAAGTTTATCTTCTAATAAATAAGATAAGATATACTATAGATTGGATAAGTTGGTATATACGAAAAATCTAATAGTTTAGTAGTATTAGAATGGGTTAATCTCGTGTATAAATTGCATATAATTAGAGAACTAAAGTGGTTTTTTTTTTCTTCTAATGTTTTCTATACTCTTTTGTTTTATGGTTTCAGAGCTAATGATTTTGGTAGCCTAATTTTTTTTAAGCCACATCATGGCTAGAGTTCATCCAACCTTCAATTCCTTTGATGAGTTCCAAACCTCATCCCAAACACCTAGTTACGTATTACCTTCAGCCCAAAATCCATCTCCTCCTAGTGATAATCTTTTGTTGCAAATCATGCAACATAGATTAAATGGAACGAATTTCCGAGAATGGTCCTGTTAGAGACCTCCTGCTCTAACAGTGAACCAACTCACACAACCGAATCCTACACTTCAAACAAACACACAAAAACAGCAGAAAAATAGGAA
>JANIJH010000004.1:40705551-40717453 GCA_024520975.1 Erythroxylum areolatum
CCACGAAGATAGTTAACTTGCAATAGAAACAGAGGAAAAAGAAGACGAAGAGACACGAGTCTAATCCCTCTAACTGCCTGAGAATTCAATCAAAGATGAAGAATAACTCGTCCCTAACAATCTGGGTTGTCTTGCTTTTGCTTTGCGGCTCCCATCTCAAGGTGGGTCTATGCAAGCAAGACTCTCTCATAAGGATGAAGCTTGGAGGTTCTTGCGATTATCATGGTTCCCAAAACAGCACCAAGATCGAAAGCCTCGCTCGTTTCGCAGTGCAAAAGCACAATAAAAAGCAGGTCTTTTTAGATTTCTCTTCCATTCTGGTTTTGGGTTTTGTTCCGTGATTGATATGAGATGGGATTTTAGGTATGTTTTGACCAAGGATTTAAAACCGGACCGGACCAGACCGTCCGGTCTTATCGAAAAAGGTTAAACCGGTCGATTTTTATACAGAGAGGTTAGTATGTGAAACCGAACCGGACCAATGACCGGTTCAGACCTTTTCTGATCAGACCGGACGGTCCGAACCGGTTTTTAAAACATTGGTTATTAGGCAATATTATGAATGCTTAGTAGTATCACATTTAGTTATTATGATCAATATTCGGTACAATTTTGAATAATTTTTTATAATTATAAAATAATTGATAAATGTTAATAAATTATGTTATATTATTTTTAATTTTACAACAACACTATCTCTAAAAATTATAATAATATAATTTTAAATAACAACTTTAATAATATAATTTAAAATAAAAACTATCTATTTATTTCTATTAATATTACTTATTACATATTTCACATATAAAATCATATAGAGATAAAACTGATAATAATGTAAAATATTTAAAATGTTACAATGTACATCATATAACAAAGAATAAATATATCAAAATATCATATAATAAGAATAATAGAAGTCCATGACTCTATAAGCAATTGATAACAATAGTTTGTGTTAAGGAACATCAGCAAGTAAAAGTGAAATGTGAAATAAAAATACTTATATTTTAAGTTGTATATTTATATTACATATATAAAATTTAACATACCATCAAATACAAGTGAAATAAAAAAAAATGAGAAAAAGTTAAAAACTTGATTTTTGATGCATGTTAAGGACCAATTTTCTTTCAATGTCATTGTCATCAACTCCTAGTTGAATTCGTCCAACGTGGAGTCTAGGGAAGTTTGACAGTACTCAACTTTACTTCTACCTAAGTAGTGAAGTCATTTTCAGTAGATCCACATGTAAATATGATATGAAGATTTTTTATAAAAAATAATAATAGAAAATATTAAAATAAAATAATACTAGCTTTAAATCTTCATTAGGAGATGCAAGATTAGAAGACACGGTTTGAAGAAAATGGCAGGACAAATATAATTGATATGTTGCAAATTTATGATAATTTGTATAACTTATAAAAATACAAAAGATTAATATTAAAATATTAAGAGATTTTTTTCATCAACACCCATTACGACAAAAAGAGTTTTAGGTAATGATATGTTTTTAACATTTTAAAAGGTGTTGCTAAGAATTAATATAATGCAACAGTTTTTAAAATGTTGCCTTTAATAATATTAAAAAGCAACAGAGAAAACAATTAGTTACTATATGTAAGAAAAGGCAACAAAATTTAAAAAAGTTTTAATAAAATCTTATATATGCAATATATGGAATTGTTGATGTTGCAATAAAAACTTATATATGCAATATTTGGAATTGCGGTTATAGTTTTAATATCTATTTTGTCATAGTTCATCATCATCATCATCACACACAATCTGAAATCTCGTAATAAACACGATCTAGGGAGATCTGATAGTACGCAGCCTTACTCCTATATTGTAAAGAAGATGTTTCTGGTAGACCCACATGCAGATGTTAAAAGGGGTTATGCAGAATAAAAAAGTAAATAAATAAAAACTGGCACTCTACAACAATCAGTAAATAAAGTTTCAAACAATAAATAAGGAAATTCCTGAAGGAGATCAGATCTGCTAGCACGTTACATACTATAAAGACCGGCTATCTTTTTGCTAGTTACACTAGAATTCTTCACTGAGAGACCCTGAGAGTATGACAATCCTACGGGTTTAGAATGAAATCTTTCTACATCTATGAGTGTAAGTTTTGGCCAAGGCTTTTGGGCTTACAACTTGGATTTTAAAGTCATGAGCGAGGACTTTAAAGGGTGTCGTTTACTCTAATTCGCTCACGCCAGACCTTCCTATTTCTAGCTGATTCGCGGCCTTTCACTCTTACCCTTGGAGGTTGAATAAAAAATTTAATTCTAAGGATTGCAGTATAGAATACAACCTCGGGTTGTCTCACTTAATCAGAACCTATACAAATGGACCTAAGCTAACCTATATGTCATGAAATGCAAGCTAAGTTGATAAGGAGGAAGTTTTTGGTTCTTTTAAAAAACTATACAAAATTGAATGAATTGTAAGAGAAATGTGTAAAACGTATTTTTAGATTTTTGGGAATAGAAAACAAAAAGATAAAACAAACGTTCAATAGTGATAGGATCCTCTCGAAAATAAGCTTTGGCTGTCATAGTTCGAAATTTATCTTTGATAGGAGTAGAAATCACTAAGTTTCAAATGGGTAAACGTTAAAGAACTCTTTTAAGTCCAAGATCTTAATTAATAAACTTCATTTCTTAAGACCTTGTTAAATGCCCTTAGTGCGTGTAGTGGGTAAGTCAATGCAACAAGTCATTTTGGGATCTGGAATCAACTCAATATCAAACACAACTAGGTAGATAAAAGAGAATCAACAAGATCACAAATAGACATATATGAAACTTCATATATTTAAGCTCCAAGTTCTATATTGACAAGTCCTTCCACACATTGAATATCCAACACTTGATCAAACTCTAATCAAGAATATTCAACTACAAATTACAAATCCTAAACCTGAGAAATCATAAATCACAGTTAAACATGGATTAAGTTACTCCCTTTTAAAGCCCATTGAACTTTAGCCATCGCTACATCTTCAAGAGGAAGGAAAATGCCTAGCCACACATTGCAACCGGAAACCTCACAACTAGGAATGAACCTGAGCTAACCATGGTGGATGTTGGTGGTGAAAAATTGGAAGAGAAAACATATGAGACAAGTTTCCCCTCGGGAACCCCAAAGGGAAGCGTGGGTGTTAAGGCAGTGAAATGTGTCGCGTCCTCTCTCCCTCTTTTTTTTTTTTCAGCTGATGGAATATTGATGTATATATATGTTGGCTCTCTCCAACTTATCCAAAAATAGGTTTTTTCTTAAAATAGGTTGCTGGGTCAGGTTATACAGTATGTTAAATTTCCATAAATGGTTCAGGTTTTCGAAGGTTCACTGCGGCGAACTTTTTCTGAAAGGTTTTTGCTTCATTGCTGGTTTTTTCACCGCGAAAAAAGAATTAATTTTCGCTGTAGCGAACTTTTCCCGAAAGTTCAGCCTGTATTCCTTCATATTTTGCCGCGGCGATAGATCCCTTTCACCGCAGCGAACTTCCTATTGCTCCTGTTCTCTTGTTGACTTCACTTCAGCCTTCTTTGACTCTACACCTTCTTCTTGAGTCTCCTATAATGAACAATGGTGGTTTGCAGTATCAATTGTTCTTAGAAAATTAATTAGTGCAATTAATATTGATTTATGATAATTTTTACTCTCAAACTACATAAAATAAAGGTACACACTCATGAGTCAATTTAAGTATAAAATCTAGAAATAGGAGTCAAAAAGTATAGTAAAAGTCAAGAAAATGACGCCAATTTATATAATAAACTTGGGCTCAATCAGTAGCCATAGCCTTAGTAAGGGCCAATTCGGACATATCTTTCCTAATCACTTCGCTTCAGTTCTTGTAAGGCCTCCCTTTTCTTGTAGCCATTAAGGGTTATTTTCTCACTTCGTCATACCGGAGCATCAGAGGGCATCCTGCATACATGCTCAAACCACCTAAGCCTTGTCTCTCTTAACTTGTTAGCAATACTAGCCATCTTTAGTCTGCCTCTCACCAAAAGCTTTTGGACCCTATCTCTTTTGGTAATGTCATACATTCACCTAAGCATACGCATTTATGCTACCAATAATTGTCGTGTCTGTCTATGTTTAGGAGGCTAACACTCTGCCTTATGTAACATTGTTGATTGAATCACCATTTTATAAAACTTCCCTTTGAGTTTAGAAGGGATCTTTTTATCACATAAAATACCTGATGTACTTCACCATTTGACCCACCCAATCTAATACGATGTAAAACATCGTCATCATTATTACCATCTCTCTGAATGATAGACTCAAGGTATTTAAATCTCGATTTTTGAGGTATGATGCCAGTCCCAATTGCTACCGCTGTCTCTTGTATCATCTGACTACCTGAAAAGTTGCATTCTAAATACTTCATCTTAGATCTACTCATTCTAAAACCTTTCGATTCTAATGCTTCTCTCCAACGTTCTAACTTGGCATTAACCCCCTCTTTGGTCTCATCTACCAGGACAATATCATCAACAAATACCATACACTAAGGTACCTCTCCTTGAATATTGTTAAGTACGTCTAACACTAATGTAAACAGAAAAGGGCTCAAGGCCGAGCCTTGGTATAGTCCTACACCAATGGAGAATGCTTATGTGTCGCCCCCCATCGTCCTTACGTTAGTCAATGCTCCTTCATACATATCCCTAATTACTCTGATATAAGTCATAGGAGTGCCCTTTGCCTCCAAACACCACCATATGAGTTCTCTACGAACCCTATCATATGCCTTCTCCAAATCTACAAAAACTATATACAAATCTTGTTTTCGTTCCTCGTAGCATTCCATTAGTCTCCAGAGCAAATGCATTGCTTCTTTCGTAGACCTACTAGGTTTAAATCCGAATTGGTTGTCCAATATAGAAGCAGCTCTCCGGATTGCTATAGTTATAATATCTAATATCATAATTAATCACGAGAATACGTCGAGGATTATAAGTATTAAGTGAATATAATATTTTTTGTATTATTTATTTTTAAAAATAATTTTTACAATTTAGCGATTAAAGTCAATAAAAAATAAAGTCTATATGGTCTTACTCCAAACTCCAAACACATCACCCAATTGAATTTTTACTAGAGATGCATGTGTAAAAGTAGCCCAATGGTAGCCCTAGTTAGGTGTTAGTTGATAGAGTTTCTTATTTTTCTAAGAAAGAAACTAGAATAAAAGTTTCAAAATATGAAAACTAGATCGATGTTAAGTTTTCTAACATAATCTACCTTTGGTACTATCATCAGTGAACAAGGAATTTTCAAGATTTTGCTACTTAGATCACTTACTTCGTTGTCAAAATTTCATCTGAGGTACGCTTTTTTCTTACCTCTTTTTATTTGTAGTTTGAAATATGTAAAGAAATGCCTTATCAACTTCTATTAATGTGAATATGTAAAGAAATGCCTTATCAACTTCTATTAATGTGCAATTACAAGTTCTTGCTATTTTTCTCTCTAATACTCTATTGTGTTAAAAAAAATAAAGGATTATTTTCTATTCTTGGAACTTAACTAAAGCAATTCCATTGTTCTTTGATCTTAAAAAAACCTTCTACATGTTGATTTCTGAATACATGATTGACTAATACTTCGACACTGTCTGTCCTGTATAGATTAAGAGTATCTATTTATGTTACTTTCTTTGTTCTCCGTATGGAACTTTTGGATAAGTGTGTCCTATTATGGCATCATTAACCCTAAACTAGATACTGGTTAAGCAATTTAGATTAGTAGATTGAAGATTTTGCAATTGATTTTTTATTTAATGGAAAATTTTAAACAAGTTTGCGAATAATGTGTATAGTACTATTTATTTAATATATCTGCAAGTAATTCTTCTTCTTCTTGGTTAGTTACTAGACTTCTAGTGGTAGAGAACAAGATTATTTAGGAACGAACTTGTATAAATATGTAAAAGTGAAATCGCCTAAATGTGTTATGTAATCAAGATGTGATTAAATTACTAGCTCATTGTGGCAGTATTAGTGCCAGAGAATTTAGAAAGAATATCCAACTTGACAAAGTTGATCTGCTAATGTGGGAATGATGAGCAGCTACAATTGTTGTGCTCCACTTTCAGTAGAGGGATGTGTAGGCAAAGTGTATGGACAAGTGTCAGATATTTGGATAAAGTCATGATTAACATAATCTCTGCAGGATATCTCAACTAGATAAGAGGCTTATAAAGAAGCATATCATACAATGGTCAAGTCAGAAGAGATATTGTTGTCTTGTAGTAAAACACAATATATTATAAAGAAAAGGGTTAGTATTTAATAGAATTGTCAATTAAAGTAGCGAGCATGGTAGATAATTTTCATGTAAAAAGAAAACACGTTACTTATTCAACTAAGTTGCACAGATATTCTACATACTAACATTCAACAAGCACGTGCAGCTATACATAAATATTCTCTCAACAAGCACATGCAGCTACGCCGTTGATATATCTTGGAATTTACTATGGAACAACAATCTCACAACACATTACTCCAACTTTGTTTAAGACTAAGGACCAAAATAGGTACAGATTTACTTGTGGCATTCCTTTTCAACATTATGACTTAAGATAAACTAATTTTATTCCTGCAATCTATTCTTGAGTTTTATAAGCTATCTTTTTCAATTTGTATGCTCTACAGCCTTTTCTTTCAGGATATATTCCCTTATATAGCTGAGCAGTTTCGAGATATGTTGTTGAGTGATGACTCTAGATTTACAAATGAGTATCGATCTACCAAAAAGGACACAAATCTTTGTGTAAGTTCGAAATTGTTTTTGTAGATTATTGATATAGAAATATTTGTTGATTGAATATACATGTACATCTTATAATCTTGAGGGACTTCATGTCTTCTATTTATGTTTGGCATGAATCTTTGAATATTTTTAATTTTTTTAATAGCCTTAAATGTCATTTCTTGCTTCATATTTCTATTCGACACATTAACTTTTCCATGCTATATAGTACAAATTTGAATCTTGTTCTATTTCTCTTTATATGACATATATAATGTAATTGTCATCTCTCTGTTTTTTTGCTATGCTAATTGTTTATGTTTTTTCTTGTTAACTGAGGTTTATTAAGAATCCTTTTCACTTTTCACTTTTCATCATTTGTAATGTTTGTATGCTTTAAACAAATGTTTGTTAACATTCAAAATGCAGACAAGTAGACTCTATCATATAGCTACTCTTTTAAAGTGTGCTTATATTCAGTCACTGCCTCTAGATGATGATATCCCAAATAGTGAATTTCATTCAACTTTTGTTGATTATTAGTGAAGCTCATAGGGTTATACTAGCTTATGGAAACCCTACAACCCATAAAAGAAATAAGTGAGTAACTTTCTTGAGATATCATAGATATGCTTCATTTCTTCTTGTGTGGCCATATTGTGCCTTCCGAGAGCATTTTGCCAATTGTAGTTCCTTGTGGTCCTTCAAGTCGATCTTTTAATTTTAGCTACATTTCTAGGAGCTTATCTATTGTGGTAAGCTTATAGAAACCTTAAACCATTATCCTGTTAAGAAAATAATTACTTTGATTTTTATTATATGAACATGCAAAGTCATCTTTTACTAACCTTTTTTCTTCTAATTTGTGGTTGTGGGAGTTATGACATCATGGGGCATGTTATGGGACTAGTTGTCTGCTTGTCATAAATAAAAGTGACTAGTTTATTTCTATATTGCTTAATATGTTTGTTATCATATATTATTTAATTTTCTATTCTAAATGGATTAAATGTTTCAAGTTTGTTGTGCCCAAAAAGTTCTAAAAATTACCTAGGCCATCCTACTCGCAAGTATTCAAGGTAGTTATAGTGATTACCTAGGGTCGTCTCCTACGGATTTGAAATTGGTTCACTAAATCAATTTTGAACAAAAACAAAAACAAATGTAATCTTAGACATTCTATCCTGATTATTGAGTGAAGGCTTTAAAAAAAGTTACAAAAGAGATTGAAACGTAAACGATTCAACCGGAAGTAAAGACGAAAAGATTAATCGAAATGAAAGACTCTTGAGAATTAATTTCACTAATTTAATCTCCTAGCATGATTAAAGGAAATGATTGTTTAATTGTCTTACTAAAATTAATAGTCGGATTTTAAGATCAACTCAAATAATAGATTGAATCTAGTTTTCGTATTCGATAAGTTATTATCTGAATTAATTATGGAAACCCGACTACCAATTACCACTTAATATATTTCTAATTTATAACCTAAGCGTCTATAGTTTCTAGTTCCATATTAAACTTCTCCTCTTGGTCTTTCATTTAATACTAAAATGATGCAAAGTTTGGTCATACTATTACATCCATTCAGTACAGAAACTAAAACAATAAATAAGATAACAATACAATTCCTCAATCATGCATATTTGACTAAAATAACTATATTAATCCTCAAGAAAAAGAGATCAGCCCATCACGAATATCATAAGATTCATCATCATTAAACACTTCAATCCCATCTTTATCAGTATAAGTAAAGTATTTCAATAATAAACCAAGTAATTAACCATGATAAATTGTCAAAAACTACATAGTATAGGTTCAATTAAGCTAACAGAATAAGAAATTCACTAAACAATAACTAACAATGCAATAAATAAAGACAGAGTAAGCAAACAAAGGTTGTCATATGAATTAGTCGCAGTAGTCTCCTGTAGCTCTAAATCCTTTTGCATTAGCTTTTGCCTTCTACTTCTAGTTGATGTTCATCAATACAACTGAATGCTTCCACTGTCTTTGGATTTGTTACTTGTCTTCTTCACCTACTATCTTTGTTTCTCTTCTTGTCTTCCTTGAAATAAATCACTTGTTAATATAGAAATCAGATATAATATGTAAAATACACAAGAAGGGGGGTTGAATTGTGTATTCTTTTCAAAAATATTAATCTTTTGAGATTTCTTGAATTTCTTTACTAAATTCAAATGATCACAAAAAAACTTTGCTAAAGTTGATAAGCAATGTAATCGCAAGTAATATAATCTACTCGTTTAACAACAAGAAAATTAAAAGATAAGGGTTAGAGAATAGATGCTACGATTTTATATGGTTTATCCCAAACCTTGGGCTACGTCCAGTCCTTAGAGTTTGTCTGAGATTTCACTATACTCTTCAACTTTACAAGTATTCTTTCTACACTTATAGAGCCTCTTCAAGTCTCTCTCACAAAGTATTCTTTATCTACTGTATTAGCCTCTCTAGGCTCTAGCCTTTCTTTCTCTCTCTAGGAAAAATATTTTTAAGCTTCACATTACAGATGTATTCGCTCACTTCTTTCGTACTTTGAATACAGGATTTTGCTAATTATTGTACAATCAAAATTTTCTCTCTTGTAAAAACGTTATCTTAGTCTTCAAATCGAACTAGTATTTATAGCCTAAGTCTCTAACTATCTTATGGAGAAACTACTTCTTGAATCTTCTAGAAATGGTTATTAGTTGAGTCTTGTAAATAACTCCAACCAACTAACTGATTGATGTTCTAGAATATCTTCCTTTTATATTGTCTGGAATAATACTTCTTCTGTTATTACGCTTCTTCTATTATTCCACTTCGTCTGTTGTTTTGCTTCGTCTGTTATTTCACTTCGTCTGTTATTTCACTTTGTCTAGTGTGTCACTTCTTCTGGTGTTGCACTTCATCTAGTGTTGCGCTTCATCTAGTGTTGAGCTTCATCTGTTGTTGCACTTCGTCAGTTGCTGCGTATCATCTGGTGTTGATATATCGTCTGTTGTAGATATAACATCTGTCGTTAACCATGCATCTTCTGAGTTGACTAAGTGTTATACTTTTCTGTACACTTAACAAACTTATCAAAACAATTCATACATTTCTAGGATTATTATTATTTGAATGTCATCAAAATTAATAGAAGTGAAGTCCTCTTGACTTAATAATCTCCCCCTTTTTGATGATAACAAATAATTATAATTTTAGAAGATAAAATGATATTCATAGACAATAGACGAATAGTATTCCGATGAATAATAAACAAAGCAAAAACATAAGAAATGTATAACATAAGAAATGCATACAAGATATATACAATGCTTTCCATCTGCTTTCTTGTTCTCTTTTTCTCCTCCTATTTGTTATTAATCAAAAAGATTACTCATAGTAGACGCTTCAGAATTTCAGAAAACATACGTTATATGTCAATGTGGATCATCTTGAGGTCTTGTTCAATAGTAACCCATAGTAATGCTACTTCCTCATAAAGATCACCCATTTAGTCAGCTAGTTCATCAACCTTAGTATGAATTTCCTCAATTTCTTTTGCTAAGGCTTCCTGAACTTCCTTCTGTCTATGACTTGCTTCCGTCCAATTTATGAAATGCTTCAAGAACTCTGGATTAACAGTAGGATCTTATTGTATTTCACTAAGTGGATGAAGGTTTTCAACAACAGATAGTTCTAAAGGTAAAACGTCTAACTCTATAATTTTGATCGAGGGTAGACTGAAGGTTTGTTTTCCTTTTGGGAGATCAAGATCATCAGGTCTAGGTAGTTTTGGAATTGGTTACCCAAGAAGGTGTAACACATCTTTGATTGAAGGTGTGAAACCTAAAGGTCTGAAATGCATGATCAAATGCACAAAGGTTTCTAAGTTAAAATTAATACCTTCAATCGTGATACTTCTGCACTATCCTTCTTTTACTTTACAAACTACCTTGAAGTTTGCATCTGTATTAGAAACTCCAAATTGACTTCCTTATGCTTTTGAAATGTGAGATACCTCTAGGTTGAGCTGCATTACATGCATCATCTATGTTCTTCACAGCTACTTGAATCTGCTCTTCTGTAAGATCATCTTTATTTCCCTCAGGAAACATCTTCTTTTTCCCTTTGTCTTCATTTCTCACAAGGGTTGAACATCTTGGTTGTATGTCCTGCATAATTTTTATCAATGTTCTGCTTGTAATAGGATAGATTGTATACCGATCCTTTGAAATCTTTATTGGATATGGTTCTGCCTTCTCATCTCGAAGAATGCCATATAATCTTCGTTATTCATAAATAAGAAGATGTATTGTCTTATCATTAATCAGTATAGGTTCGACTTGTACCTTGACTAACTTTTTTGAAGGTTCTTTGATAATAATTGAGCTTCTGCTTCGAACAGGTACTGATTCTTCTATAATCTTTATTCTCAAATCCTTTTTGTTGATTGGTTAAGAAGAATTGTAAGGTTCCAATTGGTGTTCAACTGTCTTCACCTTTTGTTAAACATCAGATGAAGAAACCCTTTTCTGACTAGACTTCACCTTCTTTTGTTCTTTTTCCGGTTTAGAAGAAAGTTTTTGTTGAGGTTTCTTCCTCTCAAATGCTAACTTCCTTTTTATTTCTGTCTCTCTAGATGATTTTGCTGATTGGCTTTGCAAAATAGAGATAATTGATCTGGTAGGCTGCTGTCTTTTCTCTTACTTTTCAGAATCTTCATCAAGAATTAGAGATGTTTGCTTCTTCTGTTCTTATTGCCGTAAGGTCAATAGTCTTGGTGACCTTCTTGACTATTTGGAATTTTCTGATTGCAGTGTCTCTGCTTTTCTCTTCAATGACACTTGTTGTGATGATTGTTGAACATGGCTTTCCTCTTTTTGTAGAATTATCTTAGGTTTTATTGGTATATCAGATGATTTCTCAATCTTTTCTTCTACGGATATTCTTCCTCTTGACCGAGATTTTGTTTGTTGGGACCCGATCCAGAAACCGGATCCCAACTGAAAAACGAAAACGAAAGCAACGGAGAACAAAGAAAAACGCAAAACAAAAGCGGAAGCAAATCGAAATCGAATACGAATCGAATCACAAATCGAAAGACAAAGCAAACGAA
>JANIJH010000004.1:40718039-40734362 GCA_024520975.1 Erythroxylum areolatum
GTAATCCGATTTGCTTTCGGTTCCGCCTTATGTTTCGCTTTGTATTTTTCGATTCGATTCGCTTCGCTTTCGCTTCTTTTGCTTTGCGATTCGAGTTCGTGTTTGCTTTTGACTTCCGCATTTCGCTATTTGTCTCGTTCTCGGTTGGGATCCGGTTCCCGGATCGGGTCCCAACATTTCCTGCCATATAAGGCTTCATAGGGTGCCATACCGAAACTACTGTGATACTACATGCAAATTTGATAAGTGCTACATACTAATCCCATGCTCCTTGGAACTCTAAAACATAAGCTCTAAGCATATCCTTAATAGTTCTAATAGTTCTCTCACTCTGTCTATCTATCTGAGGATGAAATGATGTTCTAAAATTCAGCTTTGTACCTAAAGCTACCTTTAAACAACCCTAGAATTTGGAAGTGAATCTGAGATCCTGATCAGGCACAATACATACTGGGACACCATGCAATATTATAATCTCATTCACACACCTCCGGGGTAATTGATCTAATGTATTAATCTCTCTCATAGGTAAGAATTGGGCCGATTTCGTCAATCTATCAACAATGACCCAAATAGCATCATGTTACCTCGGAGTTCTCAGTAATCTCATAATAAAATCCACGATAATTCTCTCCTATTTCCACTCCAGAATTGACAATGACTGTAACTTCCCAATCGGAGCTTGATGCTCAGCCTTAATCTACTAGTAAGTCAAGCATTTAGGTACATACTTTGCCACTTGCTTCTTCATCCCTAGCCATCAGAAATGTTGTTTTAAAGTACTATACATCTTGGTAGTACCAGGATGCATAGCATAAGCTACTATAATGCTTCTTCTAAAACCTTTCTTCTCAGATCATCAACATCAAGTATACACAATCTCTGCTTCATCCATAAAGTATCATCTCTGAACTCAAACTCAAAATTCAAATTCTATTTCAACTTCTCAGTAAGCTTCACAAATTTTGGATCTTTACTATGAGCTTTCCTGAATCTTTCATATAGTAACGGCATAAGCTTCAGTGTAGCTAATAATACTTCATTCTGCCCCAATTTTAGCTCAATATTCAAGACTCTCAGTTGGATTAGGCTTGATAACCTCAAAATTTCAATATATGCCACACTGTTATTAGACTTTTTACTTAATGCTTCCGCTACCATATTAGCTTCACCAGGATGATAATCAATCGTACAATCATAATCTTTCAGTAGCTCAATCAGTCTCCTTTGTCTCATATTCAATTCCTTCTGACTTAACAACTATTTCAAACTTTTAGGATCTATGAATACCTGAAATGTCTCTCCATACAGATAATGTCTCCAAATCTTCAAAGTAAATACCACTGCGGCCAACTCCTAATCATAAACTGGATAATTAAATTCTTGAGACCTTAACTATGTCAATGCATATGCAATTACTCATCCATACTGCATCAAAACACAACCTAACCCCTGGTCTGAAGTATCACTATACTCAACATATCCTCTAGATCCAGATGTAATAGCTAACGTCAGTGCTGTAGTCAATCAGTGTTTTATCTCTTCAAAACTCCTTTGACATTCATAAGTTCATCTGAAAGGTACATTCTTCCTTAAAAGCTTTTTCGAGGGGGATGAGATCATTGAAAACCCCTCAACAGACATCCTATAATAACCAGCTAATCTTAGAAAATTCCAGATCTCAGACACATTTCTTAGAGCTTCCCACATCATCACTGTTTCAACTTTCTTTAGGTTCACCTGTATGCTTTATCTAGACACTATGTGACCCAAGAATACTACTTGATCAAGCCAAAATTCACACTTACTAAACTTGGCATACAACTACTTTTCCCTCATTATCTATAATACTAGCCTCAAATGCTCATAATGTTCTTCTCTATTCCTCGGATACACCAAAATGTCATCAATGAACACAATCACAAAATGATCTAAGTAAGGCTGGAATACCTTATTCACCAGTTCCATAAAAGCTAATGAAGCATTTCTTAACCCAAAAGGAATCACTAAAAACTCAAAGTGTCCATATTTCGTCCAGAATGCACTCTTGAATCACTAAAAACTCAAAGTGTCTATATTTGGTCCAGAATGCACTCTTAGGTACATAATTTCTACTATCTTCAATTGATAATACCCTAATCTCAAATCTAACTTTGTAAACACCTAAACTCCCTATAACTGATCAAGTAAATCATCAATCCTCGACAATGGGCACTTATTCTTCACTATCACCGGATTCAATTATCTATAGTCAATACACAATCTCAAGGTTCCATTCTTCTTCTTCACAAACAAAACTAGAGCTCCCCAAGGTGACACACTGGGTCTGATAAAACCCTTATCCAATAATTCCTGCAACTGGGTCTTAAGTTCTTTTAGTTCCACCGGTGCCATCCTATATGGAGGAATCGATATAGGAGCAATACTAGGAACTAAATTAATCATAAACTCTGTCTCTCTTTCTGGGGGTAAACTTGGTAATTCAACAGGTAACACATCTTGGAAATCCTTAACAACAAGAATATCCTGTACATTCTACTCAATTCGATTATCAGTTATATAAGCTAAGTAAGCCTCATATTCACCTCAAATCAGTCTGAGAGCATTCATTAAGGAAATCAATCTAGTTGGCACTACTTGACTAACAACTTGAAATACCACCCTTGGTTGATTAAGGGATTCAACAGTCACTTCCTTAGTATAGCAATTCATTACTGCCCTATAAGTAGTAAGCCAGTCCATACCTAATAAGAGATCTATCTCCTTTAACTACAATACTATCAAATCGACCTTTAATTCTGCTTGATCAATCTGAATGATACACCCTTTATAGACTTCCCCACTAACTGTAGTACTTCCTACTAGAGTTCTCACTACTAAGCCACATTTCATCACCTCTCTCTCACAATGCAGTTTAGAGGCCAAATATGGTGCAATAAATGAATGTGTCGATCTTAGATCTAATAATGCAAATGCCTCAAATTGAAAGACATGCGATATACCTATATCAACATCTAGAGAGTTTTGTGCCTCCTATTTGGTGATGGCGAAAATTTTAGCTTGAGACTGCAATTGATTACTTTACACTTTAGTCCTAACACTAGGACCTACTGAACTAGTTTTGCCTCTACCTCTACCTCTCTATCCCACTCCACTGGCTCTACTTTGCTGGACAATCGTCTTAGTCACTGAGCCCACTCTCACTCTAGAATGGGCTCTAGAAATTTTAGGACAATCTCTAAGTTGATGCTTATGAGAATCACAATATAAACAAGCTCCCATTAACCTCCACCATTCTCCACCATGTTTCTTTCCATAGTGCTCACAATTAGGCATCTGTGGTGATTGACTGCTATATTTTTGCCCTTCAGATAACTGACCTCTGCCAGAATGGCCAAAGCCACCTCTCGACCTAAGCCCTGACTTTCTTGATCTTTGTCGTGATCATAACAGTCTACTCTAGCATTTACTAAATCTTCTACTAGAATCAGCTTGAAATTCTCCAGATCTTCTCATTCTGGGCTTCTGTATATACTCTGCTTGTCCATCCTTTAGTAACTGCTCAATTCGAATCGATGTAGCTCTCAGTTCAAACAAAATTACTCAGATTAGTAATGGCCAGCCTTGTTTTGATTTTCATATTTAGTCCATCTTCAAACTGCTTGTACTAATCTTCCTCAGTTGGAACCAAAGCAATAGCATAACCCATCAACTCATTAAACTTCACCTCATACTCGACTATAGTAAGACTTCCCAGTTTCAGATCTAAGAACTCCTTCATCTTCCTATCCAACTAGATCTTAGGTATGTAATTTTCCTTAAAAGCTCTCAAAAAATCATCCCACTTCAATCTACAAGGTTAGACAGAACTATCAGGAACAGTCTTCCACCACTGATATGTTGGTCCTTGCAGTAGTGAGACTGCATAATCAAATCTTTTATCAAACTCGCATTCCATCTGATCAAACACCCGTTTAGTTGTCTCCAACCAACCTTCTGCCTCCATAGGGTTTGTACTTTCATAAAAGTATACAAACCCCTACTTTCTAAGCTTATCATACCGCCTTTCCCTTCTCTTAGGAATTCTCAGAGGCATCTATTTAGACTGAGGTACCGGAGACTCTCTATTGGCTTTAATGGACTTAAGGTCAACTGACTCTACGATTTGATCTCCTATAGCGGATGACCTATAATAAACAATACTTGTGATCACTATACAAATCTCTAGCTATATATCATGTCTAAATGTTGTTATATGTCCCTATAAATGTTAAACCATGCTATGATACCAAAAATTGTAACATCCCATTACCATAGGACATAAGCCCGATATTCTTCAGAATATCCATGCATATACCTTATAGGAATGACATATTAGAGCAATCATGTTCACTTCATATGGCATCATGAAGAACATAAGTATTTAAAATGTTAACATATCTCATTTCATTAATAAACCATGTTTTACATTATCATTTCATTACAAACCATCCATATAGTTACAATACAAAAACCATCTGTTTTCACACTGTTTATACAAAATATTCTACATGATATGAAAAACTATACAAAAGAACTCTATTAAACTCCTCAAATGACAGTTGACTAGACCTTTAAGCCAAAGTGGATGATATTAGATAATAAGCTTTATAAGCAAGGTCTCCTTTCAGTACCTAAAAATCAACATTGTAATTTTGATAAGTTTTACGAAGTCAAAGAGTGAACCATCATCGATGTGTTCACTCAAAACATATCATATATATCATATGAATAAAACCCAACTCAATTAATATAACACATCATACAGATTTATGCCTCATATATCACATTATTCATCATGCTTCAATAAGCACCTTAACAATACAAGCACTTTACTTAATCATTTTAGAAGAACCTTCTAAATGGAAAAAATTCATATAATCATCTCAAAATATTTCACTCATTTATCACAATTCTTCATATCACCATCAAGTTCATAGGCATTTCACAATGTTATCTCAATATAATTCAACATTCATTTGCAAACAATTTTATAAACACATGTAAAGATACAAATGCAAATACAAATGAGACTCACTTCCATTTTTAATTTGTTGTGATCGAGGGTCTATTTATTGGTTATCGGTCATTATGGATTCCGGGTTTGTTTTAGGATTGTCTTGTACCTATTATAGATGCCAGGTTTATTAAGCATTGAGCCTGAGGCTCTATGTGCACATATCTAAGCTTAAAGTTCTTTTCATATTGACTGATCCGGTCACAACTCTTTTATGTGAACATGAATATTAATGTAATGAAGTGCAACATTTTAACATAATATATCATCAATCACTTTTCAGTCAAGAAACACATTCAATTACCACAATTCATCAGATCTATATCTGGCATTCGACATATAGTTGAGAATTTATTTTCCTTATTCACATTCAAATCACAAACACTCCCAATACAGTCCCAAATATCAAACTCCTTGGATAATCAATTGTCAAAAATCATCAATGTCATAATTATATCAATATCGATTCAATATAGAGAAATCAAGTTTAATCAAAACAATATGAATAGAACACATTTCTAATTGAGGTCACACATCTAGGTTACTTACAGTACACTCCAGTTAGCTATTGCCTCGACAAGCCGACAATGTCTGGATGGTGTCAGTTTATTTATGCCTCTAAACCAAGAAATACACACATATACACATCACTACTTGATCAATCAGATAGATACTCAAATTTACACATGTATATGTGTCGTGTTCAATGCATGCTAAATTGATCATTCCAGGTATGTAACCTTATTCACATATCTTAATCATTTATACATCATAACTTGTACATCATTTAGTTTGCAATTAGGTTTATGCCTTAAGTAAACTTGATCACTAAGTAAACTTGATCACTTTCCATTCATCATTCATAAATTCATCAATTTTTTCCTAGTATTATACATTCACACAATTTCCTCAATTTTTATTCAATCATACCTAATTCACTATACTTATAATCTTTGGATGTTGGATACCATACATATTGGATCCCGTTTTCGAAACCCAACATTCAGAAACCATTCATAAATGTGAGCGTATTAACCTATAGGGTTATTTCCATGGACTCTCTTTAGCCATCATCGTTTCATCCTCATTCTCATAGCATCTCAAAATACATAGTGCGAGCCCACACAATGAAATCACCTACATCACAATTTGACCTCTTCAAGACAACTATAGCTCTATGTCTCTAGTTTATTTTGAAATAAGAACCATCTCATTCGGAGCTCTATATCTCAAGATATACTTAAAAATCCAAAGTGTGTTCACAACCAAGTCTTGCCCTTCCAACCGATCCCTCAATTTCTTTCCATCAATCTTTTTGAACTCAACACGAAAGGCTACTAATCTTTATGTAAAGATAGCTAAGCATATTAGGAATCTATTGCTTTAAGAATCGCTCCATTCGGAGGTCGGATGAAGAAGTTATGGTCAAAAGAATTAACCATGCTCATATCCTCATTCATGTTGAACCTATCTTGGTACAATGGGTCTAACTTCCACTAGAGATGTCAGATTGAATTTATTCTTATACGATTTGAAAGAGGACTCCTAGATCTACAACTTTTGTGAAGACTCCAAAGTGAAATTCTATCATTTGGATAAAGCAAGGACTGTGTGGAATCACATGGGCAGGCCGTGTAACCCACGGGTCTTGCTAAAATTTCCCTTCTCCAAAACCTTTCAAATGGATCCTACATCCATCCTAGCATCTCTTTTACTCATAATCTTCCCGAATCGAACAATCCTAGAGCGATATCACTTCATAAACTCTAGTTGTTCGGTATACACATTCTCTACGATATCCTAACTTGTAATGATCATAACTCTCATCTCCGATATCTAAAAATTGTATACTTTATACCGTTCGAAAGCTAAGAGGATAAGCTACAACTTTCATGCAGACAACTTTGTCTAATTCATCCTAGATTAATACAGATTTTCTTCTGAAGTTAGAATACACACTTTCCCCTCATGAAAAACTTGAGAATTATCCCAACTTCACTTCCTCTATTGTAATATCATTCATAATGATTTCAACTACCAATTGGAATTCGTCAAACTCTCAATCGCAATTCATTTGAATCTTTATATTTGACTACATCTTAACATTCATGATTCCTATCTTTCTTTTCCATAACATCTCACTTATGTATATATATATAACAACAATTCATGTTCAAAGTTCATCCACTCAAGTGGAAACTTCTTTAGATATATCTAAATCCAACTCAAATCATATCATCCATACACAATTCGTATTTCATTAACATCATAAGATAAGTGTTTACAAAGCTTTAATGGCATCTCATGCCACAATACATCATCAATATCAAAATCCAAAATACAAAAGATGCAAAACCCAATAGTTCTCGAAATGCATCTAAAGTCTTGCTTTTACAAAATCTAACTTCAAATACAAAATATGCATAATCGAAATGATGCCTTGACTCTTAATTTCTCAATCTCATTCTTTTCACCTAAAGATGGGACAGAAAGGGGGTGAACTTGAAAGCTCGTGGATAACAGTTTATAATCGATAACAAGCAAAACCATTGAAATTATTCATTTGTCAAAAAATTCTTATTGAATTCAAGAAAAATATAGTTCTCAACCAATTCACAATAATACAAATCATATGTGCATCAACTTGACAATTCACAGATGCAATGCACAACAAATGGCTCGAGGGTTCCGTGGAACAAAACAGAGAAACTGAAGTTTACTCCGTGAACGAACGAGTCCACTTTTCGGATCTCGTAGGCAGCTGGGAGAAGACTTTATATCGACATGCACGTGACTATAAAACGGTTCCTCTCTCACCCAAATACAATTAAATCTTATGCTCAATTCAATCATTCACAATTTCATATTCTCATGCGTTTTCTTCTTTCCATTCAAATCAAGATGCCATGACATAATTCAATGGCATAACATGATCATATATCACAATGCATGTTTTCCACATTCACAACAATTCAATTCCAATCCATGAAGCATATACACACATATAAGCAAATTCTTTAAATCATTTCAAGCTCTAAAGTCCCCAAAAATCAGGAAATAATATAAGGTTCCTACATAGGGGTCTGTCACAGGCAATATTAGGAAAACAAGCATAACTCAAGCTCTTGTCACTATTTTATGAAGACACTTTCATAAATTCAAGCTAAGACCTATATCTACAACTTTCATTCTTTCAGTTTCTTCAAATTAATGCCTTAAAGATATGTAAAATAGATTGAAAAAGGAAGATGAATTTGAAACCAGATTTTTGACCTACAGCTTTAATTTTCCATATTCAAGAACACTTCAATAACACCTATCTTTACCATGAATCCATATTCATTTATACATCAAATATCAATCTAAATCATCCATTTAACATTCTATAACCTACTATTTTCGTACATGCAAAAACAGAACAGAAAAGTACTCAAGTTCATTAAAAAATTTCCAGCACAATCAATTATTAACATCATTCACAATTCATCCTAATTCTTCATCATCAATTCTCTATTATAAAAAGCCATAAACACTAATCTTTTACTTACTTGTTTAATTCTAATCCTAGCTCAAAATTCACTCTAAATCAGTACTCCAAACATACAAAATCATCACACATTCAATGTGGAACTTGGATGGATTTTGGCTAAGTTCAATGAACAACAACAATATGATCTTTTACTTAAATTTGTGAAGGTAAAACATTGATTATTTGTATAGTAATTGGACATGATCATACACAAACACAGGCAGGTGAAAGAGAAGAGTGTTTTGGTGGTGTGTGAGAGGAAGGAAAAACAAGAATGAGCTTAGTTAGAGTTGCTCCTATTGAAGCTTACACCTAAGGTGTTAGGTGTCACCTTACTACAATGGCATATGTCACCAAACTAAATTTCCGTATGTCTAAAACCATGTACAACATTTATCAAGTAAATATGCTATCACATGTTACAAATAATACTAAGTCATATGTCATGTAATCACAGCTGCCAATTGTCATCAACTTATTATTCTATTTATCACACAATGATCAATGCTATCACTCAATTATAGGCTTAATCATCCTAATTTCCATGTATCAAGTTTTCCTTCCTACTTGGCATTTTTCCTAAACCAAATGTACATTTAATTTCTCAATTTCCAATTATATCAATTAATTCCAAATTCACTATTTGTAAGCAATCAAACCAAAATTCTAGGTGTAAACGTTTCATAATTCACATGATGGACGTTTTAATCTTTTCATACCCCGAAATGAATCAATCGAGTGCATATGCATTCCTTGCAATGTGTATAAAATCATAATTCATAATTCATGTGTGTATGCTAATGATATGCATGTGAATGAAATGCAGTTCGTAAATTCCAATGATAACTAAAGCTCTAACCCTCAATATGGAGAATGGATTATTACACTTACATCTCAATTGTAAACTGTAATGATGTTTGGACCATTGAGTTACCGAAAGATGTCAAAATGATACTACATTTTGTTTAAGATCTCAAATGGGACTGCTTCTTAAAAAAGCATGTTAAGTTGTCTTGATTTTGTCCCAAAATGCATATTATATTTAAGGGTGTGTCATTTTTGTAATTGCGTGCTTTAAAATGCCCCTCTAAGTAAATGATTGTCCCTCTTGAGATCTTAAAGGAAATGCAAGATTGAGGCATTGTTGGTTTGAGACCTTACGATTTAGTTTTAAACTGTAATGATGTTTGGACCATTGACTCACAAAAACATGTGAATATTTTGATTTTGCATTTCATTTATGGTTTTTAATGGACTATTTTTGGATTTAGATATTGATTCCTTTGATTTTTGTTTCCAAAAAGCATGCTATAATATCCTGATTTTGTCCAACAAAGCATATTATTTAAGGAAGCGCCATTTTTGTAATTGCCCTTTGAAACAAATCAATTTCCTACTTAAGACCTTAAACAAAATGCAATATCAACGGCTGGTTTCTTTGGGACAAACCTATAGCTTAATTGTAGATTGTAATGATGTTCAGACCATTGAGTTATAGAAAGATGCCCGATGTTGCATTTTGTTTAAGGTCTAAAAGGGGATTGCTTTCGGATTCAGATATTGGTTTCTAAAAAGCATGTTAAAATGTCTTGATTTTTCCCAAAACACATTTTATGTAAGTATCTGTCATTTCAATAATTGCATACTTTAAAATGTCCTTGTAGGTAAATCATTGTCCCTCTTCAGATCTTAAAGGAAATTCAAGATTAAAACCTTATTAGTTTGAGACCATATGGTTTAGTTTTAAACTGTAATGATGCGCAGACCATTGACTCACAGAAACATATGAGAAATTTGATTTTACATTTTATTTAAGGTTTTTAAAGGTCCAGTTTGGGATTCTGATATTGATTCCTTCAATTTTGGTTTCTAAACAGCATGCTCTAATATCCTCATTTTGGCCCATTAAGGAAGTGTCATTTTGGTAATTGTCCTTTGAAGTAAATCAATATCCAGTTTAGACCTTAAATGAAATACAATATCAACTATTTGTTGCTTTGAGATCCTAAAGTTCAGTTGTAAACTTTATGGATTTTCGAACCACTGAGTTACAAAAAGATGTCAGAAATCTAATATTGAATTTTTTTTAAGGTCTCAAAAGGGACTGCTTTTGCAATTGGATTGGGTTTTCAAATTGCATGTTTTATTGTCTTGATTATGCCACAAAATGTATTATATTTAATGATGTGTCATTCTAGTAATTGCATGCTTTAAAATATCCTTCTAAGTAAATCAATGTCTCATTGGAGACCTTAACTGAAATCCAATCTGAAGGCCTTGTTGCTTTGTTGGGATCCTTCAATCCAACTCTAAACTAAACTTTAAAACATGGAGTTATCATAACATCTTGAAAATATGATATTGTATTTTATTTAAGGTTTCTAAATGACTACTCTCGGGTTTATATGTTGATTCCTTTTATTTTGGTTTCTAAAAAGCATGTTGTGATATCCTCCCACAAACCATATTATGTCTAAGTTCCAATTTGGTAATTGTCGTTTTAAGTAAATCAATTTTACACTTGAGACCTCATACGAAATGTAGTATCAATGGCTTGTAGGTTTGAGGCCCTACCACGTAATTGTAAACCGTAATGGTGTTCGGATCATTGTGTTACGAAAAGATGTCGAAATTTTGGTATTGCATTTTCTTCAAGGTCCCAAAAGGAACTGCTCTCCTATTCGAATTTAGTTTCCAAATTGCATGTTTTATTGTCTTGATTTTACCCCACGATGTATTATATTTAATGATGTGCCATTCTAGTAATTATATGCTTTAAAATGTCCAAGTAAATCAATGTCCCACTTGAGACCTTAAACGAAATGCAGCAGAACACTGAGTTAATATAACATGTCGGGAATATAATATTATATTTCATTTAAGGGGATGCTTGGTTTATAGTTTAGGAAGGGTAAGAAATAAAAAATGAGTAGTTAGTTGCTCGTTATTATTATAGAGGCAATAATTTGATATATAATTTTTGAGAAATTAATTATACCTTTTATTTAATAGAGAAATGAAACTTATTTTTAGTAGTGACTCTTTTTTTAAAATATTTTTAATACGAATTAATTAAATATAATTAATTAAAATATAATAAATTTTTATTTTTTAATATTTTTTTCAAACCAACCACTATTAATAATAACGATAATCATTCCTTCTTTTTAACTAACCATTATAATTATAATGATAATATCTATTCATATTTTTCGCTATATTTATTCTCATTCCTTTTATCATTATTTTATGTGAACCATTCGCCACTTTAAGATCTCAAGGAGACTACTATCAAATTCGAAATTTGATTTCAAAAATGCATATTATAATGTCCTGAATTTGTCCCAGAAAAATATTAGTAATTGCATTCCTTAAAAAGTCCCAATTAGTAAATCATTACCCACTTGAGACCATAAATAAAATGCAAGATAAAGGCCTCGTTGCTTTGAAACCCGTCGGTGACAAATTAGCATTACCAATGTCTGTGAACAAAATAAAAGAATTTGTGCGGCAAAATGTTGGGCCCAACTTGGACAATTCCAGAAGGGCTTAACTGCCCCTGAATGTTAAAGCTACAAATTCACGTGTTGATGGTGGCTTGCCATATGTCAAATATCTGGAACTTTACCTCTGTAGACAGAACCATCCCATCTTAACAACAAAATAAGGATAATACATGCATATGGGCTGTACATAGCATATGCAGTTAAAGAGAAGGAAGCAGAAGGGAAGGCATTTATGAGCAGAAATGCAATGCAACAACGTTAAAGGCTGGGACTGAAGAATTACTACCAAAAACAGCAATAATTCTGGACTTGTCTTTTGGTTTTCCAAAGAAAAACAGGCTCTAAACCTACATATTGATATTTTCATATGCACCTAGTTCTTGTTCTGCAGGATTTTCAAGCCTGTGCCAGCTGAACCTACATAAAAAAATCTCAGCATGTAAGAAAATTTGGAGCTAAGAATGGGTCAAAAGAAGCTAACGTTGCTGCATTAGTAGCCCTGGGCAATAAGCTATTGGTTCCTACTATTTTCTTTGACACTTCTGTCTGAATACACGTGAGTAGGTCAAAATATAACATGTAATATGCAAGACCTATAACCTAAAGAGCATATGGCATCGAAGAAACAGAGACATTATATATAAATAGTACTTGAAGCACATGACTACAGTTATAGTTAAGCTAATGTTGACTGCCTTGACCACTCTCCATCATATTCAACTCCATGTCATGAGTTGATCCAGGCTCATAGGCTTCCAGAAAACCAATTTTTGCCTTATTAGGTAAATCATGAGGATGAACAAATGGCACCCCGGGTGGCCACCCAATCTCCATTCTAATGTTTGAACATGGGCTATCAAGAGCATGAATGTGCTTCTCACAGTCTTTCAGGTTACAGAACCTTAGCTTGATCCCTTTCTTCTCTGCAATGTCCTGAACTCTCTCCTTCAGAACTCTCTGGGCAACAAGTCTAAGCCTCTTGGAAGGTGGCAGAGGTTTGCTTCTCGAATTATTTTTCCTCCTCCTCGACGAAGTTTTCATACATCCTGTACGAGCATGTCATCGATCCAACGACCTGTTGTTAAAAGCTTCCCACTAAGAGCTATGAGCATACAAGAAAATGAAATAACCAAGATGTAGATAGTATGGAGTATAAAAGATACACATTTTGAAGTCATCAAACATCAAATTAACATTACATTAACGTCAAAATCACAACATAGTTCAACTCTCCAACTTTAGTTGCCATCTAAAAAATAGAGAGAGATCCTGTCATTTATTCCTAGGGTAGAATTATGGCATCATTTTCATATACCATTCTCAACCCTAAGAATAGAGACTAGTATCATAATACAATGCAATAATCATTTGACTTATGCTCCACATTATAAAAATTCTCATGTATCATTTAAAATTTGGAGTTTTATCCTACCAAGCTTCAATTATTAACATGGGTATTATTAACAAGGGTAAGGACATAAAGCCCATAAAACTACATAGATAAAACTAAAAAAAAAAAAATGCACTTGTTAAGGATCAAGAAAATTATATTGCAAGACTATGGCCTACCATCTTGAGATGCAGGGAAATTGAAATTTTGTATGCTATGTCTGTTAAAGATCTGATCAATAGGATGGGATCTTTGCATGAAATCATCCACTGTTATTGGTATCTGAAACTGAGCATCAACACCATGGCCAGCTGCCCTCATCTCTGAACAACTGAGGCTCGTCATTGATTTAGGCATCAGTTTAAAAGCCAAAAAACAGCGCCCATAAATGCTACACTGCATGTTATTGATCTCTGTTCTGTACAATGCAGGACTGACATAGCCAGCTGTTGCCTGGTAGAGAGCAAGACCAGGGTAAACAATAGCCTCTTGAGGACCAAGGTCTCCGTCCACAAGAACCCACCGACCATGAAAGTCTCTCACATGTAAACCTGCCTTATCTGACTTAACAAGAGATATGAGACTTTTATCAACCTGGTGCTCATGATCAGGATACATAATTAGCTGACCATCTTCCTGGGCAGTTAAATTATGGCTTTGTGCTCCTTCAAAAGATTGCCTAGCATTACAACAAACAGATAGCACTGACGAAGATATTTCTCGATTTCTCAAAGGGACATTATCAAGCACTTCAATAAAGGGAGAGCTACGCAAGTTCAAATAGAAGCTAATAGCATCCAATATATCTCGAGCTGCTTTACCAAGCAGGGAAAATATGTCAGACAAACCACCTGGAGGGCATTCTATTGCATTGTTGGACTCAATTGGAGTCAGGCCAGGTCTGTAATCATAGTTTTCTTGCCACAGTTGAGGATCAGCATAGTAACCTGTTGTCTTGCACCATTCGCGAGAGTCACCAGTATGAATCATATCTGCAGATGGATACAATGATCTTTGATGAAAATAGAGACGGGCAGAATCTAAACCAGATCTTAAAAGAGCACCCTCAGAAGCTGAAAACTGAATAATGGCGGCGGAGTATTGAGCAAGAGATTGTGATAAGGTTGAGATTGAAAGTTTGTAAGAATCGGAAGGAATGCCTTCAGAGGGTATGAGATCACTGAGCTTCACACGGCCCAAAGCTGGCAGGCCATTGTTTGCCATGAATCCCTTTACTTTTCAGTTACTGGAGGATAGACTTGAAGCCAACACCCTATTACATATATATAGCAGACAGAAGAAGGCAACAAATTGTACGCATTAGATGCTTATACCTTTGAAGAAAAGGACAACAAGCAATATGGACAAATAAGAAATGTAAACACACAAGCTTATGCAATTTCCAGTTATAATCCAAATAATGAAACAATCATTAAGCTGCAAAAGCAAATAATCATTGCAATAGTCCAAATTCTTTCCCTTCAACAAGCAAGTTGCACCAACTAAGGTAAGAAAATAACTTTTGGGACAAGTTTGTTATGAATAGTTAATGCAAAAATGCATATTTGGGTCCAAACATTCCACCCAGATTATAAATTTGTGAGGTGAAGACAGAAGATCACAATTTTAAATTCATTAAATTTTCTTTTGAGCATTACCATGGGTTATTTCAATCAACGGCAACAACATCGGCAGATCCTTCAGTAAAAACCATAACAAAGAGGTATACAATAGACACCACCAAGTTACGCAATCCCAATGTACATTACTCAGAAGAAAATTACAAAGAAAAGGTCTAATTTTCTTTAGAAATGAAGAAACAGTGTAGACTTTTCATACCAACAAAGAGATAAGAAAACGAATACATGTACTAGTGGAAGAAAAAAAAGCAGGTGAAGGTGCAGTAAAATCTAACGTATCGTAAGCGCTGTTTCAGAGAAAGCGAAGATTAGTTATTAGTGGAATTGCCACAAAGAGGCAAATGCCTTCTTACATGAGATTCCTTTTGCGTTATTGAAAGGGGTGGTGAGAGAGAGGCGAGACCCTTCTAAATTTGAATAATCTGAAGATTCTTACAGCAACTCTCGATCATATAAGCTTAGGTACGAAGATTGATACAAAGATACAGAGATTTTGAGTTAGGGCAGCAAAAGCAAGCAGCACCCCTCGCCCCTTCTCAACATTTGGTTGCTCAGCGTCCCATTTCTTTATTTTCACTCATTAGGATAGGACCGACTATCTAATTGAAATATATTAAAAAGGTTAAATGAGTAATTTACTTTTAAATAATAAAATTATAATATAATAATAATGAATAATTTTTCTTTTTCTTTTTCTTGATTATTGTGCTTCATATTTTTCTAGATATTATCAACCATGAAAGAAAATTTAATGAGTGTGATTCCTTTTTATTAATGTCTTTTTGTTATAATTTAAAAATCATATTTGTCTTAATATCTTTGTTATATTTTTCAAAAATTATAAAGAACAATAATTGTAAATAATAATTTTGCTTTTTGACTTTTTTCCTAATCGTACACGTAATAAAATGTATTATAATATCTATAAATCATAATTCATAAATACTAAAATAAAATAAGTTGTCAAAAAAGTAGTGATCAAATAAACTAACCTTTGTAGCTGATTACTTCCAATATTCGCATAAATCCATCCACTCAGCCACTGTGACATTATGCGGCTTAACATCCTTTCCGTGTTGGGTAAAATGCTTTTTTAAACTATATCTTTGATTTTTGGACCTTAAAGCAAGAAACTTCTTCACAGTAGTATGTACTTCGTTGTCAATCCTCATTCCCTTGACTTCCAACTTTTGCTGCAAAAA
>JANIJH010000004.1:40848755-40860358 GCA_024520975.1 Erythroxylum areolatum
ATTTTGCATTCTCATGTTTCTTTCCTTTCATCAAATTGTCACATTTTCATACTTTTCATTTATTTCAAAGAAAACATTCAAATTCAACATTTACAACATTTAAAGCCATCACACTCAAAAATAGGGCATAGCCCATCACCTAATAACCATAAACATATTACCCACCTAAGTTTTCAAAAATTCACGTTCAAGATTGCCCTTCCTCTCTCTCTTGAGTATGGATTCCTTGATCCCCTTCAATTAAACCAAATTTATATTCAATCCATACATTCAAAGGAAAGATCATAAAATCAAGAATCCAAGAATTGCTAAAATTGAATTTAAACCTAACCTACCCATAGCCCATCTAGGCTAGAAACCAAAACCCTAACTTAGAAATTCCAAGATCAATTTGGTTTCATCTTTCTCTTCTTCTTCATTCCCAACACAAACCCTAACCTCCATTTAGTCCCCTTTTTGAATCTAACATAAGAAAAGTGAAAACTTACCTCCAACAAGTTAAAATCTTCTTCTTTTTCGTCTTCTTTCTTCTTCTTTTTGGTTCTAACGACAACTCTCCTTCTCCTTCTTTTAATTTAAAACACCAAAGCCTATTCTTTCCAATTTTGCCCTTCATTTGTCTTATATGTCTCTACTCTTTCAACCCACTTAATAATATAATTCTAACACTTCATTCTAGATTCTAATTCAAAGACTTCACTAAAAATAGTAATAAACAATTAAAGAATAAATAAATAATAAAAAATTTAGGACCCAACAATTTTGTTCCACGAAGCTCTCGAGCTATTTGTTTGTCCATTGCATCTTCAATTTGTCAAGTATGATGCATAATTGAATGTTGTGCATTGATGGTTGGATATATAATATGTTCCATGTGATAAAATGCTTAACTTTGAGTTTTGGAACTAGAATTGAGAATGCTTTAATTGTTCCATATATATGTATATATGTTTGATTGTATGGCTCATTACTGATGGCTATAATTATATTAGCCACTGAGCTGTGTAGCTCAACCCATATTTTTCCACTCCTCAGGTGCAGAACAAGACAATTGTTAATCCTTGCAAGGCATCGGAAACTCCATGATAGTTAGAGACTTTTGTAACTAAGTGACTTTGTATTTTGGATAGCTTCATGGGCATATCAAACATAAGCATCCTTTTTGTATTTTGTTTTAAGTTAGTGATGTGTATGTTGATATGTAACTAAAGCTAGGCTCAAACTCTATTAGATTCATTAATGGAATGAAGAAGTTTCTCTTGTGCAAGTTCTTATGTCCATGTTCATATTTATCTTGTTTATTGAGATTGATAGTAGTATGTCATATTGAGATTTGGAAATGAAGAAAATCTTGGATTACGTTGGCATTTATCTCTTGGTTAAGTTGTTAATATTTGGAATAGGCTATTGGAGTGGTTAATTGTATGTTATTGGAATTGCATGTGTAAGTGCAGAGTTTTGTGTTTGATGTTGGGTTTCTAGGTTTCGAAATTGAAGGTTTCGTCGTGGTGAAGTCAGATGTTCACTGTAACGAACTTCTCCAAAAGGGTGTTTTTATGTTGAATTTTGTGACTTCACCACGACGTTTTTTTCCTGAAGGGTTTTCTTGCTGAACCTCAGGACTTTGCTGCGGTGAAGTCAAGAGTTGGTCGTGGTAAACCTTTCCCGAGAGGTGCATTTGAAAAATCTTATGATTTCATCACAGTGAGGCCAAACTTTCTCTGTAGGGTATTTGATTAGAAGGGTGCAGCCACTCGCCCTCAATAGTTCGCTGAAGCAAAGCCAAGAGTTTGTCGCGCTGAACTTCTCCTAAAGGGTCCTTGGAAATATTTACACAAATGTTTGCTACGGTGAGCCTGCCACTACACACATTATTATTCCAATGAAAATTTGAATTCTTTCGACCCTCCTCTCGCGTGAATCTTACTCGACGGCCATGAGTGGTCATCTCGGGATTAATCACAGGACCCGGACCTAACATGTTTGGAATCAGAGCGTTTGGGTTTTTTTTAAGGAGTCCTAGGCTTAGAATACATTGCGTTATGGATTATTATGTTGTGCAATTACTTAATTGCATTATGTAATTGATTTATTGCATTAAGTAATGTGCATATCATACGTACATGTAGGAAATAAGATTAAGTGAAGCGTAAGCTAATCGTTAGTGTTTTAATTGAAGGAGCAAGATGCTATCTCATAGAAGGACAAGGGGAGTTTTGTAAGGATCTGTTACATCTGGCTCTCTCTACCAAGAGAGGAGAGTACTGATGAGTCTGTAGCTCCAGGAACTACTGAGGCTTTTTTAGGGCATAGTAGTGGGCCCTCTCGATTACAGAAACAGGAATCGCCTGTTCTACAGGAACAAGTGCCTACTCCATTAGACCCTGGGTTGTTCCAAGCCTTTGCCCAAGATTTTGTTAAGGTCGTGGGTCAAATGCCACAATCTTCTACTCTGACCCTAGCTAAGAAGTGGAAGTAGTTTGACAAGTAGTATGGGGTAGTGAACTTCTATGGGATCACTGATCCAGAAGAAACTGAGACATGGTTAAGGAAGACAGAAAGGGTAATAGAACAGATGACTGTGAAGATGACGAGAAAGTTAAGTATACAGCAAGCTTGCTACTGGGAGATGCTTTGCATTGGTGGGAATGTGTAACCGAAAGTTAGATGAAACTGCTAGTATTAGCATGGAAGGACTTCCTAGTTGCTTATAAGAAGAATTATCTGTCTGAGGTATACATTCAGTAGAAGCAGAGGGAGTTTTTTAGTCTCACCTAGAGCAAGATGATAGTGAGCGACTATGAGCACCGATTTATACAACTGTCTTAGTATGCAGTTGAGATAATGATGAGTGAGGTAGCTAAGTATTGTAGGTTTGAATCGAGATTGCATTTGGCAATTAGAAAAAAAGTAGTGGCATAAAACTTCTGTGATTTTCGGCATCTGGTTAAAGCAACATTGAGGGTTGAAAATGTTGAGAGCATAAAGAGTGTCATGAACAGAAAGAGAAAAGGGTGAGAATAATTCAAGAGGGGAGGTGGTACTCCTCTGTCAGAGAGGAGTGTCAGGACTTTCCCTGTGCAATCTGAGGAGAGGAGTAGTGATGCAAGCAAGTTTAAGTAGATGAGAATTGTTTCTCATCAAGCCTCAACGGTGGGAGGTAGTAGTAGGAGAGAAGGGGATAAGTCATTCATCCTTAAATGTGATCATTGCGGCAAATTCCATAAAGGGGAATGTTATCAGCTGACTAGAGTGTGCTTTAACTATGGAGAGAAAGGAATATGGCTAGAGAGTGCCCACAGTATGCTAGAAGAAAGAGAACTCAGATGCAAGCTTCAAAAAGGGCTGAGACTGTGAGACATAAGACTATAACTAAAGTGGGCAGTTCTGATGCGGTCAGGAGGGTGAATCCTCCAAGGAGGCCCAGGGGGCAAGCACCAGCTAGGGTATTTGCAATTACATGGGAGGACGCAAAAATTGCTCCAGAAGTTGTGACTGGTATGATTAAATTATTTGATGATCATATTGTTATTTTGATTAATCCGGGGTCTACCCATTCCTTTGTTTCTTAGGGTAGAACTGTGCATGATAGAAATTTGAGCCCGTTAGATACTCCTTTGATGGTTAGTACTCCAATCATCTAGTATATTATTATTAGTCAAGTTTATAGAAATTGTGAGATATATATTGGTGGAGAACAATTAGTGGTGGATTTAATGCCATTAAAGATGGGGGGATTAGATGTGATATCGGGTACGGATACGTTAGAAAAGTATCATGCCAACTTAGATTGCAAATAGAAGACAGTGAAGTTTGAGTTGAACAACGGTAGAAAGGTGGTGTTTATAGGGGACAGGAAAACAAGTCCGCCTAAAATTGTTTCAGCTTTGACAGTAGAGAAAATGATGAGGAAAGGATGTGAAGTATTTTTTGCCTATGTGGTAGACATAAAGGAAGATAGGGGAAGTTAGAAGAAATTTCTGTGGTTAGGGAATTTCAAGATGTTTTTCCAGAAAAATTACTAGCACTACAACCACCTAAGAAAATTGAGTTTCCCATTGAGCTTCTTCCAAGTACTACAACGATCTCAATTCCGCCCTGTAGAATGGCTCCGGTGAAAATGAAGGAGCTTAAAGAGTAGTTAAAAGAATTATTGGAGAAAGGTTTTATTAAGCCTAGCTCTTCACCTTGGGGAGTTCCAGATCTTTTTATGAAGAAGAAGGATGGATTGTTGAGGATCTGTGTAGATTATAGGAAGCTTAATCATATCATTGTCAAGAATAGATATCCGCTTCCACATATAGATAATTTGTTTGATCAATTGCGAGGGGCAAAAGTCTTCTCCAAGATAGACCTGAGATCGAGTTATCACCAGTTGAGGATAAAGGGGTCTGATGCATCAAAGACTGCTTTTAGAACAAGGTATGGGCATTTTAAGTTCTTAGTCATGCCCTTCAGATTGACAAATGCCCCTGTAGCTTTCATGGATTTAATGAATAGAGTCTTCAAGCCTTTCTTAGACCGATTTATCATTGTCTTTATTGATGATATATTGGTTTATTCCAAGAGTAATATGGAATATGAGGAACATTTAAGGATGGCCTTGGAGACATTGATAAATGTGAACATTCCAATAGTTGTACATCAAATTCGATAAATGTGAATTTTGGCTAAGGGAAATGGTGTTCCTTAGATATGTGATTTTGGAGTAAGGAATACATGTGGACCTAAAAAAAATAGAAGCGGTTGTGAAATGGAAAGCACCTAAGAATTTAGCAGAAGTGAGGAGTTTCTTGGATTTAGCTAGCTACTACAGAAGATTTATCAAAGGCTTTTCTATGATAGCGACTCCACTTGCAAAATTGACAAGAAAGAATAAAAAATTTGTGTGGACAGAAGAATGCTAGAAAAGTTTTGAGGAATTGAAGAATAGGCGACTCACGACTGCACCAATTTTGATCTTACCTTCAGGTAATGATGGATATATAGTGTATAGTGATTCTTGGAGGAAAGGATTAGAGTGTGTATTAATGGAAGGAGATAAAGTGATTTCCTATGCTTCTAGGAAATTAAAACCTTATGAAATGAATTATCCTACGCATGACTTGGAGTTAGCTGCCATAATCTTTGCATTGAAGATATGGAGATATTATCTATATGGAGTCACTACTAAGGTATTTACAAACCACAAGAGTCTTAAATATTTGATGAGCCAAAAAGAGTTAAACCTAAGGCAAAGGAGGTGGTTAGAATTATTGAAAGATTACGAATTGATGATAGACAACCACCCGGGGAAAGCTAATGTAGTAGTAGATGTATTGAGTAGAAAATATGTTATAGCACATATGGAGACAATATATCTTCCTTTGTTGAAGGAATTAGCCAACCTTAAGGTGACATTGAGGCAAGTCGAATCTAATTATGTATTGGCTAATTTTAAAGTAAGGCAGTGTTGAATGAGAAGATTAAGGAATTGCAGGAACAGGATGAGTACTTAAGTAGGCTCAGAGAAGAGATTAAAAATGGTAAAGCTTCTGAAATAGAGGTAAGGGAAGATGGATTGATGGTGGTAGGTAACAGATTATGTATTCCGGATATGTTAGATTTGAAAGATGAAATTCTTGATGAGGCATGATATGTGTTTAATTGTTGATATATTTAATCATTTACACTTAGCGATTATTGACATTAAATTGCTTAAGATATTCACTTTAATTCATATATGATTTTAGGTACAATTTGGAAACAAATAAATTAAAGTGAGTCGAAAGTACTGCATTTGGGTTTTTTTTTAAGATCAATTTTTACTTGTCTTCATGAAGTAAGAAGAAGAAAATTAAAAGACAAGAAAAATCGAACACAAAGAAGAAGAAAAATTTAAAAGCAAGTAGCTGTAAAATTAGCCTAAAGCGACAACACAAAACGAAGAAAACGCAAAAGCAAGGAGCAAGCAAAAAGGCAGGCGTGAGTTGTGTTATGCACAACACAGACAACATCTACGTTAAACACAATGTTGAAGACATGTGACCCAACGAAAAAAGGTTTAATTGAGTGTGACCCTTATTCGTCACATCAGAAGCTATAGTAGAAGAAACAGCACAGAGGAGAAGGGCTGTGGCTTGGAGCTGTTGTGGCTAGAGAATTTCACAACATTAGCATGTACTTTTTCTCTTGTGATTGTTCAATTTGCATTATCTTTAGAAGAGTAGTGACTAATGGTAGACAAAGTCGGTGAGATTTTGAGATTTATTTGACTGACACATCCATATCAATCTCATTACCTTTTGATAATGTGTGACCTTCATAACATGTACATCCTGATTTTGCGTTGAATGTCTATTCAAGACCACATTTTTATCACATTCATTAACATGGATATGATTAGGCATTCTTTGTTTTTCATAAACTACATTAGCCAAATAACCTATCATATTAACATGATTTTTTCCTTGATAAACCGCTTTGAACTTTAACCTTTCGATTTGTATAACCCATATTTTATACTTTTAAACTTAACCAAATGTCCTACCCAAGTCATAAAGCTAGTGGAACATTTGTGATTGTTGAGTTTGTGGATGTACAAAATTCTAAGTGTGGGGGTGTACATATGTGAGGGTTGGTTATAATATTGGGATGTTATTTTATGTCTTATCATTGAAATTTCCATGTTGATGTAGTTTATTTTAATTTTTATAAGGAAAAGAAAGAAAGAAAAAAAGAAAATGAAAGAGAAAGAAAAGAAAAATGAAAAAAATGAAAAAAGAAAATGACAAAAAAAGAAAGAAAAGACAAAAAGACAAAAGAAAAGAAAATAAAAAAAGAAAGCGAGAGAAAAAAGAAGAAAAAATTGTTTAAAATAAATGTATCAAGAAAGAATTGCATATGTTTTGAAAAGCTGTTTATGGTTTATAAATCTTCCTAGAGTTGTAATGAATGTGTTATTTGAGTATGTTGAATATGAGGTAGAGGTTGGCTTGGGAGGTTCACTCTTATGATTTCATTGGCATAAATTGTATGAGTGATTCCTTCAGATTGGTATAGGCTTCATGTGATTTGTGTGTGAGAGTTGAATGAGGTTGTGAAATGTAAATGTTGCATTCGTTATAATTGACGGTACTCAATTTTTGATGAGTGTTGCTTTGTTTCAAGCTTTGATGACTTTTTTGCTACTTGACCCAAATATATCTCACCTCACCTTTGCCACTTTACAACCCTAAAAAATCCTTTGATTCGTGATTTTGCTTGTGAACATTAGTGGTGGAAAAATGAAATGATATGCAAAATTATGGATTGTCATGATCATGAATGGTGTTGAGTGTACCCATAGATATATTTTAGTTAAACATATTTTCCGAATCTGCCATTAGATTGTTCAGTTTTTAAAGATATTGAATGTTGATTGATCATGAGTAAGCGCTTGGAATGTTGATTTCTTGCTATGATTTTTGAAAGTCACTCATCTTAGCTTGTGATTATATGTTCTTGGAACATTTAGGAAATGAGTCAATATTTCGGGGTCTTTGAGCTTAATTTGGATGTTTTGCCCAAGGACGGACAAAAGCTAAGTGTGGGGGAAATTGATGTGTTTAATTGTTAATATATTTAATCATTTACACTTAGCGATTATTGACATTAAATTTCTTAGGATATTCACTTTAATTCATATATGATTTTAGGTACAATTTGAAAGCAAATAAATTAAAGTGAGTCGAAAGTACTGCATTTGGGTTAGTTTCCAAAGATCAATTTTTACTTGTCTTCATGAAGTAAGAAGAAGAAAATTAAAATACAAAAAAATGGAACACAAAGAAGAAGAAAATTTTAAAAGCAAGCAGTTGGAAAATTAGCCCAAAATGACAGCACGAAATGAAGAAAACACAGAAGCAAGGAGCAGGCAAAATGGCAGGCTTGAGCTAATCGTCACATCAGAAGCTACAGTAGAAGAAATAGCGCAGAGGAGAAGGGATGTGGCTTGGAACTACTGTGGCTTAGAGCTACGTTGGCTTGGAGTTATGGTGGCTTTGCTGGCTGCAGGCGTGAGAGAAGAGCTGCAAGGGGGGAGGCGCAGAGACGAGAAGCGTGAACAGTTGCATTAATAAGAAACCCCCAATCTTATTTGTGTCATCAAGGGAATAGTGAGTAAAACAATGAAAGCAAGGCATGAAGAGAGGCACAGTGACAGGCGTGAGAAGCTTGCGACAGTGAACAGAAATTAAGGGATTTTTGGTTAGGTATCAAAATGAGGGCTGAAGCATTTTTCCGAGAAAGATCCATGAAGGGCTAGGCATCCTAACGCCATTTCAGAGGTGAAATCAACACTGACTACCCGGGTTAAGTATTTTTTAATTATTTTATTGTTTCTTTCTCTCATTAGGAATTGATTGTGTTATCCTATGTTAATTGATTTGAGTTTTGTGTGCAGATAATCGAATTTTCGTTATTGTTCGGTTAATTGTGTATGAACCTATTAGGTATTGTGAGATGATGATTTTAATGCGTTCATTGAATTGTTAATTGCAAACCCATTGATAGAATTTGATATAAGCCGTAATTGTTATGTTGAAATTCAGCGTAGCGACTAATGATTCGTAATCATTAGGGATAACATGACCTAGGTTAAATGACGCATCGTATGTGGTTGTTGCCTTGATTAATCAGTTTTCCTAATTCGTATTGCTACTGCCTAATTAAATCTAGAGATCGTATCCTAAGTTGTTCGGTAGTTAGGTTTAATTAACGATCGTATCTTGATTAAATAAAACCTAAGGAAAAACTCGAGTCAATTATTAACCCACGATTAATAGTTGCTAAGAGAGGTTAAAGAATAAAAAATTAATAAAATATGCTTAGTCAAGGTGTAGGCTGAGAATGAACTAAAGAACCGAGTCCCCATCGAATTCTCCACTTTTATCATTTTTTTGCATGATTTCTTTAATTTGTTTTTATTAGTTATTTTTATTTTATTTTCTTCTTTCAAAATCCAAAACCCCCTTGTTGAACCTAAACACCGGTTAATTTCATTTCATAAAATTTACACACACTCTCTATGGGATCGACCTAGACTTACCACTGCTATAGTAATAGTCTAGTTATTTTATTTTGACTAGCGTAACGACGCACAGTCAAGGCACACAATGTGCCTTATGCTATGCACCCACGAAGTATGAGAATGTATAGAGATCTAAAAGAGCACTTTTAATGGAAAAGAATGAAGAAAGATGTTGCAAAGTACGCTAAAAGATGCTTAATATGTCGCAAGTTAAGACTGAGCACTAGGCACCTTTAGACAAGTTAAGGCCATTATCCATTCCTGAATGGAAGTGAAAGAAGACTACGATGGATTTCTTGACAGGATTTTGAAGATCCAGCAGGAAGCATGATGCAATATAGGTGATTGTTGATAGGCTAACTAAGTTAGCAAATTTTTTGCTAATTAAGCAGACAGATTCTTTGAATAAATTGGCTAAGAAATTTATAGATGAAATAATCAGACTTCATGGGATTCTGAGTTCTATAGTTTTGGATATAGATCCCAAATTCACCTCCAGATTTTGGGAAAGATTATAAGAGGCTTTGGGAATTAAGTTGCATTTCATCACAACTTTCCATCCACAAACAGATGATCAATCTGAGAGGACCATTCAGACCTTTGAAGGAATGCTTAAGCCATATGTAATGGATTTCAAAGGTGCTTGAGATGAGCATTTGCCATTGGTCAAATTTGCTTACAATAATTTGTACCATTCGAGCATTCACACCTTATGAAGCATTATATGGTAGGAGGTGTAAAACTCCTATTTGTTGGGATGAGGAAGGTGGGAGGAGACTTTTAGGACCCGAGTTGGTACAAGTTATGGTTGATAAGATTAAATTGGTAAAATAGAGAGGCTTACAGCAGCTCAAGACAAAATGAGGAGATATATGGATGTACATAAAAAGGAGATGGAATTTGAATTTGGGGACAAGGTCTTTCTTATAGCCTCTCTATGGAAAGGAGATTTGAGATTTGGTAAGAAGGGCAAGCTTAATCCAAGATACATAGGCCCTTATGAGATTATTGAGAAAATTGGGACTTTAGCTTACAAATTAGCTTTGCCATCAGACTTGTTTAAGATTCATAATGTTTTTCATGTATCGATGCTGATAAAATATCGATAAGATCCTTCGCACATAGTCCAACTTTCAGAAGTTCAGTTAAGAGAGGATTTGACTTATGAAGAACAATTAGTGGAGATTTTAGATTCGAAGGAAAAGATTTTGAGAAACAAGACCGTGAAGTTGGTTAAAGTTTTATGGAATAATCATGCAAGAGACGAAGCAACATGAGAATCTTTGGAAGCAATGAAGGAAAAGTACCCACACCGTATAGTAGATTCAGGTAAGAATTTTGATAGAAGGGGAGAATTGTTGGGCCTCGAATTTTTTCTCAAATTATTTATTATTTGTTTAAAATATGTTAATATTTATGATTTGTTTGTTTATTTTATTTATTTTGAGAATTGAGCCATTAATTTTAGTGAGAATAAGTCGCAATTAGAAGTCAGAATAAAATTGTTAGAATTAAATTAGTGTTGGTTAAGGTGTTAGATTAAATGGATTAAGGAGTTAGTAGATGAAATAAATGAAGGAGGGTAAAATTAGAAGGAAAAACAAAGAGAAGGATAATTTTGGAAGACCAAGGTAAAAATGTGTCTTGAATAAGAAAGAAGAGAAGAAGAAATTGTGAGAAGAAAAGAAGGAGAAGAGAGTCGTAAGAGAAGCTAGGAAAAGAAGAAGAAATCGTAGGAGGAAAAAGAAGGAAGAAGATTTGTTCAAGGTAAGCTTCATTTTTCTTTTTTCTTTGTTAGAGAAGGAGTTAGGAAGAAAATGGGATTTTTTGTTGAGAATGAAGGAAGGAAGGAGATGATTTAAGGAACCCATTTTGAATTTTTAGGGAAACTAGGTTTTGATCTTACCAACCTAGATGAACTATGGGAAGGTTAATTTAGGACTTAATTTTTCATTTTATGATTATTGAAGTTTTATGAATTTTTACGGCATATTGTTTTGAATGAGAACTTGGTTTGTTTTAGGAAACCAAGAAAACTGAATCCAAGAGCAGGAGAAAAAACAAGCTTGACTTGGATTTTGCAAGCCAATTAGGTGGGTGATGTGTTTATGGTTATTGTGTAAATGAACAATTTGATTATATGTGTGTGTATGTGCTTAATTGATTGGTTTTGAATTGTAGTGAATGTAAAAAATGCAATATGACTTATGTTCATATTATGCCTTGAAAGATAATTGGCATTGTGTATGAATGGAAAGAGGAAAAAGCATGAAAGTATGAGAATGTATGTAAATGAATTGAGCTTTGAAATTTGATTGTATTTGGGTAAGAGAGGAACCATTTCGTTAGTCACGTATACGTTGACCTATAGCCTTTCCTGGCTACCCATTTGTGGCATATGAGATCTGAAGGATGGACTCATTTTGTTCATAGTGTAAACTTCGGTTTCTCCATTTCATTCCACAAAACTCTCGAGCCATTTATTTGTGCATTTCATCTTCGATTTGTGAAGTATGATGCATAATTAAGTGTTGTCCATGGATGGTTAGATATA
>JANIJH010000004.1:40912225-40925730 GCA_024520975.1 Erythroxylum areolatum
TTCTTTTAATTTTACTTATATTTGATGTTTATGTTAAATTCTATATATGTAATGTAATTGTAAATGTTTTTATTTCAAGTTTTACTTCTACTTAATTGTTTTCTCGTTATGAACTCTTGTTGTAAATTGTAATAGTTAAGGCTATTTATTGTTCTTTTTATTAGATGTTTGGATGTAATTATTATTTATTAAAATAATGAAATTATATTATTGTAATATTTTAATTACTTTGTATTATTCTTAATCTTATATTTGTATGATGATGATTGTTTTTTTCATATTAATTGTGGTTATTATTTAAATGTGAAATATTTAAAAATTGTTGTTTCATATTAATTATGATTATTATTTATTATTATGATTTTTAGAAAGAGAGTTGATGTAAACTGGTAAAGTATACAGTATAACTGTACAATATACCAATTGACTATTTTGCAAATTTTAAAAACTTTCAGATACTATAATTTTAAAAATTACCCGAAACGGTACCTGATATTAACCAGTACGGGTACATTATCATACCAAAACCTAATCTGGTACTAATTCTAGTATAATATTCACAACTTTGATAATATGTTTAATTGTTATTACGAATTAATTTTATATGAAATAAATAAATTATTTTTGCTATTTTATAAAAATTAATAATAATATATTAAACTTTGTCTAGAAAGATTATTTTAGGAGTGAACTTTAATATTAAGGATTGTTTTATAAATATCAAAATATAAGAAATGTAATTATATATTTTTTATAAATGTTAAAGTTATCGGTATCACTAACCAATGCTGTTTAAAAGCATACAGATTGCCTATTTTTAATTGTTTAGTTTAAATTATGCACCGTTGAAGATTGCTTTAATAATTTTTAAATATTTTGAAAAAAATTTGTAGACAATTTTCTGTTTTTCTAGACATGTGGAACATATTTCTAAAATTCATATTAATGTAATATGTTATATTTTATAAAATAAGAGTTAATTTTTAAAAGTTGAATCGGTAAAATAAGAATTTTAAAGTTTAAAATGTTCGATCGTATTATATAGTCATAAAATTGAAAATCTTAAAATTTAATTAAAAATTATTAAATAAAATTAATTGATTCATTTTAATTTAAATTATTAATTTATGAAAATTAATAATATTAAAATAAATATAGTCACTTCATAAACTGTTTGAAAACAGTTGAATTAAATTCAATTGCAGTATTGAATTCAATTTAGATCTTTGGAAACACAAAAATAAGATGAGTTTAATTTATGTATGTAATTGAAACTCATCTCTTTTATAAATTAAATTCACTCCTCAAATTGAATTCATACAAATAATTGACTTGTATGAATTCAATAAGGATATGGGAATTTCTCACCTATTTTTTTCTGATAAATAATATTTATATATGATTAATAACATATTAATTTTTCTTTATTTTTTATATTTGAAATTTGTAATTTTATATTAATTATGATATTATTATTGTAAATTCAGAGAAATATGAGATTTTTTTAAAAATAAAAAATAAATCATGAAATCTTTTGGTCAAACTGTATCAATTTATACACTATATCTTCTTCAATTTTATAATAATAATTAAAAATTTTATATTTTTAATGAAGGGTAAAAATATTATATAAAATAATTAAATTAATTTTGATTGTATTTCAAATATTATAATTAAATTTAATTTTAATATTATTAGATTTATTAAATTAAATTTAATTTTATTAATATAATTAAATCTAATTCGATAATGAATTAAATTTGAAATTTTCCCGAGCCTCTCAAGTTGGAAAATTTTAATTATCGGTAAAAATACAGGAAAGATTTGTCATTGGTAAAAATACAGATGAACGTAAAGTAAGTCTAACTTTGGAAAGTAGAGCTAGCGAGGGTTTCAAGCTGGGGGCGGCCATCGTAGGTTTTTCCGTTGGAAAGCAAACTCGGTAGGCGTTTAAAGCACACTCCACCGTTCCACTGCCGCCGCAGAATCAAGATGGGAAAGAGACGAGGACGACACCAAAATCCACAGCCTTTCCTCCCCGTCGATGATGTTGATGACGTAAGCTATGTCCCGTCAACGAATAAAAGATCCAAAGCACCCTATCACCAACAGAAACAAGAAAAGGTATATTAGCAGACGATTACAGAACTTCAATTAATCTTTAGTTCTCATCTATTTTTGATTTTCTTTCTTTCTCTGGCAGTTCATATCGTCGGGTATGAGCTCAAAGATCTTGAAGGAAGCGTTGATTCAACAAAGGGAGATTGAAGAGGAGTCGGAATTGAGCAAAAGCAACGACCAGTACAATGCCTTTTCAACGTTCCAGAGTGAGGAAGTCGCTGAAGAGGAGAACATCGATGATTTTCGAGGATTTTCCGATGTTCAAAGTTTTGATGATGGTGGCTACGAAGTGAGTATACTTCCACGCGTTTTCATGTGCTTCTTTTTTGTTTTTATGTAAATCTTATTCTCTTGTTCCGTGATTAGGAGGTGATTAACGAAGAAGATGAGAAAATTTTGGAGGCGTTCTTTTCCAATGATGCGCGTCCTCTGCGCACACTTACAGACATTATTATTGAAAAAATAAAATACCAAGATGCTAATGTTTCTTCAGGTTTATACCTCATCAATCGTATTTGCTTTTCTTCTTTTTTAATCTATGAAGTCCCTGGATTTCGGTTGCGACTAAATTTATATACGGACCTGTTTCGGGTCAAACATGTTTTTTGTTTTAAAAATTTTCAGATTCTCGACCTCTGCCTAAGTTGGACCAGTCTATCATAGATGTGTATAAGGGGTAAGCCCTGTGGAATCTGTTCACTGAAAAGTCTTCTAATTTATGCTCTGTAAAATAAGTTTGTAATTTCTTTTAGGAAGGTAATAGCTGAAAGATGTTCTTGACAATGACGAGTCTACTTTCAATTTCATTTGTCATATAACTTACAGTGTTGGCAAGTTTCTGAGTAACTATACTGCTGGAAAAATGCCCAAAGCTTTCAAACACATCCCTTCTATGCAACTTTGGGAGGATGTCTTGTACTTGACGGAACCTGAGAATTGGTCGCCGAATGCCTTGTATCAGGCAACAAGGATCTTTGCTTCCAATTTCGGTGGTAAAAAGGCAGAGCGGTTCTATAGACTTGTTTTACTTCCCCGAATCAGGGATGATATTAAGAAGAATAAGAGACTCCATTTTGCTCTCTATCAAGCTGTTAAGAAATCTCTTTACAAACCTGCTGCATTTAACAAGGGAATTCTATTTCCCTTGTGTAAGGTATATATGAACTTGAACTGCTCATATGTATTTTATTCTCTGTTACACTTAGAACTTCTCATTATAGGAACTTTCGTTACACCAAATTATTGATTACAAATGAAGGTCATATGTTAATGCAAGCTGCTATACTACTCTGTTATATACATGGGCTGTAATACTTGACTTATTAATCATGAGCTGGTACTAGTATTAGATATTCTGATGTAAGATGGTCAGAGGACATAGTTGGATTACGTGGAAAGAAGAAATATGATTTTGATTATTTAGAAGAGAAATTAGGGTTTAGAAAAATCCTGTGATGATCTGATCTGTTTTGATGTTAATAAGGAGAAAGAAATAGTTGGCTAGAATCCTAACTCCAACCAACATTGCAACTCACTCAATGGCAAAACATCAGTAAGAGGGTTGTATGGTGATAAAACTATTTATGGAATCATATCATTTTGTTGAATTAATCCCTTTATTTATTAATGAAAAAAGTATATCTTGACTTAAAATTTATGGTGTTTACTTTTTTCACTGATATTTCACTGAGATCTAAATTTTATATTTATTTATTGATTTTATTATTTGCTTTAATTGTAGTCAGGGACATGCTCTCTTAAAGAAGCTTTCATTCTTGGGAGTATCATGCGAAAGGTCTCCATTCCAATGCTTCATTCAAGGTATCCTAAAAAACCTCAATTTGTGTAACATCCTTGAGCATAAAAATCTAGTTACCAACGTGATAATTTTTATGTGCCACCGTTCTTGTTTCTTTTCATGTCATTGCGATCAATGATTTTCTCACCGGGTTGTAAAAAACATTACAGATCTATATTATGGGTTTTAAAAAGAAAACGAGGCCTGAATTTTGCAGTGAATTGCAGTTTGATACTTTGTATAATTATTCTGATTTAGTAAGAAAATTGAGGTCTGACACTGATAAGAGAAAAGCTGTGTTAGAAACCTGAGGATATTCGTCTTCAAATCTAGCTGAAAATTATGGAATTTCTGAATCTAGGTTTTGGTGCAGTGGTGATTGCATATAAAACCTTGATAAAAGTCAAGAGTTGTTTGGAAAAGACTTTGTTGTACTAATAGAGACTGCGCTCAAAATATTAGCTGAATTTGAGTTCTGTTTGAATTAACAAGAGATTTGATTTGGTAGATTAGCCTCGATTTGCTTTTGGTGTTTTCTTGATTCTCACCTGAAGCAAATGACTGTAACATGCTTGATTTGTGACTTCTTATTGACGATATAGGGCAGAAACTGCATTTTTTGAGACAAAAGTTGTTGCTGCGGTTAATGCTTCAAATTGATGTCTAATCACGTAGGAAGCACTTGCGCATCAAAGTTACATAATGTTTTTTAATGCATCAATGGTGAAATTGTGCTTTTGATCTTTATGTTTACTGGTCCCATTATGTTCAATTATTTAGACATACAATTGAAGTCTGACAAACCCAAATATTGAAATTGAACTGCAGTGTCGCACTATTGAAGCTTGCAGAGATGGAATATCGTGGTACTACAAGGTAAAAATCTCTGTACATATCTAAAAAGAAAAAAAGAAAAAAATATTGAAACTTGAAGTATAACACGGGGAAGATTTACTGTTTATCCTTACAAATTTGATGATGGGCTTGCATGTGTCAAATGTTAGCTGGGCTTTCCTTAGTCTCTCTAAACTCTATTGGAATTTTTGAGAATTAAGGAATTTGAGTCCCTGGTTTGAAATTTGTGGAGATTTTCCATCATTTATTCGGAACAGTTTTGTTATTGCATGAATCAACAAGATCTTGGCTAAAATAAGAAAAGAAGGCTATTACTATTACTTAATTTGGTTTTCTTTCATACTTTTGAACTGAGTCTATTGTATCATGATATGTTGTTGAAATATTGAAGTTGTGGATAAACAGATTGGATTTGCAGATTAGTATTTTTATCCTAGGTCATATTGCATATGTTTTCTGTTGGTGCTGGTGCCTTCAGTAATTTTTGAGAAAAGAAACCTTCAATACCAAAGTTGCAAAGGTAACCTTTTTCGGAATGATGGCATTTAGTAATCTGGTAACCTTTTTGGAAGTGATCTTTTCAGTTTCTTTCGAGTTTCACTTGGGTTGTCGGATTAATGAGCAATAAAGTCTTAATTGCAGATTAGAAAAAAAAATGAACCTGTCATCCGGCGTTATTGCTGCTTAACTTGGTCTGGAGCATGTTACTTGATACATATACTGAAACATAGAGAAATGAAAGATATGTCTATTCCTGTTGGAAGTAAGGAATAGCTTGTCAGGCTAGTGCATTCACTTCGGTTGTTGGATGAATAAGCAATGAAGCTTAGTTACTAATTAGGAAAAAACAAATTGGCATGTCATCTTGCAGTTAATGCTGCTTAACTTGGTCAGTAATTGCTGACTGGAAACTGAGATTTATTTACCATGTTATGTGATACTTATAATGGAGCATAGAGAAATTAATTTTATGTCTGAACCATGTAAAGTAAGGAATAGTTTGCCAGAGTAGTGCATTCTTAAAACCATGGAGTGGACACATGCAATCAGTGAGATTATCATTTGATTTCCCCAGGCTGGTGGAGCAGGATGATGTGATGCAAGTAATTTCTAGTAACCAGTAATTTCACAACTGATAGAAGATACGTGTCTATCATGGATAAGATGGAATTTGATAACACTAACTTTGACATGATAGCTTGCATGCCCTAAAACAAGCACGATTCCCACACCTTTAATTATGTGTAATACAACAAAGTATCCTTTAAAGGTTGCATAGTTAAGATTGTTGTCATCTTAGTTGTCAAGTTCATATGTTATTCTGGAATTTGTCTTCATATAAGGTGCATGGTTTTTGAAAAATTGGCCTTTTATAGTTCTGATAATCCATTGCAGTTTTTTTATCGAGCTCCTCCTAGAAAAGAAATATGCCTTGCCATATCGCGTTGTTGATGCACTTGTTGCTCATTTTATGAAGTTCATTGGAGAAACAAGAAGCATGCCTGTAATATGGCATCTGTCACTGCTGGTATTTGTGCAGAGGTATTTCCCTCGCTTTCTATTTGCAATAATTACATTTTGAGCTAGTAGAGCAGTGCTTGACAATGAGATAAAAAGACTGGAAATTGGGAGTGGATGCAAACTTGGGGTCACAATCTTATGTGGATGATGTGACTTTTAATTAATACAAGTTACTAGCTGTCAGTGACTTTTCTTTATCACAAACCAGTTCATATTTTAGAAAATTTTGAAAAGAAGTTCATTTATATGTGTGTTTCAGAAAGGAATGGAGGTGGGAGGGGAATTGAAATTGAGATATATTTGTTATGCTAATTAACATGCAAAATTCCTTATTTCTCCGTCCATATACCTTCTCTTCCTCCTCTCTGTTTTCCAATGCCTCACGAACTGAACGGCTTACAATGACTGGGAATAAGAATAAGATACACTTAGGGGAGGGTGTTTGACAATGCAGAGTATGCTGACATGAATGTTGTCTTGTTAAGGGATATGTGGAAGTGCATAAACTTGTATTAACAAAAGGAAACTTTTATGTGCTTTATTAATTGATTCAAATTCACAAATGTTATTGCTAAAGTTGATTAAATGAACCTTCTGTTGGATCAAGTTGATTTCTTTTTTTATTTCTGCATCTTGAATACATGCATCGGACAGCAGTTTGGTATGTTTTATGGTATATCCTTCACCTTTTTTGGCTGATCCCCTTTCTTCCTTTTGAAGCTTTCTTCAAACTGAGTGCTTCTTATTTTTTGACAGCAGCAGCTTCATGAGGCATTACTGCTTGTTAAACTTTTGCTTGTAATTTTAGCTTGTGATGCCATTTGAGACAAGTACAAGTAGCTGAACCCAAAATTTGCTTTGGTCTTACTGATACAACTGATGCGTGAAATTGTCAGGTATAAGAATGAACTGAGGAAGGAAGACAAAAATAACCTTAGAATTCTATTGTCAAAGATGGAGCATAAAAAAGTATGATAAACAGTCTTGCGATATCTGTTTGATTATTTTTTTACTTGATATATATTCAAATAACTGGAATTATGGAGAAGTTTTAACATTTATCTTGTGGGGGTTGTAGGTAACTCCTGAAATTATTAGAGAGCTGGATAATAGTCAGAATCGTGGAGAAAAGGCGGATTCTACATTAATAAATATCCTTTCATGAAGCTTGTAATTTTATGCTTCTTTTTGTTTTGCCCTTTTTCTTCTGGTGTGCTTATGTATCAAGTTGTTTTTGCTTGCTTACAAGAGTTGTGTCCTTACTTGATCTTTTAAGCTTCACATTTTGTGCTGTTGATGGTCCCATATCCAAGTTTGTTTTGCACTTTAATTGTGTTGCAGTTTGTAATTGCATGTACAATATAGTACAACTAGTATTGTCCGAAAAAGTAAATGATTGCCATCAGTTGCACTCTTCATTGATATAGATTAAAACCTTTGTTTAGTTTTTGATAATGCCTTCCACCCTGGCGTTATGTTCTACAATGTCAGCATGGACAATATGTTTCAGGCCTAGGGTAGAGTTAATATACTAACGTGAAGATTTGCCCTTTTCTCTTCTTTTTGGTAAAAGGTCCCTAAAACGGAGACAAGAGTTGTGCCCTTACTTGATCTTATAGGCTTCACATTTTGTGCTGTTGATGGTCCCATATCCAAGTTTATTTTCCACTTTAATTGTGTTGCAGTTTGTAATTGCATGCTACAACATAATACAACTATTAGTGTCCGAAAAGATAAATGATTGCCATCAGTTGCACTCTTCATTGATATAGATTAAAACCTTTGTTTAGTTTTTGATTACGCCTTCCACCCTGGTGTTATGTTCTACAATGTCAGCATGGACGATATGTTTCAGGCCTAGGGTAGAGTTAATATCCTAATGTGAAGATTTGCCCTTTTCTCTTCTTTTTGGTAAAAGCTCCCTAAAATGGGGACAAGAGTTGTGTCCTTACTTGATCTTTTAGGCTTCACATTTTGTGCTGTTGATGATCCCATATCCAAGTTTATTTTGCACTTTAATTGTGCTGCAGTTTGTAATTGCATGCTACAATATAGTACAACTAGTAGTGACCGAAAAGGTAAATGATTGCCATCAGTTGCACTCTTCATTGATATAGATTAAAGCCTTTGTTTAGTTTTTGATAACGCCTTCCACCCTGGTGTTATGTTCTACAATGTCAGCATGGACAATATGTTTCAGGCCTAGGGTAGAGTTAATATACTACTGTGAAGATTTGCCCTTTTCTCTTCTTTTTGGTAAAAGGTCCCTAAAACGGAGACACGAAGCAGCAGATGTTTAATGTGCTGCTATATGTTAAGTGATTTTCAAAAGTATGTGTAGGATAACCTTATTAGATTTATCACTGCAAATGTAGATGAGAAGTAAAGAGTCAGGGTCCTACCTTGTCATATTGTGAGAAATGGAAAATAAAAGGTGAAAGGTCAACATTGTCTTAATTGTTTTTGTTAGTTATCTTCACTGACAATCTGTTTCGTTGTTTCCTGGATATTGAGTTTGTGTAGTGAGGCAAGCTAATTTTCATATTATTTATATTTGAATTTGGATAATAAATGTGTTTGCTGACTTGGCAATCTTTCTTCCAATGTTAAATGTGTCTCGGGGTTACTTGACCGGCTGATTTTGCTGTCTGCTTTAATTTTTCTAATAGTTTCCTCTCGCTTTCCTCAAAGTTGCATAGTATTGAAATGATAATTCCTTGACTGCCGTTACCATCTCCTATTTCTGTGATCAATAAAACTATCGAGGAAGACAGATTTGATATTCCAGATGTACCTATGGAGGAGGATTGAATTTTGGCACTTGGTATGATGCTATTTCTTCTTCTTATGGTTCTTTTGGATATGCAAATGAGATGTTCCATTTTGACTTGTATTTGTTTTCATCATTTGGTTTTAATATGGCTGATGGTTTCTGACTTCTGGCTGCTAGTTTTCTAGAATCTAGGTTAAGTAGGTGGCAGGTGTTTGCTGGCTGTCATGTGAGGAAGTTTCAACATGATGAAATCTTACATTTTGTTTTTGTTGCAATGACAATATCATTTGAGAAAAGTTTACTCCCTTGATGTTATTGTAGTATTCTATTGTTAAAATGAGAAGCCTTGCTTTTGATTTATAGAAGTTTTAAAAGTTATGGTGTTTGTGGTATGCTTCTCCCTGGAATAAGTTAATGCCATCTTAATTAAGTGCACCATTTGTCTATAATCCTTCATAGAACAGATTACTTATTTTAGTCTTTTGCTCTTACTAGATGCTTTTTGTATCATCTAACAATTGGACTGTAATATCAGCTACATGGAATTTGTGGGGTTCCAAATTGATCCCAGTGATGAATGAAAACCCAACATAAGCCCTTGCGGCCTTCTTAGATATCCTGCTTTGCAAGAGGTTGGTTCCAGGAGTATGACATTGAAAAGGCATCCCGAAAGGTCTTTTGATTTTGACATTGGTGTACACAAGGCTCCCATACGATATGTTGAGAGAATTTGTAGACTAATTTTTGTCACTATTCTTATATAGGCTTGGTCTTTCCCCGTTTCTATTTTGTTAAATTGTTCATTCAGATGCCTCATGTTTTTGAAACATGGCCTATTATATAGCATTAAGCGTTTATCTTAATGATTGCCAATTTGACTGCTGAGATTACAAACGGTGCAAGTATTTGAGCTGATCAAGGATGTTTTTTGAGAAAGTGAAGGAAAATATATTGAACTCAGAAAAGAATACAAACTCGCCAGATTTCAGCGAGATAAATTATTTTAAAAAAAATGTTGATTCACACTAAAATATCACATAAGCAAGCGCTCATCTGAACTTGGATACCATGAGTTAGGTCTCAAGTCTTCTTAGTGAGTGAAGTGTACTTGTTTTGCCCGTTGCAAAAAATCAGATAGTCGTACACAAGGACGGTATCTAGAACTGGAAAGACTTTTCGAGTAATTATAGGAGAATAAGATCATCTTTACATACGGATTGTTTCTTGTTACTGTCAAGCTTGTTCTGCGAGCTAGAGAATGAATTGCCATGAAACGACACTGGCTTTCATCTGGATTTCAGTAACATTTTTTGGTGAGATTCTTGAAATTATGACCCGTCCAAATTACTTTGTCCTTAACTTCAACATCGAGATTATAGTTTGGCACATGCTCAATTATGTAATTGAATTAACAATAATGGAGTTTGCTTTGACTTCGGGGATTAAAAGCCTTTACTACGAACAAAGGTCCTGACTCATTCCATTCATCAAACTAGAAATAAGTGTTATTTCCATTCCTAAGAACGGTTTTCACATGCTGATGTACTACGGCCCTTAATTTTAAGATCTCTCCTATTAGGCTTGATACTCTAAAAACCATGTTCCTTTTATGATATGCGTGTACCTATCTAACCTAAATAGATTCTTTGTCCACAAAAGCTTCCCAATCCTCTTTTCCGTAAGCATCTTATTGGTGTATATGATGGGGTTATACCCATACGTCATTCCGAAGAGCAAACCTCATTTCATCTTACCTTAGCTCCATGATTCTGACCGTATGAAATTCTTTAGGATTTCATCTATATACTTGATGTTCTTTTGAACCATATATAAGTGACACATCTAATATATATGGAGATTAATTATAACTGATTTGATGAGCTGCAATATACCAACATAAGAAAGGAAATTAGTATTCCAATGCTAAATCCTAACTGAATCAAATAGAGGCTTATAATTTGAGTTGTTGATTCTTTTATCATACATATGTACAGTGACGGAGCTAGAAATGCATAATAGGAGGGTCCAAATATTTAATTTTTTAAATTTTGGAGAGCCCAATATACTACTAGCCCCTCAAATAACTTCATCCTCATATATGTATATATATATATATAATATTTAATTTTTTAAAATTTTGGAAACTGGGCCCCATCTAGCTACGTCCCCAAAGTATTTTAAAGAAAGTGCCTAACGATTGAGACCAAAGATACTTGTGAGGATGTTTGTTAATGTTTAAGCCTCGAATGAAACATATAGACTATTTTTAGCACTATTGATAGTTAAGTTCGACATCATACTAAAAGAATCTAGGCAGCTTATTAACGTTCTTACTGAAGCAAGCTAAGCTAGATAAAAAAGCAATAGACCATTAGTAAAAGATATGTAGTTTCAACTTCTTACATTTATTGTGGAACTTAAATTCAACATATTGGTCTATTTTGTGAGCTATTAAATGTTGGTTTATGCCTTACAGTTAATCGCGTTGGTTGTAGTTTAGTCACAAATTATTTAAAAGGCATATTTATCTTGTACATGTTTAAATGTATATTATAAAGTCCATGGAATAATTATACATTGCAAATGAAATTTTAATGAAATTATAATTATGAGATTCATATTACATTTATATAATATTCCTGGTTATTGTTCTATTAAGATTGGATATTAATAGAATAGAAAAAGACTAGCATATGTTTTGTTTTTCCTTATGAAGGAAGTAGTCGATCTCATAGGCTAAAGTATAGAAATACTTAAACAAATGTATGAGTGCTTGTTAGAGAACATGTTTACTGAACAAATCCGATATGAAAAATTCATTTGAAACATTACTTGTATGTCTATGGAATTCTCATTGTGATGATTGTATAAGTAATCCTTTGACTTGGGGTCATCAAAGTTATCTTGTATAGGAATTGTTATGCTTTGATACCACTTGTAATCTATGTTATCAAAGGTCATTTAATCGGTAGTTTAGATTAAATGACCTTGGCTATATAGTTTAGATGTAGCATAAACTATATAGAGATAGTTGAATGATCAAGATAAGATTCATCACCCTAAAATAATTAAGGAGAATATTCCGTTATTCTCGATTAATGTTAATTAAGGAAATCTTTAGCCAAGGTGGGAGGATATTTTGTAAACAGTTTACAAATATCATTAATTGAATCAAACAGTTTACAAATATCATTAATTGAATCAATATCTAATGGCGAAGAACTAATATAATTGGATTTAAAATAGAGTAGACATCAATTCCATGCTCTATGTCTAATTGGAACATTGGTTGATGAAATGATTGAATTATACGGAAAAATCATACACAGAAAGGTTAGTCAAAATCACTTTGACATTCCTAAATATTTGGGTAGTCATGATACATTGCTAGACGTCAATCTTGATCTATGGCTATAAATTATTTAATTGGAGAATTAAAGATAAATTAAAAGGAGTTTTAATTTATCTAATTCTAATTATGAATTAAAATTAAAATTTATAATCATTGCTAACATATTTGAGAACCTAATGGGTCTTATATATAAAATGAGTTGGAGAGAGCAAAGTTGATTTAATCAAGTTGAACTTGATTGTAAAGTTTGAGAAACTTTATGATTAAATATGAGATATTTAATAAATAAGAATCAATATAAGATATTGAATCTTATTTGGGCATAATTGGTATTTAATTAGAATTATTTGTAATTCTAATTAAAGTTTAATTGAAATTAATATTTAATTTCAATTAAATTACTAAAACGTCCAAAGTTTATTATAAATAGACTTGAGCTCTATGGAGCTAACACTTCATGCTTAACCCTTTCTGTAAAAGTTACAAAGTTCTCTCTACCTATTTTGTAGATATCGTTAGAGGCCGGATACTTGTACGACTACGGTGGTTGAGACGAATTGGTTTTGGAAATAGTTCGAGGGATGCATTAAGATAAAGATCAAGCTTCGGAATAAGGTACCAATTAAATTTCTGCTTTATTATTATTTGAGTTAATCATTTTATAGAATTAAATAGATCTTGGTTTTCGAAAAATCAAAAATCACGAAAATATTTTGTGATTATTTTGTTGCGGTTCGGATCAGATCCTGATCTGATTTTCCAACAGTGATATTAGACCAGATTTTATTTCTATAATTTGATTAAATTGTTTGATTATTATTGGTTATAATTTTGGAATTGAATTGCAAAAGTTTGCAACCAAAATATGAAAGGTGTAACATCCCGTTCCCGATGGGAAGGGTAAATTGGTAAATTGGGACAGGCTAGGTTGTTGCATTATATATTTGAAATGTAATCATTCATTTGGCCTCTAATTGTAGAGGATTGAGTTTTTTTTTTAGCACATGTACATGTAGGTACATGCATTCATGACATTTTCCCGGCTTTTAATTGTGATACTGATATGAATTGTGAAATTGGAGATA
>JANIJH010000004.1:41096920-41111214 GCA_024520975.1 Erythroxylum areolatum
ATTCTTGATTCTTGCTTCTTTCAAGAAACGGTTATTCAGTTGAGTTCTATAACTAACTCAAACTGATTCTTGATTCGACGTGGTTTGCTTCCGTCTGCTTTTCTTCATTTACTTTTTATTCGTCTTCTTTTCTTCAGTCTGTTTTGCTTTCGTCTATTTTTCTTTCGTCTGTTTTTCTTTTGTCTGCTTTTCTTCCGTTTTCTTTTCTTCGTCTGCTTTTCTTTCGTCTGTTTTTCTTCCGTCTGCTTTTCTTGGTTTGTTTTTCATTTGCTTCCGTATGTTTTTCATTATTATTTGTACTTCATCATAATCATTTATGTAAAGTCATTTTGACTTAACAGTTTACACCGTCAGGCCGTGTAGATTCACGTTGGCCATGTATTCCTGATGCAGAAAATTTGTTACACCCGAAGGTTACACAATTTGTCTGTATAGTTTTACATAGGCCATGTTTTGACCCTCTAAATGACAAAATTTTACTTTAGTGTCTTCATAAAAGCTGTATATCTAAAAGTCTTCTTTTAAACTATCTAAGAATAACTCAATCCAACATCTCTAGTGAAAGTTATGCCAATTGTCCCGAGACAGGTACAATGTGATTGAAGACATGAGCATGGTTGATTCTTTCGGCTATAACTTCGCAACTTGACCTCTAAATGAAGTGATTCTTGAACCAATAGATTTATACCACAGTATTCTATATCTCCACAAAAATTGGTAGCCTTTGGGTTCATTTAAAAAAGATGGATGAAAAGGAAGTGAGAGGTCGGTTAGGAGAGCATGACTGGGCTATGAACATACTTTGGTTTCTTAAGCATTTCTTCATCTATAGAGCTCCGATTGAGGTGGTTCTTGCTTCAAAATAAACTAGAGAGTAAGGGCTACAACTGATTGTAAGAAATCAGATCATGATTTTGGTGATTGACTGGTGTAGGCACACCACAATTGTGGTATGATGGGAAATGAGGGTTCTTTGAAGTAATCCTACAGGTTAATAGGCTCACGTTCTCACAACTTCGAATGTTGGGCTCTAGAAATGGGAACCAACATTTATGGTATCAGAGAGACTAGGTTTAGGAGTATCCTGGGTATGAATTGGGTAGTTCAAGACATGAGATGAACGTGCATTGTTTTGCATTATTTTGAAATTGTTTTACATAATTTGAAATTGTTTTCATGAAGCATAAACTAAAGATTTTTTAAAATGTTTTAAAATTGAAGGAGTGATTATGCCGCCTCGAAAGAGAACTCAAGGAGCTACAACTCGATCTCAATCTTTCCAAAGTAGCACGATGAATCCTGTGTCCCATAGGATGTGGGGACACATTCTACTCCTGACTTTAAGGCACCTAGTATGCAACATGAAGTTCCATCGCCTCCTCCTCTTATGCCTCAAGTAAACCCTCTAGATCCACGGTTCTTTCAAGCCTTTGTTTAGGCTTTCTAATATGTTATAGGCCAAGGGTCTTAAGTTCCAATGCAAGCTTCAATGGAAAGGACTGGACAGTATAATAAGCTCCACAAGTATGCAGTTGTAGATTTCAATGGGACTACAAATCTTGAAGAGGCTAAAGGATGGTTGAAGAGGACAGAGAGAGTCCTGATTAAGATGAAGTACTCTGATGAAGAGAAACTGGACTATACAGTTAGCTTGCTACAGGGGGATGCACTCCACTGGTGGAAATCAGTGCCTCATAGTCAAATTATGTCTTCGGTACTTTCATGGAGAGATTTTGTGGAAGTCTTCAAGAAGAAATACCTTTCGAGGGTTTATATACAAGAGAAGGCTAGGGAGTTTCTAAATCTCACACAGAGGGACATGAGTGTGAGTGAATATGAGCTAAAGTTCACCCCACTGTCATAGTATGCGACCAACATTGTTGTCAATGAGGAGGATAAGTGTCGCAAGATTGAGGGAGGACTTCATTTGGGGATCAAGGATAATGTCTTGATCCATAACTTCTATGATTACCAGCAGTTAGTAGATGCCGCACTCCAGGCTAAGAAACTGGAGACTATGAAGAATGAAGTGAGTAGGAAGAGGAAAAAATGGGAGCAATCTTCTAAGAAAGGAATGAGTGCTCTAATACCTGAGAGAAGTACAAGGAGTTACCATATGCAGAGTGAAGTGGGAAGTAGTGGCCTTGGCAAGAACAAGTAGGTACAGACTGTTTCAGGGCAAGCCTCAAGTATGGGAGGCACAGAAAGGACGGTAAGGAGTAGATACACAAACCATCAATGTGAGCATTGTGGGAAACTTCATAAAGGAGAGTGCTTCAAGTTACTTGGAGCATGCTTCCGATATGGAGAGAAGGGACATATGATAAAGGATTGTTCCCAAGCAACAAGGCAAGAGGGGTCATATTTGCAAGCCCCAAAGAGAGCAGAAACAGGGGGGATCAAGGCAGTAAATGAGGTGGGCAGTTCTGGGGCTACAAGGAAGTATGTTCCTCTAGGAAGGCCAAGGGGTCAAGCTCAAGCTTAGGCAAGGGTATTCACCATGACTAGAGAGGAAGCTGCAGCTGCACCTGAAGTTATCACGAGTATGGCTCATTTATTTAATTTCGAAGTATATGTCTTGATTGATTCTGGTTCTATGCATTCATTTGTTTCTGCAAGCATAGTTTTGCATGATGTGAACTTGGTGCCATTGTATAGTCCCTTGATGGTTAGCAATCCTTTAAGGATGATGGTGATAATAAGTCAAGTATATAGAGATTATGAATTGGTTATTGAGGGTACTAGACTGGTAGTAGACTTATTGCCTCTAGAGTTGAAGGTTCTAGATGTTATACTAGGCATAGATGCCATAGAGAAATATTTATGCAAAGTTAGATTGTAGTCTTAAAGAGGTAGAGTTTGACTTTGGCAATGGTAAGAAGGTGATTTTCAGAGGAGATAGGAGAACATCATCACCTAGAATTGTTTCAGCTTTGCTTGTCGAACAGATGATGAGAAAAGGATGTAAAGCCTTCTTGGCACACTTCATGGACACTGAAGTAAATGAAGGGAAGTTAGAAGATTATCTGATTGTGAAGGAGTTTCCAGATGTGTTTCCAGAGGATTTTTCTAGTTTGTCACAAGTGAGAAAAATTTAGTTTGCCATTGACTTGATTCCTAAAACTATACCCATTTCTATACCACTGTATAGAATGGCTCTAGCTGAACTGAAGAAGCTCAAGGAATAGATGGAGGAGCTGTTAGAGAAGGGGTATATACAGCCGAGTTCGTCACCATGGGGAACGAAAGTTCTATTTTTTAAAAGGAAGGATAGGATATGGCACATATGCATTGATTATCGGAGACTCAACAAAGGTTTTTTCCAAGATTGACCTCAGGCCGGGCTATCATCAGCTCAGAATCAAGTAGTCTGATGTAAGCAAGATAGCCTTTAGGACTCATTAAGGGCATTACGAGTTCCTGGTCATGCCATTCAGACTAACCAATGCTCCGACTGCATTTATAGATCTTATGAATAGGGTCTTCAAGGAGTATCTGGATCAGTTTTTCATAGTGTTTATCGATGACATTCTAGTTTATTCTAACAGTGAAGAGGAACATGAGGGGCACTTTAGGATAGTATTGCAAATACTGAGGGAGAAGGAACTTTCAACAAAAGCGAATTTTGGCTTCACGAAGTAATTTTCCTTGGACATGTGATATCAAAAGACGAGGTTCGTGTTGATCCAATGAAAATTGGAGCAATGATGAACTGGCATACATCGAAGACAGTGGCAGAAGTAAGAAATTTTCTGGTTAGGGTGTTATAGGAGATTTATGGAAGGATTTTCTATGATAGTTACTCCAATGACCAAGTAGTTGAGGAAGAATCAGAAGTTTATCTGGAGTGATGAATGCTAGAAGAGCTTTGAGGAGCTTAAGCACAGATTGACAAGTGCTCCAATCCTGACTTTGCCTATAGGAGATGAAGGTTATATAGTTATTGATGCTTTAAGGAAAGGTTTGGGTTATGTATTAATGCAAGGAGACAAGGCGATAGCTTATGCCTCGCTGCAGTTAAAACTTTATGAACTGAATTACCCGACCAATGATCTGGAATTAGCAGTAGTAATTTTTGCTTTGAAGATTTGAAGACATTATTTATATGTGGTTCAAACGAAGACTTTTACAGATCATAAAAGTGTCAAGTATTTGTTGAGCCAAAAGGAACTAAATTTGAGACAAAGAAGGTGGTTAGAGTGGCTCAAGGATTATGACCTGTTGATTGAGTACCATCCAGGAAAGGCGAATGTGGTAGTAGATGCCTTGAGTAGGAAATCCTCTATAGCTCATGTTCAAATAGTTTATCTACAGTTATTAGAAGAAATGGCTAATTTTAAAATAAGCCTTAAATAGGAGAAACCAAATTGTATTCTTGCTAATTTCAGAGTGAGACTGATGCTCAGGGAAAAAATTAAGGAGTTACAAGCATAAGATGCAGAATTTAGTAAACTTCGAGAAGAAATTTAAAATGGCAAGAAATCTGAAGTGGCAGTGAGGGATGATGGACTTATGGTTTTCATAAACAAACTTTGTATTCAGAATGTCAAGGAAGCAAAGGATGAAATATTTGATGAGCCACACAATGCACCTTATGCCATACACCTAAGTAGTACCAGGATGTACAGAGATCTGAAAGAGCAGTTTTGGTGGAAAGGCATGAAGAGAGATGTAATGGAATGTGTGAGCAAATGTCTAGTGTGTCAACAAGTTAAGGCTGAACACCAGGCACCTTCTGGCATGTTAAGGCCATTGTCCATTCCTGCGTGGAAGTGGCAACGGGTGACCATAGATTTTCTGATGAGTTTACCCAAGACTAGTAGGAAGCATGATGCTATCTGGGTCATTATTGATCGGTTGACAAAGTCAGCTTATTTTATGGCAATTAAACTAATTGATTCTCTATATGTGCTAAAAAAGAAGTATATTGATGAGATAGTGAGACTACATAGGATTCTAGACTCTGTAGTTTCTAATAGAGATCCTCAGTTTACTTTGAGATTCTGGGGAAGCTTACAAGAGGCTTTAGGAACCAAGTTGAATTTTAGCACTATTTTTCATCCTCAAATAGATGGCCAATCTGAGGAGATCATTAGGACACTTGAAGGAATTCTCAGGGCATGTTTGATAGATTTCAGGGGTGCTTGGGATGAACACTTTCCATTGATTGAATTTGCTTAAAATAATTCATATCATTCGAGCATTTATATGACTCCTTATGAAGCAGTGTATGGAAGGAGATCTAAAACTTCGATATGTTAGGATGAAGAAGGAGAGAGGAAATTGATAGGGCCAGAGTTGCTTCAGATGATAGTCGACAAGGTTAATCTGGTTAAGCAACGGTCTAAGGCAATACAGGATAGAATGAAAAGTTACACTGATGCACACCGGAAAGAAATGGAGTATGAAGTCGGTGAGAAAATCTGTCTTAAGATGTCTCCTTAGAAAGCAGTTATAGGGTTTGGCAAGAAGGGAAAGTTGAGTCTAAGATATGTGGGTCCTTATGGGATTATAGAGAGGATCAGATCGCTAGCCTATAGGTTGACACTGCAACCAGAATTGTCACAGATACATGTCATCTTTCATGTGTCCATGTTGAGGAGGTATAGATCAGATCCCTCCCATATTATTCAGACTACTAAGGTTCAGTTGAGAGATGATCTAACCTATGAGGAGGCTCCAGTGAAGATCGTGGACACTAAGGAGAAGGTCCTCAGGAACAAGATAGTTCAGCTAGTTAAAGTCCTGTAGAGAAACCATTTTATGGAAGAGGCCACGTGGGAACCCTTTGAAGCCATGAAGGAGAATTACCCATGCCTCTTTAATGATTTAGGTAAGAATTTTGAGGACGAAATTCTTTTAAGAGGGGGAGAAATGTTGGCCCCTGATTTTTTTCTTGATGAATAAGCATGATTAGATTAATTTTGAGGTATTGATGGATTAATTTATTTTGGAGTGATTAATTATGTTAATGTGAGTAAGATTATATGACATAGGTCAATTTAATTAAATTGGTAGGGTGGTAAGATTGCATAAGGGGCGTTGTTGGAAGACCATCTAAGTTGTAAAGTCTTAAGGCATTGAAGGAAGGGTAAATTGGATATTTTAGATTCATTAAGGGTATAAAAGGGAGAAAGAAGACTTGTCTTGCATTTGGAAGAAGCAAAAAATGAAAATTGAAGAGAGTGTTGTTGGAGAGAAAGAAGAGGGCTAAGTTAGGCTTCAATTTTTCTTAGCCTTCAAGAGGGACTTTGGGTTTGAGCAAGAAGGGAAAAAGGAAGAGGAAGGCTAAAACTTCAATTAGAGCCAACAAACTCATTATTTGGTGAAGATTTAAGGTAAGTGTATGTTTAATCCTTTGGATTTTTTGAAGGTTTTTGGTTCAAAGAGCTTAGGAAATGCATGGGTTTAAGTATTCTAGGATCAATTTCATGCATAGGTTTCTTTGGGTTTTCCAATTGGAGTTTATTTTGAATGGGTATTTTTTCTAATGTTGAAGGGTGGCAAGAGAGGCAAGAGGAGCAAGAGGAAAGACATCCTTAAGCAAGTTTTCAAGCAAGAAAACTAAGGTGGGTTACATTTTTATAATTAAGTTAATAAGCCATTAATGTTCTTCAAATTAATAGAATTAAATGATTTTCCAACTACCTTATAAAGGTGCATTTATTTTTCTTTAAATACTTGAGAATGTGCCACATGTTTTTGTATGTGAATATTGTGAATGAATTTTGAGCTGATATGGGAATGATTGCTAATTGCTTCATAATTGTGGTATTTATTACTTTTGAATGATTTGAGAAAGGGCTATTATGCTTGGTATAGAATTTTGGTTTTGGAATTGTGAATTGATGATGGAAATGATTTTTGAAAGAATAACTAGTATATGAAATCAAGTCTCCAAAAATGTGCCAATTGGGTAAAATGTTTTCAGTTCATGAATTACATGTTATGTGGGTTTGGTGTAGTCCATTCAAGAATGTTAGGTGCACGTTGACCAAGTTAAAGACTTCTCCTGCTTGCCCGCTAGTGACACGGAGCTCTTTCATGGACTCCTTCAAGTTTATGACTACACAAGACCATTACGTGGAATTGTGTAGTTCCTCATTTTTATGGATCTGCCTAAGCCATTATCATGTGCTTATGTGTTTACATATGTTGACAAGTTTGATGAATGCTTATGTGAGTTGTGAATTGGTTTGACAAGTTGAGAATTTGAGAAATATATGTTTTGTGGATTTTCATGAGAATTTGCTATGATCATGAGAGTTTTCAATGATTTTTTCTTGTTACCGATTATAAAACTGTTATCCACAAGCTTTAAGCTCACCCTCCATTCCTTCCCATCTACAAGCAGTGAGCAAGATATCAAGTGATCGAGTCAAGAGTCAAGGCATCACTCCAATTTGCATATTTTGTTTCTTTGAAGTTAGATCATGTAAAACAAGGCTTTAGTTGCATTTTAAGAAATTATTGGTCTTGTAAAGTTTGTATTTTTGGATTATGATGTAAGGTAGCTTGAAATGCCTACTAAAGCGTTGTAAAACTTTTATCTTTTGATGTTGATGAAATGCATATACATGATGTTTTCTTAGGACTTTTCAAGTCTTTACATTGCAAATTTCAAGTTTTCATAGGGGTAGGAATTGTGTTCTGACTTTAAAGGAAAAATTGCAATAATCTAGGATGAATTTGACAAAGTTATCACATAGATGTTTTAGCTTGTCTTTCTAGCTTTACAACGATATAAGTATGCAATTTTTGGATACCGGTGTTGAGAGATATGATCATTATAAGTCGGTAATGTTGCATAGGATGTTTATACTGAATGACTAGAGTATATGAAGTGATATCACTTTAGAATTGTTCAATTTTGGAAGATTATGAGTAAAAGGGATGTCACAATGGGTTTAATATCCATTAGAAGGGTCGTACAGAGTGAAAATTTTCGTTACACTCGAAAGTTACACGGTCAGGCTGTGTAGATTCACATTGGCCGTGTATTCCTGATGCAGAAAAATTATTACACCTGACGGTTACAAAGTCTGTCCGTATAGTTTCACAAGGCCCATGTTTTGACCTACCAAATGATAAAATTTCACTTTGACGCCTTCAGAAAAACTGTATATATAGAAGTCTTCTTTCAAACTGTCTAAGAATGAACTCAATCCAACATCTCTAGTGAAAGTTATGCCAATTGTCCCGAGATGGGTACAACGTGATTGAGGACATGATCATGGTTGATTCTTTAGGTTATAACTTCACAACCTAACCTCTAAATGAAGTGATTCTTGAACCAATAGATTCCTAGCACAGTTTTCTATATCACCCCAAAAATTGGTAGCCTTTTGGGTTAATTTAGAAAAGATAGATGAAACGGAAGTGAGAGGTCGGTTAGGAGAGCATGACTGGGCTATGAACATACTTTGGTTTCTTAAACATATCTTCATCTATAGAGCTCCGATTGAGGTGATTCTAGCTTCAAAATAAACTAGAGAGTAAGAGAAACAATTGATTTTAAGAATTCGAATCATGATTTTGGTGATAGACTAGTGTGGGCACACCACAGTTGTGGTATGATGGTAAATGAGGGTTCTTTGAAGTAACCCTATAGGTTAATAGGCTCACATTCTCACGACTTCGAATGTTGGGCTCCAAAAATGGGGACCAAAACATCTAGGGATTAAACATCTGTCTACTTGGAATAATGTCTTATTAGGAAAAAAGATCTAGGTTCTTTTTAATGATAATGAAGCTTTGTAGGTAAAGTCGGTTCATACCATTATTCATAGAAGCAAAAATTTTTGTAGTGCTCAACTAACAAATAATAGTACTTAGAGTCACAGGAAACTTATTTAGGTTGGGAATATTATTGGGGACCAATTCAAATTTAAGATAGAAAATGGTATTGTCTGAGGCTCCGCAAGTACGAGTCACGCAAGTAAATGGGGAAGTAAGAGTATCGATCCACAGGGAGTTACTGAACAATTACTACGCTAAAACCATTCAATTATTTGGGCTGGTCACTTAAATATTGATTATTGAGAATTTAATTAATTATCAAATTGCTAAAACTAATCCTAAAACAAACAGAATAACCGTGCAATTTATGACTATAAGGAATAAATTAGATATGTAAAAGACAAGTTTCAAATTTGGTTTCGTGATCGACTTCTAATTATCCTGTTCTGGTTTATTTAATAAACATGATCCCTTCACTTTGAAGGAAACTGGATCTAAATTATCAATGATTCTCTATCGAGATGTCAAAGAAGTATCGTAGTTAAAATCAATCCCAACTATTATAGCTCATGAAATTAACTAAAACCTATTAAGATTTTTATCTAGTTGGTAATTTCTCTCACAGATTTTTGTCTATGTCTAAGTCTAAACCTACAAGTTTTTAATTTCAGTTTTCCACTACCGATTTTCACCTTTTAGTTCTTCAACCGATAATTTCAACATAAATTATGTGAGGCCTAACACATAACAATCATAGTAATACCCAAAATAAGAATCAAAATCCACAAATCAATTTTGTTGAACAATAATGAAGATATAATTAATTAACCAATCCCATAGGCAAGACATCCTAACCTATCTCCACTAATGTAGCACTTATTAATGAAGGATCAATAGGTCTTACTAGGTTGTAATGGGGCTATTGAGTGTGTAATGTGGGTTTGAAACAAAGAAAGGGGAAATAAAGGCTCAAAAAATTGAGGAATGATTGTTTAAAACATGCAAATGTAGAAAACATGCATAAATTCAATGTATTTTTTTTTCTTTTTTTTCTTTTTTTCTTTTTTCTTTTTTTGAGTAAATAAGGAAATATAAAATTGACATCCAAATATCTCAAATGATTACAAGCTCCCAATTCCAAATGCATTTAAATAGGCTTGGTCCACATATAAACAACATCAAGCCTCCACAAATTAGGACAACTTCCCCCAAACTCTTTTCATTGCATATTTTGGGGCTTCAAATTTCTCCATTTCATAGTTGGGAACAAACAAACAACTCTTGGATGCAATTATTTTTTTCTTTTTTCTTTTTTCTTTTTTCTTTTTTTACATAAAAATTATACGCATTCCAAAACATCACAAATCTTAAACAATCAAACCACATAAAAGGGTAAGAAATTAAGGTGTTCGGCTCGGTTTAATTAAGGGTGCCAAGGAAAAAGAGGATAATGTCTACAGCTCAAAAGGTTTTCCAAGGGAAATAAAGATAAGTAAGCTAAAAGTCATTTAGGCTAGATAACAAAGAACGGTGCCTAAATCTTTTCCTTCTTTAATAAATGCTAAGATTTTGCCTTGATAGGATTAGAAAGCTTGTTCTAGGATTTGTGAGATATCAACAAGTTACAAATTGTCGAGAAATTTCCTTTTAAGTTCTCTAACTGTCTAACAAGAATTAGGAAGATCTCCAATTAAACATAAGCAAATTCCTAAGATTCTTGCACTAATCAGAAACTTTCCAATCCACAACCCAATCTAAAAGTGGATTCAATTGCTCTTCAAAACAATTCTTATTCATCCATGGATAAGGCAGATTTTTTTTTGATTTTTTAAAAATATATACCATGAATGAATAAATAAATACCAATGCATGTAAAAGAATTGCAAAAGAAGAACAAAACAAAATTTTCAGTCATCCCTCGCCCCCCAATCTCAAAGTTGACAGTGTCCTCAATGTCAAATAAGCCTAATAATTCTCATCCATAAAATTTCACACAATCCATAACATAAATCAATCACCAAATTCAACCAACCCACACTCATTCATCAATTAAATATTACTATAGAATAATAAAAGGAAATTTAATGAGAACTTCGCTGGACCATGACGGTGAGTGCGCTTCCAACCAAATCCTCTATTCATCTATAGTCCCGAGTTACTGTTCCTTTAAGAAAAATCATTGAGAATTATTAACTTGAGTTTGGAAAAATGGAAGCGTTGTACAAAAAATAAATAAATGAAACAAAAAAAGAAAGAAAATTAGGTTGCTTCCCAATAAGCGTTTGTTTAAAGCCCATAGCTAGACTGTGAATTCTCAGGGCTTTGGATTATAAAGGGAGTAAATTGTCCCTTTCTTGATTTGAGCTCCAGTAATATATGGCTTTAAACGATGTTCATTGACCTTGGAAACTCCAGTTTTTGGGTCCTCTATCTCTATTGCTCCATAAGGAAAGACCTTCACCACTTTGAACGGTCCCGACCATCAAGATTTTAACTTTTCAGGAAATATTTTCAGTTTTGAATTGAAGAGTAGCACCAAATCTCCTTCTTTGAATTCCCTCCTTACAAGGTTCTTATCATGCCATATTTTAATTCGTTCCTTGTAGATTCTGGCACTTTCATAAGCATCAGGCCTTAACTCTTCCATCTCGTTCAGTTGCAACAGTCTTTTAGCAACTGCTTCTTTAAAATCCATATTCAGCTTCCTTATTGCCCAATAAGCTTTGTGTTCAAGTTTCGTCGGAAGATGGCAAGACTTTCCAAAAACTAATCTATATGGAGTTGTCCCCATAGGGGTCTTGTACACCATCCTGTATGCCTTCGAAGAATCATCAAGCCTCAAAGACTAGTCCTTCCTTGATGAATTAACCTTATTCTCCAATATAGATTTGATCTCACGGCTAGAAATTTCAGCTTGACCGTTAGCTTGAGGATGGTAAGCCAACGCTTGCTTATGGTAGACCCCATATTTTTTCAGCAAATTCTTGAAGGAACGGTTGACAAAGTGAGTCCCTCGATCACTTAATATGGCCCTCGGGGTCCCAAACCTTATGAAAATATTCTTTTTAAGGAATTTTAGCTCGACTTTGGTGTCACAAGTTGGACAAGCAACAACTTCTACCTATTTGAAGACGTAATCTAGTCCTAGAAAAATAAATTTGTTATCAAAAGAAGGTGGAAAAGGCCCCATGAAGTCCAATCCCCACATATCAAAAAGTTCCACTTCCAAAATTCCTTGCATTGGCATCTCATGCTTACTCGAAATGGTTTTAGTTTTTTAACATCGATCACATGCTTAAGCAAAATTCCTTGCATCCCGAAAAGGTATTGGCCAATATAATCTTGCTTTTAGCACCTTGGTTGTTGTCTTTTCTGAACTAAAATGTCCTCTATAAGGCGAGGAATGGCAATTTATCAACACTTCTTCAGCTTCTTCGCTTGGCAAACATCGCCTAATAATTCCATCATTGCATCTCCAGAATAGATATCATTCCTCCCACATGTAATACTTCAAATCTGAGAAAATTTCTTCCTCTACTGGTAGGACAAATCTGGTGGTATAACTCTAGCGACCAAGTAATTCACGAAGTTAGCATACCAAGGAACAATGGAAGGTATAACTATTGCTAGTTCTTGGACAACACAACAAAACTCGTTCAGATCTGCACAGTTTATTCGCTAGGCACCTACAAGAAAAAACAAATTCTCATCATAAAAATTATCATCTGTATCTAATTAATGAGTTGAATTTGAAATCCTCGATAGATGATCTGTAACTATGTTCTCTTCCCCCTTCTTGTCTTTTATCTCCAAATCAAATTCTTGAAGGAGAAGTATCCACCATATTAGCCTTGGTTTAAGCTTCTTTCTTTGCAAGTAGGTACCTAGTAGCGGCATGATCTAAATAGACAACTACTTTGGAACCAACTACGTAGGACCTAAACTTATCCACCGCAAACACCACAGCTAGGAGTTCCTTTTCAATAGTCGCGTAATTCAATTGTGCATCATTGAGCCTTTTAATTGCATAATAGATGGTATGAACTACTTTATGCTTCCTTTGCCCAAGCACAACTCCTACAACAAAATTGGAGGCATCACACATAATTTCAAATGGTAGAGACCAATCTAGAGGTTAAAGAATTGGAGTAAATATTAAGGCTTCTTTTAACCTCAAAAGAATTAAAAAAGGCATCATCAATCACAAAAGGGACATCATTGTTGAATAGATTTGTCAAAGGTTTAGCTATTTTAGAAAAATCTTTCATAAATCTTCTATAAAAATCAGCATGCCTCAAAAAGCTTCTAACTTCTTTCACCAAAGTAGGTGGAGGCAAATTTGATATCACTTCAGTCTTAGCCTTGTCTACCTTAATCCCTCGATTAGAAACAAGATGACCAAGTACTATCCCTTCTTGCACCATAAAATGAAACTTTTCCTAGTTTAATACAAGGTCTACTTCTTCACACCTGCTCAAAACTTTGCCAAGGTTAGATAAACATGAGTCAAATGAAACCCCATATACTAAAAAATCATCTATAAAGACTTTTATAATTTCCTCAATAAAATTAGAAATGATTGCCATTATGCACCTCTGAAAGGTAGCTGGGGCATTACACAGACCAAATGGCATCCTTTGATAAGCAAAGGTATTGTAAAGGCATGTAAATGTCTTTTTTTTCTTGATCATTAGGGTGAATAGGAATTTGAAAGAAACCAAAATAACCATCCAAATAACAGAGGTAATCATGATTAGCTAGCCTCTTTAACATTTGATCAATAAAGGGTAAAGGGAAATGATCCTTATGTGTGGCTTTATTTAGTTTCCTATAATCTATATACACACGCCATCCTATTACAGTTCTAGTTGGATTCAACTCATTATTATCATTTCTTACCACTGTCATACCTCCCTTTTTAAGGATATAATGGACCGGGCTTACCCATGTACTGTCAGAAATCGGATAGATAATTCCTGTAGCTAGAAGTTTAAGCACTTCTTTCTTCACGACCTCCATCATATTTGGGTTAAGCTTTCTTTGATGTTACCGAACTAGCTTTGCATCTTCCTCCAAATTGATCCGATGCATACAAAATGTTGGACTTATTCCCTTTAAAAATGAAATCTGGTAGCCAATCGCTTTCCTATACTCTCTCAAGACCTTCATTAATTTTTCAATCTATATAGTACTCAAATTTGCATTAACAATGACTGGATAAGTACTATTGGGTCCTAAAAATTCATGCTTGGGATTGGAGGGTAGGGGCTTTAGTTCGACTGTTGGTGGCTCTTCTTGTTTCAATTCTGGTGTAGTGATATGTTTTGACTGCACAGGTTGTGTTGCTATTGTCTGTAGTAACTCTGAAATTTCTGGCTGATGAGTTCCTACTGAAATTGAATGCACTATAAAATTTTCCAACAAATCATCAGGTTTAGTGTAGGGTCTCGATCCCGAAGACCGGACCCCAACCGGAATACGAAATGAAAGACGGATAACAAAGAGGCGGAACGAACAAATCGAAGCAATTCAATTACGAATCGAAAGCAAATTGG
>JANIJH010000004.1:41252276-41296879 GCA_024520975.1 Erythroxylum areolatum
TGTATAGTGATGCTTCCAGAAAGGGGTTGGGATGTGTGTTGATGCAGGAAGATAAGGTGATAGCATATGCCTCACGGCAGCTTAAGCCTTATGAGGTGAACTATCCGACCCATGATCTGGAGTTAGCAGCTGTGATTTTCGCCTTGAAGATTTGGAGGCATTACCTGTATGGAGTGCAAACCAGGATCTTTACAGATCACAAGAGTCTCAAATATCTGTTGAGTCAAAAGGAGCTGAATTTGAGACAGAGGAGATGGATTGAGCTGCTCAAGGATTATGACCTGTTGATTGATACAATTTCAATCAATTCTTTAGTCTTTATAAATATATGTTAAATGATTTTAGATGATTTTGATTGTGATTTCTCTCTAAATTAAAGACCTTTTGTGTATTATATCATCTCTAAAATATCCTCATTTATACAAGTATTTTCTTAAGGCCTTTCACTTTTCCTTTTATAGTTACCAATTTAAATTATGTATTCTCACTTTTTTCAGTATGCATTAAGCATGCTCAAAATATTCAATTACAAACAATAACAAAATAAAATATGCAAATAATTCCTCTTTACAATTCCTTCCAATCAAATATCTTGACATGTCAGTTATATCTTTCAAGTTCTCAATCTCATATTACTCTCCACTTTTACAAGGAATTGAAAATAGGATTTTAATCTACATAAATAAGAAACTTTCATATGCTGGTAGACTGCAACTTATTAAGATTATCTTTATTGGAGTTCATAACCACTAGTCGTCACATGTATTATTGGTTTCTACGGTTATCAAGAAAATAAATTAAAAATTAAGAATATATATAGACAAGTACTTTATGCATTCATACTAAATATAATTTCAAGTGCAATGATGTATACAAACCTATTACAAAAGAATAATTTAGATTTAAAAAAATATAAAACAAAGTTTTGCTTTCAAAGTTCATTTCAATGTTGTTAATGACAAGAAAGCTTTTTAGGCTAAGTAGACTCTTTGATACACGATAAAAAAATGAAAACTTTTAAAGCATAAGCTTATGATAAATAATTTTTGGACATGAAAGAAAATTCTTAAAAAATTCTTAAGATAGGGTTAAGTTTACAAAAACAATCTTTCATAAAATTAGAAATAGAGAATATTTTTTGTAGTGACACTCCTTAACATACTAATAGATTAATATCCAAAAAGATATAGGATTGGTGATTACCAACCATTGAATATAAGAGTTAGTTTAATAATAAATGAGCATAGTTGGATTTAGCATCCAAAAAGCTCAAGATCATTAGCACACATCTATAACTCTTTTCCTCCTTTTCGTTTAAAAGTATAGTCTCCCAACATCATAAAGAATTCATATTCTTCAAAGATAATCCATAACAATTTAGGTTAGAAGTTAGTCAAAACATAATGAATTCAAGTCCAGTAGTCAAACATCATATGGTTCAAGTACTAAATCTAAAAGCCAAGCTTCATCATGTTGTTAGAAGCCTTATAAAACTTAAAACTAAAGACACAATGTCTAACATTACGGAAAAGGTAATTTCTCTCTACAACTTAGAAGAAGAAAGTCCCATTAACCTTTTTCTTTAATTTTCCTTGACAAAAGGAATTTGGATTCAAATACTTGATGTATTATGTCTAGTTTGGTAACCATTTAGATTAGGAAAGCTGCATAAAATGAAAGAGCCAACTTAACTTAACCAAAACAGTCAAAAATTCTTTGACAAAGTTATCATGCCTAGTCTTCTCAAATGGAGAGGAAGGATTTTGAGGATCTTCCTGTCCATCACAATTATGCATAAGTAACTGCTACCATAACCACAAAAATGAAAATATCTCTAGTGTTTATATTTATTATATAAATCTAAATCTTTACTAGCTAAGTTTATTCCAAGTGACATTGGTGGAGGGAGTGGTTTAAGTGTACATATGTACAGACGTACTTAATTACTATGTTATCATCCCAATATTAACATATGGTTTGGGAAATTGGGATGGGATCCAATCCTGACCGTAGCAGAATAATTATGATTTTTTTTGTATTTTAATTTTTTGAAAACCAAGTTCATTTTAATTATATAAGATGATTAAAAATTAAATTATAATAAATTATGAATCTTAATTCGTACCTTATTCTGAAGTTTGATCATAATCTTGTAGTATCCTTTGAATCATTCTAAAATCAGTCCATCTCAACCACAGTAGCTACTTAAGTCTTTGGCCTCTAGCAGTATCCACAAAAAAGGTTGGGAGAAGACTATAACTCTTACAGAGAGGGTTAAGCAAAAAGTATTAGCTTCAATATAGTTTAAGCGTATTTATAATAAGTTTTTAAAATTTTAGTAATTTAATTCAAATTAAATTGTAATTTCAATTAAAATTTAATTAGAATTACAAATAGCTCTAATTAAATGCCAATTATGTCCAAATAAGATCCAGTATCTCATACTGATCCTTATTTATTAAATATATCATATTTATCCATAAAGTTTCTTAAACTTTACAATCAAGTCCAACTTGATTAAAATATTTTTGCTCTCTTTAACCCATTCTTTATATAAGACCCATTAAGTTCCTAAATATGTTGGCAATGGATATAAATTGTAACCCCAAATCATATTTATAATTAGATAAATTAAACTCCCTTCATTTATCTTTAATTCTTTAATTAAACAATTTATATCCATAGATCAAGATTGGCATCTAGTAACACATCATGAACATCCAAATATTTAGGAATGCCAAAGTAGTTTTGACTAACCCTTTGGTATATGATTTTTCTATATAATTTAATCCTTTCATCATTCAAAATTTCGATTAGACATAGAGCATGGAATTAATGTCTACTCTATTTTGATTCTAATTATATTATTTCTCCATCATTAGTTATTGATTCAATTAATAAAATTCATAAACTATTTACATAATGTCATTTCACCTTAGCTAAGGATTTCCTTAATCAATAATAATTAAGAGCAACAAAAAATTCTCCCTAATTACTTTAGGGTGATGAATCATATCCTAATCATTTAACTACTTTCATATAGTTCATGCTATATCCAATGAGTATCGACTGAATTGCCCACAATTCGAATAAGTCATAAGTAGTGTCAAAACATATCAATCCCTATACAAGATAACTTTGAGACCCTAAGTTAAGGGATCACTTATACAATCATTACAGTGATAATTTCTGTAGAGATACAAGTAATGCTCCAAATGTATTTCTCATATAGGGTTAGTTTAGTGAATTTGTTCTTTAACAAGCACCTGTACGTTTGTTTAAATATCTTCATACTTTAGTCTATGAGATAGACTACTTCCTTTATAAAGGAAAACATAATGTGTGATAGCCTTTTTACTTTCTATTAATGTCTAGTATTAATAGAAAAATGACTAGGAACAATTTAGGGATAATAGATAAATACAATATGAATCTCATAATTATAATATCATCATAAATTCATTTGCAATGTATAATTAGCCCATGGGCATTATCATATAAATCTAAATATGTATAAGATAAAGAACGTCTTTAAACTATTTTGTCACTAAACTATAACTAAATTAATTGGTTGTAGGGTATAAAACAATAATCTCCTATTTGCACTAAGCCAATCATTTAAGTATCTTATACCATATTACCATATTATGATCATGCTTCTGCTAGGATACTGACTTAATAAAAGAATTCTATAAAATTCTCTATAATGAGCATTTGTTTAAATCTTATAACTATCATCTTAATTATCATTATAATTAATAAATATTGTCTAAATACATCCTTGGATCTTTGATCAGACTTTAGCTCCTTTTACATGCCCATTGGCTCTAATGTTCCACGGTATATTAATGTCTTGAGCAATGCAAGGAATTATATCAAGTTCACTAAAAAACTTACTGATCTAATTAATCATTTCCATTAAATGAAAAATGTATTATGTCTTAATTAAAAACCCTTGCTATATTAGAACCTTTCTAATCAAGAATGATATTGTTCTAAGTAAAATAGATCTTAATTAGGACTTACTTCTAAATTTGATATCCATATAACCTTAAACTCGAATATTAACTCATATATAGAATAATGGATTTTTTAATACTTCATAAGTATCGAATATTTCAAATACTAAACATATTTAGTACATTATCTATGTACTTGTACTTAGAATACGTAAATTCCAATCTATAGGTGAATTCCAATCTATCTCTATAGATCTAATTTCTATACTTAAGTTGTTATCTTTTCATATCCAACAAGGGCTGTTCTTGGATAATTATATTTTCAGCAATTGAAAATTAGAATTATTGTTCTCTATGAGTAATATGTCTCTAAATACTTCCACTAAAAAGGACAACTATACTTCCTCTAACCTTCTCGCAGACATAAATTCATTATCATCTTTTAAAAAAACTCTTTGAATTCATCATGAAAGTGAATCTTTCAATGTCTTGTAGCCTTTTAACTATACATCAAATCTATCAACAAAGTTACTAGCTCTAATCGGATGTAATGTCATGAGATTTGAACCTTTCAAATTTCATCTTACTCCTACTTGTCTTGAGAACCATTTCTTATAAGTATTCATTAAAACAAACAATTTGTTCAATAGGTTTGTAAGATTATATCGAACCTATTGGATATCTCATAACTTTTTATTACCCATTTTAGTTCTAAACTTAATATATAATACATGCTTCAGCTAAGCATTACATCCTTAAATCATTTAACTTTGACTTTTTAAAGTCTTAGGATTCTATATCTAATATGAAATCTTACTAATTGTTCTAACTGAAACTTTTGAAGATAAATCACTATACTAGGCATAGCTATATAATAAATAATATTGCATCATACAATATCTCATAGTGTATTTTCCTCTTTACATATTCATACTCTTATGAAATTTTGTTATAAAGGTATTCACAAGAGAATCTTATTTCTTATAGATAACTGAAAATTTAAAAATTACAGCAACAATTTCATTGAAGTACTTCAACATTCTTAATACTTAATTTCTACTTATATTTAAACAATTTGAACTTCTCAAAAAATTTAAATCAACATTTCATTTAATACATATGATTGTATCATATAAAGTCATTATTAATATAATGAAATATAAGCATCATCCTTTTATCGATTATTATTCATCCAATACATCACATGTATAAATTTAACAATTTAACACTATTATCTTCCTTTCACTAAAGATTAATTTGGTTGTTCTTCATCTTAACAAGTTTCATATGATTTATAAAAAAGGAGACAGATATTCTTGTATGTAACTTTATGATTCTCATTATGTTGATTTAACCAATATGGAATGTAAAAGGATGGTCACAATTAAGCATAAGTCTTCCTTGATCTAATGCATACAAACTATTTTTATAAAATTGGATTAAATGCTTTTACTTAACAATTTATTTCTTATCATGTTTTGAACATTTTAGTAATGCTGAATATGAATTTAGTATTAAATATTCAAAAACATGAAGTAGAAATATATATGATCTCTATCATATTTTACATAGACAAGAAAATTAATGCAATCATTTTCTTCTTATGACAACTATTACCATACTATATCAAAGTCTTTAATTGATATCTATATTTATGCTTTTAGTAGGCTAAATTAAGTGAAACAATTTTATCAAGGTGATGTACCTTTTAGCTCTACTCAATGTAACCTCTTTCATCTTGTTATCATGGTGTTGATGTATATCTTACATATTGTCATCAAAATTTATGAGACATTAGTCAACTCAAAATCTCAATCCATTTTATCATCTATATGATTTTGACACATCTTTAAGACTTTGTCATCGAATCCTCAACAAGGATCATAGAAAAATTGCTAATAGATGTACAAATTTTCGATCTAACATAACTTATGTCCAAGAAATTCATGTCAATAACTTTTAGTATAAATTACACTAAAAAAAGTAAATTCCACTTAGGAAAAATATAAATGTAAAAAAAGCAAGTAATTGATTATATGTCATGACTTCCAAATAAAAATAGGACTTTAATTATGTATTTGGGTACTCCCACTATTTTATTAGAAATAATAGCCCTTACTACTATTTAGAAAGATTATTATGATCTTTCTAGTAGGTTAGGATCTCATTCAAATATAGTTGATCTTGAGTTTGCTTGACAAACCAACTAAACTTAAATTAGGTAGACAACAACTTTATCAATCACAATTTTTGTGACTCCTAGATCTGTCAGATGACAACTCTTTCCAAAATATATCTTATGTGTTATTCCTAACCTTGCCTATAAATTCATATGATCATGAGTTTGCTCATACAAATCACAAAAATTTAATTAAGTAGAACCCACTGTTATAAGACTAAATTTATTTGAGTTAAAACGGTCTTGAGTTTGCTTACTAAACCTGGTTTATTCTTATAACAATGGAAGACTTCATTCATGTTCAAAACATGTACTTAACATTTTTAACGAGAGACTTAATTTTGTTTGTCTCATCAAACTAAAAATTACATATAATAATATCATATATATGAACCATGTAATTTAGCATACATCTAAAATATATATCAAACATAAAAATAAAGAATGCAACTTATGCACTCATAATCAAATAATAACATTTATAACTCCTTGAATAAATTAAATTAGATTAAACTCATTGATTCCTTATTGAATTAAATTCCATTCCAAACATAAATTCAATTTGATTTGAAAATAGTTTTCAAATCTAATTAGAAACTATTTCTAATTATCTAGACTTATTTAACAAAATTTAATTGAAAACAAATTTCAATAAATTATGCCTTTTACTTATTACAATTTAGAAAAATTGCTTTTTCAAAATTATATAACTAACACATTATAATCTAATTACAAAACTATTTCTAATCCAATTAGAAACTATTATTTCTAATCTCATGAGAAATTAATTTTCCTTAATGACTTAAAAATGCACTTTTCTTAATTTTAATGAGTCTAGTTAATTAATTTCAATCCAATTAAAGCTAATTAATTCTAATTTTAGAAACTAATTTTCTAAAATTAAATTAGGAATTAATCTAATTATTAATCTCAATCATATTAAGAAAATTAATTACTTTAATATTAAAAATAAGATCTCATTATATTAGAGTATTCTCATCGTAATTAATATAATCTCATTATATTAATTATCTAACATAATTAAATTATGAAACATAAATATTTCAAATATTTGCTTGATTCTAGTTAGTGATTTAATTTATTTAATTTAACAATTAAACTCCTTAAAAAATGAAACTAAATTCTAAAGTATTCCTAATAAAATAACCCTTTGAAAATAAATTTCAAACAATTACAAAAAACTTTTCTAAATTTATTAGGGATTTAAACTAATTTAATATTGTTAGAGTAGTGCTTTAAAGGCAATCACCATTAACACTTTTGTACCAATGTTATTTTGATTAATAAAGCGAAAGGTATTTTTCATTAATTTGATGTTCATTTATTTATGAATTGATGTTGTTCTTAAATCGAATTAATAAAGTCCATGATACAAAACATAGTATGAAGGAAATCATGATGAGATCATGATAATGAGATTCCTATCATGTGCAATTATATTAGTATCTAAATTATCCTTAGTCATAGGATTAATAAGACAGGACATTATTAATCTGAATAGACTAGCACATGTTATACTCCTTGAGTAGTGGATCTCACAAATTGTAAGCATGAGATGTTTAGAGCTAACATGTGGATGCTTATTGAGAGTAGTAAGTACATCGAATGACCCGCTATGAGATTATCTAAGGGATGATCTATCAGATGTCAATGATAAATCTCATAATAGCAATGGTGAAAATATCCTTAAACTTGAGGTACTCAAGAATATCTTAGATACTGATTTTGTGTTTTGACATCATTCCTTGTTGCCTCAAGACGAGGTCGCTTACAAGGTGGTGATTGGGTACAATTATTAGTATTCAAAGGTAATTGGGTAGCCAATAAAGGATTCACCACTCCTAATAGAAGGAGATGATACCCACGGCCTCTTGTCAGGGTCATTACTCAAGAGTCTCTAGTCAGAGCAGTTTTATGTCGTGAAGAGAGTCTTCAATGACACATAAAGTAGCAAGATCTTAGGAAAAGAACTAACATCACTTGGACTAGATCTAACATAGTCAGTCTAGTGGGAGTTGACACATAGCCCATACTTTGAACTAAGTGGGGTATAAAATGGTGAAGGGACGTGCACCATAATTGACTATGGAAAGGTTCGTAAGTCAGATAATTAACTATCGAAGAGTTCGAGCAATAATCCACTTACATTTTGATAAATTGGCATCATAAAACCCTTCATGATTTGCTCGGATTAAGAGTCAATTGAATTGACGAAAATAACTGGGAACCTAAAGGTCACATGTATAAAAGATCGGATGAAAAACAAAGTGTGATTTTATTCGTGAAATAGAGAGACTAAGGGTCCATAAGAGTTCTAGAAGTTTAGATGAGTGATCTTGAGATTTATTTGTGCAATCCTATGCAATTGTTGCATGAGCTTAATTGCATGAAACTTGGTCTTGATCTAACTCTCACTAGAGCATCTACTTGAACTCATCTTGTTTGGTGCTCTAACCACCCTTTCATACTAATTTTTCTTCATCTTTGCATGCTCTCTAGAGGGAAAGGAAGGTGTTTGGTGTTTGCTACAACCTAAACAAGGAGAAGATTTAAGAAAGGAGGAGTATTTGCAAGGTACATATGATGTAATTTCATGTTCTTATAATTTGTTTATATATGCACATAGGTTCTTGATTTTCTAGAGATATCATGGGGTGGTTGGAATTTTGATTCTGACACTTCTACTGCCTTGCCATGTATGTGATGCATGAATTCATGGCTCCCTTTATGGTGGTATCAGAGCAAGTTATACATGCATAAGGTGATCTATTGAACATGTGCAAACTATTTGCTGGGTTGTGACTGGCATGCATGTTGATTTCAAAATTTTTGTATAAATTTTAGAAAATGAATTTTCTGATTGTCTTTCACATAAATGTTTATAAGATGTTATATTATGTTTCTATTAAACAAAATTTCAATTGAATGTCAGTTGCTATTTTATTATTATGAATTAAAATCTAGTATGTTCATATGTTAGTTTCTGGGAATTTCTGGAAAACAAAATGTATGTGTTCAATTTGAAATTTTTGCAATAATTCTAGAAAACTTTTTTTCTAATTTTCTTTCATAAAAATGTTTATAAGGTGTTATGTTATGTTTCTGTGAGAGGAAAATGCAATTGAATGCATTTATGAAGTTTTGGGAAATTCTAGAAATATGATGAACATGCATGCTTGTAAATTCCAAAATAATTATATAAATTTTTTTTAATGAATTTTCTTCATTATAATGCACACATGATGTTGCCACGTATATGAGATGCATGACACCCATTTTTGAAGTGATTGATTATTTATTATCGATTTTACATGCATGCTGGTGGTGTATGACAAGTGTTAGTGGACATATGATGTGTTAGCAAATTCTACTTAGTTTATAAAGAATTCCTAGGAATTAGATTCTAAAATTTTTTTATTGGACACATTTAGAATGTGTATATGACTCTAGAATTTTTCCAGAATTAATTAAACTTGATTCAATTAATAGATCAAGTCAAAGTCAACACTAGATAGCTTTTTGAAAGTTGATGGGGCTGACTTGTTTGCTGACTTATGTGTGTGTGTTTTAGTTATAATACCTTGAAATTATTTTTATGAGATAAGAAATTTATTATTTTGATGCTAGTAGTTTGCTAAGTGCGTGTGCTTGAAATTAGGATTTCGGAAAATTTCCGAACATCGAATCGGTCTCTTTAGTGTCTAGTAGACTAACGAATTTATCTTGATAATTTTGGCCATCAAGATAATTTTTGGCTTGTGCCGAAGTTGTCTTGATAAATTTGAGATGTCCTGGGGATATTTTAGATAGTTAATTGATGTTTGGGAATTTTAGAAACCTTAGGGATTAAAGTGTTTAATTTGGACATCAAAATGATTGAATTTTAGGGTTCCTAGTCAAATCATATTCATAATTCAAATTAGCTGAGACTAACATTAGTACCCGATTTAGTTCAAGAGTTGAATCAAATCATGAATTTTAGATGCATAGTCAAGTCACAACCTAAATTAAACCTCCTTTATGTGATACATGCATTAGATGCATTTTAAGGGTGGTTATGGACATAGGCTCAATTTAGTTGAGTTGTCCATAATCTGAATATATCATCATCATCATCATCATCATCATCACACCCAGTCTGAAGTCCCACAATAAAGCGGGGTCTAAAAAGGTCTAATAGTACGTAGCCTTACCCTTAGATTGTAGAGAGGCTGTTTTCGGTTATCTAAATATATATACGTGATATATATATATATATATATATATATATATATATAAAATATCATCCAATTATTGATGAGACCTAAGAGTAAATCCCTCAACCAAAATATTAGGACTTACACCTTCCATTAATATGACAAGAACCAGAATTCTTTTAGTGTTGGGTTGTTGGGCAAACCCAAGCCTACACTACACGAATATGTTCAAACCATGAAAATTAGATTTACATATTAATGGGTTAGTCCTAACTGGAAAGGTTGATTTGTTGGGCAAACCTAACGTCAATGTGGATAGAGGTGGAGTTGGGTAGTCTACATGGGATGTATATGCATTAAGAGTTGATAACCTAATGAGTGTGCTAAATCAATAGTTGATGACACAAGTCAATAGTTGCATAACTGAATGTAATTGGTATGAATGATACCTACCGATTGACCTAAGGTGGCTTGTTGGGCAACCCCAAGGTCACTTTTAGTGATATTGGATATCGACCCATTAGGAGAATTATAATTTTTCTCAGATTCGTAGTGAGGGCTATGAATTTGGATAAAATAGTGGGACCTATAATGTGTGTGATTAAAGTCCTTATTGATATGCATTTATGTACATTATAACGATTTCTCTCATTCTTCTAAGTTATTGAATAGTTGCGATTTCTTTATCCAATGTGAACTTATGCTCTCTACTTGACTCCAACAAACTCATGGGACTAAATTTCTTAGATTGACTATAAAATTTGAGAATTTTTATTAAATTTGAGAAACTAGGATATGTCCTAAATGAGCCACTTCCCGATCTCCCTATTGTCGATGCTTCTGATGAGGATTAGAAAGCTTACAAGAAGCTACTAGATGATAGTAAGCTAGCTAGTTGTATTATGCTGGCCTATATGTCACTAGAGCTGTAAAAGCAACAGGAGGCTGTGGATGCTCATACCATAGTCTAGCATCTAAGGGAACTATTTGAAGAGCAAGCTCGGTCTGAACTGTTCAATAAGCATGCTTGGTCTAAAAGGTTTGAGAGGTTAGCTAGTTTGGGTTTCATAATGGATCATAAATTAAGTATAGACTTATAATTGGTTTGACTGATAGTTATTCACAGTTTGTGCTTAACTATCGGATGAACCAAATATCTACTTCGATACCTGAGCTGATTAATCTACTCAAAACAGTTAAGCAAACTGTCAAGAAGGACAGTAAGGCTATGATGCTTATGGACTCTACTTTTGATTCTCGCAAGAGGAGCCAAGAGAAGAAGAAGAAGTCTAAGAAGCCAGGGGAGGTGTATCCAAGAAGAAGAAAAAAGGCAATGCACCAAAGGGAATATGCTTTCATTACAACAAGGAACGACGTTGGAAGAGGAACTGTAAAGCCTATCTAGAGTCGCTGAATCAAAAGAAGGCATTATATGCTCCATCGTCTACCTCAGGTATGTTATTTGTCATTGATGTTAATATTATTTTTTATCATAACATTTAGATATTAGATACAGGATGTGGCTAACACATATGTGTTGATATGTTGTGTCTCAGGGATAGTAGACTGCTCAAGAAGGGAGGGATAGACCTACGTGTGGGAAATGGAGGAAAAGTTGTATATCCCAATGGACTCCACCTTATATACCGCAACATAATGGTGTGGCTGAAAGAGAAACCAAACCTTATTAGACACCATTCTTTGTTACCTCAAGATGAGGTCACTTATAGGGTACTGATTGGGTATAGCTATTGGTATTTGAAAGTAATTGGGTAGCCAACAATGGATTCACCACTTCTGATAGAAAGAGATAATACCCACAACCTCTTATTGGGGTCATAGCTCGGGAGTCTTTGGCTAGAGCTATCATGTGGCTAGAGCAATCATGTGTCATAAAGAGGGTTCTCAATGACACATAGAGTAATGAGATCCCCAGGACAAGAACTATCATCACTTGGGCTAGATCTGTGGGAGTTGACACATAGCCCATACTCTGAACCGAACGGGGTATAAAATGGTGAAGGGATGAATTGCATGGCAATTGACTATAGAAAGGTTTATAAGTAAGATAATTAACTATCAAAGAGTTCGAGCATTAATACATTTACATTCCGATAAATTGGCATTATGAAACCTTTCATGAATTTATTGGATTAAGAGTTAATTCAAGTGACCAAAATAACTGGGAACCTAAGGGTGACAGGCTTAAAAGATTGGATGAAAACAAAGTGTGCATGGCTATCAATTAAGCACACTATGATGGCCGACTTAATGATAGGTGGTACATAAGTGAGTTCTTCACTTATAAACACACGAATGTTTAGCCATAAAACACACTCAATAGAGAGACTAAGTTTAGTAGCTCGTTTTCCATACTAAGGGTTGGAGCCTTAGATTATTACATATGAGTCGTGTCATTTTAAAATTCTTGAAATGTATTTCATTCACTTGCATATCATTAGTATACACACATGAATTATGATTTCGTTCACATTGCAAAGATAGTATATACACTCAATTGATATATTCCGGGGTATGGAAGGTTTTAAATGATCATGATGTGAATTATGTATTGTTTTTGTCTTGAATTTTGGTTTGATTGGTTACAAGTAGTAAATTTAGAATTAATTGTTACAATTGGAAAAATGATGAATGAATTGGATACTTTTATGCTTTGTTCTTGATGTATAAAAACTATAGGTTATTGGTTATTTTAAGGATGAATTAAATTGAAATTTGATGTACAATGAAGGTGAATTAATGCTAAAAACAAGTGCTAGTGTAGTGTTTTTGAAGTGGGAAAGAGATAGGATTACATGAATAATAGTGAATGAAAGTTTCTGATTTGGTTTCTGATACATAAAAAATTAGGATGACTAAGCCTATAAATTGAGTGATATTTGGCATAGATAATTGAGTGACATTTGGCATAGATAATTAGTTGACAAATGGCAGCAATGATTGAGTAACAAATGGACTAGTAACTAGGTGACATTTGGAAGCTTATGGAGGGGATAATTGGCTTACATGCTTAGGGACATATGTTAATGTAATAGGGTGACATCTAGCATCTAAGGAGTTACATTTCTGTAGGAGTTGTTTCAGCTTTGTTCATTCTTCTTCTCTTTTCATCTCTCACGACCAAAACTTACTTCTATCTCCCATTCCTGTGTTTTGCTTCAGCTATACTAAATTACCACACCAAATACAAGCTTTTACCCTTCACAAGATAGCTAAAGAACTAGTTTATTGTTGTCTTTTATCCTAGCTAAAAACCATCCAATTTCCACCTTGGATTTTTGATAATCTTGCATGCATGGAGGGATAGGTCAACTTGATGAATTGAGGTGGAACTTGAGCTAAACAAGTAAGTAAAGTATTGATCTTTATGGCATCTTATAATAGAAAGATTATGATGATTGAATTGGGATAGATTGTTTATGATGTTGAAGTTGAAGATGTGCTGGAAAATTGAGAATGAATGGGTACTTTTCTGTTCTATTTTTGCATATACAAAAATAGTAGTTTATGGGCTGTTGTATGGATGATTTAAGTTGGGATTTGAAGTATAATTGATGAGGAATTCATGACAAAGATAGGTGTTATTAAGGCATTTTCAAATATGGAAAATTAGAGCTGTAGGTGTGTTTGTAAAAAAATAACTGTTAATGACATAAGTCATGTGTTGGAAAATGGAGAATGAATGGGTACTTTATTATTCTATTTTTGCATGTACGAAAATAGTAGTTTATAGGCTGTTGTATGGATGATTTAAGTTGGGATTTTAAGTATAATTGATGAGGAATTCATGCTAAAGATAGGTGTTATTAAGGTGTTTTCAAATATGGAAAATTAGAGTTGTAGGTGTGTTTGTAAAAAAATGATTGTTAATGACATAAGTGAGCAGAATTTTGTAAGCCTAAGTATAACCAATATGGAAGTTAGATTAACTTGAAATGAAATAACCTTATAGGATATGAAATTTGGAAATTTTCAGGTGTTAGTGATGTCTCTAAGCTTGTAAATTTTGTGAAGTAATGAATGTAGTAAAGTTACACAAATTAGTGATGTTGATGTTGAACCAACTGAGAAATTTCACTCTAAATTGGTATATTTTGACTTGATTAAGGCTAGGAATGACCCTGGATTGTCGCTTAATTAATTGGTTAAGAACTTGATAAGTTTATGTTGTTAATTGATGTCATAATCAAAAGAATGGAATGTTTTGACGTGGTTGAGTTCAAATATGGAAATTATGATTTGTTAACGGAATAAATGAGTTATTTTAATGCAAACATGATCTTAAGGACATGAGTAATGTGTATAAGGTATGGATGAATGAGCATTGAAGAACATGGGGTATTTATGAATGAGAATTGGGTAAATGTTTGAAATATACATTGCTGGAAAAAAGTTTGGTGAATTTATAGGTCTGGCTTGCTAAAATTCCATATTTAAAGTAACAATTGTATGTGTTATAAGAGGATTTTGATCATGAAAATGTTCAAGGATAAGTGTAAAGTATGGTTGATGAATTTGGAGTAATTCAACCTAACTTAAAGGTTAAACCTAATTACAAAAATGGTACTATACAAAGTATGATGTTTGAATGGTCAAGATTTATGAATAGTTACATACCCGAAAAGGTCAATTGAGCATGCATTAAACATGACACATATATATTTGCATGACTAAATATTCATATGATTGATCAACTTAGTAATGTGTGAACTATATTTGTTTATTACATGACTAAAGAAGCATAAATTGATTGTATTGATTGTCAACATCCAGACATTATGAGGTCATCAGGGCAATAACTTATCTAGAGCGTACTGTGAGTTAACCTAGATGTTTTCTGACTATGACTGAATTGTTTTCCATTAACTTTTAGATATTGACCTATTATTGATATGATTGTGATAATTCTAGACATTGATGGTCCGAGGAGTTCAATATTTGGGATTGTATTAGAAGTGCTTTCTAATTGCATGTGAATATGGAAAATGTGCACTCAACTGAATGTTGAATGCTAGACTCAGTTCAAATGAATGTGATAAATGACTGTGCACATTGATTGGAAGTTAGCATACTATGTTAATTGATGCACTCCATCACATTGTTATGTATGATTAGATAAAGGAGTTGTGACCGGAGTGACCAGTGTGACCAGTGTGAAAAAGAGCTTAAAGCTCATAAATGTGCACAATGAGCCATAGGCTCAGTTATTAATGAGCTCGATATCTATAATAGGTACGGGATAGAATATGAAATGAGCCCAGTATCCAAAACGGATACGGGACAGTAAATAGGCCCTCAGTCATATATATATATATATATATATGAATGCAAAGAATTAATGAATTGTGTTGATATAGTGATATGCAATGTTTGTGTACATATTGATGATATTAATTATTGAGATAAATGATTGGAATATTTTGAAATGATTATATGAAATGTTTGTAGTTCATTAAGTATTGTTGAGATATAATGTCTATTGTGATCTAGTATTTCAATATTGAATGATGTGATACATCTGCTGAATTAGGAAATACACTTGTGATATTTATGTTTTGACTTGAGTGAGCACGTTGATGATGGTTTACTTATTGAGTTCGTAAACTTATCAAAATTGCAATGTTGATTTTTAGGTACAAGGGAGACCTAGCTTCTAAGGTGATATAATAGAAGTCTAGTATAGTCAATTTTAGAAACAAGAATGACTCAAAGGTTTAGTTAGTTGATACTTGTAGAGTGTAGATAGAAAACTTTTGTTTAGCTTCTCCTTTTATATTGAACTTCTTGTATAGAACTTTAAACTCCGAAATGTTATGTTATGTATAACCATGGATTACGAAATGTAATGACAATGTAAGTTTCATTTTATGAATGAAAATAGGAGTTTTGATATTTGGAAATACTTATGTTTTGTATGATACCATAATCAGTTGATGTGATTGCTCTAACATGTCAGTTTCATAGGTTATGTTCTTAAATATCCTATAGATGTTCAGGCATACGCTCTATGGTAGTGGTGTGTTACATTTTTGTTATTAGAGCATGGTTTGGCATCCTCAGGGACATATAAGAACATTTAAACATGATATAATGAGAGATTTATATAGTGGACACCCTTATTGTTTGTTTTAGTTCATCTGCTATAGGAGATCGAGTCGTAGAGTCAATCGATTGACCTTGAGTTTATAGAAGCCAACAGAGAGTCTCCAATATCTCAGTTTGAGCAAATGTCTCTGAGAATTCCTAAGAGGAGAGAGAGGAGGTATGATAAACTTAGGAAACATGGGGCTGTAGAATTCTATGGAAGCACAAACCCTACGAAGGCACAAGGTTGGTTGGATAGAACAGGGTGGGTGTTTGATCAGATGGATTGTGAGTTTGACAAAAGGTTTGGCTACACAGTCTCGCTACTACAAGACCTGGCTTATCAATAGTGGAAGATTGTTCCTAGAAGTTCTACCTGACCAGATTGACATGGGAAGACTTTTTGAGGCTTTTTAAGGAGAACTATATGCCAGACTGACACGGGAAGACTTCTTAAGGCTTTTTAAGGAGAACTATATGCTAAAGATTTACCTAGATAAGAAGATGAAGGAGTTTCTAGATCTAGAACAGGGAAGTCTTACAGTAGCTGAGTATGAGGTATGGTTTAATGAGTTAATGGGGTATGCTACTACTTTGATTTCGTCTGAGGAAGATAAGTGTAGGCGATTTGAGAATGGACTGAATATGGAGATCAGAACGAGGTTGGCCATTAGTAATTTGAGTAGCTTTATTAAAATGTTAGCTGCCTTAATCTAAATTGAACAGTTATTGAAAGATGGACAAGGAGAGTACAGGGAGGAGTTTAGAATGAAGAGACATTGGAAGTCCCAAGTTGATTATGGTAGGAGATTCGGTAAATGCCATAATAGATCATTCTGATCACAGACTAGATAGAGACAATCGTGGTTTAGACTGAGAGGTAGTTTTGTACAAACTGGTAGTGGTAGAGTTCAAGTATCAGGAGGACAAACACAATAGATGCCTAGTTATGAGCACTGTGGAAAGAAATATGGTGGGGAGTGTTGGAAGTTATTGATTTTTATTGTGGCTCTTTTGAACACCATATTAGAGACTGTCCCATGAATTTAGGACCACAGTCTAGAGTGAGAGGGGGATCAGTGACTGAGATGACTGTCTAGTAAAGTAGAACTAGTGGAGCAGGACAAAGAGGTATAGGTAAAGGTAAAACAAGTTCAACAGGTCCTAGTGTCAAGACTGAGGTGCGGAGTAATCAGCCGTAGTATCAGGCCAGAATCTTTGCTATCACTAGACAGGAGGAACAGAACTCCCTAGATGTTGTTACAGGTGTGTTACATGTTTTCCAATTAAAGGCATTTGCATTGTTAGATTCAGGATCTACATATTCATTTATCACAGCACATCTAGCATCTAAACTGTATTGTGAGAGAGAGATGTTGAAATTTGGCCTAGAGGTGAGTACTTTAATAAGCAGTACTACAGTAATTGGGGAAGTCTGTAAAGGGTGCATTATTTGAGTTGATCAAGCAGAGTTGGAAGCTAATTTGATAGTATTGTAGTTAAGGGAGATAGATCTCATTTTAGGTATAGACGGGCTTATTGCATAAAGAGCTGTTATGAACTATTACACTAAGAAGTCATCCTTAAATATCCTAACCAACCAAGAGTGATATTTCATGGTTTTAGTCAAGTAGTGCCAACTAGGTTAATTTCCTCAATGAATGCTCTCAGACTGATTCGAAGTGGATGTGAGGCTTACTTAGCCTATGTGACTAATACCCGGAATGAACAGACAATTCAGAATATTCCTATTGTTAGGGATTTTCTGGATGTGTTCCCTACTGTATTACTAGGTTTACCCCTAGATAGGGAGACAGAGTTCACTATTGACTTAGTTACAGGTATTGCTCCTATATTTATTCCTCCGTATAGGATAACACCTATAAAACTTAAGTAATTTAAGACCCAGTTATAGGAGTTGTTGGATAAGGGTTTTATCAGACCTAGTATGTCACCTTAGGGAGCTTTGGTTTTGTTTGTGAAGAAGTAAGATGGGACTTTGAGATTGTGTATTGATTATAAGCAGTTGAATCGGGTGATAGAGAAGAACAAGTATCCTTTACCGAGGATGGATGATTTCTTTGATCAGTTACAAGGAGCTCAGTTGTTTACTAAATTGGATTTGAGATTAGGAAACTATCAGTTGAAGATAGCAAAAGCTGATGTACCAAAGAGTGCATTCAGGACCAAATATAGGCACTTTGAGTTCTTGGTGACGCCTTTTAGGTTAACAAATGCCCCGGTAGCTTTAATGGCATTGATGAATAAAGTGTTCCAACCTTACTTATATCATTTTGTGATTATATTCATAGATGATATTTTGGTGTATTCGAAGAGTAGAGAGGAACATTTTGAGCATTTGAGGTTAGTAATAAATAATGAGGGAAAAACAATTGTATGCCAAGTTTAGTAAGTGTGAATTCTGGCTTGATCAAGTGATATTCTTAAGTCATATAGTATTTGGACAAAGCATACTGGTAGACCCAAAGAAGGTTGAGGCAGTGATGAAGTGGCAAGCCCCGAGAAATATGTCTGAGATCTAGAGTTTTCTTGGATTAGTAGGTTATTACAAAAGGTTTGTCAAAAGGGTTTTTCTTTAATCTCATCCCTTTTGATAACGCTTATGAGGAAGAATGTACTATTTAGATGGACTGATGAATGCCAAAGGAGTTTTGAGGAATTAAAACAAACTATAGTACCGATGTTAACTATTCCATATGGATTTGGCGGATATATAGTATATAGTGATGCTTCACACTAGGGATTAGGATGTGTTTTGATGCAGTATAGCAGAGTGATTGCATATGCATCGAGATAGTTAAGGTCTCATGAGTTTAACTATCCGGTTCATGATTTAGAACTTCCTGTAATGGTGTTTGCTTTGAAGATTTGGAGACATTATTTGTATAATCAAACATTTTAGATATTTCCAAATCATAGAAGTTTGAAACATTTATTGAGTCATAAAGAACTGAATATGATAAAAATGTGATGGAATGAATTGTTTAAGGATTATGATTGCACTATTGAATACTATCCCAGTAAAGCTAATGTTGTGGATGATGCATTAAGTAGAAAATCTAATAGCAATGTGGCACAAATTTAGACATCGAGGTTACCAAACCTAGTACAATTGAGAGCATTGAATGTTGAGCTAAATTTGGGGCAGAATGAAGCATTGTTGGCTACATTGAAACTTGGACTGATATTGCATGAAAGGATCATAAAAGCTCAAAGCAAGGATCCAAAAGTAGGGAAGCTTATTGAGAAGTTGAAACAGAATCCAAATTCTGAGTTTGAATTGAGGGATGATGCATTGTGTTCAAAGCAAAGATTATGTATACTTGATGTGGATGATCTGAGAGAAGAGATTTTGGAGGAAGCATATATAGCAGCCTATGCTATGCATCTTGATACTACCAAGATGTACAGTACTTTGAAACAACATTTTTGGTGGCCAAGGATGAAGAAACAAGTGGCGAAGTATGTTGCTAAATGTTTGACTTGTCAACAAATTAAGTTAGAGCATCAAGCTCTATTTGGCAAGTTACATTCATTGCCTATTTTGAAGTGGAAATGGGAGAGGATCACTAAGGATTTTATTATGGTTGTCAAGGAATTTGAGGCACCTTGATGCCATATGGGTCATTATTGGCAGATTGACAAAATCGGCCCATTTCTTACTTATAAAAGAGAATAATATGCTGAATTAGTTAGCCTATAAGTATGTTAATAAGGTAGTGAGATTACATGGAGTTCTAATGTCTATTATATCTGAGTGGGACCCCAAATTTACTACTAAATTGTGCGGTAGTTTACAAACAGCTTTGGGTACTTGGTTAAACTTTAGTAAGCCTTTTATCCTCAGACAGATGGATAGAGTGAGAGGACTATTAAGATTGTTGAGGATATGCTTAGAGCTTGTGTTTTAGAGATCCAAGGAGCATAGGATCAATATGTAGCTCTTATTGAATTTGCATACAATAATCATTATCATAGTAGTATCAGTATGGCATCATATGAGGCAGTATATGGTAGAAAGTGTTGATCACCTTTGTATTGGGAAGAAGAGGGTCTAAGGATTATTGAAGGCCTATAGTTGATTCAAGATATTGTTGATAAGGATAAATTAATTTGTAGTAGAATTAAAACAACTCAAGATAGGTAGAAAAGTTATGTAAATCAACGTCAGAGAGATATGGAGTACCAAGTGGAAGATAAGGAGTTTTTAAGAGTATCACCTTGGCAAGGAGTGCTAAGGTTTGGTAAAAATGGTAAGTTAAGTCCTAGATACATTGGCCTATATGAGATTACTAAGAGAATAGGACCATTGGCTTACAAGTTAGTGTTACCAGCTGAGATGTCTCAGATTTATATTGTGTTTCATTTTAGTATGCTTAGAAGATATCGGTCAGATCCGACACATGTCTTACCGTTTCAGGAGGTTGAAGTTGCAACTAACTTTAGTTATGTTAAGGAATTGGTTAAGATAGTTGGTTATCAGACTAAGCAATTAAGAAACCAAGTGATTCTATTGGTCAAAGTCCTTTGGAGGAATCATTCCAGAGAAGAAGCCACATAGAAAACTAAAGAGAACATAAGGAAAAAATACCCTCATCTGTTTGATCAATCAGGTACGAATTTCGAAAATGAAATTTCTTAAAGGAGGAAAATTTAGTAGCTTATTTTCCATACTAAGGGTTAGAGCCTTAGATTATTGCATATGAGTCATACCATTTTAGCATTCATGAAATGCATTTCATTCACTTGTAATCATTAGCATATGCACATAAATTATGATTTCGTACACATTGCAAAGATAGTAAATGTACTCAGTTAACAAATTTTAGGGTATAAAAGGTTTAAAATGATCATGATGTGAATTGTGCATTATTTATGTCTTAAATTTTGGTTTAATTGGTTACAAGTAGTAAATTTGGAATTAATTTTTACAATTGGAAAAATAGTGCATGAATTGGATACATTTATGCTTTGTTCTTGATGTATAAAAACCATAATTTATAGGTTGTTTTGTGGATAAATTAGATTAAATTTTGACGTACAATGAAGGTGAATTAATGCTAAAGAAAGGTGCTAATGTAATGTTCTTAAAGTGGGAAAGAGCTAGGATTACATGAATGATAGTGAATGAAAGTTTCTATTTTAGTTTTTGATACATGAAAAATTAAGATGACTAAGCCTATAAATTGAGTAACATTTGGCATAGATAATTAAGTGACATTTGGCATAGGTAATTAATTGACAAATGACAGCAATGATTGAGAGGCAAATGAAATAGTAACTAGGTGAAATTTGGCAGCTTATTGAGGGGGTAAGTGGCTTACATGCTTAGGGACATATGTTAATGTAACATGGTGACATCTAGCATCCAAAGAGTTACGTTTCTACAGGAGTAGTTTCAGCTTTGTTCATTCTTCTTCTCTTTTCATCTCTCACGATCGAAACTTGCTTCTATCTCCCATTCTTGTGTTTTTCTTGAGCTATGCTAAATTACCACGCCAAATACATGCTTTTACCCTTCACAAGATAGCTAAAGAACTAGTTTATTGTTTTCTTTTATCCTACCTGAAAACTATCCAATTTCCACCTTGAATTTGTGATGATCTTGCATGCATGGAGGGCTAGGTTAACTTGATGAATTGAGGTGGAATTATCAGCTAAACAAGTAAGTAAATTATTGATCCTTATGTCATGTTATAATATAAAGTTTATAATGATTGGATTGAGATAGATTGTATATGACGCTAATGTTGAAGATGTGCTAGAAAACAGAGAATGAATAGGTACTTTTCTGTTCTATTTTTGCATGTACGAAAACAGTAGTTTATGGGCTATTGTATGGATGATTTAAGTTGGGATCTAAATTATAATTGATGAGGAATTCATGTTAAAGAAAGGTGTTATTAAGGTGTCTTCAAATTTGGAAAATTAGAGTTATATGTGTGTTTGTAAAAAAATGACTGTTAATAACATAAGTGAGCAGAATTTTATAAGAAATGTAACCAATATGGAAGTTAAATTAAACTGAAATGAAGTTATCTTAAAGCACATGAAATCTGGAAATTTTCAGGTATTAGTGATGTGTCTAAGTTTGTAAAATTCATGAAGATTGAAGGTAGTAAAGTTACACACATTAGTAATGTTGATGATAAATTCTAGATTTTTAATTTCAGCCTTGTGTACATGTTGAACCAGCTAAGAAATTTCACTCTAAATTGGTATACTTTGAATTAATTATGGCTAGGAATGACCCTAGATTGTTGCTAGATTAATTGGTTAAGAGCTTGATAAGTTTATGAAGTTAATTGATGTCATAATCTAAAGAATGCACTATTTTGATGTGGTTGAGTTTAGATCTAGAAATTATGATTTGTTAAAGGAATAAATGAGTTCTCTTTAATGCAAACATGATCTTAAGGACAAGAGTAATGTGTATAAGGTATGGATGAATGAGCATTGAAGAACATATGGTTTTTATGAATGAGAATTGGGTAAATGTATGAATATACATTGATGGAAAAACTTTGGTGAATATATAGGTCTAGCTTGCTAAAATTCCATATTTAAAGTAACAATTGTGTGTGTGTGTGTGTTATAAGGATTTTTTATGATGAAAATTTTTAAGGATAAGTGTAAAGTATGGTTGATGAATTTGGAGTAAATCAAGCTAACTTAAAGGTACAAACCTTATGACAAAATGGTAGTATACAAAATTTTGATGTTTGAATGGTTAAGATTTATAAATAGTTACATACCTAAAAAGGTCAATTAAGCATACATTAAACATGACACATAAATATGTGCATGATTAAATATTCATATGATTGATCAACTTTGTAATGTGTGAACTATATGTGTGGATTGCATGACTAAAGAAGTACAAATTGATCATCAGCATCTATATATTGTTGGATCATCAAGGAAATAGCTTATCTAAAGTGTACTGTGAGTTAACCTAAATGTTTTCTCACTATGACTTAAATGTTTTTGATTAACTTTTAGATATTGAGCTATTATTGATATGATTGTGATAATTTTGAACATCTATGGTCCGAAGAGTTTGATATTCGAGATTCTATTGGAAATGCTTTCTAATTGTATGTGAATATGGAGAACGTGTACTCAATTGAATGTTGAATGCAACTTAAATTCGATGAATGTGATAAATAACTGTGCACATTGAATGAAAGTTATTGATAACATATTATGTGAATTGATGCATTCCATCACATTGTTATGCATAATCAGATAAAGGAGTTGTAACCAGAGTGACCAGTGTGAAAAAGAGCTTAAAGCTTAGAAATGTGTACAAAGAGTCACAGGCTCAGTTATTAATGAGCCTGCTATCCACAATGGGTACATGATAGAATATGAAATGAGCTCAATATCTATAATAGATACGGGACAGCAAATAGGCACTCAGTCATAACAAAGTAAAAATGAAAGTGGAGTCATATGTGCATTTACATACATATATATATATACATACACACACACACACACACACACACACACACACACACACACACATATATATATCTTTACATGTATTATGTGAATGATTGCAAAAAATTATTGTTTGTTGAATAGTGATATGCAATGTTTGTGTACATGTTGATGATATGAATGATTGAGATAAATGATTGGATTATTATAAAAAGATTATATGAAATGTTTATAGTTCATGATATATTGTTGAGATATGATGTATATTGTGATCTAGTATTTCAATATTGAATGATGTGATACATCTGCTGAATTGGGAAATACACTTGTGATATTTGTGTTTTGACTTGAGTGAGGACATCGATGATGGTTCACTCACTAAGTTCACAAACTCATCAAAATTGCAACGTTGATTCTTAGGTACAAGGGAGACCTAGCTTCTAAGATGATATAATAGAAGTCTAATACTTTCAATTTTAGAAACAAGAATAGCTCAAAAGTCTGGTCAGCTGATACCTATGAAGTCTAGATATAATACTTTTGTTTAGCTTCTCCTTTCATGTTAAACTTCTTGTATAGAACTTTAAACTCCCAAATGATTATGTTATGTCTAAACATGGATTATGAAATGTAATGACAATGTAAGTAAGTTTCATTTTGTGAATGAAATGATGAGTTTTGATCTTTGGAAATACTTATGTCCTGTATGATGCCATAATAAGTTGATGTGATTGCTCAACATGTCATTTTCATAGGGTATGTTCTTGAATGTCCTCTAGATGTTTGGGCATAAGCTATATGACAGTGGTGTGTTACACTAAGGATCTAGAAAAGTTCTAGAAGTTGAGAGGAGTGATCTTAAGATTTATTCATTCAATATTAAGCAATTGTTGCATAAGATTAATTACATGAAACTTGGTATTGTTCTAACACTCACTAGAGCATCTACTTGAACTCATCATGTTTGGAGCTCTAACCACCCTTATACACTAATTTTTCTTCATCGTTGCATGCTCTTTAGAGGCCAAGGAAGGTGTTTGGTATTTGCTACAACTGAAATAAGGAGAAGATTCAATAAAGGAGGAGTATTTGCAAAGTACATATGCTGTAATTTCATGTTCTTATAATCTGTTTATATATGCACATAAATTCTGGATTTTCTAGGATGTTGTGGGGTTGGAATTTTGATTCCGACATTTCTGCTGCCTTGCCATGTATGTGATGCATAAATCCATAGCTCCCTTTACAAATATGAATTAAACTAATTTATTTACAATTAAGGCTTAAAACAAACAAAACTCCAATAAGAAAGTGTGTGGGATTGTCTGATGTATGCAGTTTCTATGATGCATGTGTATTGCACGCACTTTAGTATAACTGGGATGTTGACTATGTGCATGCCCTATTGTTTTTCCATAATTAGGTTTTCTAGTTTTTGTCACCACATCTCTTTTCTTCTACATCGTTGCCTCAAGCGACAACATCCATGGTTCTTCAACAACTCTTATCCCACCTATTTCACTTCCTCTTGTGGGCGAGTTATCACCCCTCACTAGTGGCCATGCAAGCCACTAGTGATACTCTATTAAGATAGAGCTTTTTTATAAACCCAACAAGATAGACCAACACCCAATCTCCAAAAAATTTAAAATATGTAGTAATCGTATGTATGCGTGCTATAAGAATGATTCACCTTTTAGAAAACACATGGTGATTTACAGAAGTTTAAGAAAATAGAAAAATGTGATATCATAACCTTTCCATAAAAAGACAAGGAATGCATATATCTGAATTTTCATAATCAAGAACAAAGCATATAAGATTTTAATTAATTAATCTTAATTTGTATTCTACAAATTCATTCACTAATTAATATTTTAAGCCTTTTTACTTTTAATCAAATCGATAATAATCAATTAAATTTAATCAAATTATATAATTAAAAGTTTGCTATGATACAACTGTTGGAAAATTAGAACAGAATATTCTCCCATATTACTTTTGACTAATCTTTCAGTACATAATTTTTTTGTATAATTCAATTCTTTCATCATTAAATGTTCCAATTAGATATAAAAGATGAAATTAATATCTACTTTATTTTTAATTCAATCATATTAGTTCTCCCTCATGAGCTATTGATTCAATTATTGACACTCGTAAACTATTTACATAACATCACTCCACCTTGCCAAGGATTTCTTGAATCAATACTAATCGAGAACAACAGAATATTCTCCCGAATTACTTTAGGATGATGAATCATTTCAAGATCACTCAACTACCTCTACATAGTTCATGCTATATCTAATGACTACCGATTGAACTAAACATGATTAAAATAGGTCATGAGTAATATCAAAACATAGTTATCCATATACAAGATAATTTTGGAGACCTTATATGAAAAGATCACATATACAATCAATGAGAATTTTCATAGACATATAAGTAATGTTTCAAGAGAATTTTTCATATATTGTTAATTCAATGAGCTTGTTCTTTAACAAGTACCCACACTTTTGTTTAAGTATCTTCATATTTTAATCTATGAAATAGACTACTTCCTTCATAAACGAATACATAATGTATGATAGTATTTTTTACGTTCTATTAATGTCTAGTCCTAATAGAACAATGACTATGAATAATTTAGGGATAATACATAAATGGAATATAAATCTCATAATTATAATGTAATCATAATTTCATCTGCAATGTATAACTATCTTATGGACTTTATCATATAGGTCTAAATATGTATAAAATAAAGAATGCCTTTAAATTATTTTATTTAATTGTAGGACATAAACTAACAATTTTTGGATGATCATCTATGCTCGAGTGCAAAAGAAACAAAAAATATTGGTCATGCTACTATTTAGGTAATGCAACTTTTGTTGCAGGATAAAACTTGTCCTTAAAATGAAAAAATAGCATATTTAGACGCAACTAGATTGCGTGTTTCTTTGGAAATACCTTTTGGACAAAACCTTTGTAAGGTAGTTTCATTCTTTAATTGAAAATGCAAAACTTTAATTTGCAAAAAAAATATTTGTTGCAGGAATTCAAATATGAGATTCGTCTTTCCTATTAATTAGAGTAGTTTCAGTTGTAGTAGATTTTATGAAATAGTAAAAATTATGATTATAATTCACTAATGTACTTTATAATTTATGGACAGAATATAGTCGACAATAAAATAATCACCCGCCATTAAACGTTAAGCATAAGCCTGCATTGAATGCTAAAATTCTAAATGTCCTTAACACCGATCTTCACTTTTTGATGCAAGTTGCACCTTTTAAAGACGTTACATAATTTCAGCTAAAACGTAGGGAACTTTTGTCTCTTCCGGTTAGAGGAAAGATATCCAAAGATTAATCTATTCATTAAAGCGTTGTTAATTGAACCAACCGACTTTACCTGAAAAACCTGTCAACTACTCGGACCTACGAACCTAGAAGACAAAACTTCAATTAGTGGTAATCTATCAACCAAAGCTGTTTCCCTTGGCCACATGAAAGGCTACAGTATCCGAGAAAGCAGGAGCTTCCTTGGATTCTTAGAGTTATGTTTTCGAGCATGCCCTCGTATAGAGAAGGTGAATAAGTGTCAATGACGGCTTAAGACAAAAACACTAATCACGGGAAATTACAAAAACTGGAGAGGAAGGAAAACAAGAAAAAGAATAAAGACTCTTGGTGAGGAATCTGAAAATTAAGGACATGAAGTGACCATGCTAAGGACAAACAAATCATGGCCTCCCCTTTTGGGCCATCTGTAATAAACAAACGATGAGGCACATGGATACACAATTGAAATAGCACAATTATGGGAGGGGAGAGATCAAAATTTTGTGATAAAGACTCTCCTCATTCATGAAAAGTCATGAGCTCGAATCATTATCCCTCTTCTTCTAATAACTAATCCTCCCGAGTACCGACAGGAAAGATAACACAAATACAGTAAAACATTGTATAAATATTTTTATTGCACAATAATTCTTTTATAAGTTCAATTTAAATTAATTTATTAAAATCATTTTCAATTAATAAATATTTTTAGATGTCATATAATCCGATATTATTAAATATTCTAGACCTTTTTCCGATCTTCTTACATTAAAAGCACGTAAGATGGAAAAATAAAAGATATTAGTTTATCTTGCCAACAAGTTCCATAGTCGTCGTTTGCAGGGAAATAATAATGGAAGAAGTGTACTTGGATCCCATAAATAAGTGTTTGTGCAGGTCAGTATCAATATATATATATATATAGAGGTTACTAGATTTTATAAACTTTGAGCAAAGCTAAAAAAGACCTCTATTTTTATCTATTTTTGGGTTCTTATAAAAAATAAAAAGAAGAAAAATATGAATCTTTTGTTGTTCTTTATAATACTAAAAATAAACCCTATTTTATTTCTTCTTATTTTTTATAAAAGTAAAACTAAATCTTATTTTATTATTTACAAAAATCGGCCCTAGGGGAGCGGCCAGGCTATTTTGCGTAAGGCCGGCCTTGAAATATACATAGGGGTAGAGAGAAAGCACACACACAGGAATGCGTTGCCTGCTCAGCCCTTACATACACATAAGGGGAGGGGGGAGAGAGAGAGAGAGAGAGAGAGAGAGAGGAGAATACGTGCCGACTCTTGCATATATAATTGGAGGGAATCTAATGGGTGATAAGGCAAGACGAACGATTGAACATGCATGATTGTTTCCATAGGGAGAAGGGAACATGATAAAGTGGTAAATGTTCATCTGGAACATTACGTAGCCACGTCAGCTCTATTATATGCGACAATACTACATGGGTGAAGAATTCACTTTCAGAAAGGTGGCAAACGTGTCTCCAAGTCGTCGATGGCCACTTGGAAAACTACTGCCTTTTAACTTATCTCCATTGTCATGAAATAAAATTCTACCAGAACCCGTTTTTCTTTTTTGAGAGAGATAAAGAAAGGTGTTAATCAGTTTTCATGGTCAAATAATTTGATAGAAAATTTGTTTTCAGAATGGTTGAAAACAAAATTTCTTGGCTTTTTATATTGGGGATTTTGGTCTTGGACCGAAATGATAGTAAAGAAGGGGAAGCGATGTGTACCAACTGCTATTCGTTTGTGCTGTTTTTCTGTTAACTTTTGACGAATATCTGAGGGACGTTGCCTTGTGCTGGTCCGAACCGAAATGATGGCATTTCCCATATAATTGGGGCTTGCTGATACTGGAAAAAGTAAAAAAGAAAACAAATAATGCATATGATAAAATTGGATACGGGGCCAAAATGGGCTTACTAGAAGGTGGGTCCAACATTTGTCGGCATTTTGTCTGGGGACCCACCCCCACCATCTTGCCCTTGAGTTTTGACCCAACGTTGTATGGATCTGGTAGCCGTCCTGCCAATTCCATTGGAGAGAAGACGCTCCTTGGACGTGGGTCATGTTTGGAAAGTATAAAACTCAAATCATATCTCTCTCTCAAGAGGACCCCACCCCTATTCTGTCTCCAGGAGAATGACTATTCCCTTCTATTTAAAGTAAATGTAACCGGTCCCACAAAACAACTTGTAATCCACCTCCATTGCCTACTGTCCTAACGTGTAAAACATGCCTAAAGCAGATATTTCTCTTCATTAGTAGCTCAATCCTTAACAGTGGAGAGTGGAACTCTTGGGTAATTAGTTTTAAAAGCAATATCGGAGCTTCCTCCCGTCCCGCCCTGTGGTTGATCTGCTGCAATCGTATATGGATTGTATTGTAGTGACGGCCTCTCCTTTCCTCTTCATCAAAATATTTCATATTTTATGGGAGAATATTCCTTCGATTCCGTTCCAATCAATAAACATTTGGACGCCTGTGCCTGGCAATGCCTGCTTCTCCAAGTCCTATCACTCCATCCTCGTGTACTCTCCTCTCCCTCCTCCTAAATTACGAGGATCATTCGTGTCAATATTATATCAGAACATTTACCCTAAATATTTGTCTCTGTCTTTTTTAAATGTGTGAATAACATGTTTTAATACAAGATTAACATAGAGCATATGGTGCTGACGATTTCATTCCGACAAATTCTGGTTGCTAGTTACAAACTTCTTTTTTTCTTTTTAAATGACAAAGGGATAAAATGTTCTTATAATTATTATAAGTAATTCTAAAATTATTTAACTATTTTATTAAAAAATTAAATTTTATTTAAAATAACTATAAAACACATTGATATAAGAATTAATCAAATTTTACTAATATAATATCTTAACTCAGCTTTTATATTAATTGAATTTGAATTACATTATTAATTATATATAATTACGATAAATTATTAGTTTAAATTAAATTTAATTCGATTCAGTTTGAATTTATGAGTTGAGTTAAATCATCGTAGAAACAACATTTGATTAATCTTTATGAGCTTTATCACTTTTTTAATCAAAATTAAAAATTAAAAAGGAAATTTTAAGTAATTTTAATGATCCAAAGATTTTTTTAAACTATAAGGAAATTTTATATCTTTTATTCTTTCTTTGTATATTGGTCTACAAATTTTTATTTTGCTAAACACTTGAAGCTACCGACTCCTGATTTTAACTTTTTTTTTGGTGAGATAAGTAATTAGGTTCCTTTCCTAAAACAATTTTACTTTGGTTTTATTTACCAAGAAGAAAGACTCTCTTATCAAACAAAAATAACAACATACTTAACTTTCATAAATTAATAATGTTAGGACTATATAAATTTTAATTAAAAATATTAACTAATTTAAAATAAATTTAACTTATTAATTCAAGTTAAAACATAAAAATATTATATTATAAATAATTTATTAAATATTAATTTATTTAGATTTTACCCTGCCTATTTTAAATAATGAATTGCATTCGATCAGCCTACTCTTAAAAGTATCCCTCCTACCTTATGTTTAATTATTTCTTTCATATATAACAAAAGTATAATCATATCAAAAGTTCGCATTACTTTTCAAGTTTGCTACAGGTCGCTGTTTCTTGCATTGAAGTCTAGCTAAGAATCCCAGCGGCCTTTTAACTATGTAACATAAGATAATTAAGTTCTTGTTTCTTCACCAAGTTTTATTCACCCGATCATTTTAAAGGTTCAGAATATAATTGTTAACCGTTTTTCTTCTTCATCAACAATTCTTAGTCCTTGCACTTGCTTTTCAATCTTGACTTAAAAAGGTCCATGTAGGATTAATTCAGGTTAGATCACTAACATTAATGCGGAAGCGATTTAATCGTTATGTTGCCTTCTACCCACGTAATCTCAGACTCACGAACATCGTCTCCTCAGTGGCTACCACAGTCACAGTAAATATCACACCTTAAATCTTGTACACACCGATGGCTAATCTGTGAGAGAAAATTTGATATCTTGGGAGACTAGGATTTTTTGATTGTGATAATCGTTATCTCTTTTGAATCTCATTTAAACAAATTAAATAGAATGTTCCCTTGCAGTTATTTTCTCAACAGTTACGAAACGAAACACAACTCTTCAAGTTGATGTCGTGGCCGTTAAAGAAAATACAACAGTCCAAATATTGAGAAATTAAGTGTGATCTAATTACGAGTGCATTTGAAAAATACTTTTTATAAATTTTCAATGAATCTCTTTAATTGAATAACTTAAAAAATACAAAATATAAATGGAAAGGTTTAAATATACCTTCTTTAGATTTCTGCCTATAATTTTCTTCTCAATCTATGAACGACAAGCTATCTAGGTGTGCAGTGTGCAATCTATAATGATATCACTGGTGCAGACAAAAGAAATTAACACTTGAAAGAAAAAAGGTAAGGGTACTTGCTCTCTTATATATTTTTCCTATTTGTAGAAAAGGATTAAAAAAAAATCTTTTTTATTAAAATTAAAAATTTTAACTATAATTAAAGTCAAACTCCAATTATAATTATACTTTAATTTTAATAAAATTAAATATCTCATATGTGATCACTAAAATTTTTCAAAACACATAATGAAGTATAACTTAATAAAAATTGAATTTTCTCTTTTTAACTACTCTTTTATGTGTGATCTATTAAGTTAGTAATATGTTGACAATGATTATAAATTATAATTATAATTCATAACTAAAATTAGATAAATTAAACTTCTTTTATTTTATCTTTAATTTTTAATTAAATAATTTATAATCATAAATTAAGATTGATGTTTAGTAATATCTTATGACCATCCAAATATTAAGAAATTGAAGTGGTTTGACTCAACCTTTATAATTTAGTCATTTTGTTATCTAATGTTTTGATTAGACAAATAGTGCAGATTTAATGTCTACTTTTTTTAATTCTAATCATGTTTATTTTTACTAATTAGTAATTGATATTTGAAAAAACCTTTTCAAATCTCAATTAACTATGGCCAAAGAATTTCTTAAATCACTACTAATTAAAAATAATAGAATATTCTTCTTAATTACTTTAGAGTGATACGTCTTTTTATTAACTTAATGAACTATCTCTATATGGTTCATAGTATATCCAAGTGCTACTGACTGAGCTACTCTAAATATCTAATGCTTTAATTGGACAAATAGTATAGATTTAGTATCTACTCTATTAAATCTAATCATGGTTATTCTTACTAATTAGTAATTGATATTTGAAAAAAAATTTTAAATCTTAATTCACTCTAGCCAAAGAATTTCTTAAATCACACCAATTAAAAAAGTAGAACATTATCCTTAATTACTTTAGAGTGGTTAGTCTTTTGTTAACTTGATGAACTATCTCTATATGGTTTACATTATATCCAAGTACTATCAATTGAGCTACTCTAAATATAATAAGTTATAAGTAGTATCAAAACGTGATATTCTCACATGAGATACTTTAGTAAACACAAGTATAAGGATTAATTATACAACCATCATATTAAGAGAATTTAGAAACATATAAGTAACATTCCCTTTGGGCTCCTCATAACTAGATCAATTACTTGACTTTATTCTCTAATAAATACTCATATGTTTCTTTAAATATTTTCATACTTTAATTTTATAAGATTAATTACTTTTTTCATAAGAAAGAAACATAATACGTGTTAGTTTTACCATGCCATCAATATCTTATCCGAATGAAACTATAACTAGGAATAATTTAGGAATAAAATATAAATACAAATTGAATATCACAGTTATGATCTCATCATAATTTCAATTGTACATTAATGATTTAATTTCTTTTATCTTTTATATTAAAATATCAAATATATTAACAAAATAGATAAAGATAAAAGTACCTTTAACTAATCATGTCTCAAAATTTACAGCCAAATCTATTAGCTATGTAACATACACAAACACAAAATATGTTTAAATTACAAATTTTTTAAGATAAACTCTAAATGCAGAAAATTAACCCTTTAATAGTATAGTTTTAGAAATATTATTTACATGCCTCCTTTTTCAAACCAAAATTTATGACAACAGTGCTTCTCACACAAATATATCTACATTTTTTGTTTCATTCTTCGTCAATTTCTTAATCTTTCTACTATTGATTTATTACAAGCATCTTCATGAGGATGATGATGACTACTACTACTACTACTATTACTACTATGACTACCTCATCGACTCTAAGAACTATCTTAAGGCTAACAGACAGATTCAAAACTAATTTCATAGCTTTGATTGGGAATGGATAATCCACTAGTTTCTGATATGACAATTGACTATCTTTTGGTCAACTTATCAAAGAGAATGAAGCCTTAACCCTTAGGAACTCAATACAGCTTAATGCTTCTGTAACAACACTTAATGACAAGGAGATCTTCATATAATCAACCATATTTAGACCTCTTAAAATCGAGATCAACTAGACTTTCATGAGTTTTGAAGAAGACATATACATTTAGAAACATACTCCTAAAGGCATGTTCACTAATCTGTTCTACAAAAAGCTTTTCTTCAGGAATCTTTCTCCTGTTCCTTGGACAAAACTAATGTGGGCTTATTATCTCATCCCTTGAGCTACTATGACTCTTTGGCTTGCAATAAAGGATAAATTACAGATTGTAGACAAGATTGTAAAATTGAAACATTATCAATTGACGCTAACTTTATAAGCATCTAGAAGAGAATTCATAACATCTTTTCTTCAGTTACACTTATGCTAAAAGTCTATAAAGAGAATTAAGTAGAAGGTGCTTGATTAATGAAGAATGAACATTAAAGCTTGGTATTATGTTAACAAATTTTTAAATAGGTATGCACAATATTGTTTTTGGGTGGTTCTATCATCATTAGTTAGAACCATATGGGATGAAAGAAATAGTAGAATCTTTCATGAAAAGGAGCATCCTTATGATCAATTCTACAAGTAGCTAATACAACAAATTAGGCCCCAAATCAATATACGAAGATAGAAATTCCAAAACCTACAATATCTCCTTTCCCTTTCGAATGTCTAGTTTCCTCTTTTATCTTTAGTCCTTCTAATAACTGATAGTCACTAGGCTTTAATGACCTTAACTTCGTATTGGAACATTATTTATCTGCCTTTTAAGGCTTAATAAAATTCTTATTCTTAAAAAAATGACTATTTAACCAAAAGTTCTAACTTATATTTTAATTAATTTCACAATACATTTTGATATGATTATATCAAACATTTAATTTCTTTTATGCATTTTTTTGTATAATCTCAGTTAATAACACCTACATCCACACCATACTTTAAACTGTATTCTTAATATAATTTAAAATTTTCCAACTTACAAAAGAAATAAAAATCTAACTAAGGATTTTCATTTTTTTGCTAATTTAAAATTTTTAATATATAACTAATAAGAATAATTATTGTTGTTGGTAGAAGGTTATGAGTAATTGCAAATTTATATATTGTGACTTTGTAAACAAACAATATTTTATTTTTACTAATGAATAGATAGATTACAAAAAGAAAGAAAAGAGTTTTTTCCCGCAAGATAAAATACATTTCATTACTACTGTTTATGTACAATATAGGGATACACCAAACCTAGTTTAGTACACAAAATTCATAATTCCTAACAATCAGGTTATACAAGGTGATTTAATCCAACGACTATCTCCTCCTCATGTTGGTAAATAAATTATTAGCAATTCCTTTTAGAGACCAACCTAAAATGGAGTACTATTTCCTGGTAAAGCTTCTCTATACTTATGCTTTCTTATCTAAGAATCCTATTATTTCTCTCTTTCTAAATGTTTCGTACTAGTGAGGCCGAGCTAATCTTCATTACCCTATAGTTAAAATGATTCTCCATTTTGATATTCACCCAAGATAATATTGGTCTACACATGTATAGTATGATATGAATTTTTGCCCATATTTCCTTGGTAAATTTGCATATGTTCATTAAATGCTCCAGACTTTCCAAATCTGCACTGCACAATTCATAACTCAATGAATTGATTGAGAAATTCATTTTATATTTTGTGAGCAACCCTATTTATTCCCAAATAAAGGATAAAGGAGTGAGTTGGTTTGATGTCTGAATCCCAAACCAGATTTGTCGATCTTACCCCAACGTTTTGATCCTTCTGTAGTATACCCTTGCAGACCTTTGTGTTAAAATTTCTATAATTACAACAATTCATTGAATTATATCCTCTTCATTCTCTTAGCAACTTAACATCTGGTCAATAATGATATTTGAGTTTTTGTTATTATGATAGGGCCATATCCATTGATTACCTCTGATGAACCTGCTTACTTTAGTCTTTTCATTCACCACTAGCTTTAGGTGTTGTAACTCTTCCACTTTGTAAATAGGACCCCTATTTCACCATTTCCAATATTGTGAAACACCAAATCTTGTATCCATTGCTTGATCCCTAAAATTTCTTTTGAAGTCACTGACATGTCTTGCTTGAGTTTCAAAGCCAAAGGCTATTGGTTTTTGTGAATGTGCTATGTATCCATTTCATCCATAAATCCTGCTTCTTGCTACACAGCCACCACAGGCTTTTTACCAAGTTGACTTTGCTGATCAACCTTGCTAAACATATAGCGAACCCTTCTTGACCTTTTGGTTTGCATACTTTGCTTTAGCTGAAGCTTGCTTTACTTCAGGCTTAACTCAATCCATCCCATAAGAGTTCCTAAGTTTTTTTTTGTCAATTTCCTTGAGAATACTTTTTGGAAAAGACATGTGATTAATCCAATAGTTAGTGAGATTACTCAATATTGACTGAATGAGTTGAAGCCTTTCCCTATAGCTTAAGTACCTATTGCTCAATGGGTTTATTCTTCTATCTATAGTGTCTAGAAAAGGTTTGCAATAAAGAAAAGATAAGAGTTGAACTTTAATTAACTCAAACTTTTGTCTCCCACTTCTAAAAACATGTTTTAGCTAAACATTTGTATGTTGAAGTCAAAATATAAGTTATTATTTTATGATGTTTAGATGAAATTTGACTTTAAAAAATTAAAATGAAGGATTTATCAATACTATTGTGTTTTACATCACTATATATTCTATAATGACTCCAAACTATTTGTATATAATATCTCAATTTTTTTAAAACTTATAATGAGATTAGCAAATCTAAATTTTCATTTGGAAATTAGTTTATCATGTTAGAAACTTATAGTAACATGAAAAAGTAAACTTAGTTTAATATGAATGAGTTGTAAGTTATTACTATAAACTTTTTCTTTTTTGGTCTTGAACTTGATTAGTATGATATAAGTGTTGTCTAAATTGTTTGCTTTAAGTTTTCTAGATTTGAAAAAGTTTTAGAAATGAGAGTTGAGATATTCGTGATGTTTTTAATCAAATTTGGGATTTGTATATGTGTATATAAAATGATAATTTATATTAAATAACATGTGAAGTTGTTTAAGGATTTTGTGTAGAATAAGATAATATATAGCTGTTGATGATGTGCTAATATCCTATATGAAGATGTTTTCAATGTTGATTGGTGATAGAAACATACTATATCTATTTGTTGAAAAAGTCAAACCTTGAGCTATTCAATATATGGAACATAACAAATAAAAAATTACGAGTCTATAAAGGCCCACAAATTTACCATAATGTATTTGAGATTAGGGATAACATATGTATAAGCCCATGTTAAGATCTAAGGAGCCACGTCCTAAGTGAAAGGTTTATTCAAGGGCCCTTAAACAAACTTAAGAAAGTAACTAGCAACTCAAAACTTAAATATATGTTGAATTCTTGTTCATACCTAAAGCTTGTTGGCTTGGATTAAGTTTCAAAGTCTAAACACTAGGATTAATGCCAATGTTCTTTTTCATTTCATTCTCCCACACACCGATAATAAAAGTTAAGATCACATAATAAATCTATAGTTATCAATTAGAGCCATTTATGGGAATTATACATAGGAAAGACATATTTCGTAAACAATGAGAAAATTATTAATGGATTCTATAAATAAAGTATGAAACTAACTAAAAAAATTGCATTAATAAATACTCTAAAAAAATTTTGCATCCCTAAACTAGAGGCCCCTAACTACTTTAAATAGCCTAAAATAAGAAATATGGATGTAAGCAGATGTTGTTCTATACAACTTGGCCAAAGAAGTGCATAAATAAACCAAGTAAGTCCATAACCTAAACACTCTCCTAAACTGATCCCCTAATCTTTACAGTAAAGGTAAAATGGAGATGGAATTTATGCATAAAGATAAGGTCATTTTGTACATACAATTATTGATGAGATGCCTCCTCTAAAAACTCAAATAACCATTTTTAAAAACCTACAATTGAACTTCAATTATGATAGATTTCAAAGTGAGATTTAGGGATGATAAGTGTAAATTGCATCATGTTTTAGGACATAGTTTGATATGTGTTTTGTTGTTAAATCAATCGTTTAGTATGTATTTAGGTTATAATTATGTTAATTTGTTAATTATTTATGTTTTAAGTGTTTCACGGCTTTGTACAAGTCTTTGAGTTTAAATATTATATTTTGAGGTACCTTGATTTGTTTGCTAGTATTTTAGGGTTAACATTGAAGAACGGAGAAATTTCAGAGACATTTGGGTCAAAATAACGGCCACCACGATCGTGACAGAAGCATTAGTGTTAGCCCACAATTATGGCCTACATGTCACGATCATGATAGAAGTGCAAAGAGTAACCCACAATCGTGACCTCATGACAGAAAGCTCATATGTGGCCCATGATTGTGACTTGCATTGGGCAGACACGCAGACACTTAAAAAAATCAAGTTTTGAGGATTTTTTAGACCTTTCGGACCCAAAAAACTTTGGACTGCTCAGAATATAAAAGGATATTTAAAGAACTAGAAAAAGAGGCTGAAAAAGAGCTTTTGCATCAACCACCTTGAGAAACCCTAAAGAGAAATCATTAAGAGATAGAGGAAGAGAGAACAGAAGAGAGAAGATAAGAAGAAGCTGACTCGACATACTTCTCGGATTTGGAGTTTCCCGACTACCTCCCATCATCTGTTCAAATTGTGTTTCCTATTTAATTTTAGTTTTATTATTGTATGGAATTGGAATAAATAGTTGATGATATAATCTAGAATGTTGATGATGTTCTAAACTCACCTTCAAAATTTTACTCTTGAACTAATTACATATGATTGTTTATGTGTTTATTGGATTTGTTGTGATTTAATTATATGATTGCATAATTCGATAATTAAATGAGAGGGTGAATTGAATGAAAACCGATTAAATTAGGCTAATGCGAGTTAGGTGATTTAATAGAAATTAGAATTAAATCAAATTGGTAAATTGTGTGAAGAGACATCTTGCGTAGGTTTTCAATAATTTATTAGAAAACTTCAGATTTAATTAGGGTTTCGAATAGGTTGTAAATTGAGAGATGGCAACCTCCATAATATGATTAGGGTTTATGATTTAGGGATAATGGTTCTAACTTAAGAGAGAGTAATCAAACCTAGGATCATCTAGAGCCAACAATCCAGTAATTCATAAGCAATTCGGTTAGTATTAAGGATAGGTAAAATTCCTTTATCTCAATTGGTAATTTCCTTAGGTTGATTCTTGGGTATGTTGCAAATGCTTAGTAATTAGTATTTTTGTGATTGATTCTTAATTTAATTTTACTGATTGAATTGGATTTTCATTTTAATTAGTTGCATCTTGAATTTTTTGTATTTGTTTCTGGCCTTAGATTTTAGGATTAGATTATCCCTCCCTGTGGGATCGACACCTTAGGTACTAGGCTAATGAACCATGCATTTGCGAATTATCGAGATTTATTTATCATCTAGCATACCACTCTCGTAGTGCATATGCCTGATCATATCCAGGGATAGTCAAGAATATACTCTACGGAAATGGTACGTTGGAACAATCACACTAATACAGTCTAAGGCATCAATATAACTGAAGCATACCAAATACTGATTTCCTTTACAATCATAATAAGTCATATAAGTGATTAACATTCCAAATTCAAGTAGACTATACACAACAGTTTTGAACTCAATCCCACTACATCATACAGTACAAAAATTACACACTAGAGACAATGTGTGTCACAACATGGAATGCTATTACAAAAGACATCTATCTAGACTTTGCACGTATCAGCTGACCAGACCTTTGAGCTATTCTTGTCCCAGAAATAACAGTACTAGAATTCTATTAGATCGCTTTAGAAGTTAGATCTCCCTTGAACCTGGAAATCAACGTTCCAATTTTGATGAGTTTGCAAACTCAGTGAGTGAACCATCATTGATGCACTCACTCAAGTCAGAACGTAAAGACAATTATATAACCTAATTCCCTAATATAACACATTATCAAGCATTGAATATCAAATCACATTATACCATATGTCAACAAGTACAACATGTATTCAATTATTTCATATCATTATTTCAAAACAATCCAATAAATAATCTTAACCATTCATATAATACATATAAAGTTGTATATGCAAATACACGTGTGACTCCATTCTTATTTTACTTTGTTGTGACCGAGCGCTTATCAACCCAATTTACTGTCTCGTATCTATTGTGGATGTTGGGCCTATTGTTATCTGAACCTGTGGCTCTTTGTGCACAATCTTAAGCTTTAAGCTCTTTTCCACACATTAGCTACTCCGATCACAACTCCTTTATCTGATCATGCATTTCAATGTAATGAGATGCATCAATTCACATATCATGCTTTCAGTACTTTTCATTTAATGTGCTTATGTCATTTATCAAATCCTTCGGGTCTAAGTCCAAGATTCATCATTCAGTTGTTCACACATTCCACAATACACATGCAATTCAAACGGAAGCATATATAATTGAATTTACAGATCCAAGTTAACTCACAGTACGCTCCAAAATAGCTATTGCCTTAATAATTTGGCAATGTCTAGATATTGCCGATCAACTTATATGTCTATGGTCAAGCAATACACACATAGTTCACAATCATTAATTTGTTCAATCATATGAATATGCAATCATGCACATGTATATGTGTCATGTTTAATGTATGCTCGATTGACATTTCTGGATATTTATTCTTAACCACAAATCTTGACCATTCAATTATTATAGCTTGTATATTACCACTTTGCATTCAGGTTTATACCTTGAGTAAGTTTGATTACTCTAAATTCATTAATCATACATTCATAAACCTTTTCTAGCAATATACATTCAAACAATTTCCCAATTCTCATTCATTCATACCTAATACACCTTACTTATATCCGTTGGATCATATTTGCATTCATAAGAACACCTTTATTCCTTTAACAACTCATAATTTTCAGATTTAAATACATTGATATCAAGACAATCCATTCATTAAGTAATGACATCAATTAGCAACGTAAACTTATCTAACATTTAACCAATTAATTAAGCAACAATATAGGATCATTTCAAGCCTTAATTAATTCCAAATACACCAATGCAGAGTGGCTTATCCTCATTTGGTTCAACAAATTCACAAAACTAAAATTATCATTTCAAAGCTTTGGCCACAATCGTGGGGGACCTTCCTAAGATTATGGGATGAGTGCCCTAATTGTGCACTATTCAATTTCCCTTAATTCTCCATGAATTTCATGTACTTAGGATCATTATTAACACTTTAATTTTTCCAGAATTCATATTCTCAAAAGGTTCTTCAATTCATGTTAATATAGCTTCCATCTTGGTTACATCAAAGCTCTCTAAATTCTATTCATTTATGTCACTAACAATCTTTCTTATACATACTAAGATCCCCAAGTTTTTCCATATTCAAAACAGAACTCTTTCATATTAAATTCAAAACACCTTCATAATAGTCCATTAATTATACCTCAATCATACCTTGATTATACCTCAATTCCTCATCAATTTCATCTTTTCCAGCTTAAAATCATTCATTTAACAACTTATAAACTATTGTTTTTCATACGTGCTAAACAGAACAAAAACTACCATTCATGCATCATTTTCCTAGCACACATTTAATACCAATACTTCAATCAATCAATCCCCAATTTAGTCATCATCAAGTTCTATTATTTTATATCACAAGAGATTAGTATTTTATCTTTTTGTTCAGCTAAAATACCTTCTTATACATGTAAACATAATTCCAAGAACAAGGTAGGGGTAGAATGATTTCGACAATAAGAAGACAATATAATATTGGAGTGACAAAGTATAGAATTTAGGTAAAAACTCAAGGTTGTGAGGTTGTATATGTATGTCAGTAATGAGAGAAGAAAGAAGAAAATAACATATAGAAAAAACAAGAGAGAAGATAGCCATCCATGTGTGTAGGCTGTGGGGTGTAAGTGTGTGGTGAGGGAGACACTTTTCAAATAAAGGACCATGCTATATGTCCTTTTCTTAAACTACCAAATGTCACTTAAATACCTAGTCCACTTATCACTTAGTTTCTTAAGCCATTTGTCACTTAATTCCACTACCACGTGTCACTATTTCATGGGCCTAGTCAACCTAATTTCTCATATGTCAACTTGTCTTGCCATTTAACATTTTTCCTAGACTAAATGCATATTTTAATTCATCACTTTTCAAATTGTAACAACTAACTCCAAATTACTAATTGTAATTCATCAAACCGAAATTCAAGGCATAAATAAAACAAAATCATTTCATAACCATTTTAAACCTTTCATACCCCCGAAATATGTCAATTAAGTGCACATACAATCTTTGCAATGTTTTCCAATATATATGCTCATGTGAATGAAATGCACCTCATTAATTATAAAATTATATGACTCAAAAGTCTAACATTTTAACCCTTAGTAAGTTTGGGAAATTAGATATTACAATTCTCTCCCTTAAGGAATTTCGTCCTCAAAATTCTTACATGATTGACTAAATAGATGGGGGTACTGTTTCATCATGTATTCCTCAGTCTCCCAAGTATCTTCTTCTCTTGAATGATTCCTCCAAAGGACTTTAACCAAAGGAATTACATGAATTGTCAACAGTTTTGTCTGGTATCCAACTATTTTGATTGGTTCCTCAACATAACCTAAATTTGTTGCAATCTCAACCTCCTGTGTCGGTAATACATGTGTTGGATCTGATTGATATCTCCTAAGAATATTAATATGAAACATATTGCGAGTCTAAGATATCTCTAGTGGTAATGCTAATTTATAAGCTAATGGTCCTACTCTATCAGTAATCTCATAAGGATCAATGTATCTAGGGCTCAACTTTCCCTTTTTACCAAACCTTCGCACTCCTTGTCAAGGCAACACTCTCAAAAACACCTTATCTCCCACTTGACGCTCCATATCCCTCCAGTACTGATCTGCATAACTCTTTTTCCTATCTTGAGTTGCCTTAATCCTACTATAGATCAATTTTACCTTATCAACGGTATCTCGAATCAACTTTGGGACGTCAATAATCGTTAGGCCCTCTTCATCCCAATACAAAGGCATCATATGGAGCCATAACAATGCTACCATGATAATATTTACTGTATGAAAATTCAATGAGAGCTATATATTCATCCCATGCTCCTTAAAACTCCAAAACACAAGCTCTAAGCATATCCTCAATAGTTTGAATAGTTCTTTCACTCTGTCCGTTTGTCTGAGGATGAAATGTTGTACTAATGTTCAACTTTATACCCATTGCAGTAACTCTGAGATCCTGGTCTGATACAATAGACACTAGGACTCTATGTAACCTTACTATCTCATTTACTTACCTCTGAGCTAACTGATCCAGTGTGTTACTTTCTCTCATAGATAAGAAATAAGGTGATTTTGTTAATTTATCAACAATGACCCATATAACATCATGTTGTCTCGGAGTTCTTAATAAACCCATAATAAAATCCATTATAATTCTCTCCCATTTCTACTTTAGAATAGGTAATGACTGTAATTTCCCAATTGGAGCTTGATGCTCTACCTTAATCTATTGGCATGTCAAACATCTTGCATCATACTCAGCCACCTACCTCTTCATCCCTGGCAACCAGAAATGTTGTTTTAGAGTATTGTACATCTTGGTAGTACCATGATGTATAGTATAGGATACTATGTGTGCTTCCTCTTTAATTTCTTCTCTTAGACCATCAACATCCGGTACACATAATCTCTGCTTTAACCATAATGTACCATCTCTCAACTCAAACTCAGAACTCAAATTCTATTTTAACTTCTTTTCAATCTTCACCAATTCTAGGTCTTTTCTTTAAGCTTTCATGATGCTTTCATGCAATACTATTATAAGCTTCAACGTAGCTAACAATGTTTCATTATGCCCCAATCTTAGCTCAACATTTAGGGCTCTCAGTTGAACTACGTTTGGTAATCTTGATGTCGAATTTGTGCCACACTGTAAGACCAACTTCAAATGCTCAGAATGTTCCTCTCTACTCCTCGAGTGAATCAAAATATCATCTATGAATAAAATTATAAAATGATCTAATTGGTGTTGGAATACTTTATTCATCAATGCAATAAAGGCCACCGAAGCTTTCGTCAATCCAAAAAGCATCACCAAAAACTCGAAGTGTACATATCTAGTTCTAAGTGCACTCTTTGGTACATTAACTTCTGCTATTTTTAATTGATAATATCCTGACCTCAAATCTAGTTTAGTAAACACCTGATCTCCCTGTAACTGATTGAGTAAATCATCTATTTTTGATAAGGGATACTTGTTTTTCACCATCACCTGAGTTAATTGGCTATAATCAATGCATAATCTCAAGGTTCCATTCTTTTTCTTTATAAATAAAAATGGAGCTCCCTAAGGTGATACACTGGGTTTGATAAAGCCCTTATCCAGCAACTCTTACAATTGGGTCTTAAGTTCCTTAAGTTCCAAAGGTGCCATCCTATACGGAGGAATAGATATAAGAGCAGTACCTAGAACTAAGTCAATAGTGAGCCCCATCCCTATCTGGAGTTAATCCTGGTAATTCAGTAGGAAATACATGTAGGCAATCCTTGACAACAAGAATATCCTGTACTTTCTGCTTAATTCGGGCATTGGTTATATAGGCTAAATAAGTCTCACATCTACTTCAAATCAGCCTAAAGGCACTGATTGATGGAATCTGTAACATCCCACCCCCGACAGGAAGGGTAAAATAGTAAATTGGCATAGGAAGAGATTGATAGGGATTTATTCGTATTGTCCATGCATACTGGTACTAGTGAACAGT
>JANIJH010000004.1:41738800-41749771 GCA_024520975.1 Erythroxylum areolatum
ATTTCATTTCATAAATCCAAAACTCTAAAGGATTTTCTCAATACTTACTTGTTAAAGATTCCAAAATCTTCAACTATTTTCAAGCCCTAAACTCATGCAAAATCATGTAATCCACTGTGAACACTAACCAACTTTTGGTTTTTCTTAAAGTAAAAGAAACCACTTGCAAGGTGGGGTTGGTATTGGAGAAGGAAAAACATAGAAATCTTTTAAAAGGATATTTGATGAAAAATTCTCTGTATGGAAAGAATTTTGAAGAAGGTGATATGATAAAGAAGAAAACTTAGGAAAACTTAGTCTTTTAACTCACAGATATCATTACTTACTTTCTACAAGGTTCTAAAAAAATCACTTAGTCAGTGACACTTGTCACTTTCCTAATGTCGAAGCTCTGTTTTAGTTTTTTTAAAAACTAACTCTATTTAACTCTTATCTTTACAATTCAACTATCTCCAAACCTTCATTTGATTTCTTTTCTTCTTCTTCCTATTTTCCATGATACTCTATAAATTCCCAAATAAATCCTAAATTCACCAAAATTAAAAAATATTACAATTCCACAAATCAATTAAATTTCCAACAAAAACAAAATTCAAATTCTCAAAAATTCCCAAAAAATCATAACTCGGTCCAAATATGCCCGGAATTATTCATTAATGCATGTACAATTATTTTCATGTGCAACAATTTCACTATTCAAGTGTGTGTGTATGATATATTATGCATGAACATGAAATTTGTTTCCTACTTTCTCAACAATTTCTCTTATTTATTAGTTTTGCCTTAAATGGGTAATGAGATGTTACACAGAAAATTCGTAAATCTCAAATAGAAGGGCATGAGTGTGAGTGACTATGAGCTGAAGTTCACCCAACTTTCACAATATGCAGCTAATATTTTTGTGAATGAGGAGAATAAGTGCCGTAAATTTAAGGGAGGACTTCATTTGGGGACAAAGGAAAAGGTATTGATCCATAACTTTTGTGACTACCAACTGTTGGTAAATGCTGTGCTCTAAGCTAAGAAACTGGAGAACATAAAGTGTGAAGTGAATAGGAAGAGGAAGAACAGGGAATAGTTTTCCAAAAAGGGAATGAGTGTCTCAATGCTTGAGAGGAGTATGAGGAATTTCCACGCACAGAGTAAAGTGGGAAGTAGTAGCTCTGCTAAGAACAAGCAAGCAAAGGTAGCTTTAGTGCAAGCCTCAACGGTGGGAGGTAATAGAAGGATGGAGACGAGTAGGTACACGAACCCCCAATGTGAATATTGTGGGAAGTTTCACAGAGGAGAGTGCTTCAAGTTACTTAGAGTATGTTTTCAATGTGGAAAGAATGGACACATGGTCAGGGAATGTCCACAAGTACCAAAGCAAGATGGGTCACAGTTGTAAGCCCTAAAGGGAGATGAAATAGTAGGATCCAAGCCAGTCACTAAGGTGGGAAGTTTTGGAGTGGCAAGGAAGGTTATTCCTCTAGGAAGGCCAAAGGGTCAGGCATAGTAAAGGGTGTTTGCCATGACTAGAGAAGAAGCTGTAGGCGCACCTGAGGTTATTACGGGTATGGGTTAGTTATTTAATTCAAAAATATATTTACAGATTCATTCTGTCTCTACACATTCTTTTGTTTCTGCAAGCATGACATTACGTGGTATTAATTTTTTGCCATTGGATAGTCCATTGATTGTTAGTACTCCTTTAGGGAGGAAGGTGATAATAAGTCAAGTATATAGAGATTGTGAACGCTTTATTGATAGTGCTAAACTGGTGGTGGACTTATTGCCTTTAGATTTAAAGGGCCTAGATGTTATACTTAGAATGGATACCATGGAGAAATATTATGCAAAGTTAGATTGTAGTCTCAAAGAGGTAGAATTTGATCTTGGTAAGGTAAGAAGGTAGTCTTTAGAGGAGACAGGAGAACACCATCACCAAGAATTATTTCAGCTTTACTAACTGACAAGATAATGAGAAAAGGGTATGAAGTCTTCTTAGAACACGTTGTGGACACCAATGTGAATGAGGGAAAGTTAGAGGATTTTCCAATTGTGAGAAAATTTCCATATGTGTTTCAAGAAGACTCACCCGGTTTGCCACCAGCGAGAGAAACTGAATTTGCCATTGATCTGATTCCAAATACTGCACCCATTTCCATGCCACTGTATAGAATGGCTCTAGCTGAGTTGAAGGAGCTTAAGGAACAGTTGGAAGAACTATTAGAGAAGGGGTATATAATGCCAAGTTTGTGGCCATAGGGAGTGTCGGTTTTGTTTGTTAAAAAAAATGATAGAACATGGCGTATGTGCATTGATTATCGGAGACTTAACAAGGTGACCAGTAAGAATACGTATCCTCTGCCATGAATCGATGATCTGTTTGACCAGTTGTAGGAAGCAAGAGTCTTCTCCAATATTGATCTCAGGTTAGGCTATCGTCAGCTTAGAGTTAGGGAATTTGATGTAAACAAGACAACCTTTAGGACACATTATAGGCATTATGAGTTCTTAGTTATGCCGTTTGGATTAACCAATGCTCCAGCTACATTTATGGATCTCATGAATAGGTCTTCAAGGAATATCTCAATCAATTTGTCATAGTACTCATAGATGACATTCTAGTTTATTCCAAGAGTGAAAGGGAATATGAGTAACATCTCACGATAATGTTGCAAACATTAAGGGAGAAGGAGTTTTATGCCAAATTCAACAAATGTGAATTTTGGCTTCATAAGGTGGTATTCCTTAGACACGTAATTTCGAAGGATTTGGTACATATTGATCTGAGGAAAGTTGAAGTAGTGGTGAAGTGGTATGCACCAAAGATAGTGGCAGAAGTGAGAAGTTTTCTAGGTCTGGCAGGATATTATTGGAGCTTTGTTGAAGGATTTTCTATGATAACTCCTCCAATGACCAAGTTATTAAGGAAAAATCAGAAGTTTATCTGGAGTGATGAATGGCAAAAGAGCTTTGAGGAGCTTAAGCACAGATTGACAAGTGCTCCGATTTTGACCTTGCCTATGGGAGATGAGGGTTATACAATTTATAGTGATGCTTCAAGAAAGGGTCTAGGATGTGTGTTGATGTAAAGAGACAAAGTGATAACTCATGCCTTGCGGCAACTAAAGCTTTATGAATTGAACTACCCGACTAATGATCTATAATTAGTAGCAATAATTTTTACCTTAACAATTTGGAAAAATTATTTGTATAAAGTTCAAACAAGGATTTTTATATATCATAAAAGTCTCAAGTACTTATTGAGCTAAAAGAAGTTGAATTTGAGACAGAGAAAGTGTTTAGAGTTACTTAAAGATTATGACTTGTTGAATGAATACCATCCAGGAAAGGCAAATGCAGTGGCTGATGCCTTGAGTAGAAAACCTTCCATAGCCCATGTTCAGGCAATTTATCTGCCGTTGTTGAAAGAGACGGCTAAGCTTAGAATAAGCTTGAAATAAGAGGAACCTGATTGCATTATTGCTAATTTCAGAGTGAGAACAATACTCAGGGAGAAAGTTAAGGAGTTAAAAGCACAAGATACAGATTTAAACAAACTCTGAGAAGAAATTAAGAATGGAAAGAAATCTAAAGTGGTAGTGAGGGATGATGGACTTATGGTTGTAGGAAATAGACTTTGTATTTCGAATGTCAAGGAAGTAAAGGATGAGATACTCGGTGAGGTACACAATGCACCTTATGCCAGCCACCTAGGTAGCATCAGGACGTACAGAGATTTGAAAGAACATTTCTGGTAGAAAGACATAAAGAAAGATTTAGTAGGATATGCAAGCAAGTGTCTAGTGTGTTAGTAAGTCAAGACTGCACACCAGGCACCTTTAGGTAAGTTAATGCCATTGTCCATTCCTGAGTGGAAGTGACAAAGGATAACCATGGATTTTCTGATGGGTTTGCCCAAAACCAGTAGGAAGCATGATGCTATATAGGTTATTGTTGATCGTTTGACAAAGTAAGCCCATTTTCTAATGATTAAACATACTGATTCTCTGCATATGCTAGTAAAGAAATATATTAATGAGATAGTGAGACTACATGGGATTCCAAACTCTATTGTTTCTGATAGAGATCCTCAGTTTACTTCGATATTTTGGGAAAGTATACAAGAAGCTCTAGGGACTAAGTTAAATTTTAGCATTGCTTTTCATCCCTAAACAGATGGCCAATCTGAGAGGACTATTCAAACCCTTGAAGGAATGCTTAGGGCACGTGTGATGGATTTTAAAGGTGCTTGGGATGAGCATTTGCCATTGGTCAAATTTGCTTACAATAATTCATACCACTCGAGCGTTCAAATGGTTCTATATAAAGCACTGCATGGAAGAAGATGTAGAACTCCAATATGCTGGGATGAAGAAGGAGAAAGAAAATTAATAGGACTAGAGTTACTTCAGATGACAGTCGACAAGATCAATTCAGTTAAGCAAAGGCTTAAAGCAGCTCAAGATAGAATGAAAGGAAATAGAGTATGAAGTTAGTGAGAAAGTCTTTCTTAAGACATCTCCTTGGAAAGGAGTCATGAGGTTTGGCAAGAAGGGCAAGTTAAGTCTAAGATATGTGGGTCCTTACAATATTGTTGCATTTATTGCTCCTTGAATGATTTATGAAATTGATACATGTTTGCTACATGAACCTTGTTGATGATTTATGAAATGAAGATGGAAATGATATTAGAAATATATTGTGTTTATGGAAATTATGTTTTTGAAACGTTCCTTTTGGGCAATATGTTTACAAGTCATGAAATTCATGTTTGTGTGTGGGTTAGTGGCGGTCCATTCTATTATGTCACGTGCATATTGATCATATTAAAGGCTTCTCCCACCTGCTCATTAGTGACATGGAGCTCCTTCATGGACTCCCTCATGTTTATGAACTATGCAAAACCATTATATGGGTTTGTGATAGTCCATTATGTTATTAGTGAAGATTTGCAAGAACTCCCTTATGGACGTACCCAAACCATTTTGATTGCTTACGTGTTTTTGATTTGTTGACAAGTTGATGAATACATGATTTATGTTGTTTATGAATTGGTTGGTAAGTTGAGAATTTGAGAAATATGTATTTTATGGATTCAATGCAAGTTACTTTGACAATGAATATTTTTTCAATGGTTTTGCTTGTTTCTTTGTTATAGACTTGTTACCCACGATTTTTTGAGCTTACCCCCCATTCTTCCCCATCTCTAGGTGATGAGAAAGAGATCGAGTGATCGAGTCGAGAGTCAAGCATCATTTTATATTTGCATATTTTTGTATGTTAAGTAAATTTTTGGAAAACACGAGACTTTAGCCGCATTTCAAGTTTTACTTATTCATATGTATTTTGTAATTTGGATTATGGGACCAATGATATATTGTGGCTTGAAATGCCCATTAAAGATTTATAAAATTCTTTTCTTTTGATGTTAATGACATATATTTACATTTACTCATGATTTTCCAAGTTTTTGCATGGCATTTTCAAGCATTTCATAGGGGTAAAAATCTGTGTTTTGAATTCAGGGGAAAAATTCTATTAATCTAGGTTGATTTAGATGAAGTTGTCTTTTTGGAAGTTGTAATTTATCCTCGTAGCTTTCCATCAATAATGAGAATGAAATTTTTGGATATCAGAGTTGAGAGATATGTTCTTTATAAGTTAGTGATGTTGTACAGAATATATATGGGACAACTATAGTTATTTGCAATTTTTACCCTTTTGGAGGCAAAATATCTCCTTAAAGTCTTCATAGAAGTTATAGATTGAGAAGATCTCTTCGAAACCATTCTAGAATGACCTTAATCTGACATCTTTAGTGAAAGTTATGCCTATTGTCCCAAAATAGGTGCAATTATAAATTGTGGACTTATCAATGCTTTTCTATAATATATTTAGGCTTGAATGAAACTTGGAAATGTACTTAATAAAGAAAACCAAAAAAATGAGTGATATGTTAGGGTGATGATTAAGGATATAAACATAAGAATGGATTGTCATATATCAAGTGATCAAATGGAGAAGTTTTGGGATGGTATGAGAATGAAGATGAACCGATGATGACTAATGAGATTCCACTTAAATAACCCTACAGGGTAATATGCTTAAGTTTTATGACTCCGGAGTTAGATTCTAGAAATGAGGTCCAACTTCCTATAGTATCAGAGCGTATAGGTTTAGGAGTATCCTTGGCATGAAATAGGTAGTTTTAAATTACGAAATGAACATGCATTGTTTTAAATGAACAACATGCATTGTTTTTGTATTGTTTTACATTATTTGAAATTGTTTTACATGATTGTATTGGTACTTATGATTTAAATTTTTTTATATGAAATAAATTTTTTAATGGTTTTAAATTAAAGAAGTGATTATACCGCCTTGAAAGAGAACTCGATGAGCTCGCTCTTGCTAGGGAAATACGGATGAATCTTATGTACCGTAAGATGGGGGGACACACTCTGCTTATGATTCTAAGGTACCTAGTATGCAACATAAAGTGCCACCACCTCCTCCTCCTATGCCCCAACTAAACCCCATAGATCCATGTTTCTTTCAAGCCTTTGCTTAGGCTTTCACGTATGCTATGGGCCACGTGTCACAAGTTTCAGTGCAAGCTCCAGTGGAAAGGAGCAAATAGTACGATAAGCTCTGCAAGTGTAGGGTTGTAGACTTTAATGAGACTACGAATCCTAAAAAGGCTGAAGCATGGTTGAGAAGGACAAAGAGAGTCCTGTTTTAGATGAAGTGCACCAATGAGGAGAAACTGGATTATGCGGTTTGCTTGCTACAAGGGGACGCACTCCATTGGTAGGAATCAATGCTCAAGTCGTACCACTGGTATTGTCATAGAGAAAGTTTCTGGAAGCTTTTAGGAAGAAGTACTTCTCGAGAGTCTATGTCTTAAAGAAGGCTAGAGAATTTTTAAATCTCACACATAAGGATAAGAGTATGAGTGAATATGAGCTGAAGTTCACCTAGCTTTGACAGTATGCGGCCAATATTGTTGTGAATGAGGAGGATAAGTGTCGTAAATTTGAGGGAAGACTTCATTTGGGGATCAATAAAAAGGTATTAATCCACAACTTTTATGACTACCAGCTGTTGCTAGAAGTTGTACTTCAAGCTGAGAAATTGGAGAATATAATGTATGAAGTGAATAGGAAGAGGAAGAACCGAGAACATTCTTCCAATAAGGGAATGAGTGCCCTAATGCCTAAGAGGAGTATGAGAAATTTCCACATACAAAGTGAAGTGGGAGGTAGTAGCTCTACTAAAAATAAGCAAGCAAAGGTAGCTTCAGTGCAAGCCTCAATGGTGGGAGGCAATAGAGGGATGGAGAGGAGTAAGTACACGAACCCCCAATGTGAACATTGTGGGAAGTTTCATAGAGGAGATGAAGTATGTTTTCGATGCGGAAAGAAAGGACATATGGTTAGGGAATGTCTACAAGTACCAAGGCAAGATGGGTTGTAGTTGTAAGCCCCAAAGAGAGTTAAAACAGTAGAAACTAGGCTAGTCATTGAGGTGGGAAGTTCTGGAGCGGCAAGAAAGGTTAGTCCTCCAGGAAGGCCAAGGGATCAAGCATAGGTAATAGTTTTTTCCATGACTAGAGAAGAAGTTGCACCCACACCTAAAGTAGTTACAAGTATGGCTCAATTATTTAATTCAAAAGTATATTTAATGATTCATTCTAGCTCTACACATTTCTTTTGTTTTTGCAAGCATGACATTACATGGTATAATTTTGTTCTATTGGATAGTCCATTGATTGTTAGTACTCCTATAGGGAGGAAGGTGATAATAAGTCAATCATATAGAGATTGTGAACTCTTTATTGATAGTGCTAAACTAGTAGTGGACTTACTGCCTTTAGATTTAAAGGGCCTAGATGTTATACTTAGAATGGATAACATAGAGAAATATCATGCAAAGTTAGATTGTAGCCTCAAAGAGGTAGAATTTGATTTTGGTAAGGGTAAGAAGGTGATTTTTAGAGGAGATAGAAGAACACCGTCACCAAGAATTATTTCAGCTTTGCTAGCTGACAGGATAATGAGAAAAAGGTGTGAAGCCTTCTTGGCACACGTGGACATCGATTTGAATGAAGGAAAGTTAGAGGATTTTTCAATTGTGAGGGGATTTCCAAACATGTTTCTAGAAGAATCACTTGGTTTGCCACCAGCAAGAGAAATTGAATTTGCCATCGATCTGATTCTAGGTACTACATCTATTTCCATACCACTGTATAGAATGGCTCCAACTAAGTTGAAGGAGCTTAAGGAACAGTTGGAAGAACTGTTAGAAAAGGGGTATATAAGGCCAAGTTAGTTGCCATGGGGAGCATTGGTTCTATTTGTTAAAACGAAGGATGGAACATGGCGCATGTGCATTGACTATCGGAGACTCAACAAGGTGACCATTAAGAACTGAAGTTAATCACTTGTTAATATAGAAATCAAATATAATATGTAGAATAAACAAGAAGTGGGGTTGAATTGTGTTAAATCGTCTAAAATATTAATCTTTAGAAACTTCTTGAATTTCTTTACAAATTCAGATGATTACACAACAAGTCACTTAATTTAATGAATAATGTAGTCGCGAAAATTATTATCTATTCTTCTAATAACAAGAAAATTAAAGAGATAAGGGTTAGAAAATATAACACTGCGATTTACACTGATTCACCCTTAACCGTAGGCTACGTCTAGTCCTCAGAGTTTGTCTGAGATTTCACTATACTTTTCAATATTACAAGTATTCTTTCTACATTTGCAGAGCCTCTTTAGGTCTCTCTCACAAAGTATTTTTTATCGGCTTCCTTAGCCTCTCTAGGCTCTAGCCTTGCTTTCACTTGGAAAGATATTGTTTGAGCTTCACGTTACAGATGTATTCGCTCTCTTTCTTTCGCACTTGAGTACAGAGTTTCTCTAAGTAAGTTTTGTACAATAAGATTTTCTCTCTTGTATTGTATATTGTGATATTTTGTTTATGACTATAACTAGTATTTATAACCTAAGTCTTCAACTGTCTTGTTGAGAAATCTGCATCTTGAATCTTCCAAAAACTGTTATTAGTTGAGTCCTGTAAGTAACTCTAACTAACTAACTAACTGACGTTCTAGAATATTTTTCATTTGCATCATCTGGTACTATGCTTCATCTGGTGTTGTGCTTCGTCTGGTGTCATACTTTCGTCTGGTGTTGCACTTCATCTTCTAAGTAAGTATTGTCTTGAGTTGACCTTATATTGTCTTGAGTTGACCTTATATCATCATGTGTTGATCGTCTTGAGTTTGATCGCCTTGTGTTGACTATGTATCGTCTTGAGTTGACGATTTGTGTCACTTACATTTTTCTGCACGCTTAACAAACTCATCAAAACAATTCACACACTTCTATGATTACTATTATTTGATTATCATCAAAATTAATAGTGTAGTCTTCTTGACTTAATAAGAACAAGTATCGTCTGCCACGAATCGATGATCTATTTGACCAGCTACAAAGAGCAAGGGTCTTCTCCAAAATTGATCTCAGGTCAGGCTATTGTCAGCTCAAAATTAGGGAATCTAATGTAAATAAGATAGTCTTTAGGATACGTTATGGGCATTATGAGTTCCTAATCATGCCATTTGAATTAACCAATCTCCAACTACATTTATAGATCTCATGAATAGGGTTTTCAAGGAGTATCTGAATCAATTTGTCATAGTATTTATAGATGACACTCTGATTTATTCCAAGAGTGAAAGGGAACATGAGGAACATCTCATGAACATCTCAGGATAGTGTTGCAAACATTAAGACAGAAGGAGCTTTATGTCAAATTCAGCAAATGTGAATTTTGGCTTCATAAGGTAGTATTCATTGGACATGTAATTTCAAAGGATGTTGTACATATTGATCTAAGGAAAGTTAAAGCAGTAGTGAAGTGGCGTACACCAAAGACAGTGGCAGAAGTGAGAAGTTTTCTAAGTCTAACAGGATATTATAGGAGGTTTGTTAAAGGATTCTCTATAATAACTGCTCCAATGACCAAGTTATTAAGGAAAAATTAGAAGTTTACCTAGAGTTATGAATGTCAGAAGAGCTTTAAGGAGCTTAAGCACAGATTGACAAGTGCTCTAATTTTGACCTTGCCTATGGGAGATGAGGGTTATACAGTTTATAATGATGCTTTAAGAAAGGGTCTAGGTTGTGTGTTAATGCAAGGAAACAAGGTGATAGCTTATGCCTCGTGACAACTAAAGCCTTATGAATTAAACTACTTGACCCATGATCTAGAATTAATAGCAATAATTTTTTCCTTGAAAATTTAGAGACAATAGTTGTATAGAGTTTAGATGAAGATTTTACCAGATTATAAAAGTCTCAAGTACTTATTGAGCTAAAAGGAGTTGAATTTGAGACAGAGAATGTGGTTAGAGTCACTTATAGATTATGACTTATTGATTGAATACCATCCAGGAAAGGCAAATGTAGTGGTTGATGCCTTGGGTAGGAAATCCTCCATAGCTCATGTTTAGACAATTTATCTGCCGTTGTTGAAAGAGATGGATAAGCTTAGAATAAGCTTCCACTAGGAAGAACCTGATTGCATTATTGCTAATTTTAAAGTGAGACCAATACTCAGGGAGAAAGTTAAGGAGTTACAAGCATAAGATACAGATTTGAACAAGCTCTGAGAAGAAATTAAGAATGGCAAGAAAGCTGAAGTGGTCGTGAGGGATGATGGACTTATGGCTGTAGGAAATAGGCTTTGTATTTCTAATGTCAAGGTAGTAAAATTCTAGAATCAATTTTAGTGAATATGCTTTATGGGATTCTCAATTTGTATTCTTATTGAATGTAACACCCCACTCCCGAGTGACTCGAACCCGATATCGTTGGTGATATCCGTGAAGTGAATCACACGTTAATACAACACTTAGAAAACGATATTTGGAATGCACTAGAAGGGGGGGTTGAATTGTGT
>JANIJH010000004.1:41824651-41835254 GCA_024520975.1 Erythroxylum areolatum
ACTGTAACTGAAGAAGATAAAGTTACATGTAAATACACTTGCTTTCCAAGGCACTATATTTACATAACTCCAACACACTATAAACTACAAATCCATCAGTCCCTGTCAGCCTTTCTTTCAGTTCATCGAAACTTTGTTGACAAGCATCTGACCACTCAAATTTTTCCTCTTTTTGTGTCATCTTGCTCAGTGGACTTGTTATTCTAGAAAATCCTTCAATAAATTTCCTATAATAGCCAAGAAAGCTCCTACCTTCCTTCACAATGGTGGGAGGTCTCCAATTAGTAACAACTTCAATCTTTTGGGGATCCGCACTAAGTCCCTCAGCTGAAATGACATGACCTAAGAAAGTAACCTTATTAAGCCAAAACTGGCACTTATTGAACTTAGCATGTAATTGGTGCTCATATAGGGTTTGTAATACAATCCGAAGGTGTTTTACATAGTCCTTTTGACTTCTTGAGTACATTATTATGTCATCAATAAACACAATCACAAACTTATCTAGGTACTTCTAAAACATCCTATTAATCAAATCCATAAAATTAGTTGGTTCATTCGTTAATCTAAAGGGCATAACTAAAAATTCATAATGCTTGTACCCCGCCCTAAAGGCAATTTTTGGAACATACTTTCAACTGATGATAACCCAATCTTAGATCAATCTTTGAATACACCTTGGATCCCTGTAGCTGATTAAACAAATCATCAATCCTCAAGAGCGAATATTGGTTACGAACTGTCACTTTATTTAGTTGTCTGTAGTTGATACACAACCTTAAACTCCCATCCTTCTTTTTCACGAATAAGACTGGAGCCCTCCATGGAGAAGTGATGGGTTCTCACAAAACCCTTATCTAACAATTCCTCCATTTTCACTTTCAATTCCTTTAACTCTGCTAGAGCCATTCTGTATCGAGTAATTGAAATCAGTTGAGTTTTTAGTGGTACATCTATCTCAAACTCTATTACCCTATTTGGGGGTAATCCTGGAAGATCCTCTGAAAATACGTCAGGAACTACTACCCTATTTGGCAGTAAGTTTATGGAAACTACTACCCCAACGTCTAATAACTGAGGCTGAACACTTAATTATGTAGAAAATTCTATAGATATGAAAGAATGTGTTGCACTAGGATCTATTAAAGCATATACATCAAGATCAAAAATAGTACATATCGATGACCACCTCTAGTGTGGCATCAACTTCCTATTAAGTGACTGCAAAAGCTTGAGCTTGTGTACGAGGTCTACCTACCTATCCTATAGGGGCTTCTCCCCTACCCCCGAAACCACTACCACATTCAGTAAAACTCGACCCTCTAGTTTGAGAACCTTGGCCGCCCTATTTATAACCCCCTATAGCTTGTGGAGGTACAGAAGATCCAAACTTCTCTGTGGTGACTAACTATAGACAATCTCTAATGAAATGACCATACTGACCATAATGTTAGCAACTCGTCATATTCATTTGACACTCACCTAAAAAAACTTTTCCATAAGCAACACAGTCTGGCACTAGCGTCCTACTATAATGGGAATCTCTAGGCTTAGTAGGTAACCCAAAAGATCCTTGGCTGGACGATCCACCTCTACTAAACCTCCTACTACCACTCCATCTTGACTCATTTTTCTTAACCGTACCCTGAGATGAACTACCTGGTGCATTGCACTTTTGTTCTGATGTTGAAATCTTAGTGATTGTTATTGCATTTCTCTCCACTTTTATTGTAGCTTCAACTAATTCCCAGTAGTGTATCTGTGAAGCCAATGATAGGTGAATCTTTACTCTAGGACTTAAGCCTATAGTAAAACTCTTGCATTTTGGCTCTTCACTGTCAGCAATAATTGGGAAACTTTTAATAAGTTTTGAAAATCTCTTATCATAATCTATCACTAATGTCGAACCTTGCTCTAGAAGAAAGAATTGATCTACCTTTGTATCCCTATAACTTTATAGGTAGAATCTGTCTGTGAATTCTCTTTGAAATTCTGCCCAAAATAACCCATCTAGATATCGTCTCTCAATGGCTTCCCACCAATCTTTAGCCTTGTCCTTAAGGAGGAAAGTGGAGAACATAACTCTCTGCTCATCTGTGCATTCGATAACTCTGTTTATCTTCATGACCCAATATAACCATATAAGTGCATTCTTGGGATCTCCACTCCCATCAAAAGTCTTGGCACCCAATTTATAAACACACTCAATTGAGCATCCAGAAACTTTCACACTTTCACGTGATTGCCACATCGCTATAGTAAGTATCTGAGCCATCTATTCCGCATTAAATGTCACTCCAATTGGTTCCACTGGCCGTAATGATTGGGACTGTGGTTGGTTCATAGAGGCACTTACTCACTTTAGAATGTGGTCATCCTACTGTGTCAGGGGTGACTCAGGTGCAGGAGCTATTGAAATGGCTCTCCTGGGATGTCTACAGCCTCGTTTGTGCATCTTATTGTGTATTCGGTAAAAATACAAATACGTAAAAACTTTTAATTTATGAAATCATATTCATGTAAATCACATTTTACTAGTCACCTCACTTTTAAAACAATGTAAAAACCTTAAACCACAAATGAGGCAACCCATTTTTAAAAGTCGGGCTCTGATACCAACACTAATAGGCCCCTATCTTGTAATGACTAAACGACCTACCTGGTACTCTATGGTGGCTCTCTAGTCGATATATGAGTTAGCTAGAAAGTTCCCGTGAAGCTAAGCCTATTGCCCTTGTTAAGGAAAAATTCAATTCACAATAAGAAACGTAAATAGTGGATTTTTTGTTTTCAAATTATTAAAAATTTTAGCAGTACAACGACTATATTTTGATATGTTAAAAATTTCAAAGTCCTTGTAAACATTCAAAACACTTATATTATTACATCAATTTCTTAACTCCAAATTGTGGACTTAAATCCACTCACAAGCAGTCTCAAATAATTACATCAATAAACTTTGAAAAGCTTAAAAAAAATCATACATTACATTTTAAAATACTTTATACACATCCATTCTTTACACAAATGTCAATTCAAAAACATGATCAAGGATATGCAATAGTGCTCAAAATATGTACAAGGAAAAGTAAAAATGCCTACACAATAACACTTGACAAAGTTGACTACTCGCAAGGTAGAGTCCCTACTACTGAAGCCCCTGAGCGTGCACCTGGGAGGTTTTATTTAAAAATAGAAAATAAAGGGTGAGCTAAACGAGCTTAGTGAGTGTTATTGGTTTCGAATAAAAACATTTATACAAACATTAGCCTTCATAAAAGAAAACAATTTCTTTTATTTTCAAGTAATAACCAATGTTGTTACAAAATACATTCTTTTCTTTTTATAAGATCAATGTATATGTAAAACAAAACGTTCTTTTTTTTTAGATCAAGTTCCACTTTTTTTATAAAGTATACTATCATGGTAATCAATACTTTCATGAACTTTCTTTTTAAAACATAGTCTCTCACTATTTTTCTTTTCCATATGGTAACCTTAGGTGTAAGGCCATGGAGCTGGTTTTGTATCGCTTACCTGTGCATAGCTAACCTCTATATACCGATTGTTATAAAGCTAGTCTTGCATCACGTACCCATAACGATGCTAGCACTACATATAAATCAGTGGTTACGGAGCTAGTTCTACATCGTTTACCTGTAATAGTGCTAGCACACTCTACATATACAAAGGGAGACTCACAAGAAATATTGATAGGCACAACGCCACCCATATTAGTGACAAACTCCCCCTGAACAACACCATGCATGTTAGGACATACTGTGATTGAAATAATCGTACATATAAAGACCTAATGGTGTCAATAGGCTAAACCATAATTAATACATGAGCGCGCCTCATTTCAATAACAATTAAAAACATATTCAAAATCCATTTCTATGCTAATTCAATGCATATGCAAATTTCAATTAAATGCTAATTCGAAGCATGTATACATCTCATTAGTTTCCAACTGCATTCAAAACTCAATTAAATATTAAATCAAAGGATATGCAAATCTAATGAAGATTAACTTTTAAATTCAAGTAGCAACACCAATGGAATTATTCATAAACATACTTTTCATAGTAAGGTAAAACCCATCTTAACAAATCAATTTAAATTCACACTCACTATTTACCATTTATTATAAACCACCCTCACGTGTTTGGTGCATTTCCTTTATTAGTCCTAAGTCTATAGTGACAAGAAAACTTTATTGTCTTACTCAGCTGTGAGGTAGACCCCTAAAGGGCTCCTAAAACCTACCAAGTGCATCCATAACTTACCACCTCGTTTTATAAATTTTATGACAATGCGCTTAGCCAAAATCTTAGCGTTTTGTAAGATTAAAATTCTGTTTTCTTTTCATTCAACCATTAAAAAACTTCCATAATTTATAAATGTTGTCTTCTTTCCATTTAAATATCGTACATAATATATACATCCTACATAGTAAATACCTCCTATTTTCCTTACATTGAACCACTGATCTAGAGCATACATACTACCATTGAATAGCTATTAAACCACATATATAACATCTTTGAATATCTATTACTAAAGTTCACTTTGACGAAGAGTGAGAAGTGAGAGGAGATTGACCTGAGAGTGACATTATTGATTCAAAGTGAACTTTAGTTAAGCTTCTTATAGGAAATAATAAAACAAAGTTCCTAACATGTATTCAACATATATTCAACACTCATTACGTATATGAAAATATTCATTACTATCATTACACACATTCACCACAGTAATATATTGATAACACATAAGAGAAGAACAAAAACACAGAGGAATAAACACACCAAACACTAAAACCAAATACCATAAACAACACCCAAATTCCAGAAAACAGGCCCAGCATTGACCTCATCTGACCATTACATAGATATGACCACAAAGGATTGAAGAAGACGACGATGACAACAATAAAGAGGATGACAACAAAATGGGAGGGGAGATGTTTTCTTTGGCTTCATCTAAATTGAAAGAAAAATGAGTCAGTTTTGTTTTTTTAAATGCTACAACATTTGGTGATGTTTTTCAAATGAGTCGGTTTCATTTTTTTAAACGTTACAACATCTGGTGATGTTTTTCAATAACATCGCCAAATGTATGTATACAACAAATTGTTTTAAAAAGGAAGGAAACAAAATCGTTCCTTACTCAACAAATGACATCATTTTCCTTTCATATTTTGAAATATTTCAACATTTGATGACGATTTTTCAAAACATCGTCAAATGTACATACACCATCAATCTTTTAGCAACGATATGCATGATTCGTCGCTAAATGTCATATTTGGTGACGAATTTCTCAAAAATTCACCAAATGGTTTTGATTTTTATATTTTTCAAATTTTTTGTAATATATAAATTCTATAATATTATAGAATTTATATATAGTAAATGGAGTTTTGTGACTTCTATTTATTTATTGTCAAATCATACATTTTAAAAGACATTAATAAGAACAATTAATTTATTTTCATTTTTATATATATAGATCTTTTTGTAACATAAATTTTCTATAAAATGTCACTCTATTTACATATAGTAAATAGAGTTTTGTCATACCACATAAAATTGTCAAATCATATATTTTAAAAGAATTAATTTATATAATAAAAATAATTTGTGTTGTTTGTTTTATAAATTTTTAAAATAACATTGTTGTTAACTAAATTTATTTTTACACTTACAATCATTGTCACTAATATGAATTTGATTATTAAGAATATTATATTGATATTTAATATTGATTTCTATTTTTTAATATATTGCAAATTTAATTACATCTCAAAAAATATAACCATATATGGTATTTAATATAATGTTATATTAATGTCATTACTAAAGGTCAAGGCAGCTAGTAATGGCCTACCGTTTTGTGTTGGTTTTTTGAATTGATGTCAAAAGTTTTATTTCTTTCGAATTAATAAAAAATAAAATTGTTTTGTTTAACTACAAACGATGTCATTTTCTACTAGGTTGTTAACACCAAAACGAACCTCTCTTCCATTTTGTGTTATGACAGCGTGTCGTAATGCTAGTCAAAATAAAAAGTAGACTATTACTATAGCAGTGGTAAGTCTAGGTTGATCCCGCAGAGAGTGTGTGTAAAGTTGTTGAAAAGAAATTCATCGGTGTTTAGATTAAGGGGAGTTTTGGTTTTAGAAACTAGAACAAAACTAGACTATTAAAAACAAATTAAAGAAAACATGTGAAAATGATAAAGTGGGAAATTCCATAGGGACCTAGTTCTTTAATTCAATCTCGGTCCTCACCCTAATTAAACATATTTCATTGATTTTTTTCTCAAACCTCTCCTAGCAACTACTAATCATGGGTTAATAATTAACCCGAGTTTTTTCTTAGGTTTTGTTTAATCAAGATACAATCATTAATTAAACCTAACTACCAAATTACTTGGGATACGATCTCTAAATTCAATTGGGTAGTAACATTATGAATTAGAAAAATCAATTAATCAAGGCAATAACCACATACGATTCTTCATTTAGCCTATGTTATGTTATCCCTAATGATTATGAACCATTAGTCACTACACATGAACTTCAACATAATAATTAAAGATTATATCGAAATTCTAGCATTGGGTTTACAAATAAATGATTCAATGAATGCAGTAAAATCATCTTTTTATAATACCAACTGGGTTCATATATAAATAATTGAAGAATAACGAGAATACTATTATCCATACACAAAACCCAAATCAATTAACATAGGATAACACCAGCAATTTCTAATAAGAGAGAAAAATGGTGAAATACACTTAACTCAGGTCATCGGTGTCGATGTTACCTCTAAACTGGCATTGGGACATCAAGCTCTTCATGGGTCTCTCCCAAGAAAAATGCTTCAAACCCCTCTAAAACATGTCCCCAACTGAAACCCTCTTACGACTATTGCTCCTGCAGCTCCTCTCTATTGCGCTACTGTTCTAATTTTGTGAATTATTTGTTAGTCCACCTCTACTTTACCCTTTTCTTAAATCTAGAAACCTTGGCCAAATGTCTGCATTTCATGCTTAACATCTGTATGTCTACATTTTTTCACTCCTGCATCTAACCTGCTACTGTTTTACTTCCTTTATCCCTTATGTTTACACTATGTCGTTTTGTTTATAGACTACTACATACCTTGTATTTTGTCTCCTAGCCATTTGTTGCATTTTCTTCATCTTGCTTTGTTGTTTTTGTCTCAATTTACTACCATTCTACTTGCATGAAATACACGTTACTTGCATGGCATACATAGTGCAGATTTTTTACTTCTTTTTGTTTTTTGTATTTTCTTCTTGTCTTTTAATTTTCTTCTTCTTGCTCCACAAAGACAACTGAAAATTAATCTTCAGAAAATGACGAAAATATCATGCTTTCAACTCACTTTAACTTCTTTGCTTTCGAATTGTGCCTAAAATCACATACAAGTCAAAGTGAGTATCTTAAGAAATTTATTGTCCTTAATCATTAAGTGTTATGAAATAATTAAATAATCAATTAAGCACCTATCAATTTCCACATTTAGCTTTTGTTCGTCCTTAAGCAAAACATCAAAATTAAGCTCATAAACCCAAAAACATATACTCAATTCTCTTATATTCTAAGAATATATAATCATAAGAAAAGATGAATGACTTTCAAAAATCATAGCAAGAAGCCAACATTCCAACCTTTTACTCATGATCAATCAACATTCATCATCTTCAAAAATTGAACAATCTAATGGTAGACTCAAAAAATATGTTTAACTAAAGTATATCTATAGGTACATTCAACACCATTTATGATCATGTCATTCCACAACTTTGCATACCATTTCATTTCTCTACCACTAATGTTTACATGCAAAACCATAGATCAAATGAATTTTCAAGGTTTTTGATCCCTGATAACAACATCAAATTTGACAGTGTGTCGTAACACTTGTCAAAATAAATTAAACTACTACTTTAGCAATGGTGAGTCTAGGTTGATCCTACAGAGAGTGTGTGTAAAGTTGTTGAAATAAAATTAATCGGTCTTTAAGTTTAAGGGGTTTTCGATTTTGGAAATAAGAAAATAAGATAAAGCTAACCTAATGAAAACAAATTAAAAAAAACAGGCAAAAAATGAAGAAAGTGGGGAGTTCGATAGGGACCCAATTTTTTTGGTTCAATCTCAACCTAAACCCTAATTAAACATATTTCTTTGATTTGTTGTCCTTAAAACTCCCTTAGTAACAATTAATCGTGGGTTAATAATTAACCTAAGTTTTCCCTTAGGTAGTGTTTATTCAAGATACAATCGTTAATTAAATCTAAATACCAAATAACCTAGGATATGATCTCTAGATTCAACTAGGCAGTAGCATTACAAATTAGGAAAATTGATTAATTAAGGAAACAACCATGTCACGACCCAATACCACATCGGGCCTATGACAACTGCTGCATACTCAGGCTAAGGACACTCGCAATATCCTTAATCCGACTATGCAACAGTAACCAAATATCTTTTTTCTTTTGGAAAATTTGGGCAGCACAACGGCTGTATTTTTAAAAATCTCAAAACCTGTAACGATTTCAAACACACTTCTATATGCATATCCAACCACAACTTCAGGACTCTCTAGTTCACTTAAGGTAGTCTCAACTCCAGGCAATCTCAATAACAGTATCAATAGTTCCTACATAAAATCTTTTACAAAAATCCAGGCAATCAAAAGTTAACTTATAAAATCATAAAGCATATCTACATAAACAAAATTCATTAGCCACTAGACAATAAAAGTAAAAACTAAGAAACTATCCACGTGTGGTAATATCCCAAAAATGTCAAAAGACCCCATGATCCACTCAGAGTTTCAAACTCACTAAATTAACCTGCATGGTTGGAAAGCGGAGGGGGGTGAGTATACTAGATACTCAGTGAGCAGGAAAAACATATAACACAAATAGAATTTGATCATAACAAGATGGTGTAGACAACCTATGAAGTAAATATACATGACATAAAAACACATAGGCCTAGCCTATGCCTCATCATATAATAGTTAGGAACCACATAAGCCTAGCCTATTAATCACCCATCCGACGAACATAAGTTCTAGTTCCAGTATTCAAATGCATAAAAACATCAGATGTATAAATCAAATCTCTTCAGAAAATAAATATCAAAATAAACCAAAATAATCATGTGTGACACCATTAGTCGGCCAAACTAATATGCACACCCATCGATTATCGGTGTTTGGTTGACTTTCATCCGTGGTGAGTTCAGACTACAATCGACAAGAGCGTCATGACCCTAGGTGACGACCTCATCGATGTCCAGACCCTAGGTGTGGAATCACCTACGAGTCCAGTAGAAAAGTGTCGATACAGCAACTCGACTTTCATGTACCAGCATTAAGGGTACAGGGGTCGCTTAATCAGTTGTACCTAGCACACGATTTGCCAATCATTTCCCGACCAATTATGAAAAATCATATACAAAAATTAAGTACAAAAAAATCAAGTAAAACATCATTTTTTATTTATCGGTCCAACCGATAAAATGAAACCGTATCATGGCCTAAGCCAAAAGAGAATAAATACATGCAGAATACATGACTCGATTATGCTTATGTAAATTCCAAAATATTTTCTTATAAAATAAAAGCCACCTTTTAAAATCCAAATGCATAATTATTCAAAACAATGCAATTTATTAAATACATAAGCATATTAGCATTCATTTGAAATTCAATTCCTACCTTATGTTGCCTAGGTTTAAAATTCACATACAAGTCATCATGCTTGTCTTCGGATGCTTTAATCCTATTTGCGAAAATATGCTTTCCCCAACCACCTTAAAAGAAGGTATACACTCGCTTAGCTTCAACAATCCTAGGTACGGGTTCCTTGATTCCTAGCTCCCGAGCCTTTATAAATAAAGGACATACAATGTACAATGAAATTACTACTTAACATAAATTTTATAATTATACACCATCAGATAAGTTTATAAAACACAATATCATTCCCTTTGAACTATAGGATTCATCACTTTAATTCCTCACATAGTTACTTCCCTACTATCCACCTTAGATTTTCTTTTGCATTTTCTAAGGCATTTAATACCTTTAATCTAATACTTATTTCAAAACATAATTAAGCCCCTCTTTATCCAAACACATTAGGCCTTTACTTATCAATCTAAGAAACAATGCAAGTTTACTCTAAGTAAACACGAAAGCCTCTGCCTAATGCACACCATCAAAATCCTTAAATCCTAAGCCAAATTCACTTAGGCATTTTATCAAACACCTAAAGGAATAAACTTGAAAGCCTCCTTCTAATGTACTTCTTCCTCATTTTCCATCATCAATTCACTCATACATACACAATTAACGTCATAGAGTTCATTTAAACCATCAATTTCAAAAGATATTCAAAAATTCACAAAGTTTCACTAAAGGGGACAATTTCAGTTTTGACTTAAAGAACCCTCTCCATGAAATATTTCATTTATCTAAACCATGTTTCATGCATAATCAAGCATGGAGAACAACATATCTTAACACCAAACTCAAAATCCTAATGTAGA
>JANIJH010000004.1:41835354-41855100 GCA_024520975.1 Erythroxylum areolatum
CAACTTTGGACCGTCTAAAGAACCGAGCTAAATTTTTAAGTATGAAAATGGTTTTATGATGAATAAGATAAAAAAAATTTATATCGGGATTTTCGAATTAGAGATTTGATATTCGGTAACGGGTGATAAGAGTTCATAAGGAAATCATGTGGACGTATTGAGGGAATATGTATAAGTAGTTAGGTTCCGAATACGGGATCTAACAAATTTCAATTCAATGCCAATTGAAAGCATGTGTACATCTTATTAGTTTCCAAGTGCATTCAAAACTCAATTCAATACTAAATCAAAACATATGTAAATGTCATGAAGATCAACTTTTAAATTCAAGTAGTAACACTAGTAGAATTATTCATAAACATACTTGTCATAGTAAGGTAAAAACCATCTTTATAAAATCAATTTAAAGGTACAGTCACTTTTTTCATTTTTCGTTAACTACCCTCACGTGTCTGGTGCATTTCCTTTATTAATTCTGAGTTTACAGTGATGAAAAAACTTTATTGTCTTATTCAACTATGAGGGAGACCTTTGAAGGGTTCCTAAAACCTGCCAAGTACATCCATAACTTACCACCTTGTTTTACAAATTTTATGACTAAGGGCTTAGCCAAAATCTTAGTATTTTGGAAGATTAAAATTTTGTTTTATTTTCATTCAACCATTGAACAACTTCCACGATTTATACATGTTGTCTTTTATCCATTTAAACAACATACATAGTACGTCCCTACTATTTTCCTTACATTGAACCATTGAACTATGTACAACATACATCTGCTGCCAATTAATACCATTGAACAACATACATAAGATATGGATATACATGTTGTTTTCCTCTCCACTTACCATGCTTTTTTCTCTTTGTTTAACCATGTCTCCATTTATTCTTTAATTTTCACATATCAAACGTTCAAATTAGGTTTTAAACTCTTCTAGACATATGTTCCCCTATGTCTCTACTTTTCATATCATAAAAAAATCATGCCATTTAAACTTCTAAATTATGAAAATGTACCAAAAATCACAAGTTGCTTCAACACAGGGACAGTATCAGTTTATCGTAATCAATCTCAATTTTCAATATCATTCATCTAGAATTAGGTCTAGGTCTCTTCTAGATATTTTAGTACTATGTATTATTTTCATTTATATTTAGAATCACCCAATTTGGAGTTCTGTAGACTAAGTTATGACTAAAAAAACTAGGACTATACAAGGAAATTGAGAATCCTAATACAAAATTTCACTAAACATAGTTAGGAAAACTTACACTTTCTTTAAATCATGCTCCAAAATTCATGCAATTCATAAGGAAATTCATGTTTCTAGCTTAAACATTCATGTGACCAGCTAAAGATGAAGGACAAGAGTAGTTTAACATACCTAAAATCAGATGTTAGTGTGTTGTCCATTCTTTTCCTGCACACAACTGGCATTGATGAAGATGTCCACGATTTCTAGCTTAGACTCCATACTGAATTTATTTCCTAAAGGCAGTAACTTGGAAGACCTATGTAGCGCCCTCTCACCCTAAGGTACATACTTGGATGCCCTGAGGACATTTCAATACATAAACTATAGTAATGACGTGCTATGTTCAATTACAAAATTCATTTAACGTGGCATCATCTATCTTTATTCTCTTATTAACTAAATGCACGTGAGATTCACTTTCATTTATTATTGTAATTGTGACCGAGTTCCTTTTTACTAAATCATATCCCTTAGTGGATACCGAGATGAGTCAAATTATGTCCCACATCCCTTACTAAATACCAGGTACATTTACAACCGAGCCTGAGGCTCTAATCACAATCCGAGCTTTAAGCTCTTTATCCTGACGACTCTGGTCATAACTTCCTTTATCTTACATGCATTCACGTATTGAATGTTTCACATAACATATTCTCAGTCAATCACATGATTGATTCACATTTAGATCACATTTATCATCGAACCTTAGTCCAATATTCAACAGAATTATTGAGCAACATTTATTTCATCACATTCACATATAAGGACCATTTCAATAACTCATTCATCCACCAGAATCATCGGACTACATTGTCTGGAATCAACACAGTCAATTACATTCATTCAATAATTCAAATATAATATAAAGCAAACAAGTAATTGGGTGAGACCGTCTAGGTTACTCACAGTTTGCTCAAAAATTTATTACCTCGAAGTCCCAGTAATGTTTGGATGATGGCACTCTATATGTTCCTCTATACCATGGAATACATACACATATCACAATTTTGCACAATTGTAAGTATTCATTGATGCACATTTATGTATATGAAATATATATGATGCATGTTCAATGACGTTCTCGGGTATATATCCTTAATATATGTCTCAAAACTAATTATCAAGATCTTTGAATCATTCCCTAACACCTAATACACTCTTCTTACATTAATAGCTCAATCCTACTTCAATTAGGCTCATTTAATATCATTAACAAGCCCAAATATCTTATTGGACAAACATTGATAGGTCAATCATTTACAAACAAACATATCTTAGGACAAAAGGCATAAGATTGATGTCATTCTAGGACAGTTTCGAAGAGGACTTCGAGATCTACAATTTTTCTGAGGACCCGAAAGAGAGATTTTACCACTAGAGGGTTAAAATTGCCAATTTCTGCAAATGACCTGTGTATGTCTGTTAAACAGACATACACTACCCCCCCTAATAGACATAGACGCGGTCTAGAGTGTTTTCCAAACCCGTAAAGGTCTGTTTAACAAACATGGACGAGGCTAAGAGTCTTTCCTGACTCAAAAAGGTCCGTTTAGCGAACCTAAAGACTGTCTAATGGATATAGATGAAACAAAACTCCCTCCAAAGCATCTCCAATGGTTCCTATATCTATTCTAACATCACTTTCACTCATAATCTTCCTAAATTGACCTCTTCTAATACAATATCACTTCTTAATAATTCAACTACCAAGTTGATTTCACTAAACTCTCAAGTACCAACTCATTTGATTAATCACATTCAACTACATCTCATCATTCATAATTCCTATCCTTTTCCATAACATATCTTATTCCTAAGTATAAAGCACTTCATATTCAAAATTCATTATTTCAAGTTGATAACTTCTTTAAGTATGCCTAATTTCAACTTAACATCATCCGTTCACAATTCATATTCCCTACTTGATCATTAACACTCAAAATATAATACATTCTCATACATTCAAAACAGAACACAACATATACTTTCATCCATTAGTGTACTACACCCGGTTCCCAATTTCATGTCAAAATTTGAGACTCTTAAAAATAGATTTTAAATTTGATGTCTTCATAAGAAATATAGCCACTTGTCTCTATTTTAATCCAAATTAAGAATAATCTCATTTGGATAAATAGAGAAAAATATATGGCTAAAACACAGAACCATACTCAGAGATCATGTTGCTGCTACATTTTCCAGATCAACTACCAATTTTGTTTCCAGATCTTACCCTAACACAACTCATACAAAAATAACATTTTCTACTCTATCTACTCCTCATTCTCAACTCCATTTCAACTTAATATCATCCATACACCAATTATAGTCCATGATTGATCAAGAACACTAATTACAAAACAAACTTGAATCACTCCTTCTTTCTCATTTCTACACTCATCCATTAACACAAACAAGTCATAAACTCATTTCTATACTCATCAACTTCCAATTCTCATTAAAACATCCTTTTCACAACCAATATATCTTAAAAGCATAACTCATAGTTTCTTACTCATCATATACAACATCAATCATCCATAAAACAACTCCTAACCCATTATTTAGCATTTATATGAAACAATACATTATATATACATATATGTTCATTTCTTCCCCAACATTCTAGCATATGCCAAAATCCTTGTCATGATCATTCAACCTCTAAAACATCTATATAAATCATTACTCATCAAGCATATATAAAAGCAAGAAATTTACATACTCTTCACTATCCACGACACATACATACTCAAAACACCATTTCTTGTCATTAACCTCTAACTATCATCATAAATGTTTCATTTAACCAAACCCATGATATTTAACAAGCTACTTACTTGATTTAGCTTCCAATTCTTCACACTCTTCAAGAATATCAAAAATCCCTAGCTTCACATACAACCCACGATCATCACCATCTCGAGGGTTGGAAGGTTTGGGTTTTTTGGTGAGAATGAAAGAGAGAGCAAGGTGAAAGAGTAGCAAATGGAAGATAAGAGGGCTAGGTTTAACATGAATGGAGGTTTGAAGGATTAAAACTCATAAAGAAGAGGAAGAAGAGAAGCTACAAAGATGAAGAAGAAACCAAACAAAACACCAATAGCCTTTTAACTGAGAAGCATCGAGAGAGAACAAAACAAAGAGGGGTCTTTCAATAAAAATAATAATAACTTAAGACATGATTTGGCAAGTGACAACATGTCCAATTTCTAAAGCATTATACTAGGTTCTTTCATTTAACTAGTCCAATCAATTCCAATTTTTACTCCAATTGTCTCCCAATTTTCAATGAAACTTGTCAATAAATCCTAAAGTCATTTATCAAAATTTTCCATTACCATTGGATAATTTCTACTACCATTTAACAATTATTTTGCCACTTGACAATTTTCTAGTCCAAAATTACCCAAATTTTTAGAAAATTTTTCTAAAATTTACCAAAAATTCTAAATCACTTGATACACTCTCCAAATTAGTTTTCAACATATAAAAGCCACCATTCTTAATATAATCACATTGCATGCATAATAAATCAATTATAACCAGAATTCGTCAACGAATGCATGTATAATTATTCCATATGCAAAAAGTCAACATTCACGTGTATGTGCATATCATATAATGCATGAGCATGAAAATATATTTTCTAATCTCTCTATAATCTATCATATTTACTATTCTAGCCTTCATGTGGGTAATGGGATGTTATAACCTATGTATGAAGGGAGTAGTTGCAATTATTCTTCAACAATTCTGGTCCAAAGGAGAGCTAAAACTTTGGTGAAATGAAGGTGGAGCAGCTCCTCCATCATCTTTGTACATGCTACATATTGAAGAGGGTTGTCCACATATTGCAAAGTTTTCTTCCAATAGTTGTCCACTATTTTAATTCTCACCATATTTGTTTAATTAAACCACTAACTTATTGCATCATCCACAACAATTCTTGTTTTCTAAATATAAAAATTTGTTCTAATTTTTTCTCACCAAAATGTCACATATTCATACTATGAATTGATCTCTCATGTAATGAATTTTATGTCCCTTACATCTACTCCTTCATAAACATGACAACATAAGGTTTTCATCCATTCATGTTCCAAAATAATAAGGACTTCTTCATGTACTTGAAAACTACCACTTAAGGTTCATTCACATTTACATTTATTATTTCTTGTCCAAAATGATTAAATGACTTAAGAAAAATCTGTCCAATTTTGATAGAAATTTCATGTCCAATTAATAATATGTTACACCTAAATATATTAATATAAAAGTTGGATCGATTTACTTTAAGGATCATTAACTATGGCTGATTCTCTCATGCTTGGTTTAGTTAGTTTATATCTCTATGTTTTAGCCCAAAAGTGCTTCCAATTTACTCTACAATAATTTAAAACAAGGTTGAGAGTGCTGCCAATTTACTTTACGATAATTTAAGACAAGGTCAATCTTGGTCTGTCATAAATCCATCTGATCAAATTTATTTTTTGTCCATTTCTATAATATTCAGCTTCAATATTTTTCAACTATCATTTGACTTTAATACTTGTCTCAATTATTGTCAAATCATTTAAGGTTGGGTCCCCAATTCACCCATTAGCGAAAATAAAATTTACATTAGTTTGAAAATATCATTCACACGAAATGAAATTTTATAGACACATGAAAATAAAAGTTTGGGGTTTTACAAACAAAGTAGGTGAGGCTAGCAGTTTAATTGTGTAAAGATATTTGACTGTATATGTGTTTGATTATGATAGCTTGGGTAGTTGTGTTATGTAGAATACTCTTGTGTCTAACAAACCATCCTTTCTTTTGGAACTAACGAGGAATTGGATGATTAATGGTAAATTTTGGACACTATTTGGTTAATTGTGGTTTAAAATTTTCTAAAAGATTTTTGGGAGCGTCACATTAGGTGATATTAGAGCAGGTTTACATTTTTAAGGACATATTGAGGAAAATTTTAGTAGGAGACTGTGTGATAGTAAATAATGTATAAGGGAAATGTTAGTGAGGAGTGGTGGAGTAGAGCTACTAGCTGACTTGCTAATGATGGATTTAAGGGAGTTTAATGTAGTTCTTAAGATGGATTGGCTTACACAGTATCAAGCTATAATGGATGGGTGTGAGGTATATCTAGCTCACAGTATACATATAAGGGAGGTAAATCCTGGGTTAGAGGATATTCCTGTGGTGAGGGAATTTTCGGGGGTACTCTTAGATGATTTATCATATTTACTGCCTCACAAGAGATAAATTTTACCATTAAGACTATGCTTAAAGTTGTACCAATTTCCATTGCACCTTACAAGATGGCTACTGTTGAGTTACATTAGCTAAAAAGATAGTTAAAAGAGTTGTTGGAAAAGGACCTTATTAGACCGAGTACATCACCTTGAGGAGCTCCGATGTTATTTGCGAAGAAAAAGGATGGTAGTATGAGGCTATGAATAGATTACAGAAAACTAAATCGGGTAACAGGAAAAAAAGTACCATTATCGAGAATAGATGATCTTAGATCAACTCAGGGGAGTTGTCATATTTTTCAAGATTAACTTGAGATCAGGATACTGGTAGTTGAGGATAGCTAAGTCAAATATTCTCAAAATAGCTTTTCGTACTCGATATGGCCACTATGAGTTCCTAGTGAAGCCTTTCAGGCTGTCTAATGCACATTCATGGCATTAATGGATGGGACTTTTCAGGAGTATCTAGATCAGTTTGTAATAGTATTCATTGATGATATATTGGTGTATTCGAGGAGTAAAGAGGAGCCCGAGCAGCATTTTTTATGATTATGATATAGATTCTAAAGGAGAGACAATTGTATGCAAAGTTGAATAAGTGTAAGTTTTGGATGGAGTAGGTAGTTTTCTTAGACATGTGATATCCCAAGAGGGAGTGATGCCTGATCCTTCTAAGGTAAAGGAAATTACAAAGTGGGAGCCACCTAGAAATATATCATAAGGAGTTTTTCTAAGACTTACTGGATAATATCATAGATTTGTAGAAGGATTTTCAATAATAACAAGCCCGTTAACCAATCTAATGAAGCAAGGAGTTTAGTTTGAGTAGACCAATCGGTGTTAGGAAAGTTTTGAGGAACTTAAGCGGAGATTAACTTCTAGCCTAATTTTGGTGATACTATTGAGTGGTAGAGGTTTTGAGGTAGATATTGATGCTTCGAGGATAAGTTTGGGTGTGTATAGATGCAGCATAAAAGGTGATAACTTATGTCTCACGTCAGTTGAGATCGCATGAGTTGAATGATCCCACTCATGATCTAGAGTTAGCAATGATTGTGCATGCTCTTAGGATTTGAGACATTTTTTTATACAGGGAGACATCCGAATCCTTATAGATTAGCATCACCACCAGAGTTATTCCAAATTCATGATATGTTCCATGTGTTAATGAAAAGATGGTGTCGATCAAATCCTAGTCATATTATATCGAGACATGAGATCAAAGTTACAAATGATATGACCTATAATGAAAAGCCAGTGGATCTATTGGATAGACAAATTAGGAAATTAGAGAGAAGGAAGATTCCAATGGTGTGAGTTTTGTGGAGCCATCATCCTTCTCTAAAAGAGGCGACTTAGGAAGAGGATGAAGATTGACGTTAATATCCTCATTTGTTTGGATTCTTAGGCGCGTAATTTAATTTCGAGGAGGAAATTCTTTTAAGAATGAGAGATCTGTAAAGCCCATTTAGTAAATTAAAAACTAAATTTATGGTTTTTCTTTTGTTTGATGCTGATGTTATACTTATTACAAATAATGATCTATCTAAGATTATTTCTCTTAAAGAATCCTTCAACACTCATTTTGAGATGAAGGACGAGAGGCATCTCATCTATTTCTTGAATGTTAAGGTATCTCGTTATGGGTCCTACCTATCATATTTCATAAGTTAAGTATGCCTCTAACCTTATTACTTGTGTTGGCTTACAATAGTAAGAATGTTGTTGAACCCAATACTCATCCCATGGCTATTGATAGTATTCCTCTTGATGATTCCTACTCACTACCATTGCAGCCTTATCTGCCTCACTATTACATGTTCTGACTTCATCCGTGTTATATTTGGTCCAACAGTTTATGTCATAGTCATTCCCAGTATATGTAAGGCTGTAAACCTTACTTACCAATGTTTTATCACTAGTTAATACATCTTTCTTGGTGACACTTGTTGCCTAATCTAGCACATAGGCTCTCACGCTAATATAAAGTAAAATATAATGCCACGACCTTCAGTAGCTCTTCATTGATATAGGACTATTTATCCGCTTTGATTTTTGTTATGAAGATCGCGACACCATTCAAAATTTTTATACTGTTGAAATTGATTGTTACTTCATTCGATATCATGCAAAGCAAAACTCATTTCACTTAGCAATCCTTTTGCAAAGTCCCATCCCACATCATATTTCCTCCGCCTTCTTTCCAAACTCAAATTGTCTCCTTCTCACTGCCTTGAATTTGAAAGAGGATGTTACACTATTGTGGATTAAATGTAATACAAAACATCTCACAATACTGCATATTTCCTATTAATTATAACTACCTAAATTAGACTTCTCCTTGGGATATAAATGTGGCTGTCATTGTATCATTCATGGTTCCTGTTTTAATACGACTGAACAACTATATGCATTTATATTTATACCTCGATTTATATGATCCACCATTGCAATAAAAAATCAATCAATTTCCAAAAAAATATTGACTTAATAAATCTCCCTCCTTCAACCAAAATCTGTGTCTTCTTCTAATGCACTAACCTCAGCATCACTTTTGTTGTTCAAATTTCGATGATGTAACTTTATCAGCTGAAATTAGTCATCGCCTTCCTTCGACCTTTTTCAACAGCTAGACCTTACGCTCTATAACACTTCCAAATCCACAACTTCTCAATGTTCCACCACTTCAGATAAACATTACAGCGAATTAGTATAAGGATATAATATCTGATCGCCCAATTTTTTTGACCGTTCTCAATTAGTTTCGATCAATGCTATAATATGTTCATTCATTAGTGTAATTGACCAATGCACCGCATTTGCAACAGCAGAATAAGAAAAAGTAAGATCCGATACATAATTGTACGTGGGCATGGCCAGGAAGGAGCGTTCGTTTACCCATCAGACAAGTGTTTCCCATTCCCTGGCCACAGCTTAGTAACAATCTACTTAAAACGTTCATCCGTACAAAGCGGCTTAACGCTACATGATGAGAAAGTGCGAAATGCTAAGAAACCATTGGCCTAACATCAAAAGTAAACAGTGGACTTCAACGTAGTTAACACTATTATTTCTGGCTCTTCTTTTTCCATAGGTCACCAAACCTTTTAATACCGGAGCCCCTCTGCTTTCCGCTTCCAAATCCATCATCCATGTCATCAGCCATCCCAGGTGATCCTACAAAACCAGTGTAACCACCAGTTGACGGTTGGAATATGCCACCAATGTGCTTATCCATTGAAACACACCTCTCAGAAATCCTCCCATTCATCTCAGCACTGCCAGCAAGAACCGCTGCTGCAGCATCTGCGGCTTTTCTCCACTGATCTGTCTGCACCCTCATCTTCTTCATCTCTACTTCGAACACTTCCTTGGCTCCTTCAACAGCTTTCAGCTTCTCCTTTAACTGAGCTACACTTTCTTTACTTTCTTCCAGCTCTAAACTCAGTTGGCTCATTCTGGAGGATATTTCCTCCTCCTTGGCTTTAGCAGTCGAGATATTCGAAGTTGCTTCATTCAGTTGGTTCTTCAAGTTTTCATTTTCTTTGCCAAAGAGCCCAAGTTCCTTCTCTTTATCTTCTAACTTGGCCTTTAGCTTATTGATTTCATCATCCTTCAAAGTGAAGTCTAGAGATGGCAATTCCGTCTTGGAAACTACTGGCTGTGCAGTTGAAATATCAATTGAGTTGCTTCCAACTTTCAAGTGATCAATCAGGTGATCAAGTTCAATATCTGGATCAAGAGTTCTTTTTTCTACTGGAACTTCAAAGACATCAGTTTCCTGCTGGCAGCCAGCAGATTTGCTGTTTACTTCTTGGGAATGGTGAGCTTCGGTTGGAGAGTGCTTCTCTTGGACTTTCCTAGGCTCTGGAACAGCAGGTCTTTTTGTTTTCTTTTCCAATTCTTGTTGAGCTTCTTTCTTCGCAGCTTCCGCAGAAGCCAATTGATCCTTCAAAATCTTTAGCTCTTCTTGAGCTTGTCCAAGTTGAGACTCTAAATCTGCTATGCGAGAACCAAGTTTCTTTTGATTCAGTGCATCTGGCTGGGGACCTCTTGGGGACCGGCGATCTCCTAGCTTGGGGCTCCTATCAGTAATTGGTCGATGATTAGATGGGTCTGAATCTGAGCTAGATGTCCTAAGTGGATGTGGGCCCCGAAGAGACTGCCGTTGAGGCACTTCTGAACCCCTAATCATCATCAAAGTTGTAAAAGGAAAAACAATCAGCATTCAATTATTAACAACCATAATTAATGATTTACTACCAGACACTAACACCGATACCCAGCGGATCATCAAACAACAGTTACAAAGTCCGATTGCGAATTTCAAAATGTTCAAAGAAAGAAGATGACATATCCAAGTAATAAAATGTAAAAGAATCACTTTTACTCATCGTCTACTTTGAAAACGATAAAAAAATTGTCCCTATTCAAAACATTAAAAAAAACAACTCCTCATATGAGTTCTATAATCATTAGAATTTTGCTGATAACAAATGAACCTATATAATTAATTTATTAATTAAATTGAAAAAATTCAAAAGAATTAAGGCAAAAAATATATACACTAAGAAATAAGAAAAATATGCCCTCCCCTAGATGTTTTATACCCTCTCTTAGAAGAGACTTATCATACCTACCTCATTTATAATTCCATCAAGCTCTCTCCTCTTTAAAAAATGAGTTAATGTTGCTAATGTTTTGTGTTCCTCATAAAATGCATCTGTTTAACTGTGATTATAAGACCAATTATTTTCATCCAAAGAATTCTTTTTGGGGCCTCTTTGAATGAGTAAATTTGGATTCCAGTTTTGAATGATCAATAAATAGACTTACATAAAGGAGCTGCTGTGATTATTCCAAAAATAGCTATACTACCTCAAAGAGTAATGTTGTTTACAGTTCATACCAACTTCCAGAATTACGGGTATTATTTGGTTGCAAAAGATATAGAGCAAAGGTTAACAATTTGGAGAATATATATAAACCCCTTGTTGATTAAATTGGATAAAAGGAATTTCTTTAACTCCAACAAAAAAATAATACCAAAACAATCATCAGAAATAATATCAACTTGTTCAATTTATAAGAACTGGAAAAAAGACTTCTAACATCAAAAGAATTAATAGTCATAAAAGGGAGTTTCACATTATTTCCCTTACCATCAATTGCATGTCTTTTTCTTGAAAACAAAAGAAAAAAGAAGCCCGTTGATTCTCATTATTATTCATCGTTGAATTATTTGTTATTAGTTAAGTTAATAACAGAAGTTCTTTTTAATCAATTTCTTAATCTTCTTTACCCAATAGAGATGTTGAATAAACTGAGCTTTGAGCATTTACTTACTAAACTTAATATACACATCAACAGTCAAAAAGTAGACTTGTGCACTCTATGGGAAAATAGCAAAAAGATTTAAGGAATCATAAAGGAGGTTTGCTTTGGAGGGGGGTCAAACTAAAATTATGGAATGTTACATAAACAAATTACACTTAAATTGAAAATTTAAATACTAAATATGTACAATAGACAGAAATCAATCTTCCATTATGGATGTTTCATAAAATGATTCAAGCATGAGAATAACAAATCTAAGATACAAATAGTGGTCTACATCAAGGAAAAACATGCATATAACATATTATGTATTAAATCATTATATGGGAAATAAAAGAGATATCTTATCTTCCCTACTAATAATGAAGAATTACTAATGAGAATTGTTATAGCAATTCCAATGAGAATAGATAAGAGCCATCCCTTTTTGTTTGGAATTACGAATTGAATATGGAATAAAGAGATTCAATCAAGTAAAGAATGAAGAGTTCAAATTCAAAGAACACATTGACGCAAAGAAAGAAATGGAAAAACAAAAGAGTGTGTGAATTCACAAAACCCTGATCATAGAGTCGAACAAGTTTGGGTTTCCTAGAAAATTCCACTTGTTTCTAGGATCCATTGTTGTTAACAGACCATAATAAGGCTTAAACAACAAGTTATAGAACCAGAAACATATGGATAAAATGAATAGGAATAGGCAATGCAAGGACTGATGAAGCAAAAGCAAAATTTTGGCGTAAGAACAGTGCATCAAATTCAAGGAATTTTTGTACTCTCCTATGCACAAGCCCAATAATAGAAATCAATGAAATATTGCTATGAAAATCTGATAAACTATCAACATAAAATCAAAAGTTAAAATAATATAAACAAAGGAAGAAAAGAGCTATAGAAGGAAGTCCACAGCATATTTAGTTGCCTTGCATGGTGAGACGCATAGGATGCAGCTCTAGAAGTGAAGTAATCAAAAGCATCAGCAATATGAATTTAGTAGCCTGCATAAATATAGGTGAGATGCACAGAATGCAGCTCTAGATATAAAGCAGTCAAAAGCATGTTAAAGCATTAGCAATGTGAATTTAGTAGCCTGCAGAAGCATAGGTAAGATGGTTCTCTGACCTTGATCTCGGCATTTGATCAGCTCAACAAATACTAGTCAGAGAGCACCAGGGAGAAAAATTAGAAGCCTGCAGAATTTAGTTGTTAAAGATATAAAAATCCAGAGATTCTAGTATTCAACCCACATAAGAAACAGAAATTACAGAAAAGCATAGGTAAGGAAAACTACAATCAACATAATCTGCTCCACACTCCTACCATTATTGTCCCAAAAACGCTACTCTTTTGTATTCAATTCAATGATAAAATGACATCTAAACCAACACCATCTGATGCAATGAATGCTTGGAACTTGATTTATAATCTATTAATAAGGAAATAAAACAAAAACATTAAGCACCATTATCTTTCCAAAAAGTTGGTATAACAGAACTCTACTCTTTTCAAATCAATTTCAGTGATAAAATATCATCTAAACTCTACACGCTTTCATGGAATGAAATTGATTGGACTTGAATCATAATCTATTAATAATGAAACATGACAAACCCATTAAGCGAAGATCTCATACAGTGGTATGATCTGGAATTCACTCAAAAAAATATAAGTCGATGCTTCTACAGTGGTTTGATATCGTGCTCAGTCCAACACTGGTATGCTCTTGTGTTCACACTAAAGGACAAAAGAAGTAGACTGCAAGAGCATTCCACAAATGCAGTATTTGTCGAAGAAAAAGGTCCATAATCATCAAAACCAGACATAAACTATAATTCTAAGATATAATTCTTTACATATAAATATATGTTTCTGAAAATTTCTCTTTAACGTTGCATGTGTGAGCATTCAATAGAACTACCAAATTAACAGTAGAATAAAGTTAACCGGTAGATATACCCCACATCATTTATGGACTGAACATGACATGCCTACAAGCACACCATTAGATTTTCTGATATCCAAACAACTGCCAAAAGTCAATATCTCTAGAAAAAGTTCAGATCCATTTAAAAAGGGCATTTAAAATTTCATTTTACAGCTCTGATGACAATTGGAGATTCAAAAGAAGATAGACTTAAACCTCAAATCAAGAGCAAGATAAATCGATTCAATGTAATCCGTCAAGACACACACGCAATTCGATTGGAAAACTGGTTTGGTAAGTTGGATGGTAAAGTATTCAATATAGAATTCGGCCATCAGGCCTACATTAAGGTCATGTGAAGCACATCATTGATAGCCCATTATGGGAGCAGGTAATGTGTGAAATTTAATATGGTTACAGGTAAAGTATATGAGTTGGTGCCTTAACATCTAATGGCCATAGGAATAGCAGTTTTAGTAGTAATACCTAGGCGTTGATGGAAAAATACTACGTATGAGGATGGAACAGAAGAAAATGAAAGTACATAATGCATAACAGGGTGCACAGTAATACATAATGTGATTAAAAATAATAATAAGTTGGTAAGGGTAACAAAATTAAATATGAATATATTTCAAGCCGTAAAACTTTGAATCATTTGCATTGATTGTGATCTTTAAAACCGAGACACGTAGCTTTAAGACAGCTAATACAACAATGCGACGCATTTCTGTTCATATCAACACCCAACAAGGTTTTTTCTTTATAATTAAAATTTATTGTAGAAGCACAGCACGCCTAGTTACATAAATAGATCAATAAACAATGTTTTGATTAACTTGTGAATAAATTGCGACAATTTCTAATGGGGCGAGCCTAATTTGCTTGAGTGGACAGTGTAAAGCAAAAGTTCCCATTTCACTGTTCTTTTAGCTTTTGTTTTACATTTGTCTGATTCTATCCATCTTTAACTAACAAGCCATTAAAAACAAGCGGATGACAACAATTGCGAAGAGTGGACAATCACATTCCTGCTAAGCATTACACGCGCCATAGCAGCGTGCAGTGGTCTAACCGGAAGAGAGAAGTTTCGGTGTTTTACGGCCTTTTAACTACTGAATAATATGGACTAAACGCTTAAAAACTATAAACAAGTAGATCAGATGAATAGGGGCATTAGGACGTTTGGTTGCCAAGAAAAAAATTCAAAATCCAAGAGCACTCAGCTGAAGCTTCAAGAATATTTTCTGGTGAGTTAGATCGGTTACAATAGGTATGAATTCCCTGGTTGTTTCCTTTCAAAATTGTTCTCTAAAAAAGGAAATGATTTAAAGTACTTGGAATGCCTCCACGTTCATGACAGAATAAGAGAAAAGATCGGAACAAGATACTCTTTTTTTTTTTTCTGTTTCACAAACTTACAAAGACATGCAGCACCAAAGCTCTCGTCTTTACGAAAAGGAAATAATAAAAAGCAATCAAACTCACCGAGGACAACTGACTGCAGCGAGTACTTAGCTTCTCTTCTTAGTTAGCAAAAATGTGAAACAGAAGATGATGATGATGGTGGTGGTGCTGATGCCTTGTTTTGTTCCAGTATCAAAATGGATTTTGGTAAATGTAAAATGGCATTATCTTTCTCAAGCACTAAGCCTGGGTAGTTAGATTAGAAATACGCAACACCAAAAATTACATAGAGAAAAGAAAAAAGGGGGAAGAGAGAGGGCTTTGAAGTTTGAATTAAAGCAGTAACAGTAAGTGCATATGTGAGTGTGTATGTTAAGGACGGAGAAAAGTAATAAGGAAAGAGAGGACATCATCGGAGAGAAACGTCACGAGGGTTTCGACCATAACATTACAAAATATAAAATAAATGCTACACAGTAGAGTAGAGACTGTTGAATCTTGGAAATCCAACTTCATTGTATGCATGTTCATTGTTTCTTACTTACCCGACTCTTGCCTCTTTTGTTTTTTTCAACCCCCTTTCGTCTTTTTCAAAAGTTAAAACCCCAACCTCTTTCTACTGTCTGTTTGACAATTGATGCCAAAAATGTGGTGTTTTGCATTCTAATATTTAGATTAAAATCTAACTTAAGTTTTAATAACTTTGAAAATTGATTCTTACTTTATAAGAAATATTTATTTAAATTCTAAATTAATAAAGTCTTAAATTTTTTTAAGAATTTGGTTAAAAATATTTATGTAACTTTTTCAATAGTATGTAATTTCAATTTACAAATCATCGCCTCTGTTGTCCTTTCATTCACAAATATAAACTAATAAACCTAATGTCTTCCTTTTCTTTAAGGATAAAAATATATTCTTTTAATTCAAATTGTATGCTAAAAATAATTACATCATTTGACAAAAGGATAAGCTTAACTAGATAGGAACTCCTTTAAAGTCAAGCTTGACATTAGTGCACTAGACCATGTAATTCTTAATGGGGCATTTGCATTGGGGATGCACAAAAAGAGTAAAATGAGTTTGGACAATGATCCAAGATATGAAAGAATATTTCGAGATTATATCGTGATATGATCGTAGTAAGAAACATTATAAAGGAATGAAAGAAAGCAAGTGTTGCATAACTGCCAGCCTAGAAAGTTTCCAGATGTCCAGCAAACATTTCAAGCCAAATTAAGTGGCATAAGTCCATTATTCCTCCATTCATGACAGGGCTAAGAAGAGGCCAAAGGTTGGCAAAAACACACTCATTGTCGTACATAGTGTTGTAAGAAAAGTAGTGAGAAATGTGAAGAGTTCATCTAACACATATTTATTCTCTCAAGAGCATACATCAAACCTAGCACTTTGTGTGTGTTCTAACCATTCTTCCTAAAAGGTTTCAGGCTTTGCTCTTCATGTGGATATCATTCGAGACGTCCTCTTTTGGTTGTTGTAGTTTACTACAGCCCGAAGAGGTGAAGACAAAGAAGAACGAAAGGAGTTAGTAAGGTACACATGTTAAGTTTTTTTATTACATCAAATGGCACATGTATAATTCTGTATTTTCTGGGTTTCGTTTTATTTTATGTTGTGTATTTTCTGATATGTGATGCATAATCGAAACCTAACAGTGGTATCATAACCATCTTGTGCCTATTAGATATAGTTTCCATTACATGTGCAATAGGATTGCATGGTTGTGACAACAGTAAGCCTGTTCTAAGAAAATTGGACATTCAATTATGAAAATTTGTTTTCACTATTTTCTTTCACTGATCTGCTCATGACATGCTTGTAGATGGTTTTAGTGATTGAAAATTGATTTCAGTGTGATTGAATTATTCATTATTGAATTTCTAACAATATGCTAGAAAATTGTTTTATGCTAAACATATGTTAATGGTTGGCTAAACTGATAAGGTTTAACATGTTTTTCCATAGAATTTGATTCTAGAAATTTTTATGTAAACATATTTAGAATGTATTTATGCCTCTGGAATTTTCCAGAATTTATTACAAGTGTTTTAATAAATTTTCAATTAGTAATCAGATCTGGCCAGTTTTGAACAAATTGATGGATCTCTTTTGTTTGATAATTTTGTATGTTTATGTTTTGGTTACAGAACCTTAACAAATATTTTTGTAAGGCCCTAAATTACACTTTAGTTGGAATGATACATATCCATGAAAGTAAATGAGATAGGTGTTAAAATTGTTATATGAATTGAATGTGAATTGTATATGTTTTGAATTTCTGGTTTAATAAATCATACTTAGTGACTTGGAATTAATTGTTACCATTAGAGAATTGAGGTATTAAAATGTACATTTGGACAAGGAAAATGTCAAATGTCAAGTGTAAGATAAGTTAGTATATGGAAAATTGGATGACTGAGCCCATGAGTTAGTGACCTTTGGCATAGCTAATGCATTGACATTTGGCAGCATTGGTTGAGTGACAAATGGCCTAATTGAGTTATGGCATTTGGCAGCATGATAAGAAGACAAATGGCACACTCCTATGTTTGCCATGTAGGTCACCCCATAGAGGGACATGTTTCCCTTCAAAGTTAGGACACCTTGCAAAGCAAGAGCTGAATCACTCCAGCCCATTTGGTGTTTCTACTGCCTTCTCACTACTCTCACCATCGAAAACTCTCACACCCTCTTAACTTCTGGAATGTTTGCTTGATTTTAAATCATCATCATTTGGAATCTTTACAAGATGCTACATTAACAAAGCTAGATCTTGTTATCTTATATGTTGCCTTTTTGGTGTTAAAATTTACACCTTGATCTTAGATGTGTGTTGGTTACTTGGAAAGGCTAGATTAGCTGATTCTTTGAAGTTGGAATTTGAAGTTAAATAAGTAAGGGAATTCTAAACTTGATAGCATGTATTATTACAAGTTTTGTGATGATTGAATTGGAATGAAATATGTGTTGAATTGATAATACAATGAGATATGGAATATGATGCTTGTTTGATAGGTTTTGCTATAGATTTTGTTGCATGATAAACAAAGGTTTGTGAGCTGATAATTAAGCAATTTTGAGTTGAAATTAGATATGAAATTGATGATTGGCATGTAATTAAAATATACTTGAAGCATGATTTAAGGATTGTCATGTTGGTATTTTGAAGTTTAGAGAGAAGATGCTTAGATCTGGAATTCACAAGAAAATAGGTCACGATCATAGAACTTATCCCACGATCGTGAGCAGATCATTAGCTTCTGTCAAGATCACAGGAATGCAACCCATGATCGTAAACAAGGCCTTTACATGGTAATCTTTGTTTTAGGTAATTGTTGAACTATATTAGGATAATATACCTTACATTGGTATAATTGAAGTTGATTCGGGATTCTAATGAACCTAGTTTAACGTAAGATTAGTTGGTTAAAGGTTAAATACGATTTGGATTGTTAACTGAGGTAATAATTTGAGGAAGGTATTTTTGATATCAAAGTGTCTTAATTGGAACTTATAAGTTATTAAAGAAATGAAGTACACTTATGAACACAAATGTGATTTATATGATATAAATGATGTGTCAATTATGAATGTTTGTGAATTGGGAACTAAGGTGAGTACATGTGAAATGTAATTACTTAATGTATCCATTGGTGCATCATTGCAAATGCTTATGTTTATAAGGCATGTTGAGTTTGATCAACTGTGAATGAATATGTTCAAGTTAAGCAAAATGGAATAAAGTCATATGTTTTGCAATATAACTTTTACTTGAGGATTCTGATATGTAAAATGTTTTGTTTTAAAACCACCAAGTCCTAGTTGTAGGTAAATAGGCATGCCTAGAAGAGTCAATAGCTACTTCTGTAACTTGACACTATGGTGTCCCCTGATTATTGAAACTACAGTGTCCCTTGATTATTGACACTACAATGTCCTCTAATTTTGAGACATAAGTCTCTTCTGTTATGTGATACCAATCATGGTATCTTCTGTTCTAGTCCCGTTATCCACTTCTGTAAAATGAATTAGCAGGCTAATCTGCTTGTGTTTTGATATATGATCCGCTCTGATGATAGTTAAGTTCTATTCTAAAACAACATAAGTTTTGAATTGATACAAGACATGTCCTGATCTAATACAAGTTATATTATGATCTGAAAGTATTATATCATGTTTTGTTACTTGTACATTCTGTTATGATATGTAAATGTTTTATTCTGTATTGATGAACCATATTGTTCTAATACACATAATGTTTGGATGACTCTTTAATATGAACAAGTAAAGATTGCTTGTGATATGATCTGATTTTGTACATGTGAATGCTAAATGACTGTTAGAGACAGTCACCAGTTTATATCTTTTTTAGTTGTTCCCCACTAAGCTATATGCTTAGCACAGTGGTTTTATGTTGGGACCCGATCCGGAGACCGGACCCCAATTGAAAAACGGAACGAACGAAAGCGAAATCGATCGTGAGGAACACAAGGCGGAAGCAAAATCATAGGCGAAACAACACATCGGATCAAATCGAATTGAAATC
>JANIJH010000004.1:41998986-42010405 GCA_024520975.1 Erythroxylum areolatum
GGACCCAGAAGAATACCCCGTTAGGCAACGGGCGTATAGCATCCGCTTGTGAGTGAGAGAAGTGGTCGGGATCAGTTCGCGTCTGCATTAATGTCTAATAGAATTTGTATTTCTCTGAATTTTTTTGTATTAATGATTAGGTCAATTTGTAAAGTCAACAGACGGAAATAAATGGTATTTATGAAAAGCGCCCTTGTGGCCATTGGAATTACCGGTGATTATGTTCATTAATGATTTTCCGCTAATGTATGCTTATGTTTTAAAAAAAAATTATACTGAGCTTTGACTGAGTGTTGTAGCACACCACCCTCACAGGGCACGAACTCGAATATCACCATCGATGTCGGGTTCGGGTCATGCGGGAGTGGGGTGTTACAACAATTATTCCTTTAGTTATTACAATTCCATCCATTAACTTTGTGAAAACTTGTCTATGGTGTTTTAATTGAATTTTTCAACTTAACCATTGTATCAACATTGGAAAAAAAATTAAATTAGACATAATTAGAGATGTCTCTATCAAAATCAATATTTTATTACAACTCTTTAAATATTCAATAGCACTCTCTAGTGAGAATGGTTAGCAATCTTGAGCAAATTCATCTTTTTAACCAGATTAGTTTAATGCATGAAACTTTACATTATGCTTTTTTGTTTCTTTTTGATGATTCCAAAAAGAAGGGGAGAAAGTTTGGTGATATTATATTTAGTGTGATAACATTTAGGGGGAGTACTGAAATTTAGGGGGACTGATTGTTTTTTCATTTTTGTATTTCTTGCATGTCATATGATATGCTTGAATAAATTGAAGTTATCATCTATAAATATTCCTTTGATTTGGAGTATCTCTTTTGTTCTTGATATTGAATTATGCTCTTTGATAAATTATTATTTGACTATATTTATATACCCATATTTAATGTGATTTGCTTTTTATTTAATAGTTTTATAGTATTTTTAATACTTAATTCGCTTCAAGAACATAAATAGGTGATAATTGCCTTCCTGGACTAAAAGGAGAAGCATTCAGATGAAATTGTGGCATGGAATGAAGATTTGAAGCAACTTGAAGATATATGACCATATACAATGATTGTGTAAGTCTCTATAAACATGTGAAGATTTGAAGAATTTTGTTCTATTCATGTGAAGTCACATGCCTGTGTATGACAATATACATGATCATGTTTGTTGCCAATGTATGTAGCACCCCCTTACCTTAGGGTACATACCGGAACACCCTGAGGATATTCCAATACATAACCTATGATAATGATGTACTAAGTTCAATCACAACATTCACATAACATGGCATCATCTATCTTTATTCTCTTATAAACATCATAAGGAAAGTCACCATATTTTAAAATCAAATTTTTGCTTATTTCATTTCATAAAACCGAATGTCTACAATGTATCTTTCAACATTCACACTTATACAACCCATAGCCTAATACAAAAAGTATTACATGAAAGAGGAAATATACAAAATCCATCTAATCTGTCTATATCCAGCTGACCTACCTTTGAGCTATTTCTTCTTGTTCCCAAAAGTAAAAGTGTTCCTCGGTAGCTAAAGTTATCCCTTGGTCCTAAAAAGTCAACGTCGCTATTTTGGTAAGTTTTGCAGACTCAATGAGGTAACTATCATCAATGGTTCACTTAATTCATGCATCACATCAATACACGTAACATATTATTCACATCTTTTTGCATATTCATAAAATATCACATTTCACTTTCAGAACAATCATCATAATCCTTTCATTCATATACAATACATATCTCAAGTATTAATGCAATGCATGTGAGACTTACTTTCATTTATTATTGTCGTTGTGACTGCGTGCCTTTTTACTAGCTCATATCCCTTAGTAAATACCGAGCTGTGTCAAATTATGTTCCATATCCCTTAGTGGATACTGAGTACATTTATAACTGAGCCTGAGGCTCTAATCACAATTCGAGCTTTAAGCTCTTTATCCTGGTGACTCTGGTCACAACTTCCTTTATCTTACATGTATTCATGTATTGAATGTTTAACATAACATATTCTCAGTCAATCACATGATTACACATTCATATTTAGATCACATTTATCATTGGACCTTAGTCCGACATTCAATAGAATTGTTAAGCAACATTTATTTCATCACATTCACATAGAAGGAACACTTTAATAACTCATTCATACACCATAATCATCGGACCTTCATTGTCTGGAATCAACACAAGCAATTCACATTCATTCAATAACTCAAACATAATATAAAGTAAACAAGTAATTGGATGAGACCGTCTAGCTTACTCATAGGTCACTCTCGAAGTTAATGCCTAAAAGTTTTGGCAACATTTAGAGGTTGAAGTTCCAATTGCTTCTCTATAACAGGCAATATGCACATATCACAATTTGCACAATTATAAGTGTTTAATAATGTACATGTATGTAAATGAAATATTCACAATGCATGTTTATGACACTCCTGGGTATTTTTCCATTGTCCTCGTCACATAATCAATCATATATCAAAACTCATCTAAGTATAATTTGTACTTAGGTTTATATCTCAATAAAACCATTAAAATCACAATTCATATCACATTGAATCACTTTCAGTTTTTTCCAAAAACGAACTTTTGGGTCTACTATTCTTGATCATTTATACAATGAAAATGAGGTAATTTGCTCTTCTAGAAAAATGTTCCCTATCTCTTAAGTTTTTAATGACACCAAGAGTGTTTAAATTGATTCAAAAATCTGAAAGTTATACCTTAATGTTTTTGGACTGTTCTTATACTGAAATAGTATATACTATACTCAATTTTCATCCAAAAATTGAAAGTCTTAGAGACTGAATCAAAATTCGACTTCTTCAAATAATTTGTATCCCTATGTCTCTAGTTTACTCCAAATCACAAATCATCTCATTTAGATGAGTATAGAACAAGATATTGTTAAAATACCGAAACCTATTCAATGAAATCGTCCTAGTTATTATATTCCAAAATAGTCAAAATTTTCATCTTTTCATCAATCAATCCATTTCAGATGGTGGTAAAGATGAAGAATAATGTTTTATGAATCTATTGATTCAAGTCTCATATCAATTGGATGTCTAGAGAGGAAGATACAGCCAAAAGATCAAAGGATGTTTGAAAAAATAAACTCCCTTTAATAAACATCAGAGTCGTAATCGTGCTCATAAATTATTCAAAAGTTGCAATCACGGTTCTGATTTTAATCTAAAGAAGCACAATCGTGACTCTCCTCCTTCTTTCGAAACCCAATTTTTTTCTTCTCCTGTTTCATTCCTTCAAAAACCACTTCTCTAAATCGTCTGTCTCCATTTTCAACTTCTAAGCAACCCAATATATTCAAAACATATCAAAAATCAAGAATTTACATCAATGTTAAAAACCAGAAAATAACTCATTCACTTCTGCGTTTTTCTAACTTTCACTACTATAATTTTTTCATCTGTGTACATTTTCCATTTTCTCTTCATTTTTCAACTCTCATTATACTCTAACATTCATAAAAAACTCCAATCTTTCTTAAACAAGTATCTAAAATCCATGTTTAAACCAAATCACCAAAACATAAAATGATCATTCATGCATTTCTTTCCTTCTCTACGTTTTCTTTTTTTTTTACTGCATCTTTCATTTTTCTGTTTTCTCCCATTGCTTCTCTAAATATCATTTTATTCATTCATTCACATCTCTAACATCACCATACAACTATTCTTCAACTCTAAATTCGTTCTTTTGTTCATCTCTAAAAATGCTCAAAATTCATGTATATGCATATATATATATAGTGAAAATAGAGTCATCACTTCTTTCTTCTTCAAAAAGTTCCTGCACCTAGTTATACACATTTTCTATGTTCTATCAACTCCAAAAATCATTTCTATACTAACATATAACGCAATGATCATCAAATCCAAAAAATCAACAATCCACATCTCCATACTATATTCACAGTGAATATGAGAAATGTCCATTTTTCTCTTATTCATGACATGACAACAAACCACCATTTTTGTTTCATAAAACAACAACTCTAAAGGATTTACACAATGTTTACTTGATATAGCTCCAAAATCTGCAAAATCTAAAGAATCCCTAAACTTCATGCAACGCACGTACACCTTGTAAAAGTTAGCAAGCTTCGATTTTTCTTAAGGTTAATGAAAGAAAATAGCAAAGTTGAAGTGGAAATGAACAAATAAAACAAGGTATGGCTTTAGTAAAGGTTTGATGAAAAACTTTGTGTAAAAGAGGAAATTTGAAGAAGCAGACTACGAAAAAGGATATGAAGATGAAAACACTGTGTACTTAGTCTTCCAAGTTACAAGAACTTGACTTGGTCTTTCAAAAGTAATCTAAACATTAAAACTAAACTAGACAAGTGACACTTGTCACTCATCTATCCTCTAAGGCATAACTAAGTTCCTATTGTAGTAACCACTTACTCCCATCTTTTTGCTCCAATTGTCACTAATTTACAACATCAATAACTCACAATTTCTAAATTCATCTCCAAATTTTCAAAGTCATTTTTTAAAAAAATCTCCAATATCATTTGTTTTCTTATTTCTATTTTCATCCATCAATTTACTTGTCACATAGCATTTTTCCTAATCTAATAATAATATTCAACATTTTTGGAAATTATTCCTAAAATTTACCAAAATTTAAAATTAACAAATACACTAACCAATTAAATTGTCAATACAACAAATTCACAATTCTCAATAGTATCACATCATAATTCAATTATACCCGGAATTATCCATGAATGTATGAACAATTATTTTCATATGCCAAAAGTTCATTATTTACGTGTATGTGTATATCATACTATGCATGAGCATGAAATGTGTTTTCTAATCTCTCAATAATCTTTCATATTTACTATTTTAACCTCCCCTTAGGTAACGAGATGTCACAATGTAAGTCTCCATATTCTCATAAAATTGCAAATTTAGGTGTTTTTAGAAATACATGGTCACTTACATGCCTGCGTATGTTAACATATATCCCAGAAACCCTAGTTTTTACTATAAAAGGATGCAAATGAAGGGAAAATAAGGTGAGTTGAGTTTTTAAGAGATTTTAACTCGTATGAAACAGAGAGAGGTGACAATGTTGATCAAGGGATGAGGAAAGGAGAAGAATATGTTAAAAGATCTGATAAATAACAACATCCAATCGAGTTTTATAAGAATATCCAATAAGAAAAGGAAATTTAGAATTATAATTTCTTTGTTTTCTATTAGCTTTTTTGTATGTTTATCTTTGGTTTTATTTTCTATAAGTATGAACTAAATTTGTTTAGTGCCTAGGTGTGATGAACCATAAGTTGTGAAAATAATATGATTTGATCTTTTGTTTAATGCAATTTTATCAATTGGTTTATTATGATTCAATTATGCATTTTATTCTTGTTCTAATAAATCTGAAATATTAGTTCATGATTTGATTTCATATGATTGAGATTGAGAAATACTTTTGTATGAATAGATCCACCATAATTAGAAGGAGTTGCATGCAAACCTAGAGATAGCTCGACATAAATTCTTTAGATTATGGTCAAAACTAATAGGGAAATTCATAAATAGATAATACAATCCTAAGGATTTTAACTAGAAAGATTTCTAGTAATCCACCAATGGATTAGTTATTAATAATCTTGAGAAGGATATTAACATAAGAAAGGAGTTTCTACGGTCTAATAATCAGTAATATAATTGCATGATAAATAGTTAATATTTAAGGATTCTTATAGGGATTTATCACTTAAGTACTATTATTTGATATTGAATTTTCTTAATAATTTCCTTGTTTTGAGTTTAGTATTATTTAAATCTTAGTTTATTTTTTAGTTTAATTTTAAATTAAATCCATAATTTGATTCAATAGTTAGATAATAGAAAAAGGTTAATTACTAATATTTATAATCCTTGTGAGATCAACCCGTATTTTCCTATTTTAGCTACTACTATATCGTGCACATGTAGTTTTTATCGTTGATAATTTCTTATAAGCATAGAAAGCAATCAATCACTCTTCATAGTGAATAATGTTTTATGCATGAATTAAGGTGAGCTAATCACTATCTTGAATTATATTTTTTGTTCTTAACTCCATTATTGTTCTCTAATATTACATTATCAAAAAGGGGAAAATTGTAGAATCAAAGGAGGTTCCAATTGATATTTTGATAATAAAAAAAGCATACTTACTACTAATGTGTTTATTATTTTAATGTAAAGAAATATTAGAACGAAATAAAGTCATAAACTCAAGAAGATAGTGTATGAAGTTAATAAAGGCAGGTTGAAGTTTGTAACTAATGAAATGAAGATCAAAACAAGAGCAAAAGAAGATTAAGGCTCATTAAGTTTATTTCACATCTTGTGTTATTAGTTGTAAGCTCACTTTGTTAATTTGATGATCCAAAAAGCTTACTATGCATAATCATTGCGTCTTACTTCATTGCATGAATCTTTATATTCATCAAGAGGTATTGAAACTTTTGATTTTAATATAAAATCCTCTTGATCTTTTAAATATTCTTTGGGAAACATTTTGGGAAGTGCTTAATCATATTTGGATTAAACCAATAGGTTTTAAGGATTTAAAGTTGCTAAAATTATGTTTTAAGGTGATTGATCAACCTATATTGGTTATTGGTTGGCCTACTGGGTTAGTGGTTGACCTATATAGGTTAAAGTTGTTAAATATTATCTTATAAGAATTTGTGGCAATATTGGTTGATGCGTTGACCTATATAGTGTAATGGTTAATTAATGTTCCAATGGGTAGTGAATCTAGTGCTGTAAATACATACTAGTCGATTAGTATGCTATATTGGCCGATCAGTGCATTATATGTAACTATTTTGGGGCCCAAAGCACTATCAATAGGTGTTTTCTTATTGGTTCTAATGTTAAGAAGTTTTTGGGTGTTGTATACAGATGTTTCAAAGAGTTTTTTCAATCATTTAAGTATCATTGTGTTGTTTTTACATGAGTGAGTCATTTTAGAGTTATCAAGTGATAAAGTGAGACATTTTTTAGTTGTAATACTTTGTTGGAGTGTTGAAAATTGTACTTGGGGGTGATCCAATCTATGTTAAGGTTTTTATTCACCTTGGAAGAAGATTGTAAGAAATGTTTCTCTTTACTATGAAAGATTGTACAAAGGTTGTTCTTCACCCTAAAAGAAGAATTATAATGAAATTTCAAGAAGAGTCTTAGGAGTGGACATAGACAAGGGTTGTTTGTTGAACCACTGTGAATCGATTTGCACTCTCTCTTCCCCATCCTCTTTACTTTATTGCTCAATTATTTAATTAATTTATATTAAGCAATTTTTTCATCCTTGATTATATTGATTGTTGTTAATTAAGCATATTGATTAGAAAAGCTGTTAAATTTTGTAAATACCCAATTCACCCTCCCTCTTGGGGGTCATAGGGGTCCAATAATTAAATCACACAGACATACAACGTGTGGTCGTTGGTAAGTACTATATGGATGAAATAGTTATGGGATTGTTTATTTCTATGAAACGTCATTCCATAAGCAAGAATGAAAGATCTCTACAAACTAGGGATTCAGTGTTAAGAGAGAATGATCCAAAGAAAAAATATATATGTGACAAGTTATGATAGCACTTCCATTAGGTGTACTTAGTTAACTCTTAGTATTAAGGTGGAGCTCTTTCTTTTATTTTTTATTAGATCTCTTTATCGTGAAAGTTTTTAGTTGCTTACTTTGTTTCTTTTCCTTTTATAGAAAGATGTCTCTATCTTCGTTAGATTCTAATAAGACAAGTCCTCCTTTTAACTCACCTTCAAATCTTCCTTTCTCTCGAGCAAACCATACACTATCTCAGGCTCTCTCTTCAAACCTCAAGCCTTCTTTTTTAGACTCCTTGAACTTGCTTTAACCAACTTAACCATCTCCTTCACCTTAATCTGCTTCCTTGACACATTGCCTCACTATTAGGGGTGCTCCTCTACTTTATAGTGTTATTCCCCACCATAGTACTTGATACCCTTTTAATCCGGAGATAGTGATTTTATTTTTAATGTGATGGTATAAGAATCTAAATCATTTGATTCATGACAATAAACTTCATAGATTCAAAACGTTATAGAATATCACTTAATATATATATTTATTTGTCTTCAATATTTTGTAAATGTCTACGTAAGTCTCTAACATTAACTTCAGTACTAATTTACTTCCTAAAACTATTAAAGCAGTGTTGATTATACCCAAAATAATGTGCAAAGTAATATTAGAAATAATGGTAGAAAGTCACTTGAATCTTTTGTAAAATATTGAAGTGCAATTCACGTATTTAATCAATTTTTTAAAAAATCTTTTTTAAAATTAGGTCAGCCCAGCGACTTTAGATTTTAGATTAAGTGCCTGTTTGGATGAGCTTATGTCAGTAGAGCTTTTGTCAGTAGAGTTTTTCTGAAAAGAGCTTGTCTGAAAAGTCAGTTGACTATTTGGCTGTCAATTTAAAAAATAGTTTTTTAAAAAGAGCTTCATACAGTAGATTGTTTGATAGCATAAAAATAAAAAGCACTTTTATTAATTCTAACTAACTTAAATTTACTCCTTTTAGAAGATAGGTCCAGGCAGCCTTTCCCGAGACATCTAGTGTAATTTTCTTCGTTGATTGTTCCCATTTTCATTAAAAAAAGTCCGATCAACTCAAACTCGAACAAGACAGTGCGTGAGTCCGGTCGGTTGTGACAAATGGCTTATTGCCACGTCTTGGAAAGGAAGGTAATTGGCAATTTCTGGCTTCTGCAAAACTTAGTTTGGACTTTTCGGACAAAAGAGCTTTCAGTTCAATTCACTTTCTAGATATAACGTAGACATATTGACAAGTTCTCATCTCGCTCCATGTGGCTTCACGAAGATCTCAATTTCTACACTTTCATCTAATAGTCTCTCATTGACCTGTCTTCCTCCTTTTGACGGGTAGCTCTGCAACTACTCAAAATCTCTGCTTGTGAACATCACTTTCTGATCAACAAAAGATCCATTTTTTATTCCATTTTTCAAGCGTTTATGCTTAAAATTCATGGGCGGTTAAATCTAAATCGTGAAACATTGTTTTCAGTACAAGGATTGTTAAATAAACCAGATACAAGGTGAGATCTAGAGATTTATTAGATCCAAAAGTAAATATCGCAAACAAAAGAAGATGGGTAACGCAGACGTCAAACGAAGGTCTGCGTATTAAACGCAGACCCAAATAAATGCAGAGAGGAAGGTAACGTTGACACCCAACAGCAAATAATATTTCAACAAACCTGTGAGTATGGTGTCGTCAGAAAGATGATATGTGAGTGATTAGAGAAATGAGAGTTGTGAGTATGTGAGAACAGAAGAAAGCCAAAGAAAGAAAGAGGCGTCTCAAATTTTTGATATATACATAAGTGACGCGATTTTGTCTATCTGAAGAAACTGAAATTTAGAGCTTTTCTAAAATTTGGAGCTTTTACGAAAAGTTACAAATTTTAGCTTATAGAAAAGTTACATTTTAATTTTTTTTAAATTATTTCCACTTTAAAAATATTTTTGAAAAGTTTTAGTTTCTAGAAAAATTACATTTTAACTTTTTAAAAAACTATTTCTACTTTAAAATTTTTTTTTAAAAAGCTATTTCTACTTTAAAAAATTTTTTTAAAAAGTGTTCGATTGAGAAGAAGCCAGATAAATCCGACTTAGTTGATAAAATCACTACAGACATGCAAACCAAAACAACAGAAGCGAAGATGATTACTCCATATATTGCACTCAACGTCGCCAAGTTTATCAGATCAACATCACGCCCTCATTTCCGGCCCCATCGCAAAAAAAGAAATGCCAACGGCAATACTTCTGCCTCACCTCAAAATCTATCTCACAATCTCAACCACAAAGACTGGCTTTCTCCTAATCAAGTTCTCGAAATCTTCCAAAGCATTCAAGACCCATGTTCTGTGATTTTCCTTTGGAATCAGTATACTGCAAGAAAAGACTACAAGCCCAACGAAGCTATATACACTATTGTCATAAACAAGCTTGGACAGGCCAAGAATTTCGACGCCATTGATAATATCATGGGGAGGATTAAACATGAAAGGAGATGTCGTCCTTTATCCGACCACTTCTTTTACAATGTTATCAAGATTTATGGGAACGTAGGTAGCCGGATCAAGAGAGCGATCGATACCCTTATTGACATGCCAAAGGCTTATAGATGTTGGCCAAGTGTGAAAACTTTTAATCTAGTGTTGAACATGCTCGTGTCAGCAAAGCTTTTTGATGTGGTTGATGAGGTATATGTGCAAGCCACGATGTTGGGTGTGGAGATCGACGCCTGTTGTCTTAATATTCTTATAAAAGGGCTGTGTGAAAATGGGGAGTTGGAGGCTGCACTCCATGTGCTCGAAGAATTTCCCAAGCAAAGGTGTAGGCCAAATGAGAGAACGTTGTCGACGCTAATGCATGGGTTTTGCAAGGGCGGGAAGGTTAAAGAGGCTTTTGGGTTGCTAGAGAGGATGGAAAGGGAAGGGGTTTATGCGGATACCGTTACTTTTAATGTGTTGATTATGGGGCTGAGGAAGCAAGGAAGAGTTGAGGAGGGAATGCAACTTTTGGAGACGATGAAGTCAAAAGGGTGCGAACCCAATGAGGGGTCTTATCAACAGGTTTTGCATGGTTTGCTTGATGTGGGCAGATTCTTGGATGCAAAGGAGTTTATGAGTGGGATGGTTAAGGAGGGATTTAATCCTAGTTTTGCATCTTATAAGAAACTCATTGATGGACTTTGCAATGAGAACAAGATAAGGGATGTTGATTGGGCTTTAAAGCTGATGGTTAAACAGGGTTTTATCCCGAAGATGGGGACTTGGAATCATGTTTTAGAGTGCGTCTTTTATGGGAAAGCGTAGGTCTAGTTGCTGATACATAATAACATTGCTGCTTACATCTTCATGCTCGTACTGAAACGTTGTTTGGTTGAATTGATACGAAGGGCACAACTTTTACGAAATGATCGATTCCCATATAACAGACAAACTATCTCGGACACTTTGGACTCTTCAGCCGAGATGCTTCACGATCAATTCCTGTATTTGCAGTGATATATAAAGTGATTATCCTTGCAATGGATTCATCATTTTGCAGGTGTTAAGGGTGTGATTGTATTTTGGAAGACTTGACTGCCGTTGGATCCTAATGTTGACCTACGAGCCATTGCTGCATCTTGTAATGGATTTGTTGGAGCTGATTTGGAAGCTCTATGTCGTGCGGCAACCATGTCGGCAGTCAAGTCTTCTGATGGAAATGTAGCTTCTTCTATACCTTGCTTAACAATGGAGGACTGGAAACATGCA
>JANIJH010000004.1:42010505-42024042 GCA_024520975.1 Erythroxylum areolatum
GGTTAGAAATATCACCTATTCGTAGAGTTCTTGTACATGGACCTCCAAGATGCTCTAAAACAACTATTGCTAAAGTTGCAGCTAATAGATCCCAAGCTTTGCTTTTTTTCTTGAAGTTTGATCTTCCTTTATTGCCTGAATAATAGTAAAAATGAATTTGGTGGTGTTATAGTAGAAAATGAATATCTTCTGTAGAGACATTTTTAGATGCTTCCTAGAGATTATTGTTATTTTGTTTCAAGAGTAGTCATATCTATAAATAATGCGTCACATCATTTGTGAGCTCTGAATTTTTGCAGTAGTAGGTGTGAATGCTTTCTCTTATTGAGTGATTCCTAAATCTGTCCCGTTGTCTTACTTCCTGCTTTATAATTTCCAGCAACATTAGGTTTGCAATTCTCTTTTCTCGTTGGAGCTAATCTTTTTGACTAATCTACCAAGATTTGGAATCCTAGCCCTAAATTCTGCCAACTCAATTAAATATATACTTAAATAGTTTTTATTTGTTTTATCAAAGTGTTGGGAAAATCTTTTATCTGTCCTAGATCAGATGGTATGCCACCTCATATGCACCTCTGCTGAAGATGAGAGCTAGAGTTCTTGTAGTTAGTTAAAATGGTGGCTGAAAAAGCCACGACTTGGTGGAATTGGTGTTCAAATAACAAGTAGACAAGAAATGGTTGTAAAAGTAGAATAAGTGATACACCGTTTTCCTAAACTTGAGTAAATCAACTACTAGATGGGGGCTGACGAATTAACTAATTTACGATCAATGTTTACTCGGTGAGTCCTACATATAGTCTATTCCAGAAATTTCTATATCTGGTGGAACCTTTATCTTTTCTTTGTAGATTCCTACTATTAAATTGAAGTGTTCTTTTGACTTCCCTCCAAGCTATTTTTGGTTATGTTAGAAGATTAAAATGCCACTTTACTGGATGGCTGAGGTTTATGCAATATGAATATTTCATCATTCTCTGGAAAAAGGAGAGTTTTAACTCATGAAATTCAATGTATATCAGTGCTGCAGATTTGTATTCAATGTACGTTGTATTCAAGGTGGTGCAGATTTGTATCAGTGGGTGTTTTGATTTATTGAACTAGACAGCGAGTGAACGTTATATAGGACTATATAGCGTCATTTTTTATACTACTTTAGTTAATCACGTATTTGCTATCTTGCTATCTCTATTAGCTTTTTCGAGCCTCCTAATAAGTCTACTATTGTCAACAAAAAAAAAAAAAACTCATCAATCTTTTTCTATTGCTTCACGTACTATCCCACCCATTTTGTCGTACGCGGCCTCTTTTATAAAGTAAAGCTTTTTTTTTTTGGGTGGTTATAACATATTTATTATTTAACCTGCTTCATTTTTTTAATCATCACATCTGCATGTAATTTTACTAAAAACCTCTATATTATAAAGATAAAATTACATATTATCAAACCTTCCCTGGTTTCGTTTTATTGCAAAATTTCATATTAAATGTGATAATGATATCGATGATGATCAAATTTACTTGTACATATTTTTTATTTTAACAAATTATTATACATATATATATATATATATATATATATATATGACATCAAGGCTAGATTTTTTATAAAAAGTATTATTTTATTAATTCAAAACTGTTAGTATGCTAGTATATTAATCCAAGTCCCAATTTTAAAAATATTATATAGTAAAAAAAATTAACTTATTGAGGCTTCAAATTTAATGTTTGTTACGATTGCATGACCTCGACCCATATCTGTTTAACATGGCTCTTCACAAGCGATGACAAGAACTGAGTTTTTCAGTGATGAAATCTATATAGCTTTTTACGGACACAAAACCTCAGCTTGATGATAAAGTACGTAGCAACATAGATGAACAATTTTGGATGGTCCATGGCGAGAGAAAATGTTCTTCGAAGAAGTTGAAAGTATACATGTTATTCCGCCAAAGAAAAATTAAGGAAATGCAGGGATCGAAACAAGAAGATAAAATCTATGGAAATCCATATGGATTAAGACAATTTTTGCAACCGCAGCTACTTGCAACCCAACTTCATTACTGAACCATTTCTCCATAGATAATGCATTCCCTCTTTCTATAGTTCACTAAAGGTTCTGATATGGATCAATGCACCAAATCTAAATTTTGATGTTAAAATAATCTGGATCAAAGTGATGTAATCTTACATATCCATCTTCTCCTCCGCTTGAGAAGCTACAAGTCACAAGTAAAATAATTAGCACGTCAGCTGACAAATTATGCAAGAATGAAACATATGACTGACAACAAGAAATTACAATAACCAAGAAAGATCCTAAATTTTGTTGTGCAAGTATTGACAAACTGCTGCATCATGTCGCTTGGCAACAATGATAACCTTATGCCCGTCATAGGTTTCACCATAGACTACAAAACACTCACAAAGACAACTTGAACAGATACAAGTAAGTCGGACAGAATGAAAGATGAATTGCTATGGAGGTTCCCACATTTCTGACCACCGAGAATGCATTAAATTACTTAAAAGAGAATACAGAAGTTTCAAAGGAAAAAAGAGACCACAGTAAACAGAAAAAAGCTGGAGCTGGCAATCAAAAAGACGTCTTAAAATCACCATGTAGTGATTTGTGTCGAATAAAAAACCAGTATCAGATTTCAGCAAGAATTGAGTGTGAGCATGCTACTAAGCAATATATTACTGAGTTGAAGTGCATGCTTTGGTAAAAATAAATTACGAATAGATTAGCCTATCATTCTTTAAGGATTTAGTTTCATGATCATTTTGGTAATCTCATTGACAAACCATGCAAACTTCCTCCCCTAACCCGTGTTTCCAACAAATTTTATCACACAGTACCATGAAATGGATTAAGTCCCAGTTCAATAGTCAGAATACAATCATCTTTGGCTAGCAATAATCATTTCTGCCTTCATGCAAACTCAGACCATAAAAGTTCATATATAACTAACTAAAATGTATTCAAAAAATTAAAAAAGGACTGTAACGTGTGACATATACATAGGTATTGAGATGGCCCCACACCAGATATCTAAATCTTTATTTTGTTAACTTCTTTTAATCACAGCTCCATCAGACATATGTGAGCCACCTCACACTTTCACAACACCCAAGAAATTTCATAAACCAATTGCGATATTTTTCATGTTAGGAAACAAATTTGAACATAAGCCACTGAGGAAAAGAAAGAAAATTTAATTGGTGAAAGGGGAAAGAGAAAGGTTAATGGTGCCAACACAACCAGTTAATGAACTTCCATGTAGTACTACCATCCAGTTACTCAGTTAGACACATAAAACTGTAATCAGGTAAAGGAAATCTCAGTAAATTTTATCAGACAAAATATGCAAGGATCTTAGAATTATGTAGGCATAAAAAGATGTAAAGGCACAGAATAGTGCTCTAGAGAAGCTCAGATTAGGCATTAATTTGTTCAAAGCTAAAAATAACATAATCTGTTGGATAACAAACTTTAAAAAGTAGAAACTCTGCATCAGATCCTATCAACACCAGTACAAAATGTACAGGGGCATAGAAGCAGGAGATTTACCTTTTTCCATCGGGATTGAAAGCCAAAGCATTTATGGGTCCAAAATGCCCTTTCACACCTCCAATTTCCTCTTGTAGTATCTGAGCATAAAAAGCCCACAAAAACAAATCAAAAGGTGTCCAAACAATCGACTTTCCAAAAACATAGAAATAAACAGTGATAAGTTTAAGTTAACCTTGTCGTAGAATTTTGCTTCAAACTTTCCAGCACGATGATCTGTTGTAGTGACAGCTGATGCATCCTGACCACCTCCAAGCACAACCTGTATAGCACAGCAGTCAAGATCTTGAAAAATTAAGTATAAAACTTATACACACATCGCCATATTGATCAGCTATATCAAATTTTATAGGGAAAATTCGCTTCCTGACCCAAACTGATTTGGAAAATCCATCAATAAGTCCATGCTACAATAAAGGGATTCAAAACTAATGACATGCTTCCCTCCTATTAAAGTGGCTATCTATAGCCTAGAACTTGGGCACTCTAATCACTGAATCATGATACCTTATCAACAAAATATTGGGGCAAATAATTTATATTTAACACAATGAAAACAGTAACAGGTAGCCACAATGAAAATGAGCAGGAATAAAATTAAACTAAAATGGCTAAGCACATCCAAGAAAGGGATCACATTAAAACCCTGTAACAAAAAAACAATAAGATGCTTATTGTACAGATACTCAGGATGATTCCAAATAATTTATCCATACATGATCCAGAAGTGGCGACATTGCAACAGCATTGACTGGACGCTCTGTCACATATGTCTTGATAAGAGTCAATGATCTTGTGTCCCAAAGCTAAAAATTGCACAAAGACAAGTGCATCAGGTTATACGCATCAGTTGAAAATAAAAATTGAGGCAAAAGATCAAGAAGAATGACAGCCTCCCACCTTAGCAGATTTATCTACAGAGCCAGTAATAAAGTGGGAACCATCAGTAGATTTTGTAAGAGAGGTTATTGGCCTCTTGTGTCCAATTTCACGATCAGATTCTTTCAGCAGTGTTCCAGTCTGCAAGTTTAAAACAATAGCCTGACTGAACTTCTAACTTTGAGATCCATAATATAAATATAACTCACAGAGCTGACCAAAGTATAAGAATCAGGTTCCCAAACGGCATGAACAAAAAAGTTAAATACTTGGGAAAACATCTTTTGAATGTTTTTTAAACCAAGAGAAAATTAAGAAAATGGGACAACAAGGGCTTCCACTTAGTTTTCAATGTTCTAAACAGAGAAATGACACTTTTTGACAACAAACTCTTTCTTCTCTTTCACATAGATACTACAGGTTTCTTTAAAGCAAATTGAACCCCGTTCAGATCTCCAAATATATTTTACAACTATGGTCTACTTCCTTAATGAGTTAGGATTATTAAAACCAGAAAAAGGAAAGAATATTGTTTCCTTAAGACAGTTACACTGAAAATTGGTAAGCAAATAGATCTTTTATTTTGTGATGGAAATAAAAACAAAGTTATCATGAACAATGCAAGGGCTAAATCAATAAACTTCTATCTTTCTCTTGAATATTCTTCCTCTAAATATTGACTTTGAATCAAATCTCAATTAACAAAATTTGAACTTTTTCACTCCTCCAATCGATTTCATCTTCTAGTTCTTGTAAGAAAAAATCCAACAGTATCTCCACATCTTTGGGCAAAGGAAACTGTTTGCAAAGCTCCTACTTAGATTAGAATTAGCCAAAGACTTTTCAAAGTCAGTCCAAAACAACCTAATGTAACTACCCATGGGAACCAAGATGAAAACTTGCCTCAGTATCCCATATACGAACTACAGCATCCTCTCCAGCACTTATGATAGTTTTGTTGAGAGGACCCCAAACAGCTCTGTTAATTCTTCCTTGAGGGCCTTTGAGGACAAGTACAGATTTACCAGACTCTACAAAATGACAAAAAAGCATCGCTTGATTTGGCATAAGTACATATTAATCAAATTTGGTAACCATTTGGACATTAAAATAAGGAGTGTGTAAGTCCCCAAATTTATAGAGAATTTGAAACAGGTGCACCTATAGACCTTGAAAAAAAAATGTTACATGAAAACCATAAATAAGTGAATAAAGCATGGTAATGGAAGCAACTAGAAAAGCTCAGAAAAAGAAAAAAAATCAACAATACAAATAAAATTTTAATTATTGCGTATCATAACGATAAAACAACCTTCCAAACAATAACTTATTTTTCTTTCATGTACAAATGCAAAACTGGGAATTGAAATTTCCAAATTTCTTGCAACATTGGAGCATCCATAATAGCATCAACAGATACATCGACATAAAAATAAATTCGAAATAGTGCAGCCAACAACATGAGCACAAGGTAATACAGTTGCCATTGGACATGGCTATTAATAATAAACAATATACACAACAAAACGCAATTGTAGAAAACATACGGTCTGCAGGATCTCTAGCAATGCGCTTAACATGAATGGCTGAAGACAATTCCATGAACGGGTCAGTAGTGATAAGAGCAAGCTTATCACCCACAGAAAAGTCCACAGACCGAGCAGGAGAATCGAAATTGAAAGTGTACAACTGATTCCCACTTTTAACGTTCCACAGCTTTGCTGTCTGATCCGCACTCCCCGTAATCAGCTGCAATGAATCTCCTGAAAAGGATTTTAAAAATTATTTATTCAAGATACATATAAAAAAAAGTAAACAATTCAACAAAAGAATTTAATGAGCTCCTATGAATTTCAGAGAAAAGAAAGAGAGTACTTGAGACATCGCAAGACCAGACAGCGCCGTTATGGCCGCGGAAAGTGCCCAAGCGCTCGCCGTTGTCAGCAAACCAGACGGTAGGGTTGTGGTCCTTGGCGCAGGAGAACAATAAATCACCTTCCCTGTTGTACTTGAGGAACGTCAATGGCCTTTCATGGCCTTTCATCAAAATCGGTCTCATTGTTGCAACAAGAAGAATAAGAAGAGGGAAGTGATGTGAGTTTTCAGCCGAAGAGAAGGAACCTATTAAGGGTTTTGGAAGGTTGGCACAGTCGTCACATAGTTTTGTAAAAATTTGATTTTGGGCTTTCAATTACAGATACTGCACTGACCCAATACACGATGTCCCACGCTGCTTTAAGATGACATAGTTTTAAATTTTCCATGATTCAAAAATCGTAGGGAATACAAATAGGTAAAAGATAATTTTTAAAATTTAAAGATTGATCAATATTAAATTATTATAAATAAGAAGTAAAAATTTTAAATTAGTTGGTTCAGTTTACTTTAATAATATTTATTGTAAAAAATGAATAAATTTATTAATTAATAAATTAATTTTCGTAAACTAATTACTTTTTACAAACCAAAATTAATTAATTAATTATATTCATCAAATTTTTAATTAAATTTTGATGGATAAAAATAAAATTTTTTAATTATATTTTAAATTTTTTAATTTTATTCAATCTTTGACTAATTTTATAATATTATAATACTTATTGAACTTTTTAAATTTTAAATTTCTTGTCTTATCAATTTAACATTAGATTTATTTTTAAAATATCAAAAAATACAAATTTTGAAAATTTTCATTACAAAATATTAAGAAAGGAAAAAATGTTTATTACAATAGAATGAAATCATCCATTTCTAACCAAATAACTTGACTTTTCACATTTGAAAGTTATCATCATTTAAAATTTTATAAACAACGTTTTTATATATGTAAGCAACTTTTGATTTCAAAGAAGAATTTTATGGAATAATCTCAAAACTATCAGTAACAATATCACTAAACCTTGGATGACTTGTGGGGATTTTAACTCAACCCTCTACATATTATAAGCTAGGGATCACTGCAATTTATGGAATTTCTCATAATAATTCAAAGATTATGTGGAAGAATTGGGGTAACAGATTTTAAACACATGGGACACACATTTACTTGGTCTAACATAAGAAAGATCATATTGGTACATCAAATAAGTTGGATCAAGCACTTGTTAATGACATTTGGCTGGATCAATTTTCCAACAACATTGCTAAGTTCAAAGATCTGCTATTCTTGAATCATTTAAGTTCAAAGATCCGGTATTCTCGAATCATACTCAAATTATAGTGGAGAACTTGTTCCACAAAGTTGTTAAACATTATCCCTTCAGGTTGAAGAACTATCTTATTAGTAAATCAACTTTCTTTGAGGCTTGCACGAAGGGAGCATATTACTCTTTTGTGGGCTTTTGTGGGGACTAAGAAGTTCAGTTACGTTCAAAAGTTGAAGGTAAGAAAATGAGCTTAAATTGTTAAACTCCTCAAAGGGATCCACTACATCTACTATAAACTCCACCATATTGGAACTTGAAGCTATTCAAACCAAGATTGCCTTTAATCCAAAAGATCTACTCTTATTGGCAAAGAAAAACTAGCACTTTCTAAATACATACAAGTTGTTAAAAACCACACCTCTCTACTTCAAAAAAGGGCTAGAGTGAGTTGGCTTAATGATGGTGACAATTACACAAGTTTCTTTTTCAACACTACACTTGCAAGGAAAAACCAAAACAAAATCTATTTAATCACTGTCAAAAATGGCTGAACACTTCTGAAAACACTAGGAAATTCAAGATAACGTTATAAGGTATTTTGTTTCTCTCTTTGCCAGCCTAGCTTTTTAGCTGTTTCACTCATTGATCTTGGTAAAGTCACTCTGAAACAAGTATCTCCTCTTAATTTTGATTTTTTTTAAAATACTAAACATATGGAAAATAATGAGATGAAGAATGTAGTTTTTGGTATGGATGGTATGAAGGCCTCAGGGCTTGATGGCATATCCCATGTTAGGGGCTAGGACCCTAGAATAGTGTAAATGAGAGTATACTGAGAAATTAGAAATGCATTTCATACATCATATGACATGACATGTGAATATTTATTTTTGGCTCATTAAAATAATTGTAGATGCACTCATTGATATTTTCAGGTATAATTGATTTATAAATGTGATTAAAATGTAAATTGTGGATTATTTGTATTGAAAATTTATTTGGAGAGTATTATGATTATTTTGAAATTTTTGGTAAATTTTAGGAAATTTATGAAAATTTGAGGAAATTTATGAAAAGTTAGGGTATATTAGCTATGAAAAATATGGAAATAAGAGATAAATGAACCAATTATAGTGTAACATGTGGCAGTCTTGTGTTAGGTGACAAGTGTATTACATGCAATAGTAATAAGTGGAGAGATTGTATACATGCACGTGGTTATGTTTAGGCTAAAACATAAATTATTGTAGCTATTGGTGTTTTCTTCACCGTATACATCAACACCAAAATTCTTTTTGTTTATCCATCATCAAATCAGCTAATTGCTTCTGGTTGTGTATTTAGCTTTGGATTCTGATATCAAAGTAAGAACTTCAATCCAAGTCTTGTGTTGTTAATCTTTATTTTCGTTATTTCCCATCCACCGATATGAGTTTTGTAAAAGATTTGTGTTGATAATGTTTTAGTGTGTAGAAATGGATACATGCACAGTTCAGTGATAATTAGTGGGTTTGAAAAGATGCAGAAAGTGTAAAAAAAATTAGAAAAAGAGTGAAAGTGCAGAAGACATGAAAATGTAGTAGTCAGAGAAAATAGAACAGAAAAATGCAGTAGTTAGAGAAAATAGAACGGAAAAATGCAGTAGTAAGAGAAAATAGAATAGAAAATGCAGTAGTGAGAGAAAGCAGAATATGATGAAATACGTATATGATTTCTGTTTTGATGTTTGTGTTTAATCTTGAATTTTGAGATATCTTGATAGGGAGCTAAATGTAAATGGAAGTAGAATATGTGGGAGAGTATAAGTTAGGAAGAAATGGTGTTTAGGAATAATGGATTATGTAGCATAAGAGAGGAAGTAGAAGGTGATGGTTTGCATGTCTGATTTTGGTTTTTGAAATGTGAATATGAACTAGAGTATTTTTACTACACATCCTTTATTCTTTTTATTATAACTTTTTCTCCTGACATCCAAATGACATGAGACTTGAACCAATAGACTCATAATACATTGTTCTTCATCTCCATGAAAATTTAAAGCCATCTGAATTCATTCTGGAAAGATTTGATTAATGGATTTAGGATGAAAATGAGGAAGTCTGCTGGAATATTATAAACTAGAATATTTTCATTGAACATGCTTCCGTATTTTGATTATATCTTGACCTGTAGATCTCTAAATGATTTTATTCTTAATTCAAATTGAACTAGAGACAAATGGCTACAAGGTTTTTAAAAAATTAAAATTTTAGTTCTGTCTCTAAGAATTTCAAAACTGGCTTGAAATTGAGTCTTAGCTTAGATTGTAACACGATCTGTGACAGAAATCATGTCCTGTTATTATCAATTAAACTGTATTGATGTAGGCCAAATCAAACAAAGGTGTCTTCATAAATTGTAGCTTATTTTCTTAGCTTTCAATTGGTATTAATTATGTAATTTTTGAATATTGGAATTGAGATATATGGGTTGTACAACTTTGAATGCATGATCATGCACTAGCCAAAATTTTAATTGTACTTAGTATGTAGTATTTTTAGCATAACTCATATAATAATGAATCAAATTATATGATCTTGGTGTTATTAGAAACTTGAGGCATAGGCGAACAATTGTCTAGAAGAAAGTGATATAGAAATACACCATTTTTCTTGTCCTATTGATCATGTAAAATAGACCCAAAAATCTGTGTTGATAAGAAAGTTGGAATAGCTAATGAGTGTATTTGACATATTTGGAGGACAATTGATCTTTGCATCAGTTTATTATAGAAGTATACTCGGGCATATGTCATTGAACATGCATGTTACATGATACATTTATAAAAATGCATATTCAGTTACATGAACAATGTGGTAATATGAAATTGTATTTGATTGCATATAGAAGAGTAAGAAGAGTGACCTCTTCTAGATATTGTCAAAACTTCAAGGCAATAAGTAAAAAGGGAGCAATCGTGAGTAACCTAATATGGTCTCACCTTGAATTATTTTGTTTATTACTGGATTGGATTTGATATTGATGAATATGTACTGAATTGTGTACTGAATTCCAGACATAAAATGTTCGAGGAGTTTTGATGCATGATTAAAACATTGGAAGTGCTACTTGAATGTGAATGAGATTGACTACATGGTTCTCAACTTAAATGTTTCATGCTGGACTTAGTCCGATAATTATTGTGAATAAGAACATGAATGCAAATGTAATTGATCAAATATGATGATTGAAATTGAGGAATACATTTCATTCTAATGTATGAAATATAAAGGTAGTTATGACTGATGTCGCCAGTGAAAAAGAGCTTAAAGCTCACATATTCGTGATTAGAGCCTAAGGCTCAATGTGTACAAAGAGCCCTGTATCCCCAACAGATGAGGGATAGTATGAAAGAGTCTGGTATCTATAACTGATACGAGACAGTGAAAAAGGCACATAGTCACAATAATGAAACAAATGAAATCAAGTCTCATAACATTGCATACACTTATGATCTAAATAAATTGAATGGTTGCAATGTTTTGAGAACTTGTGTATGAAATATGTGAAATATGTGATAATTTGTCAATGTGCATGTTCTGCAAAATTGTACTGAAGTGATGAAATGTTTGAATTTTGTTTTTGAAATATGATAAATGTGATTAGGTGTTATGTGATATTACTTAACAAAAATCATGTTGATGTGAATTACATGATAACATTTAACAAAAATCATGTTGATGTGAATTACATGATAACATGATTTGTTGTGTGTTGTACAACAAGAGCGAACCATCAAGGATGGTTACTATGTTGAGTTCATAAAACTCACCAAAATTGCAACATTGACAATTTTAGGATCGAGATAAAGCAACGACTTAGCTGCTAAGACTGCATTTTGGTACAAGTTATGACTCAAAGGTCGGTCAGCTGAGGATTAAAGATTAGTTTTTAGTTTTTGGTTTATTTCCTCATTTATGTAGCATACTTTGTAAACTAAACTGTGAGCTTTGATAGGTTGACAATGTATACATATGAATGATGCTACATTGTAAATTATGGTTTATGATATGAAATGAGGAAATTTTTGGACTTTAGATAATCAGTTATTTTTTTTATTTTACTTATGATGCCATATAGTAAAGTGAAGGTGAGATAGTTAACATGCCACTTCTGTCGGGCATGTGCATGTGTGATCGTAGAGCGCATGTATGTGTGTCGGACAAGAGTGGGGTGTTACATTAATGGTTATTTTTTCCAAAAATGATGGAACATTACTAGCAATTCTGTTAAAAATGCAATGATAAGTTTTACTCAAATGGAGTACTTCTTAAAGAGATTAATAAAACCTTCCTTTGCTTGATTCTAAAGGTTTTAATTCCTCTAATTTTAGAGATTTTAGACCTATAATATACACCAGTTTTCTTTATAAAATAATATCCAAAATCTTAGTTACTAGATTGAAAAAAGAAATAACCCCTCTAATCAGTAAGAACCAGGGTGCATATTTGAGTGACAGAAAAATTAGAGCCAATGTTCTCATAGTGTAAGAACTCTGAAAGGATTACTCTAGATCCAACTACTCTACTAAATGCACCATGAAAATTGATTTTCGCAAAGCTTTTGACAGTGTAAGTTGGGAATTTTATGGAAAATGCTAAAAGCTTATGGTTTTCTAGATGTCTTCATTCAATGGCTAAAGGAATGCATCTTATCAGCTACACCTTCAATGATGATTAATAGGAGTCCAACTAAGTTTTTCAAAGTTGCGAGAGGCCTTAGACAGAGAGATCTCCTATCCCCCTATCTCTGTATTCTTTGCATAGAGACTCTCAATTCAATCATTAAGCAAGAAGTGTAACTCAACTCCAAAATCAAGTATCATACAAAATGCAAAAAAATTGGTTTAACTAACCTTTGTTTGGTAGATGATCTCCTCTTATTTTGCAAGGCCAATTTGGATTCTATCCAAACATTTATCATAGCTCTTGACATTTTCAAATGGTTTTTTAGACTACAGATTAATCTAAACAAAAGTCACTACCTTATCTCCAAAAGTGCTAACACAATCGGAACCTTACAATGCAAAAGCTACTAGAATGCAATACACCTTGAATATATGCTAGACTTCCCACATATTCTTATACCAAGACATCATAAAATCAATTGAAAGGATGCTCAAGAACTTTCTATGGAGTCATTCGAATAACATAAAAGGAGCAACTAAAGTGAAATTGTTGGGCCCCGTTCTCCAAGCCCAACCAAGGTGTTGGACCCCGTTCCCTGAGCCCAACTATTTGATTTGAAAACAAAAAGCGTAAGCGGGTCTCCTTATAGGGTTATTTCAACGAACCCTCACTTGCATTGAATCAATCCTTTTGATTTCAAAGCCAAATGCTACCAATTTTTATGGAGAGGTAGAAAAACGTGTTAGAAACCCAACGCTTCAAGAATCATTCAATTCGGAGATCAGACGAAGAAGTTATGGTGAAGAAAATCCAATACGTTCATGTTCTTATTCCAACTGAACATGTCTTGGCGCGATTTCCATAACTTCTTCTAAAAATGTCGGATTGATTTTGTTTTTAGACCATTGGAAAGAAGACATCGAGATATACAACTCTTATGAAGACTTCGAAGCGAGATCCAGCCTCTAAAGTGGTCAGAATCTCAATTTACTGTAGCTGACCCGAGGGTGTCCGTTAAACGGACATGCATGTCCGTTTAACGGACACATACGGGCCAAAAGTCATTTTTTCATCCGAGAGTGTCCATTAAACGGACATCCATGTCCGTTTAACGGACATACTATTGGATCCTGATTCCGGAACCCAACTTCTTACACTAAACACTTATAACCACTCTTGAAGCGGAATGAAAACCGAAAACCAAAGCGAATGAAACGAAACAAATGCGAGGCTAAAAGGATCGAATCCAACCGAAAACGAATATCAAATAA
>JANIJH010000004.1:42101942-42112553 GCA_024520975.1 Erythroxylum areolatum
AGATCTCTTCATTTGGTGAAGAATCAAGGTAAGATCATTTTGAATCTTTTGGATTTTTGGAAGGATTCTAGTTTATGAAGTTTAGAAAATGTTTGCGTTTAAGTATTTTAGAATCAATTTTAGTGATTTTGCAATATGGGATTTTCAATTGGATTCCTATTGGATGAGAATTTGGATACTTTGAGATCATATGAAGTTAGAAAAGAGATGACGAGAAAATCAGTTATGATATAAAATAACCAAGTGTTCTTAAGGTGTAAGCTTATGAATAAGCTAGACACATGCAAAGGGTAAGGATTGAAAGGAGAATTTAGAAAGATCATGTACAAATGAAGTGTAAAGCTAAATTAATTTAGACACATATGAATTATGAAATGGTAATGAGCACCTATGTGTTCTAGAACATATGCCCGGGATTGTCATTGAGCATGCATTATACATAGTCCATTATTATAATTTTGTATAAATAAATATTTATACGTGTGCAATTTTTGATGAGTGTGCAATTTGTGTCTTGCATAAATGGGTTGTGCAAGTCAAGTGTCTGCATTTAGGCGTTCCTAGAATCTGAAAGCAAATGCTAATCTGGAGCGTACTATGAGTAGACCTAGATGGTCTCATTCCATTATTTGCTTTGTTTGACATTTTGATATTAATTGGTTTTTGAATAATTATGTGAAAGTGTTTGACTGTGTTGGTTACAGGAGGTCCGATGAATGTGTTGTATGAAAGAAATATTGAAATGGTCATTGTATGTGAATGAGATGAAATAAGTGTGCATAATATGATTGCTAAATGCCGGTCCACAGTCTAATGATTAATGTGTTTTTTAATGTGCATTTGCATATGAATGAAAGAGTGATTCTCAGCTTTAATGTTGAATGCCGGACTAAGGTTCGATGATATGGGAATGAGAGTGAATAGGAATATGCAAATGTAATTGATGCATTCCATGTCATGAATGCATGAAACATAATGGACATTGTGACCAGAGTAGCCACTGATCAAAGCTTAAAACTCAACGAGTGAAAATGAGCCTCGAGCTCAAAAGTGATTCAGAGCCTCAGGCTCAATGTTTGATGAGCCCTATAAGGGACAGTTATCAATGAGCCCTATATGGGACAGTTATTAATGAGCCCTATAAGGGACAGTTTAGGCACTCGATTACATTAAAGAAACAAATGGAATGGGTCTCATGTGCACTACATATGCATAATATGAATGATCAAATTGCTTTGAATGTGAAATGTGAAATGATGTGAATGTGATTTGATGTGTTATGTGACTGGATGAGCCGTCAATGATGGTTACTCACTGAGTTCACAAAACTCACCCAAAATTTGCAATTATTTTTCAGGATCAGAAGAATACCCTTTTAGTCCAACGGGAGTATCCCTACAGCATTCAAGTGAAGGATAGAGGTCGGGATTAGTTCGCATCTGCATTACATTTCTCTATTTTGTATTGAATTGTATTTTCTGCAACTTTTTGTATAAATTTGTATTCCAAAGTGACCAAAGTGTTTTATATTTATGAAAGGGCCCAAATGGCAATTGAAAATGTTTATGAACGAAAGTGGGCCCAAATTAAGTATCTATTTTCATATATTGTGGTTGTGTTTGAAAAAAAAATATGCCGATTTCTAACTGATTGAGTGCTTTAACACGCCACTCTCGTGAGGCACGAACTCAGATATCATCCATCGATGTCGGGTTCAGGTCTTGCGGGAATGGGGTGCTATAATTAATCCATAGTGTAACAACTCCTTAGCAGGTCCTCGCACACCTCTTGTCTATCGCCAATCGCTTCCTCGTCAGATGCAGGCTAATTGACCTTGAAGCATGTTAGTCAATATTTAATATCGCAAGTGTACGATGTAGCTATTGCTAGTACCAACAAATACAAGTCGATCCCACGAAGACAGTAAGTACTAGTAATTACTGTTGTTCTATTATCTAGCCTATAGATTGATTATAATTTTCAGCTTAAGAAACTAAAATTAAGCAAATAAAGTAAACAAACAGAATAAATTAAAGCAAAGGATTGGTGACATTAAATTAATTACCAATATCAACATATTAGTACCTAGGCTCAAAATCCCCTTAAAGCCTTAACCGGTTGATTATTTGTCATGCAATTATGCTGTTGATTTATTAGACCGTGGAGATTCTTAAGATATGTTGGTAGCTAACCTTGAGTTTACTAACAACTAATCATAAGGTCTCTAACTGAATTACTAAAGTTAAAACTTATAGGATTGCATTACCGTATTTTGAATCCCTCTATTAGATTTGACCCTAATTTAGAAGATTTATGTTGTCCTATCTTTAGGATTGCAATCAACTTTTTCCAATTATCGTCGATCTATTCAACCTAGGATTTCTCAATTGTTAAGTATGAAATTAGATTATAGTCTAAAAATCAGAGTAATAGACAATAAATAAAACGGATAATTGGATCTCAATAATCAACAAAAACAATTGCATTCACAAAAAAATCAAAACATGTCAAATTATTCAACTAAGGTTCATTTGACCTAGAGACAAATAGAAAATTAGTTACACTTTGGCTAATAGGAAATCATATTCATATGTACAAAAAGCATGATAGAAAATATCGAAATCATAATTTTAAATCTCCCTGATTGTTCTCTATCACTTATTCTGGCAATGTAGATGTCTGATCTTACGTTTTGATGGATTTGTCAATAAAATCCAATGTCTTCTAATCATTAAGCTCCAAATCACCTATGAAATTGTCTCTAAACTCCTCAAAGCAATGCCAGCCGCTTCCTCTCCCTATTGCCTCTAAAACATCAAATTTATATGAAAACTTAGAATTTTGGGTTATACACGATCATGTGCATAGCCATGCATAGGAACGTGCATAATTGGAAATCACTGGATATCACAAAATTGCACAATTGTGTTCTCGTTCCCGATTGCTAATTTTCTATTTTAAGTTGTGTTTTCGTCCAAATTCCTCTTCTTTAAGTCTGTGAAGACAATGATCACATGTAAACACACTTGAATCATATTAAGCACCAAATATACAATAAAGGTATAAAATATTAAGCAAAATATATCAAATATGGGTGATAAAATATTGTTAAATAACCATCTATCATAAGCTCGAGAACTTTAGATGCTTGCTCTTGTGTTTTGCTCGCCCTCACCGAACGCTTGACCTCACCATACATTTGCTCTCACTCACCCTCACCAAATGCTCATGTTTTGCTTGCCCTCAAGCGGTTTGATACTCAATTTGTTGGTCTTTCATGTTCAATTGATTCAAATTGTTCCTTATCACATTTTTCATTTATATTTTGGTGGATCATTGATATGTTCTTTGACAAATTTGAGTTACAAGTATCATTAAAAAAATTTGAAATGGCTAGTAGCAAAATATTTTATTATTGCCAAAATTATTAATGGAGACCTCTCTTTATTCAGCAAATACTTTGTCACTATTTATTGGTCATTTATATTAAAATATGTTTTGTTTAAAAGATTTTCCGGTAGATCCGCTCATATCTTCATGACATCAAGGTAAGATTTTCCATGAAGCTCACGAGAAAACAAGCCTCTGAAGTATTCTTCAACGTCCATGGTTCTATACAGAGCTGGTGCTTCTTTGGCTATCAGGCTAGACGCTGGCCCAACTTTTCCTCCATATCTTGGAGCATAAAAGGTTGCAATTGAAAGTCTTTCCTTACTAGAATTCACGGTTGCACGATGTTCAATGCTTCTGTATGTCCCGTTGGTTATCATCTGTAGGTAAACAGAAGCCAAATAAAGTAACAATCAATCTCTCGACTAATTTGCCTCCTATTTTATGACATGTAGATGTAAAGTTGGTTTTATCTGTAGATGTTACCTCTAACATGTCCCCGATGTTAACCACGAACGCATTTTGGAGGGGCTTAACAGAGACCCATTTGCCATCTTTGTTGATTTGCAGACCTTCGACATCATTGAGTTGCAGCAGGATCGTGAGACCTGTGGCATCTGAATGTGGAGTAAGGCCAATGACTTGTTCTGGTTGTGGGCAAGGAGGGTAGTAATTCATTCTCATCGACTGATGCCCGTCTTCGAAGAGTTCCTTCATTTCCTTTGCTTCCATTTTCAGGGCTTTGGCCATTTGTGCTAGGATTTTTGTGGCTAGACCTTTCAGTTCCAGTGAATAACTATTCAGGGTGTCTCTATAGAAAAGAAATTTTTTAGGGGAAAAAAAACAGCAGATTTCGGTAAGACTACATAAAACTGATATATTTGACAATTGAAATGCTGCGCAGCGAAAGACAAAGAGAAGGAGATTGACCTAAGAGGCAAAGGGAGATTGGGAAACAAGTGGGGTTTTCTTGCATGAACTGGTTGCGTTGTCATGAAAAATAGGTCACCCCAGTCAAGTTTTTGTTCCTCGGACACTACAAATGCTTGTCCAAAGCCCTCTACCTCCCCTGGATACTGCCAAAAGCTCTTCTTCTGTTCCAATGGGAGATTGAAGAAGTGCTGGACCTCCGTCTTTACTTTTTCCAGCAATGAATTGCTTACTTGATGGTTTATTAACTGCAAGATTGCCAGAATCCAACAAGATCATCTCGACATGTAGTTCGTCTATAGTTATGCTTTATTGACCATCATTGAATTTTAAAACGAAAATTCATATCATCTCATCTATTTATACATCTGAGCCGTGCATTTAACCGGACACTACTTAATCCAGAAAGGACATTTATTAAAATTTAACCAAACAACACGTGGCTGATGGCTGGGTTAGACTTGAACGTTACCACACAAGTATAAACATTTTTCATGCAATATTTTTGCAATAGTTAAATATTAGTGATTAGCTTTTTCATTGGAATCAAGTAAATATTTATTATTTAATTAAAATTCTAATGTACTTTATATTTGGAAATTCAATGCGATGTGTAAACATATCAACTATAATGACATGATATAGTAACTTTAGTTTAAAATGAATATGAAAACTATATATTTATGTAGAAACAAATTAAGATTATAAAATTATTTTGGGTTAGAACTTTTTGGTGCACCTTATTTATAAATTTCTAATTTAGTATATTATGAATACAGAGTCTAAATTCATAATCACTGTAAATTTTAAAGAAAATAATTACTTAAAATATTATAAAATAAAGATTTGCAGTGATGTATTAAGTGTTTATCTTATGTAATTGAATATAATATGCTATTATGGGTGAAAATAATCTCTTTAAAGCTTGTGTCCTGAACTCTTCACGGCCTGGAACATTTAAGGTGTGCCATATTAATGAGTCACCCTACAATTGAGCGAGGAAAGTTGAAATATATACCTCCTCAGATGAAAATTTATGGTTTCTTTCTAGTTTTTTCCTCAACTTAACTTAATGAACGAAAACCTAATTAATACTCTACCATAACCACTGTATCTCTGCGACTAACGATGGATATATCAAGACTGTTAACAGTGGACAAATAATAAATTGATTAACCTCGACAACAGTCTTTAAGAATGAGTGGCCTGATACGACGAACCAAAGAAGAATACCTAGCGCAACAACAAACAGGAATACCACTTAATGGGGTTTGGGTGTAACATAGGATACCTGAAAGAAACCCCAGTGCTTGGAAGCAACGTGGAGTTTTGCCAATTCAGAATCAGCGGAGTCTTGAGAAAGCAATAGCTGCATATCGATCACTGGCACTTCTTGTGGTGAAGTGATATGAATAGGAGCTATATTGGGCTGGTGTTGGTCAGGACGTAAGTATCTGAGAGGAATCATTTTATCATGCTCTTTGGCTAGTTCTTGAACGCAAGGCACGAGAAGAGAGTTTCCAAAATTAATTGGTTTCCGCTCCATGTGTATTGCAAGAAAGAGTTTCCTCTGGGTTCTCCAGAGTCTCTCTTTCGACTTAAGCTTATAATACTCTGCAGCTCTGGATGGCACGCGCGGCAGCGCTGAGTTATAAAATATGGGTATACCTAACCTTTTGACATCTGAAACCCATTCTAGAAACAAATAATTGAAAATGAAATCTTCAAATGCTGTCATGTTTTGTACAATTTGGTGAATTATGCTCTGTTTCGCGCAAGTCCACGTGATTCACGATAAGGTTTTTTTTTTTTTTCTCATTCATTTGCAACAGCGAACGTGGCCGCCAAGACTGAACATGCAACTGATAACATGGCCGCCAAAATAAGTAGAAATAGTCACTTGAATAATTCATCCTTGCCATTTATAAAATTTTTAATATTTTTATATTTAGTTAATATAAAATACTCTAATAAATCTTTAACATCTATTTTCGTGAGACATCAGAAAAGTTATTTTCAATCAAAGGAAATCATTATATTAATTAGTAACTGTTAATCATGGTGAGATATAAGATGACAGTTTCAGTGTCCACATTGCAGTATCACACAAGTTCACATGTGCATAACATGTACTGAAACTTCTCTTGTTCATGAACAATTAATTGTGGTTATTTAATTAAATTACTAATTGATATTTGACTTCTCGGCAACCCATGGGAAAGAATATTTCCAACCACCATGCTTTATCTCCATGCCCTTCTGCTCTTCCCAATCCTCTTTCACCTTCTTTTTTGAGCTCTGACTTGAATAAACTTCCTCCTTCCTTTGTAACCCTTAGAATAGGCTCTAAACCTCCTCTCTTGCTCTAGCAATGGTGAGTGAGGACAAGGTGGAGAAGCCTAGAAAACAATATGGTGTAAGATGTGTAGGAGACCCTGAAGGTATTGGACAGTTGAGGCACGTCCAACTAACCAGTCGGGACATATTTATGGTAGGACTTTCTTGTTCACCAAATAGACTCCAGATATTTCCCTGGATAGCAAAAACCTTTAAAGGATCCCCATATTGGTAAATGTTCAGTATGTATCTCTTTAATATTGGTTTGGAGAAGGAATTAGTTATATTGCTAGTGCTTTGGGCAAGGTTATTAACTTGGATGAAAACACTGCTAATTTGTTAAGAATAGGCCATATTAGAATATGTTGGAGGTCGAGCTGGGCACTAAACTCCCTGACTCAATGAAGATAATGAGGTTGAACTAGAATAATCAACTTTATGAAGACTCATTCCTATCCTTGGGAACCTAAAACGAATGAGCAAGGATAGATAGGTCTGGCAAGCTAAGACTAAGGAACTTTGGACTGGGACAGAAGTTGAGGGAAATGCATCATAAACAAATCGTTTAACTCCTACTCCCTCACCATAACCAGCTGAGGAAAAAAAATTGCTTAACTCCTGCTCCCTCACCAATCCTAGTTAAGGACATTAATGTTAGAAAAGAAGGTACACATAAGCCTAATTATATTAATCATAAGCTACCATCATTGGTACTAATACGGTTCAAATCTCTAGTGAATTTGGTAAAGCTCTAAATTCTAGTAACACTCCACCTAAGGAAACCAAAAACATCGCCGAAATTGATCCTTTTACTATTAATAGTCATAGTTATGTGATTCCTAGAAATTGAGATCCTGAATCTTGTAGTACCAATCCTCCCTCAGCCCTTGATTTTAGCTCTAGCAAAGGTAAATCAAGTAAGAAGCCAAAGAAGAATGATGCACGCCGAATATACTAAAAAATAAAACCTAACTTTGCATAACCAAATTTATTGTAGTGGTGAATATGGATCATATCCAAAGAGAGTGTGTGTAGCTTTTGTAATGAAAGAATTGGTATTTAAGATATAAGTTGTTGGTTGCAATCGATAAACAAAATAAAGTAAATTTGAACTAATGAAAGCAAATTAAATCAAACAGTGGAAAAAAGGATAAGATTGATGAATGAGTTTAGATTCTCGATTCAATCTCGGCTTATAAACAAATTAGCATATTTAATCTTTATGTTGTTATACCTCTCTTATAAATTATTAATCATAATTTAACAATAAAATTTGTTAACCCCATTTTTTTTTCCTTTGGTCGTACCTAATCAAAAAAAGCTCTTTGGTTAAATCTAGTTATCAAATAACCTAAAATAAGCTCTCTAGATTTGACAAGACAACTGCATTATGAACAAGGAAAACAGATTGATCTAGGTAATAACCATACAAGCTTGGGTCATTTAACCTATATTATATTATCCCTAACGATTTACAACTATTAGTTACCACAAATGAATCAGAGTTACAACAATTACATATTGTATTCTAGATTTTGGCAATGGGTCCATACATAAACAATCTATTGAGAATGAAAACATTAATCATTCATACATGAATACCCAAAGAATTAAGCAAAGAATAACACAAACAATTTTTAAAGAGAGAAAGCAATGATATAATATGAAGAGATGCCCACGTGTGTTTTTCAACATCAATTTCCCTTTTGAATCAGATGGAAGAAGGTTAGCTCTCCATAGTTCTCAAAGAGATAAGTATTCTACCCATGTTCTATTTCTAAAACCTTTCATGTTATGTTTGGCTACTTAAATGTCCTTATATAGCAAAAATTAAGATTATGGGACATACACGGTTAGTTACACAGGTGTGCATCTAATTGAGTATGTAAATTTTTGGCCAATTTTATGCTTTGGCCAATTTCATGTTTCTACACAGCTAGCTACACAATCATGTATCTTACCCGTGTATCTAACCGTGTATGTAAATTTTTCTCCAATTTTATGTTTCTACATAGCCAGCTACATGATCATGTATCTCACTTACATGGCCGTATATGTACTTACATGATCGTGTAGGATGCAAATTATGTTGAAATGATCTTACTTGCTTCCAAAGAGTTACACGGTCTCATACATAGTTGTGTAGGTTGCAAAAACTTCATTTCTTTCATTTTTGTCCCATTTTTTTTACTCTAATTCATAATCTTCTTGTTCTATAAAAGAAAATAAGGTTGAACATCAAGAGGATGACTCCAAATATGTTTTTTTAGCTCACTTTAGTTCTTATGCTTCTAACTTGTACCAAAAACCAAATGTAAACCAAACTGAGTTTCTTAAACATTTCATAACATTAATTAATAAGTATTAGGGAGTAAATATATAATCAATTAAGCACTCATCAAGTTCCCACACACTTAGCTTTTGACCATCCTTAGGTAAAACAAAAAAATCAAAGTCATAATCCAGAATACTTCCTCCTTTTCCATATTTCCTAATAGTAAATAGTCATGAGAAAAAAGGAATAACTTTCAAAACCAGGCAAGAACCAAATATTAAATGCTTTTACTCATGATCAATTAACATCCATTCCCTTCACAAATTGAGTAATCTAGGGGTAGAGTTTGACAAGATGTGCTTAAAGATAAGATAAATATATAGGTACATTTAAACACTATTCATGATCAAGGCATTTCACGATTTTGCATATCATTTCAGTTCTCTGCCACTAAGAAAAACATACATAATGATGAATCAAAGGACTTTTAAGGTTGAAATGTGGGCAAAGGTTAAGGTGAGATGTATTTAGATAATGTAGTTCAAAAGCCATCAAAACTAGTGAAACAGGAACAACACTTGATAGAGTATCAAGTGCAAAACTTAGCATCCACTTAAACTAGGTACTATCAGCTATAATGAATGCAAAAACTATGTTTCACATATTAGATTCAAGCTTTCACACCATAATCCACATAAAGGACAAGGAATTATAAGGATTCACTCACAAAAATCAATGATAAACAATACAATAAAACCATAAGGAGTGATCCTTCAAAATAACTTATCCCTCATTTGCATCATAATCAAATCACCCATTCCATACAACCTTAGGAGGAGAGACTAATCATGAATTACTTTACGGAAAAAATTTTCCTCCTTAATAATTTTATTTTAAAAATTTCTTTTCTTTCTCTTTTTCCTTTTTCTTAATAAAAATTGATAAAAGCTACATCAACAATGGAATTCGCTGATAAGAGATAAAATGACATTCCATCAATTATAACCAACCCGCAAATATGCACTCCCCACACTTATACTTTTGTGCATCCACAAACATCAATATTCACAAATGCTTCACTAGTTTAAAGGCTTTTGTAGGTTACGTTAAAGGTTTGAAATGAGGTTAGCACGAAAAGAAAAGACTAATAAAGCTCAAAGGGACTTAACAAAAGGGAAAATCATATCAATAGGTAGGTTATTTGGCTAACGTAGCATTCAAAACAAGGAATGCCGATATCATTTTCATGTTAATGCTTGTGATAAAAATGTGGTCTTAAATAAACAATCAAAGCAAAGTTAGGATATACATGTCATGAAGGTCACACATGAACAAAAGACAATGAGATTAACATGGATGTATTAGTCTAAAAGTGCTCAAAATCTTAATAGTTTATGTTTCCCACTTGTCACTACTTGAAATAACCTTTTTGTCCGATTGTTGCCTTGGGGTTACTTCAAAAATTTAACCAAGGATTGCGTATAGCGCAACCTCGGGTCGTTCACTTTGAGGAACCAAAAGATGAAATTAATTCCTAAGTAACTAAATGCAATGCAACCTAAACGATAAAATAGGGTTTGATTTGAAAAATTACCGCTAAAGTTTGCAACGAATTAAAATAACACTAAGGACTTGTTTTTGGTATTTTTAAAATTTAAATGAGTAATTTGAAATGACAA
>JANIJH010000004.1:42216463-42234223 GCA_024520975.1 Erythroxylum areolatum
AGACCTAAAACTAGTTTCCTGCTATGGTTGGTTATGCTGAATAGACTCAGTACTATGGACAGGCTTCCTTTCCTTAATTCTTCAAGAATGTTTAGTTTTTGTAATTGAGAGGAAGAAATTATGAATCACATTCTTTTTGAGTGTGACTACTCTACTAACATTTGGACTAAGATTCGTAGGTTATGTACTGAAGTCTAGCTGTCGAACAGACTCCACGATCTACTACTGGAGTTGCCCCTATTATCTATTTCTCCTTTTGACAGAGCAGCCATCCTCATCTCGGTGGCTACCTGCTCTCAAGAATTATGGAGGGAAAGAAATCTAAGAAGATTCCAACAGAAGATCACCCTTCACCCTAGAGCTTATCACTATTCGCATCAAAGAGCAACTAATTTTCACCCAGCTGCACTCTAGGTGTAGTAGGGGCTTAGCTCTCTCCTGGAGAGTCTAGTCCCCGAAACAACCATATTCTCAAACAAGGATATCAGGGGAGGGAGGTTTTGGTACTAACTTGTTGGTTATCAAGCTGCCCCTTTCCGTTTTCAGTCCGGCATGGCGCTTCAGGGAGCCCACAGAAGGATCGACTCTAGCTCGTCCTCCCTTCCGGTCTTCCTGCAGATTTGCAAATCTAAATCAGCTCGGAGTAGCACCTTCAGTTTTCAACATTTATCACTTACCGATGGATCCTCCCCCGTGCGCGGTAGCAGAAAAAGTCTCTGAGGGCGCCACAGTCTCGTGCCCTAGCCAGCCCCATTTTTCCTTCTAAAGTAAATTCTAGATGGGTTGCGAAAGATTAATTCGTTTTGCCCTAATTGAGATCTCTCCATTTGTTTAAGTTTGGTGGGTTCAATTGACGTTAGGGCCTTCTTATGCCCTAACGTCATGTCGTTTTGTCTTGTTTTAACTCTAAAGGGTTGTGTCTGGCATTTTAATTGGGATAGATGTTTCATGTAACTTTTATTTATTATTCAATTCAATTTTAAATTTTAAAAAAAAAAAGAGTCCAAGTTGGCATTTTCCGTCAATGTTTATTCCCATTGCATAAGGGAATCTATTCATATGACCTCCAATTTTGATGGCTTCGTTGAAAACACTTAGATTCCCATTTACACTATCAAATATCAATACCCTCTTCGATTTCTTCATCTAGGATTGACTTTGCATCTTCTTCATACCTATCACACAATTCCATGAAGTTACTTTATGAGTCAAATTCCCCACTAGTTGTCTGCCAATTTTGGCTCGTTAGAGAAACTAAATTTTTGTAGAATTGGTTAGTGGAGTGGAAAACCAGAATTGTCAAATATGCTAAGACGCAAAAGCAATTCTAAAGGCTCATCAAGAAGGAAAGCGGCTTGGAGTTTGGTGAAATTGCAATGATTAGTTCGATGTTTGGCGAAGAGTATATTGAGATAGGCTGCGAAAAGTAGGATGGTTGCTTCGCTGTAGGTTTGGTTGGGACGTTTTTAAGGAGTTCGAGGTTTTCTTTTAAAGATTGTTAATGGGAAATTGTTAGATTCACAGATAATTGAAGATGATGTGTTTGATGTCCAAGTCGAGGTAGAAGAAGATTTTACTATCTAAATCTAGTCTATAAGTTCTGCCACCTTCACTTAAACATGAAGACATTGCAAATTTAATGAGGATAAGAAGAAAAAAAAGACAAGTGAAATTTGTTAGAATTTACAATAAGCCTACAGGCCCACACAAAAAAGAAAGTTAGACCACATATAAATTTAAATGAGGTTTCATCCTAAAACCAATTGGTGATAGATGGAATAGCCCACTAGATTTATATGTTGGTTTTTTTTCTTTTTCTCCAATGTGGGACAAACTCTCACTTTATATTTCAACATACCTCCCTTACGTGTGAGTCTAACACGTGACATAATTTATTATTTCGAGAGGTTAATGACTAACATAAGAGCAATCTATTCTGATACCATATTAAAATTTACAATAAACTTACAGGCCCAAACGAGAAAGAAATTTAAACCACATACAAATTTAAGTGAGATTCCATCCTAAAACCAATTAGTGATAGGTGGAATAATCCACTAGACTTATATGTTGATTTTCTTTTTTCTCTTTCTCCAATGTGGGACAAACTCTCATTTTATATTTCAACAAAATTCTAAGGATTTAAAATTCTATAACCAAGAATTCAAACAAAACATGTAAAAATAATGATGAGAGTCATAATAAGAGCATAATTTGAGTAGAGTTTGGCACCTTGGTGAGGGTAAAGGAAGTTCAAAAGATGCAAAAACAGTAATGGAAGTTAATAAAATCAAAGAGAATTTGAATTTTGAGAAAAGTCCCTCTTCTAAAAGGTTGGAGAATCACAGAAAATTCGTCTGACGCATCCACGAGTAAAACTTAAAGACTTCACTTTTTATTTTATTTCTAATCACATATTCATATGACAAAGAAATCCATCTAAAAATAATATAAAATTTTATACTAGAACATCTTAACAAAATTGTTTGTGTTATGTTAAATTAGAGGCTATTTTAAAAGCTTGACAAATTAAAATTTTAAAACATTAAGATTCAATATACCTTAGAATCTAATTTGGGCATTTTTCTAAAATTTCAAATATATCATCAAATTTTACTAAAACTACACTAGCAATTAAGCTTCACATTCATAGTTCTTTGACCAACTCCTGAAATAAGAAGCTTAGTAGGATCGAATGTAATTTGGAAAGTAGGTAAAAGAGACGGCCTCTTTATGGTTTGATAAGTAGACTGGGCAAGGTACTCTTATACAAAATCAACATGCAACGACAACTCTATCCACTTTTCCTCAAAAGCCAAGGTATAGGTTCTCCTAGAAAATGAAAATTGTGCACAATTATAAAAGAACTAAGAAATATTATAAAAACCCTACTCCCAAACCCAACAAATGAAGTTTCTATTATTGGCATAACATACCTATAATTGACTTAACCAATAAGAAACCAAGGAACGAGTCTAAGGGATTGGTTTTAAGGTATAATGGAGTAAGAGTGATACGAAATAAAAACCTTAAGTGTCAATTTTCTGTTGTGGTCAGCAATGATGAACTAGTTCAGCATAATTGATAGATTTAGATATATACCTCTACCTAAAACCTATGCTTTATGCCAGCTAGAGGATAAAACTAGAGACCACTTTTTTTTCCAATGTAGAATTTCCAAGCAAATATTGAAGACCACTAAACTATATCACTGGGAAATCAATTCTATCTTAGCTGACATTATTCAATGGATACAGGTGAAACCAATATCGAAGGATGATGATAAGAATGCCCACTCAATGGCATTGGCTACCTGTTTTCAAAAGATATAGAAAGAAAGAAACTCAACAAAATTCACAGGCAAGGAAAAGAACATAAACATACTGAGCAATTTATAATAAACCAATTTGGAAGAAAATGCAAAAACACACTGGTGACTTCATAGAGAATTTAGAAACTTTGGTTTCATGCTCAATGTAATTTCTTTCTCATTGTGCTTCAGCAATCTAAATTGTAGAAAGTGGAAAGTAGCTGTTGACAGTTTGGAGTGGAGTTTACTCCAAAGTGTGATCCCTTTGTAACTTAACAACTTCATTCATCGTATATTTATAAGATTTTACTTTTTTTTAAAAAAAAAACTTCTTTTTAAAAATCAACATGAGAGTTATTACGCTTGTATCAAACATTGACCATAAATAGAATGTCAACAATCAACTAAAGCATCAGGCCCATGAAACAGTACAACTATTCATATTCTGAATTTGTCCAAGACATCAAATGACCATAACCAAATTTTGGTGAAAAGAAAAACTAGTTCTGGTAGCCAAACTAATACATGTAGTTAATTGTCAGACGAGCATCCTTCAATGCCATACCGAATTGCGGAAACAATTAATCTCCGTAGTTCACCTACTTGTGTACTCTGGCGACAATTTTAAATCTTCCCGTCTGCTGTTGCTGTCAACAAGAATCATTATTAGTAACCTAAAATTTTATCTTGAATTTAAAGACTAAAAGAAGCCAGCTTTATACTCACTTTTTTCCACAGTTCAGTGTGGTTCTTGCAGAATCCAGCTACAATGGCTTCTTTATTCTTTCTTCCCTCTTGATACTCGATACAAAGACCCCCATTTAATGCACAGGTGACATGAAATGCTAAAGAGCATCTAGGCTCAGAGCATTCAATAATACAACCTTTTCTATTTTTACATACATAGCACTTCCCTCCCCATCTCCATTTAGGAATTCTTGACAAGTCAATTCCCTCACGCCCATCTGGGTCCTCAAAGAACACTTCAGGAACCAATAACGCGCACACAACATGTGCCCAAGACCCAGCCACAGTGGGTTTCATGGCACCACTCTTATCTGGACACAAACGACAGGATAAGGGCTTCTTTTGCTCCTCGGATTGAGAAAGCATACATTGGGTACAAAACCAGTCACCTTCAGGGATACCCTTTATTAAAGGATTGCCATAGCAAGTTGTATGGACCATTAGATCACAACCATCACAGAACACTATGGGATCTGCTGGGTCTCCGTCGGTACTTTGACAGATTGCACACAAAATCCCATCATCATAATCATCATCCTCTTCTCTGCTCTCCAATGTCCCTTCGTCCTTCTCTGCTTCTCCGTTGTCTTCTGAACTTGTGTTTCCGCAAATAAATGGCTCTTTCTTCTCTTCTCTGGGAGTTCCGATGGACTGTTCATCACTACTTGCCAACGGGGTCTTTTCTTCGTTGTCTGGTCGGCGAGTTTCAACAAACAGATTGGCACTAACACCCTTCTGTTCTTCATCAAAACATGGTTTATATTCAACATTGAGATCCAAAGGCAAAAGGGGCTTACCGGAGACCAAATTGGACTGCAACGCCCACACTCGTTTCTTGGCCGGCAAACAGTAGGCAGTGGAAATGGTCGTTGGGTCAGGGAACGCTTGGCTCCTAGACTCCTTTCGTTTCTTGGTCGGAAGGTGCAATGTCATATGTACATTTTCTTTGCCGTCTTCCACAGGCTGGTGCTTTTGCAAGAGGCTGAATCTTTTGAGAGGAGGCAAAGCTTGAAATTGGGAGTCCATTTTCAGAATTTGTTTACAAGAAGGCTTTGCTTGCTTTCAATTTAGCAGCAGAAAGGTGGTGGTGGGATTTGAATTGGGGGAAATGAAGATGGCGGGAAGTAGGTCCGTTTGCAGCAAAAGTTTGGCGGGAAATGCGAATGGCGCTGGTTTATGCATTTATTTTGTCCCGCCTAACTAAAACATTGAAGTTTAGGTTAGGTTAGGTTAGGTTAGGGCGTATTTATTTATTTATGGAGTAATACTATTAAACCATATAAAATAGGGATGACCTGCAGCTGAGGCCCTAGCCCCAATCAAACTTGAGATAATGGGCTTGACCCTGAATCTGAATTTGCTTTTTGTGTGAAGAGGATACACAGCAATGAAGCCTAAAGCCTCAAGACTGTCACAGATAAAGCATCATCCTGTTAAAATTGTCGAATACGCAGTAGAGGCATCTCTTACGGATGAAGAGCCTAATTTTGCTAATAATCAGCATATTGGCTGCCTTCTTTCATAATATGAGCAATACAACAGGGACCTGACCTTCTAACTCAATAAACCTGTACTAAGTTTGTCCAAATTCATCTCAACCATTTATTTATATAAAACCTATATAAATAGATGGGTGAAATAAGTTAGGATAAAGTTGGTACAGATTTAATATACCAAAAGATTTGAGGGAATAGAACAGTCCGAGTCCTTCTTTCAAGTAAGGATAGCATTGATGACTTTTTCGGGTATACATTGCTATATGTTGAAAGTTGTCACTATTGAGTTGACCTCTTATTATGGACTCCATTTAAATCATTTACCAAACTTTGTTCATAGTTATTAGGCCATCTTCAACTATTGCACTAAATTTTTACACCAATTTTGGTGTAAAAGGAAACATTATAAGAATCTTTTTACACCAATTTTGATATTGCTTCAACCATTCTATACCAAATTTTTATACCAAATTTTTTTCAAAGAATATACTATTAACTAAATTATTGTGGTATATTTTTTAAAAAAATTACTAAATTATTGTGATATATTCTTTGTAAAAAATTGGTGTAAAAATTTAGTATTTAACTAAATTAATTTATATTTATACAATAATTTTTGTTTATTTATTTATTAAAAATTAAAATAAAATTATTATTCTTAATTATTTAATATATATTTTTTATATTAAATTAATATTATTCTTAACATATTTTATTAATAAATTTATAATATTTATAAATAAAAATTAAAAATAAAAATAAATTTAATATTATATTTAATATTAGTCTCGTTTTAAATATTTCAATAAAATTTTTGTAATGATATATTTTGTGTAAAGTAATATATATTTTAAATTTAATTATTTAATAAATTATATAAATAAATTAATTTGTAAAAAAGACAAAAAAAACGTTAAAAAGAAAATAATCAGATTTATCTTTTTATAAATTTTGGTACATAAAATTGAGTGCAATAAACCAACTCTAAGGTCAAAAGGTGACTAGGTTGGAGATCGATCGACTGACAATTTCATATTTAAAATATCGGAAGCATTCAGAAAAAATAAAAATTTAACCTTCCCCTCCACGCATCTGCTCTGCTGCCCAAAATCAACTACCGTCTCTTTCTCATCTCTCTAAGTTGCTGTGGAAGAGAGGCTACAACCATGGCTTCTCGGAACCAAAACATACCACCACCAAGTCCTTTTGCCGTAAGAACCACCTGCCTCCCCTCTTGTGTCTTGATTGAACTCACCAGAAAAAAAAAAATAATAGAAGCAAATGGAAAAAAAAAATAAAATAAAAACAAACAGGTGAGTTATATCCAGAAAATAGATTTGATAAAATAATGACCGTAGATAGAAATCGGCAAGGAGAGGCAATAGAATGAAAAATAACATCAGGTGCGTTTTGACTTTTGCGTAAAAAGTTAAAATTCTTTGATACTAAAATGTCACACACTTTCTTAATGTTTGAGAGCCAAAATAAATAAATTATAACTATAAATACTTTTACATTGACATAATTTAACTTTATTTAATAAGACAATGTTGAAATGATCTTTTTTATATTAATTGTGATTATTATTTATAAAATATTTGAAAATTAATATTAATAAAAAAAATAAATTATTGTTATTTTAATTTTTTTATTATGATTTTTGGAGATATAATTTATGTTAAATTATAAAGTATAGATTGCAAATTTTAAAAATTTTCTACAAACTGCTGTGCTCACTGCAAGAAAGAGACATTGACATGGTGATAGGTGAGCATGGTGTTTCAAAATATCAGAATGGTTTTGATACTAACTAACCTTGATTCATTCATTGCATGCACACTAAATAATTTTTAGTTGCATACGCACTAAACGCGCTAGCATATGGAAATAAGGCCTAACTAGAAAGAATTCTGCCAATATGTTCCAGATCCAAATTAATAGCAACTAAAAAGGCTATAATTTACATTAGTCTTGCTAAATAATAAGGAAGGGCAAACATCAAATGCAAAATTTAACATAATCAGCAGCTATTGGAAATAAAATAAGGAAGAGTAGGCTGTGATGTATTGGCCAATTCAATGCATCTATAAATGCACTCGTAAAAAAGAAAATTGGTCAAGAAGTTAAGATGGGCATAATCAACCAACGTCGTCCTAAAAAAAATCCTGCTTAAATGCAAGGTGAAAAAATCCAGAAATATAATAGACATACAGTAAAAACGATTTAGCCTCAATAAATCAACAAATAGGCTCAACCAGGGGTGCAAAATAGATAAAAGAGTATGCATGAACCTGACTTGGACATTCCTTAAAAGGTTTATCAACTTTTTAGTGTGTCATAAAAGAACTACTGCCAGACAGGTACAAGAAACCTTCCCAAATTTAATTTAAATCAATTATGCATCATCAGTTACTTTTCTACATCTTAGTTGGCAAATTCTCTTTACAGGGGATGTGTGATATAATGCTCTCAGAATGCCACTTATCCAAGACATTACAAGAATTACTCAACATGTTTTTTAGACCACAAACTCCAAAGTGAAAAAGGCAGGCAAATTTTCCAGCAATATCTTAGTAATCAACATTTTGCAATCAAAAAGACCCACTTCCGGTAACTTTTAACATTTTCCGAGGTCCCAATAGGTTCAAGTCATATGCCTTTTACAGAAAATCATCAAATTTAATAGACCCATAAGGATTAAAGGGTAATGAAAGAGGACATCTATTGAGGTTTTATCATAGAGGAATGATATATCTGACATCGGTTTAACTTGAACTTTCAATTTCTTCTAAGAGTAATTCTGACTCTAGGAGTGATTCCTAATTTCTTACATTCCATTCTTTGTGTTCACCACAAAATTCCAGCAACCAAAATCTTAACTTCCATCATATTAAACCCTGAAATCTTAAGCCTAAATTTTCAACAATCAAATCGTAAAATTTCAGCTATATAACATCTAAAATTTCAACATGTTTAGTCAAAATCTAACCATGAAACTTGATATTCTAGCAGCATGATATCAGTTTTATTTTTTTATTTTGTGATTTTTAGCTACTAGTTAATAATTCTTCTATCTATCCTACATAAATTTGGTATCAGAGCTTTGGTTCACAATGGTGACACCTAGCGGAAGGGCACATAGATGAATATTCAACGACCAAGAGTGAGATGAGATACTTCTAAGAGTTATAAAAAAAATTGGCCCTTACTGACCAATCTATACTTGACGGCGAGGGTGGAAAAAGTGAAATCCATGACGAAGAGGCTGACACTAATCAACAATTCAACAACAAATGAGTTTAGCAAATCAATGCCTACGAGAGACCTAAAACAACGAAATCAACCAGCAGCGCATGGACAGCGCATGCAAGTCTTTAGAGGCACGATAGAGTTGAAACACACAACAAACTTGATGAATTTACTAAGAAAATTTTTGTTGAAGCCCCTGATATCGAGAAGTTTGATTCGTAAAGATGAAGCGAGTTAGACACACTAAAATCTAGTGGAGATCGGATTAGGGCTAACTTCAAAAAAAGGCCAAACATCAATTGTTGATTGGGAAGATATGAAACTAAAATTATTAGAAAAATACTTACCATTTCATTACCAAGATCTCCAAGATCAACTCACAACCCTTAGACAAGAGATTATGTTCGTATGAATGCCTTGACTTTGAATGCCTTGATAAAAGTTTGCATATGATAGGAGGAGAAGAAGAAGAAGAAGAATCTGATGGGTACATGTGTGAGAACAAAGCTAGAGAGGAGTTGGAAGGAGACTCTAAATGATGCACTAGCTAATCCTACAAATCTTAATGTAGTGAGACACATACTTATAACACATAAAGCAGAAGAACAAGAATAATGGCTTCGTATTGCTATTTTCTTTACTCAAGTTAGATGCAAAGATAAAGTGTGCAAGCTTATCATTGACGTAGTAGTATGAATGTTGTATTGAAGAACATCGTAAAGCGATTGCATTTACACATAGAGAAACATCCAAAACTCTACAAAGTTTGTTTGAATAGATAATAGTACCATACCAGTTGCTCGAAGGTGCTTGACGTCTTCCCAATTAAGAATATACAAGGATTTTATTTGGTGTGATGTCATTCCTATGAAAGTATCTCACATTTTACATGGAAGACTGTGGCTTTGTAATCGAGATGTTCAGCACTTCGAAAAAGCTAGCACCTATCATTTTATATTTCATGGAAAGAAGATAATTTTGAAGCCTATGAAGGTAAACAAGGTAGAAAAACAAAAAGCAAGTAACAAGACAGCCATAAATTAAAAGAACAGTCTCTTAATACCCTTAAGAGAAAGAATTTGAAGCTATCAGCAAGGAAATGGAATTGCATTTGTAATGATAGTGATCAAAGGAACAAAAATGAAACACCCTTTATCTTACCAAAAGAAGTGGGAGAATTGTTAGCTGATTTCTCAGACCTTACACCGGATGATTTACCAGGTGAATTAACTCCTTTATGAGATATTTAACATGTTATTGACTTTGTACTTGGATCTACTCTCCCAAATCTTCCAACCTATCGCTTGAATCCTATTGAGAATGAAGAATTGAAGAGACAAGTAGAGAAGCCATGTGATTTCATTATAAAACCATTTGCAAACACATTGGTCAAGACTTATGATGCTGTCTACACTGCTAAACTTTCTTTAAAGACATTGTATGTCTTCATGGATTACCTATAACCATTGTCTAATATTGTGACGTGGAGTTTATGAGTTATTTTTGGAGAATTCTATGAAAAACATTGAACACTAAGCTTTAAAGACGGAGGTGGTGAATAGAAGCTTGGGAGACTTGTTAATATGTTTGGTTGGAGATAATGTGAAAAATTAGGACCTAATTCTTCCTATGGCAGAATTTGCATACAACTATTCTATAATAGGTCTACTGATAAGAGCCTTTTTAAGAAAGTTTCAAGAGTTCAACTAAGAAAGCTTATTGATCTAGTTCCTTTACCATAAAAAACACAAGTTACTGTTAAAACTAAAGGTTTTGCACAACACATGAGAGACATATTTGATAAGATACAACAAAAGATAATAACCAACAATTTGTCCTATAAAGAACATGTCGATCATCGTCAATTAGTGGAATTCAATGAAGGGGATATGGTGATGGTTAGGATCCGTCCAGATCATTTTCAAAAAGAAAAATATAAGAAACTTCATTCACGAAATGCTAGACCTTAAAAGATCATCAAGAAGATAAGTACTAATGCTTATGTTTTGGAATTACCAAGTGACATGAGAATAAGTCTTTATCTTTAATGTTGCAGACTTAACTATTTAGCATGGACAAAATAAGCAATCCCTTACTGCAACTGTAAGACTTCTAGCCACTACTTATCTTAAAGAGAAAATAAAGGATGTTCTTGATAAAAAATTGTAATATAGGCACAAGACATGGAGGATATCGACAATTTCTTGTCAAGTAGAAAAAAAAACTAATTTCTGACAATCCTTGGATTCTAGAATCAGAATTTCAAAAGTTGAACCCAAACTTATATGAACAATATTTGTCACATTTTACATTGAGGACGACTTCAAACAAGCCAGGGATAATTGATGTGAAAAAACTGAAAGTATTTAGAAGAAATAAACGAGAAAAATTAGTAAACCACAAGCCTTAATTTGGTTGGACGAAGATTGAGAATTGAGCTAACAACCAAAGATAAAGGCTGAAATTTAGATTATGTTAGGATTCTTTATTAGATAGGAAATAGTGGTAAGTTAAATACGTTATTTTATTTTAAATATATTATCTTAGTTGTTTAGGACTTATAGAACTTTTATTAGAATATGATTTAAATTTGTTAAGAACTTTTTCGTACTAGAATAAGAGTTCTAAGAATTCTATACATATGTGTGCTCACAACAACACCACCACCACCTAGTATAAATCCCATTGATACGTAAGGTCTGAAGAGGTCTGTACTATGCAGACTTACCTCTTTACTCCTAACTAGTAGAGAGGTTGTTTTCAAAATTTGTGTTCTTAGCCCTTCAATAATAATAAGCAATATAAAAATTTTCTACAAACTTGATTTTTCAACTAGAAAGTATGATGCTTTCTTCTAATTCTTAGACCTTAGATGTGATTACTAGTTTTTTACCTTCCATTCTTTGTGTTCACAATAAAATTAAAGCAACCAAAATCCTAACTTCCATCATATTAAACCTTGAAATCTTAAGCCTAAATGTTCAGCGATCAAACCTTAAAATTCCAGCTATACAAAATTGAAATTTCAGCATTCCCAGCCAAAATTCAACCTTGAAAGTTGATATTCTAGCAGCCTAATATCAACCGTATTTCTTAATTTTGTGATTTTTAGGTATTAGTTAATAATTCTTCTATTTGTCCTACAGCAAGTAGACTCCATTTTCACCTTGTTGATTAAAAAAATTGTGTATATCTAACGTGCTGTTCTTTCCTTTGTCTAGTGTGCTTGTCTGTCTAAGTTCTTCCAATCTCCACCAAAGTTACATTACTCTTGGGACAAGTTTCTACCCACTACATATGGAGCTTTTCATACACAAAAGAGGCATGGTTGTATGATTACCTAAGATAGTTGTGATTGGATTCAAGTTAGGTAATGACATTATCATAATTATTCACTTCATTAAACTAGAAAGGTTATTAAAAAGCAAAAAGGGCAATTGAATCAATTTTAAGAAAGGTCGGATTTAATGATATAGGTGTTAATGGAGATCAAAATATCAAAGTTGTAAACGATGGAGAAAGATAAAAACTAGCACCACTAAATCTTCCTCATGATGTGGAATTTCATATATTTGCTTTAACGGTGGCAAAACAATGGGAAAAAGATGGAGGTGGGTGGAAGGAAAGGAAGTCCAAGAGATAGCTTCAGTGGTTTTTTTGGAACAGTTTGGATTTAAATTTTAAATAAATGGAATGCTTACTTCTAACTTTTGAAGGCTTCTTATTCACTATTTTAGCCAATTATTCTCTAATAACCAGCAAATAAATTGTCCGTCTTCACTAAGATGTTCACGCAGAAAAGAAACTGTTACATACCAGCAGCAACAATCTCTGTCTCTCTCAAATGAAAGCAATTCCCAAGCATGAACATTGTTGCAGTTTTACAGTATTCAAACTTGCGGCCAATGGTGAGAAGTAACACAACCACAGAAAAGGAAGTATAGACAGAGTAGTTGAAGATACCTGGTGGCTAAGTATCGATACATGCCAAAGGCAGCAATTATTGTGCCAAAAGTTGGTAAGCCTAAACGGAAAAAATAAAAGATGTTAGAACACAACTGATGTATAAACTAACTCTGCAGGGATTTTTCACAAACACCAGGTACCATATCTTACAAGACTCTAAAAGGGGAGAATCCGTTATGTTTCACAGCTGAAAAGTAAAAATATCAGATTTAGATACAAAATTCAAGACACCAAATCTAATCAAGTACTAATCCTACATGAAACAAAACCTTTTAGATAAAATAAACTAAATACCAATCCCATACGATGATTAGAGGTCAAAGAAAACAAACTAATCCTAAAATAAAGATCTACCACCATGGTTTTGGAGTAGAAATAACAGGACTCTGAAATTTTGTGAGGCATTTATTCTATCAGAAAAAAGTTAACGAGGAACTAGAATTGCCAAATTATACACCATATGAAATGAAGGCATTGCTTAGGTCTATGTAAAAAGTACAATTTTTTGGCTTCTATCTGATATTGAAATATCTCATGGAGTGACAGCAAGTAACTGCATACATTGCATAAATTGACTTGTGCTCTAGGATTTGTATATTGCATAACAATTTGAAATCAATGACCAAAATCAGCAATGCAATATATTGCAAATGCTCAAGCTTTCATAATGTTTTCAACTTGTCATGTTGCACACAGCCACATTGCAGAAATTTTGAACAGATGTATATTATTCTCAATATCTTACTAGGTCAATATATAGGTACAAGTATATATAGAAATAAAGAGGGCAATTCTAGGAAACTAATATTTGTACATAATATCCTAATATCTGTACATAATATCCTAACTGATCTGATTTGCTAACCTTTAGGAGTTAATAATATCTAGGAGATATCCAGCTGGATATTTCCCAACACTCTCCCTCAAGCTGGCTTGTATATTTCATCCATAGCCAGCTTGGTAACCAGAACCTTAAACTACCTCTTGTGTAATCCCTTTGTGAGAATATCAGCTACCTGTTGTGATATTGGAATATAGGGAACACAAACTAATCCTTTTTCAATCTTCTCCTTGATGAAATGCTTTTCAACCTCAGCATGTTTTGTTCTATCATGAAGAACAAGGTTGTGAGCAATTGAAATTGTAGCTTTGTTGTCAAAATACACTTTCATAGGAATTGAAATAGGAATTTGCAGTTCCTCCAGTATCCTTTTAATCCATAAAGCTTCACAAATTCCATGTGCCATTGAACGAAACTCAACTTCAGCACTGCTTCTTGCAACAACACTTTGTTTCTTACTCCGCTAAGTTACCAAGTTACCACCAACAAATGTGCAACAACCTGAAATTGATTTTCTATCAGTTGCACTCCCTACCCAATCAGCATCAGTATAGACTTCGACTTGAAGATTGTTCTGCTTTCGAAACATTAAACCTTGCCTGGGAGTTCCTTTTAGATATCATAGTATCATGTATACAGCATCCAAATGTTCTTGGCCTGGAGAATGCATAAATTGACTCACTGAGCTTATGGCAAAAGCTATATCAGGTCTAGTGTGTGACAAATATATTAATCTCCCAACCAATTGTTGGCATCTCTCCTTATTAATAATATTTTCAGGTTGAACTAGTCTAAAATTTACACCAGTTTCAACAGGAGTATCAGCTGCCTTGCATCCTAGTAAGTCGGTCTCATTCAATAGGTCCAAAATATATTTCCTTTGATTCACAAATATTCCATCCTTTGATCTAGCAAACTCCATTCCAAGGAAGTATTTGAGAGGTCCAAGGTCTTTAGTTTCAAATTCTTTGGCTAATCTCTTCTTCAACTCTACTATTTCGAATACATCATCTCTTGCTATGATGATATCATCTATGTAAACAATAAGCATAGATATCATACCTACCTTGGACCGCTTGTAGAACAATGTATGATCAGCTTGACTTTGACAATAGCCATAGCTCTTCACAGCCCTTCCAAATCTATCAAACCATGCTCTAAGGGACTGTTTTAGGCATACAATGACTTCTTTAGCTTGCACACCTTATTTCTCCCACAAGTATCCTCAAACCCTGGAGGTAGGCTCATAAAGACTTCTTCTTTTAAGTCTCCATTAAGGAATGTATTTTTTACATCTAGTTGATGTAAAGTCCACTCAAAATTTACAGCCAAGGATAACAATACCCGAATAGTATTTACCTTTGCAACAGGAGCAAAAGTCTCTTGGTAGTCAATACCATAGGTCTGAGTGAATCCCTTAGCAACTAATCTTGCCTTCAGTCTTTCCACATCACCATCAACCTTAAACTTAACAGTGAATAGCCATTTGCAGCCTACCATCTTTTTATCTCTAGGGAAATTCACAAGTTCCCAAGTTCTCTTTTTAGGTGCATTTACTTCTTCCATAATAGCTGATCTCCAATCTGAAACTTGAAGTGCTTCTTGAATGTTTCTTGGTACAAAAAAATTAGTGATTTTAGAGATAAAGGATTTGTGTTTGTGTGATAGTTTCCCATAAGATAGGTACTTTGATATGGGATGGTTGGTGCAAGCCTGTTTCCCCTATCTAAATGTTATGGGTAGGTAATTATCAGCAGAGAGTTCAGTAGAAATATCACTGGTTATTTGTGGGCCAGCAGGTATTGATTGATCATTACTAGGCACAATAAGGGGTAAAGTAGCAGATGGGTTACCTAAATTGTTCCCAGGTTCATTCTCTGAGGGTTTTGAGAGGTCGTGCATTGTTGAGGTAGGTTATTCTCTACTTCTCAATTGAGTCTTCCTCTTAGTATAAACACGAAGCTCATTATTCTGCTCCTTGGGAACGGACAATAGTATTTCTCCCCTTATGGTTGAATTGGGATTACCTGGCATGGACAGATTAGGCGTAGTATCTTTGGATTCATTATCAGGAATCATATTATGATAAAAAACGACAATAGGCAAGGGGTGGGCATAATAGTAGCATCCCAAAAATTTTCTGCTTCATTGAAGTTCTCCCCCTGAAGGAAAATTTTTTGATGTTCTAGAAATGTGACATCCATGGAGACAACAATTTTTTGGGTTAAAAGGTTGTAGCACTTATAACCTCGTTGACTAGGAGCATACCCACTAAAGACAAATTTTTCAGCTCTTCAATCTAGTTTTGAGTTTCCCCTAGTTGGGTTGTAAACATTCACTGTAAACCCAAAAACCCAAAGAGGAAGAGTAGAATAAAGTCGATTTTTTGGAAATCATTGTTTAAACACATCTAAGGGTGTAGCATAATGCAAAACACAATTGGGCATTCGATTAATTATGTTGTAGTCAAAACAACCTCACCCCAAAGGTATTTTGTCACATTCATTGTAAACATAATGGACTAAGAGCCTTCCAGTAAATGTTTTTTTTTTCTCTCGGCAATACCATTTTGTTGAGGAGTGTTAACATACGTAGATTGGTGAACAATGCTTTTAAACTTAAGAAATTTTCCAAGGACTTCATTAAGATGCTCGATACCATTGTCAGAGTGAAGTATGTCAATGTGTGTGTGAAATTGAGTTTCAATCATGGTATAAAAATTTTGAAAGATTTGAGCAACTTCTGATTTTTCACGCATCAAAAAGACCCAACATAATTAAGTATGATCATCGATTACAAACCCTTTTTTTCGGGAAAGAGTTTTAACACGAGATGGACCCCAAACATCACTATGAATTAAGTAAAATGGTTTGGAGGGTTGATATGGTTTTGTAGGGTAAACAGTCTTATGATTTTTTGATAAAATGCAATGCTCACAATGAAGTTTTGAACAATCCAAAGATTTAAACAAATGAGGTAATAGTCTTTTGAGATCAGAAAAATTAGGATGTCCTAATCTATAATGCCAAAGCAAAATATGTTCTTTAGCACGGGTAGAACTTAAGCAATGAGCTTCTTTATTCTTCAAGTTGTCATCAACAAAGTAGTAGAGACTATCTACAACTTAGCTTTGCCAATCATCTTCCTCGAAGTTAGTTCCTGAAAGACATAATATGAGCCAAAAAATGTAATGGTACAATTAGAGACACGGGCTAGTTTGCTCACATATAGCAAATTACAAGCTAGTTTTGGAACATGAAGGAAAAATTTAAGGTAGATATTAAAGGATAGAGTTATTGAACCTTTACCAGCTACAACAGAAAATGATCCATCTGTTATACGGATTTTTGCATGGCCAGAACAAGGGTCATAAGTATGAAATAAATTAGAAGAATAGGTCATATGGTCAGATGCTTTTGAATCAATGATCCAAGAAGCGAAATTGTATGGAAAGGAACATGATAAGACATTAAAATCACTACCAGTTTGTGCAACAGAAGCATTAGGGGAACTTGAGGATTCAGATTTGAGTTTTAGTAGCTTCAGGATGTAATTAATTTGCTCTTGAGAGAACTGTCCAGCATCTACCTCATGGGCTGATGGAGTTTTACTTGATTCATAGTGAGTTGAAGTTTTATTAAATTTTCCTTCATGTGATCCCTTTCAATTTGCAGGCTTTCCATGGAGTTTTCAGCATATTTCACTGGTATAACGAGATTTATTGCAATAGTCATACCAAAATTGTGACTTTTCCTCAGTCTTCTTAGTATGGGCAGCAGCATTCCCAATAACTAAGGCTGTGTTTTCAATAGTAGGCGTAGGATTTCATTTGTCAAGCATCACAAACCGTCTACTCTCTTCACGTCGAACTTCTGCAAAGACTTCCCCAATGGATGGAAGTGGTTGTCTTCTAATAATCCTACCTTTAACCTCATCAAACTCAACATTAAGTCCAATTAAGAACTTAAAAAGTCGATTATCCTCTACTGTTTTTTGAAAATAGTTAGTCCTTAGGGGATTTCCACTCATAGTCATTAAACAAATCTAAGTCTTGCCACAAACGTTTCAGGGAATTATGATACAACACTCAAGCCATTACGTGTCTATTCAAGAAGAAAATGTAAACGAACACGTGACAATGATCAGTTCCA
>JANIJH010000004.1:42355632-42368954 GCA_024520975.1 Erythroxylum areolatum
GATAAAATAGGAATCTTACAAACAAAATGAGTCCCAAAACATGAGAGCCATATTTATACAAGTACAAAAGATAGATAAATAGTTTACTATTCAAGTTCAAAATACTTGTCGACCCCAAAACAGATAGACAGTTTACTAAAGAAAAAGTAGTTGACAAAAAATTGGTCATTCTTGAACATTTCACAGTTAAGTTAACTTTTCTCTTTTGATTTTGGTGATCAACATTTGTGGTGATATTAAATCACGTAAATGCATATCATCCTCAAAAGTTTCTTATATTGGTCTCTTCATTTTGGAAATCTGGGGTGTGATTTGAGTTGAGGAAGTAATGTCTATTTCAGTGTCACAAATTGCAGCTCTATCATCCTGTGATTAAATAAACTCAATAAATGGAATACACAATAGATGAATATATTGAAGAAATAGATGTACATACTTTGTTATCAACTACAGATAGAGAAATACACCCATCAAAAATGTTTTCTGAAAAGTAGCTGAGTGATTCAATTTGATTTGAATCCTGCAGAATGAAAAGTATCTTATAAGAGAAGTGGATATGTTGGCACTTTCTGTAGGTTACTATGTTATTGTTTTTTCAACAAACAAGAAATTAAACTTTGTAAAGCAAAAGATTGTCTTACAATTTCAAATGCAGAAACTAGTTATGGTGCTTTTGATTGAATAGAATCCTAGCATAAATTTAAATGAATAAGAATAATCATTCATGTGTGATCCATATTATACATAATATTAATGGTATGTACATACTTGTTTGTTCATAGTAGGTAATGATGACAGAGGTGCAATATCAATAGGATGTTACTTAATGATTCATCCAGAATTGAATCCTGCAAAGCAAAACTTAATAATTGATTACTAAATGCCTATTTAGATCTAATTAATTTAACAATGAATGGTTTTACAATGAGATAATATATATCTTAATTTTTTAATATAGTGTCATTGAAAAGAGGAAAATTTAGATAATTGAACTTGGTAGGAAATCAATCATATAGTTTGCTAAGTATTAATTGTAGCCAAGGCTCCAACAGAAGTAATTTGCTACAATAATATGATTATAAAAATTAAGAATACCGAAATTTTATTGATATAATAGAAAAAAATTTGGAATGTGTAAAAGTGGTATTATTACTTACAGATTTGTTAGGATTTATCAAGACCAATGGTCTTACTAAAAGATCAATAGCAGAATCACTCAGATAAAATTCCTGGAAAAATATTGTATTTCATGAAATCAATATACAATATATACATATCTATGTATATCAATGAAGTTGCATCTAATAATGAATAGTTGCTATTCTTCTTTGTAGTGGGAAGTAGAGTGATATCTGAGACTGGGGTAGAGAATCCATATATTTATTGATCAGTTCCTCACTACAACTTACTTTCTTGATAGTGAAACTTAAAGATTTGTTGATTTTATTACATTCAGTGACTTGTACCTTGAAAAGATAAGTGTTCTTAACTAAGCATTCTAACTCATCAGGAAACCCATCTTCATCTCCTTCCTAATTAACAAATTAATTCTAAGCAAACATACGAAAGAGTAGATAATTTATTATCAAAGTTTTAAAAAATAAAGATTATAATATTTTACAAACCTTAATTAGACGGTTTCTGAGATAATTTGCACTAACTTGAATCAATGGGAAGGCTTGATCATCAAATAACACAAATGACTCTAGACCATCATAAGCATCTTTTACTTAAACATGTACTTTGTATCTAGAATATATAAATATATCAAATATTAGTGTTTATTATTACATAACATTAAGTTTAAATAAAATTTAAAATGATGGTATACCTTGTTACAATTCTATTTGAAGTGTTTTGACATTTAGAGCATATGAGTAGGTCACTCTCAATTTTGACTTTACATCGAGGAATGAAGCATGCATCAATGTACCAACTCTGCTAGATTTGGATTTTTCTAATGGTTGCGAGAATAGTATAAATATCATTATGTTGTAATGTTATGAAAATATAGATCAGTTTGTAAGATATAGGTTCATAAATTCATAACGAAGAAAAGAATTATGCATTTTCAATTTGCCTCACACCATCTCAGTTCAGTAACCTTCTTTTTTTGTTTCAAAAGATAAGAAATCATTCAAACGAGATTGATTTAAGAAAGGATGATCAAGTTGAGAGTATCTCTAGGAAGATTTTTTCCCAACCATTATCAAACTGAGGCTAAAGTAAAAAAGAATTGAATAAATAGGTAGTGCATATATATGCAATGATACAAATTTAGAATAAGATGATAATAAGCCATCAAAAAATAATTATCTCAATTTAAAATCTTGAACAGTAGGGATGTCAGGATTAATCAGTAGTTTTGAAGCATTCCAAGCATTAGAAATGTTGATTTCTCCTGCACAAAAAAGGGTGATATGTTCTATTTTTTTTCACAAAAATGAAAAATGTAAACTGCATAAAATGCTTTGAAAATAATAATGTACCAGCAGAGGTTGATATCATAGCAAGCTGAAAAACAATAATGATTGAAATTTCTTGTGTATCCCTCATTGTATTCAGCAAAAAGTTAGCATATTCACCAAATAATGTGCACTTGATCTTGTTGTTACTGAAAAATAATATTAATGCATAAATATTATTTTTAATATTATTTTGCATACAAAGAGTATAATACAATAGTTATTGAAAGTAAAGATAACCTCTTATATGTCAGATATAGATCTGTAAATTTTGATTTGAGATTATTCATTTGGAATTCTTTACAAGTTTCATATGCAGTCATCTCTCCAAAGACAAACAATTTGTCAATAAAGACTAAATAAAGAAATCATATCATAAATGACTTATTGTGCTAAAATAGAAATGGAAACTATACTTGCTGTTGATTAGGAAGGTGAAAATAAAGCCTCTCAACAGATGATTGTCTATAATGAATTTCAAAACCCAATATTCTAGAACATGCTTCATAAGAAGAAATAAATCAACAATCTAAGAACATTTTAGGTTCATCAATTTCATTTATTGCTCAAAGTTTGATTCTGATCATATAAGGCAGCAGTAACTCGATCATTTCCCTTGCTCAAATACTTGAAAAGATATTTAATTGAGGAACTTTCATTGCAGTACTCAACATTTATATGGGATACATATTTCAGAAGTAATTCTTGGTTGTAAGGAACAAAAAATTGATTATCAAGGTCTACCCCTTTTTTGTGTATCAATTTACCATCATCTCTTCTCCTATAAATGGGAAATCCTTCATCATCAAAAGATGTGATTCCTGCAAAAAAATTAGGATAATATTTTCCACATTTACCTTCATTCATGCATGGAGATTTAGGATTTAGACTTCCACAAGGTCTATGCATCATATGTTTAGAAACAATATTATATAAAGTTGTGTCAGTTACAGGATCTCGAATCTCAACACAGATAATCTTGTCAAGCTTTTCAGGATTATGGTCCTTCTCTTTATCATTTAAGAACAAAAGGATGTGAGCATGAGATAAGCCACATTTCTAGAACTCAATTGTGTAAACAACTGACACAAGGATGAAAAAACTATCAAATAATATATTATACAATATATAAAAAATAAGTTAACTGTCAGGATCTACTTGAAAAGAGATTTTGATGAAGCAACTTTAAAATAATGACATTTAGTATTGTATATGACTGAAAAATATTGGAATATATTGTGTTTATCAATTAACATTTGAGGGGATCTTTAATAAAGGATGAACCTTAAATGAATAGTAAAATATGGTTGTAAGAAATACATAAGGAATATATGAACCATGAAATATATATTAAAATAATCATTAACGGAATAGAACAATTCAATGAAGCAACAATTGCAAGTCAAACAATTATAAATGCTTCGCAATATGACGTTAAAAGGAAAAAAAACTACTTTAATACGTCAAAGCAACAGAAACTTATAATACAAATTGAAGAATAATGGATAGAAAAATTACCAGCTTTAACTGTCCCAAAAATTTTGCCTCACATTAGCTCTTTCATCAAACAATTTAACTTCATCTTAAAAACGCAAACTATTAGATCTGGTCTATCTTGTGCTTTCAAATTCAAATCCTTTAATCGACGTGTCAAACACCATTCTTCTCATTGTTTCTAATAGTCTAAGCTCTTAACAGAAATTCATATATGTGACTTATACGGTTGCAATTACCGGGATTCTATACTCATCAGTACCCTTCTCTAATGGTGAGGAATCAGATGTAGTAGATCCTTGCAAAACTCCTCGTGTTCTTTTTACGAGGTGGCATTTTACTCCTTCGATAAGACACCATCTTTCAGCTTACTTTCATTATAATCTTATTTCCTACATGTATGCATGATATGCATGTCACTTAATGCAACACATCAACTCACAATACAACAATTAATCACATAGCCTACAAATTCATAACACTATACATTTTGGGCCTAGGAAAAACCTAAGCTCTGATACCATAAGATTACTGGGGTCCTATTTCTGGAGCCTATCATTCGAAGACATTTAACGTGAGCTCTGATACCATAAGATGTTATACTCTGTTTCCAAAGCTCAATAATCTGGAGTCATACAAAGCCCATCGTCCCATAAGGGTGGCGTGCCCACAACAGTCAAACATCAAACATCACAATTTTGATAATCACAAGCAAAACCCAATCTTATTTTATTAATGAATCTAAACAAAGTTTATACAAGCTTATTTCAAAATACTAAATACTAAATACAAAACACAAAATACAAAAATACAATTGAATGCTTATGCTTGATATGATTTTAAATACCAAAAATTTCTGAACTAACTTAATTACCAAAGTCTCTAACTATCCTGGAGTTCCAATGCCTTGCAAGGATTGCTATTCATCTCTTTCTGCACCTGAGGAGGGAATAGTGGGGTGAGCTACACAGCTCAGTGGCTAATATATTTATAGCCATTGGCAATTGAACACAAATTCAAGCATATGTATATATGTATATAGATATGTATCCGGCAGTTTAAACATTCATCAAATTTAGCTCAAAACTCATAACACATAACACTCAAAATGCTTCATACTTGACAATTTAAAATGCAATGCACAAATCAATGGCTTGAGGGTTCTGTGGAACAAAATAGAGAAACTTAAGTTTACTCCGTGAATGAAACGAGTCCACTTTTTGGATCTCGTGTGCCACAAGCGGGCAGTCGGGAGAAGGCTTTATGTCGATATGCATGTGACAACGAAACGGTTCCTCTCTCGCCCAAACAGAAGCACATAATCATGCTCAAAATTATTTTATCAAATGCTCATACTTTCATGCTTTTTCTTCTTTTTGTTTATACAAAATATTATAACCTTTTTCATGGTATAACATAATCAAAACCATCATGAATTATCAAATCCCCACAACATCTATTAAAAATTTATGCATTCAACAGATACACATACACATAGGTAAGAATTTGCCCAATCACACAAAACTATAAATACATTACCCACCTAATTTGCTTGCAAAAATTCAAGTCAAGGTTGTTTTTCCCGTTGCTCTTGGGTAGGATTCTCTTGATTCCCTTCATTCTTCACCAAATGAAGGAATCTTTAGCTTAAAGGGAAGCTCTTCTCTTCCTCTACCTTTTTCGCTTCTTGAACAGCTTCAAAATCTCTCTTGAAGACTAAGAAAAATTAAACCCTAGCTTATTTCTCTCTTTCTCTTCTTCTCTTCATATTTCTCTCTCTTCTTTATGACACTCTCTCTTTTCTTCTTCAATTTTCGTTCTCCTCTCTTCTTAAAATGCAAGACAACACTTCTTCTTCCAATTATACCCTTAATGAGTGACAAATGTCCCATTTGCCCTTCTATTTATGCTTTATGTCTTTTTATGCTTAAGTTTCTTGCCAAAAATATCCTTGAATATTCTGATACAACACTTTCTTCTAGAAAATGTTCCCCTTGTCTTAAGTTTCTAATGCCATCAAAATCATTCAATTTGGTTCAGAAATCTGAAAGTATTACCATAAACACTTTCAGACTGTTCTTATATTGAAACAGTAAACTCTACTTAAATTCCATCTAGAATTTGAAAGTCTTAGAGACTGAATTAGATTTCGATTTCTTCATATGATTTATAGCTCCATGTCTCTAGTTTATCTTGAAATAAGGATCATCTTATTCGGAGTTATACCGATGAAGACATCATCAAAACACCAAAGTATGTTGAGTAAAACATCCCATTCATACTCTTCCAATCGATACCCTAACTTTGATTCAATCCATCTTTTTTGAATCAATACCAAAAGCTATCAAATTCTATAGAGGGACAGAAAATGTGTTAAGAAACTATAGGTTTAGGAATCATTTCATTTGGAGGTCGGATAACAAAGTTATGACCGAAAGAATCAAACAAAGTTTTGTCTTCAAACATATTGAACCTATCTCAGGTCAATTTGCATAACTTTCACTAGAGACGTCGGATTAAGATCGTCTTAAGACAGTTTCAAAGAGGACTCTAAGATCTACAACTTTTGTGATGGATTTAAAAACAAATTCTATCATCTGAAGGGTCAAAAGTGGACCAGATAATAAGATTAGACAAAACCAAACGAAAAAGTAGACGAATTGAAAAAGCAGATGAATTGGGAAAATTATCATAACTTTTCCTACAGCTATTGGATTAGGGTGTTCTTTGAATGGTTCAAAAGAAAACTTCAAGATCTACAACTTTTAAGAAGACCTTGAAGACAAATTATATCTTCTAGAGTATCCAATTTGGACCAGAAGATGTTCTGGTCAATATAAGATGAAGGGTGAGACGAATTGAAAAAAAAAACAGACGAAGCACAAGTAGACGAAGCAAAACAGACAAATCGAAAAGCAGATGAAGCAAAGTAGATGAATCGAAAAGCAGACGAAACAAAGTAGACAAAACAAAGCAGACGAATCGAAAAGCAGACGAATTGAAAAGTAGACGAAACAAAGTAGATGAAACAAAGCAGACGAAGCAAAGCAGACGAAACAAAGTAGACGAATCGAAAAGCAGACGAAGAAAAAGACAGACAAAGCGGAGTCAACTTAAGATGATGCAAAGTCAACTTAAGACGATGCAACTCTTAAGACGATATGACGTCATCACAGACGATACGCCTTTACAGACGATGCATCTTTACAGACAATGCATCCTAATAGATGAAATGATGTCATCACAGATGATGTGACGTCATCACAGACGATACGTCTTTATATTCCTAAACAATTCCCTTTCTAAGGACCATAACTTTAGAATCCAATGTCCAAAATTGCTATACTATATTTCGTTGGAAAGCTAGAAAAATAAGCTACAACTTTCCAAATCAACTACTCATTTTGTTTCAAAACTTTCCTTAACACAACCTATACTAAGATCACCTTCTGTACTTCATTTACTCCTCGTTCTGAACTCAATGTCATCCATAAAGAAATTATCATCCATGATTAATCATGAATACCAATAACAGAACATACATACATATATATATATATATATATATATATTCCTCATCAACTTACTACACAAATTCAACCTCACTTTCACCCTAATTCTTCCCATTTCATAGTCTCTCATCTACCAAAAACACTAAAACAAAACATGAATCTATCCACACTTCTCATTTACTACTTTTAATTTTCAAAGAAGAATTCGGAGTCCAACACCACGATTAGTTCTCACAATTCCTTAAATAACTAATTCCTTAATGGGGTAGCATTGTCTCACGATATTTTCAATTTCCTAATTGACTTCCTTTCTCGAATGATTTTCTTAATTCATACGATTTTCTCTAATTTCACATTGAACTTTTTTTAAAGGGTAGTTTGGTCATCTTTCCCAATAAACAAGATTCATAACTTTCATATGATTCATAATCAAAAGGATCCAAATATCCTTCTTTATTAATTTTGTTATTCTAATTTTATTGATATGACCTAACCTACAATGCCATAAATAACATGGAGTTTGGTTACTTAATTTACTTTTCTTACTATTTATGTTAAGAATTGGCCTTCCTAGATCTAACTCATACAAACCATTTGTAAGTAATCTAGATCCATAATAAACATCATCTTTATAAAAGAACAACTGTTATTCTTAATTATAAAGACAAATCCATTCAAACCCAAAAGAGAAATAGAAATGATGGTTTTTGTAATAACAGGAACATAATAACAATTATCAAGTTCTAATATAAGGCCAAAAGGCAAAGCTAAACTACAAATCCCTATAGCTAATACAATAACTCTTACTACATTGCCAACTCGTAGGTCCACTTCGCCTTTCTTCAATGATCTACTCCTTATTAACATCTACATGTTATTACACAAGTGAGAATTACAACTAGTATCTAATACCCAAAAATGTGGAACAGAAGTAGAAAGATTGATCTCAGTCATAAACATACTTGAAGAATCAGCTTCCTTAAGCCTTTTATCTTTTAGGCTAGTAAGATAAGAGGGGTAGTTCCTCTTTCATTGTCCGTTGACCCCGCAATGAAAACATGGGCCCTTGTCATTGCTCTTCTTCTTGACACCTATTTTGGCTTTTACTACATTAATAGAAGCCTTTTGTTTCTTGTTATTATTCTTCTTAAAACCTTTTTCTTGTTTTAAAAAAAACTAATAATAAATACAGAATTAGGTTCCTTCTTAAGGCACCCTTCCGCAGTCTTGAGCATGTTCAACAGTTCAGGTAACGTTATGTCCTTTTGATTCATGTTAAAGTTCATGATGAACTGTGAAAAACTCGAATTCAAAGACTGTAGCACCAGATCAACGCTGAACTTGTGGTCCATGACAAAACCTAATTGGGCCAATTTTTCAATATACCCAATCATCTTCAGCACATGAGGGTTAGCTGAAGATCTTTCTATCATCTTGCAATGAAATAGTACCTTGGAGATTTGATATCTCTCCATCCTCCTCTGTGCAAACTTCTTAAGATGCAGTATCATAGTAGGTGCATCTATGTTCTCATACTGCCTTTGAAGTTCAGGAGACATGCAAGCTAACAGTACACATGTAGCTTGTTCAACGTCATCAATATAACGTTGATATTTTTCCCATTCTTCATCAATAGCATCTGAACAAGGTTCAGATGAAGCAGGAGTATCAAGAATATACAACTTCTTCTCTTAGCTAAGAACTATTCTTAGGTTTCAAAGCCAGTCTGAAAAGTTGGGTCTAGTCAGCTTGTTAGCATCTAAGATGCTCCTCAATGTCAGGTTAGTACTCATCTTCAAATTCAATAATCAGAAAAAACATAAAAGGAACATATATTAGTTTATATCCAAAAATCAAATAAAATAAGGACTTTAAAAATATTTGATTAGTCCCACTACTTTCTATAAAATAATAGCCCTCACTATTATATCGAAAAATTATCAAATAATTTCTTAGTAGGCTAGGATCCTATTTAAAATTAATTAATCTTAAGTTTGCACAACAAACCAACTAAAATTAAATTAGGTAGAAAACAACTTTTCAATCACATCTCATGTGACTCCTAGTACCGTTAAGTGACAACTTTTGACAAAATATATCAAATATATTATTCCTAACCTTGTCTCTGAATTTATATGATCATGAGTTTACTCATCCAAATCATACAATTTTAGTTAGGTAAAACTCATTAGTTTAAGATAAAACATAGTCGGGTTAAAGTGACATTGAGTTTACTCAACAAGTCAAACAATAAACAGAATTATGATTTTATTCTCAAATAATGGAAGATAACTATCATATTCATAACATGTATTTAATATTTTATTGAGGGATTTAAAATTTCAAAAAAATTATGGTCTCATCAAAATAATATAATCTCATTATGTTTATAATTTCAAACATAATCCAATTATGAAAGAAATTATTTAAAACTTTGACTTGATTTTAATTGTAGATTTGATAATAAATTTAATTTAATAATTCAACTCATGAAAAATTAAATTTAAATTACAAAGCCTTTCCAAATAAATATTCCTTTGAAAATAATTTTCAAATTTTAATAAAACTCTTTCCAATTTTATTAGGAGTGGAAATTAATTTAATCTCTATTAAATTCATAAAAGACAATTTTGGGTTTTAAAACATTTTTAAAATACAAAACAATTGGGTGGGAGGGTGCACGCACCAAAACACGCTCCCTGCGGTCAAAAGGAGCGGCATGTGCCAGTCCATGTTTGTACCAGATGCTTCTCGAAGATGGTGGGCGAGTGTGATCTTCTCCAGAAGCTTCCACCTCCCGCCTGCTTCTCCATCTCCCTACCACATTGAGCTTTAAACCGCTTCCATCTTCCACGTTCCCTCAACCGCATCAACCGCAACATCACGTTCCACGTTTTTCTGACACAATCCATCTCCCTTATTGCCTGCCACATCCGTCACCTGCAACTGTGTTGTTGACATCCACGGGCTGCCCAAGCGATGCCATCCATGGCATCGACCGTGACTTCGCCATTCGATGGGCAATTAACACCCATCGATTACTCCAATGGTGACGCCATCCATGGACTCTATAGGCAATAATCGACCCAGTGATGCCAACTAATGGTGTCACCCACGATCCACACCCTAGTGACTCCAACAGATGGCATCGACGATTGTCTCCACAGATGGGCAAAGCCATCTTGTTATGTGAAAGGCAGTAAACGTAAGAAAGAGAAAAAAACAACAACGGAAGCATATGGAAAAAAAAATTTTCCCAGAAGGTAGATATCGCATTCTTGTAAACGCAAACCCAAAAAATAAGCATAAAACTATAAACAATTAGGGATGTCAAAAGAGCACGCATATACATTCTAGCAATAATTTCCAGAAATATCGCACAATTGAGACAATCAAAAGGCAGATAAGACTAGGGATTTTAGAAATACATAAACAATTAGGAAAAAAATGCATTGTATAGACAACGTATATGCATTGAGAATAAGGGCGACAGAAATTAGGGATTTCTAACAAAACCCATAAGGCTTGCATCGTATAACAAGGATTTTAGGAAACCCTAAACCATTCAGAAAACCATTTATCATCGTATATGAGTATAGAATAAAATTCCAGATCATGCATAAACAATTAACACAGGGATCAAAAATCACATATGCTCGAGGAAACAATTTCCAAAACAAACAAAAAAAGAATAGTTGAGATAGTTTTGGGTAAACACAAACCTGAAGAAAAATTAATCAAATCAACAATAATCAAGCCTCTAATTCAAGATTAACAATTAAAGGAGGCCCTGATACCACTAGTGGAATCCAATCGTGATCGAATCACGGGCACAGCGAAAAATAACATTATTTACAGATTCCGAGCTGATCCCGATAATTGATTAAACCTTAATAAAAACAAAATTCGATTTAAAAATCGTACCTTATTCGCTTTCTGAAGAAAATTTTTTGAATCTTTTCTCTGATTGATCAATCATGAGCTATCCACTTGTCCAACCTCTGATGATATCTACAAAGCAATTCCTAAACTACTTTGAGAGGAAGGAGACAAAAACGTGCTAGCTTCTAAAAAGTTTTTCCCTTTAAATAGAAAAATCATAGCAATCTTTTATTAAAATTAAAACTCTTTAATTATAATTAGAATCAAATTCTAATTCTAATTAATTTAATTTTAATAAAATCAAATATCTCATATTTGATTCCCAAAGTTTCTCAAACTTTATAATTTAGTTCAACTTAGTTAAATTGATTTTTCTTTCACAAATTGCTCTTTGATTTGTGACCCATTAGGTTCCTAATAAATTGGCAATTATTATAAATTGTAATTCTGATTCGCAATTAGAATTAGATAAATTAAAACTCCTTTTAATTTGTCTTTAATTCTCCAATTAAATAATTTATAATCATAAATCATGATGGACGTCTAGCAATAAGTCATGATTACCCAAATATCAGAAATGTCAAAATGATTGACTTAACCTGTCCGTGCATGGCTATAATGTATAATTTAATCCTTTCATCATTCAATATTCTAATTGGACAGAGTATAGATATAATGTATACTTTTATCATTCAATTAGTAATTGATTTATAATTGAAATTTGAAAACTTCTTTTCAAATATCAATTCACTCTGGCTAGACAATTCCATAAATCATTACTAATCAAGAATAACTGAATATTCTCTCTAATTATTTTAGAGTGACAAATCCTATATTGACTCACTCAACTATCTACATATGGTTCATACTGTATCCAATTACTACCGACTGAATTATCCTAGGACAATTCATAACTAGCATCAAAATACAGTAATTCCCACACTAGATACCTTAGTAATCTCAAGTCTGAAGATTAATTATACAAGCATCATTATGAGATAATCCATAGACACATAAGTAATATTCCATTCGGAATTCTCATAATCGGGTTAATTTAGTGACTTATTCTCTAATACTCACCCGCATATTAGTTTAAGTATTTCTATACTTTAATTTATGAGATCAATTAATTTCTTTATAAGAAAAAACATAATGTGTGCTAATTTTACCGTTTCCACAATATCCAATCTTGATGAAACTACAACTAGGCACATTTACAAATAACACGTTAGTGTAAATTGAATATCATAATCATGATCTCATCATAATTTCAATTACATGGTAATTATTTCAAAGATTTTATCTTTAGTATTAAATCATAAAATATTAATTAGATTAATACATAAAGATAAATAAAGGCTTTTCATTAATTAAATATAATGTCATACATTAATCTACATACACTTAATTGGCTGCAAGAGTATAAACTAACAAAAAGAGGGAGAAGAGTCGTCATCCTCCTGTTGGTGAATTTTTTAAGGAAAATTATTCTTTATAAAAAACGAAAATAGTAATTTTATAAACATTATAATTAAAGCAATCATCAAATCAATAATTATAGGATTATTATCTATTAAAAATATGAGACTCTAATATCACATATAAATTTTCTCACTTAATATTCAAACATCAACACATAAATTATATATAAATTATTCGTGTCTTTTAAGATCTTGAATATAATAATTATAAAGGGAGCTTTCAACAATTACGAACTTAACATTTTTTCTGTAGTAGATAGCTTGATGGATACTTAAATATATTCATTATGTATTTTATTTTGTCTGCGTACTTAATTAGAGTGAAGAGAGAACCAGTTTATATATCTATTATCATTAAATCTTGTACGTCTTTTAAATACAAAATTAACAGTCAAAATTTACTATAATATTTGGTCGGGTCGACCGTGCAGGGCCCGGATCCAATCGAGACCACCTATGGGCCGATCGGTCCATTCCTACTTGCCACG
>JANIJH010000004.1:42462936-42474066 GCA_024520975.1 Erythroxylum areolatum
TAATACATTTTCAAAGGGTCCCACGGACTATTCCAAAATATTAAACCCAATAGCCCAAGCCCATTTAACAGAAAATTACGATACTAAAAACCAACTAGTTCGCCCCTTGGCGATTTTTTCGGTCTGAAAATTTTCTCCGAAAAAGTCCAGAAAAATTCTTATAATTTCCGTAAAATGTAAAACCTATAATGATCCATTCCGAATAAATTTTGAGGCCCATAAACCACATTTTCAAAATAAAATCCCATGTAGGCACAAATACCGGGAAATATCATGAATGCATGTACAGTTATTTTTCATGTGCATAAATTCACTATTCATAAATACCAGTATGCATGAACAATTCTAATTAGTCCCAGTCACTCTTATCCTTGACTAAATTACTATTTTACCCTTCCCGTCGAGGGTGGGATGTTACAATGAGTGTATGGATGTATGTATGAGTGTGTATGTGTGAAAAATTTGCTAAGTAAGAAAAAATTAAAGTATGAAAGTATGCTCGTGCAAAGGAAAATCAAACCCTATACTATTAACAAGTATGAAAATTAAACTATCCTAAATGCACTGCAAAAGCAAAGATTCTGATTATCAAAGAGGAGATTTTGTTTTGTTTTTTTTTACTTCTCCTCCATTTTGAAAAAAATAAAAAAATGCAACTTGAATTATCTGATTTACTTTTCTTATGATTAGTCAAAATCTTATGCAAATAAGCTAATACAATTCTTTTAATTTAGGGTCAAAATTATTAAGGATATTAACAACAAAAAGGGTAAATTGGGTTTGTAAGGGGGTTATTATGAAAGAAAGAAAGGTTAAGGCCCAAATTGGTTTCTAAGGATAAAAAGTGAGGTAGGTTTGTTTAGTTCAAAAATGGTTATCCTAAATGCCCTCATCATCTTTATACACAAATTCATCAAAAATGTGGTCTCAACACGTATTCAAAAGCAAGTTCTAGCATAGACAAGCTATTTTGATGACATATAACAAAAAGATATATAAGCACATATGTGATGAATGCTTTTAAGCCCAAAGCTCACGTAAGTGTCAAAACTTGCATCAAGTATTACACACTTTCATTCAGCAAAACCAATGAGATAATGAAATAATTTAATGAAAACACTAATCATACTTATCCCTCTCATGCATTAGATCTCAAACAAAAAATGTATCCTAACTTAAGAATTATTTATGAACAACAATAAGAAAATTATGAATTTATCATGAAGAATAATTAATATATGAATCAAAATATTATGAGTCCAAACAAAGTCACAAAGTTCATCAAAATGAAAACATTTTCTCCCCCACACCTAAATCATACATTGTCCCTAATGTATGCATAAGATACTCACAACTCAATAAAGATATTCAAAGAAAATAAAGAATTGAGGGCTTCTGATCGTATCGTTCGCGCTTTAAAATTTATAAGCCCTCAAATACCGCAAGCGCTTAGTTTGTGACTGTAGTATGAGAAGTGTCGATTCCATAAGGAGGAGGAGTAATCTAATCCTAAAATCTAAGGCCAGAAAACTATAAAATTGAAAAGAAAAGATGCAATAGAAATTAATTACAAGAATTGAATTCAACCAATAAAATCAGAAATTAAACATAAAAGTATTAACATGTAAGCAATAAATCAACCTAAGGAATTTACCAATTTATGAGAAAGGGATTTTATTTATCATTAATGTTAACCTAGTTGATTATATGTCAATGGAGTGTCAGTTCCAGACTATCCTAGGGCTAATTACTCTCTCTCAAGTTATAACCATTAAACCCTAAATTATAAACCCTAATCAGATTATGGAATTTGCAATCTCTCAATTCATAAATTATCCAAAACTCCTAATTAGATCTGAAGCACTTTAATGAACTATTGGAACATAACACACGATCTCTCTCCGCACAATTACCAATATGATTTGTCACAGTTCCTATTAAATCGCTTAACGCTCATTAAACTGATTTAATTTTTTTTCATTTAGTTCACCCTCTTAGTTTATTATAGAACTATGCAAGAATGCAATCAAATCACGATATTCATCTAATAAACACAATCGAATAAATTATCATTAAATCAAAATAAAATCCCAAAGGAGAGTTAAGAACATCATCAATATTCCAAATCATATCATCATACTATCTACATCAATTGTATACATAAATAAAATCGAAACGAAAGGAAATATGACTTGGAATAGATGATGGAAGGTAGAGATGTAAGAAAACCTCTTGATCTAAGAAGTAAGTCAAATCAGTTTTGTCCTCCTTTTCTTCCTCTTCCTTCTTCTTCTTTCTTTCTCTCGGTGTTCTCTCTTTAGGGTTTCAAGTGTGGTTGCACGAAAAAGCTCCTCTTTCTCTCCTCTTTTTGTTCTTTATATAGTCTTTTATGTTTTGGAAAACCCTAGGGGTTTTTTAAGGTTTAAAAGGTCTAAAAAGTCCCTCAAAATGTGAAGTTTGTAAGTGTTTGTGCTTTTGTCCAATGCAGGCCACAATCGTGGCCCTACAGGCCACAATCGTGGCTCACATTTGAGCCTTCTATCATGATCGTGGCATACAGGGCATGATCATGGGCTATTTTTAAAGCTTTTGTCATGCATGCCACGATCGTGGGCCTATGTTATAGCTTAGGTTGCCTCTTAAACTCCTCGATTCTTTGATAATGACCCTAAAACACTAGCAAGTTCTAAGGCCTCAACATATACCCTTAAAGTATTATAACATGTCTAGGGTGCATTAAGAAGTGAACATAATAAATGAATTAAGCACATCTAAGTATAGTAAGAGACATAATGGTACTTAATGTAAAAGATTTGGGCAAATGGGTACTTTGTTCGTTTCGACATGAACATACCTCTGTAATTTGGCCATATCTAGGTTTGTATGCCTCCAAATTGGATAATTCCAACTCAAAATTGATCTAGAGACATACATCTAAAACTTTCATAAAGGAACTGAAATTTTATTGTGCCTCTAAGGTTTTTGAATTCTGGCTTGAAGTTGAGTTATGACTGCTGTCCCTGTTTTCGAACAACCTATAGTGTTTTAAGTATAACTCCTAGAATAATTAACCAAATTGCATGAAATTTAATACATTAGAAAATTAAGAAATAGGGGAATGAAATTAATTGATAAGATTGTAGGCCAATGTGGGAAGTAAAGGAAGAAGAAGGACGAATATGTAATTTTTCTAAAGTTAACACATGGACCAATTGAAATAAGGCATGTGGGACCAATAATAATAAAGCATGTGTTTCAAATAGGAATTAAGCATAAATGTGAGTCTTGAAAGTTCTAGAATGGGAATATGGAGAGAGGAGATGCATGACATTTTGGGGGTTCTAAGTTTAGATTTTTCACCTTTCCATTTCACCTTCTTCATCCCATCATTTTTCAGGTAAGAAATCATGCCAATCTAAGGTGGAAATCAAGTTGGTGAGTCAAGCAAAGCCAAAGAGGAAGGGAAGGAAAGGAAATAGAAGACTTACTTTGCCAATTTTCAGGTTTAGGACTTCACTTAGTTGATTTCTATATCTGTGTATGATTGAATGGATATAAAGATTCATTTAGTGGAATGGTTGCCTAGATATTTCTTTGATGTTATTTTGGTGTTATCTTGTATAAAATTGGTTGAATATGATAAGAGAGTATTATGTAGTGAAATTTTGTCTAGGGTTTGTTTGAGTTAGTCACATTGTTTAAGTCATAACTTAGCCTACAAACCTTCAAATTATGTGGTTTCAGTTGCATATGAAACTAAGACATAGAGATAAATATCATTAGAAGGGACTTTGACTTAATTCTGGCTCTATGACTTTGGAAATTGAGATTGAAAAAGGTGATGTGATGCTGCCTCTGTTTTGGAGCAGCTTGTGATATTTTGCCTATATCTTATGATTTAGAAGTCCAAATTGTTTGATTGTTAGTGTTATAGTAACTATAGATGTAGAGGAAAAACTTTCGAAAAGACTGAGAAACTCAATTTTGACTTTTTCTATACGTATATTAAGGAACAAGTAGTGGTATGAATAGAGAGTGTCTGTCACGACCGTGACATTGTTTTTGTTTTTGATTTCTACCGTATCTTATCGGAACCTTTGTGAATGAGTATGAAAATTTTCAAACACCTAGAAATAAATGAAATAGGACTTACCACATGTTAATTAAGAGACTAAACATTGGAATATAAGATCGAGCATAATGCATTTCAAAGAAAATTTACATGTACTTAAATGATTTATATGTATGTCAATTACTCATATGTGAATAGTATGATTATAGAAGTCTGATTTTGGTACCCTTATAATAGTGGTAAGCCATGAATTGCATGTATAAACACAAATATATATTTTATGACTTGAAATATATTTCATATGATTTTTTAATATATGAATTGTGAAATTTGCAAATGGTTAAAGGAAATGTTATAGTGCCTACTCTATTGTCTTGGTTGTGGATAGATAGGCATGCTTATAGGTTGCAGTGCAGTTGCTATAGTTTGACACCACCGGTGTCCACAGTTTGATACCTTCGGGTATCCACAGTTTGATACCTTCGAGTATTCATTGTTTGATATCTTCAGATATCCACAGAACCCATTATCCGCATCCACAAAAGATGTGTAAGCCTAACACAGAAAGTAAAGTAAAGAGATATAAATAAGAAACATAGTATGACAACATAAATAATCGGTAAATGAATGAACATTTGCATTTGTATTGATAATTTATATCATTGAGTGTTGAATATCAATTTTGAGTTTTGAAGGTGAATTTATGGTATATGAAAAAAATATTAAAGTATGTTTGCATTATTTATTTGATTAAGCATGCTATCATTATTTATTTTTGTGCAATGTTCATGAATGTATGTGCTTCAGATGACTGCTATGAGTGGTTATCCAAACTAAGTGTTTCCCCACTAAGCTTCCAAGCTTAGCACAGGTATTAATCCATGTAGGTCCAAGTCATAGGAGTGAGGTATTAGGAACATTCGCAAGGACCAAGGTCAAACAGATAGAAGAAAAAGTACTTATAGAAGGTTCTTTTAGTTAAAGATGATTGTATATGTAATAGTTAAAGGAAATTGTATGTTTTCTTTTGGATTACTATGTAAATGTAAAAATGTTTTACTACTGTTAAATGATAATATTAAGCATTGGGGAGTTTTGTAATGTGTATATGTATAGCATTGAACTGAATTACATGTCATGAATGTATATAAAGGAAATTGATTGCCTTATGTGTGGATGATTGTAGGTTTCGTAAAGGGGGTGTTACACAAACATATCAAGGTACCTGCAAAACATAATATTTAAGCTTAAAAGCTTGTACTAACCCATAAAACACAAATAATTAACAAAATAACACAATTTGAACCTAAACACAGACTAAATGATTAAATTAATGGCTAAACATGTATCAAACTATAGTCTAAAACACGATGTAATTGACACTTTTCACATCCCCACGCTTAAACATTTGCTTGTCCTCAAGCAAACAAAACAACAAACAACATAAAAACACAAAGCACACAATGCAATAATAAGGTAGTGGCTTCAACTTCACAAAACAAATTTAACTCTAAACATAATCATTCAAGTTGTTCCAAATTATTAATATGCAAAATCCGCGTCTAGGAGCTCTGGACTAAATATACATATTAATCAAAACTTCAATTTTTGTTTAATGGAAATGATTATTTGGATCAATAAGTTCTTTAGTGAACTTGATATAGTTCCTTACACTTTTCAATATAGTAATGTATTATGGAACAAGAGGGACAATGGGCATGTCAAAGGAGTTAAGGTCTCATCAAATATCAAAGGATGTATTTAGGCATTTTTTCCTAATTATGATGATAAATAAGATGGAAGTTGTAAGATTTAAGCAAGTGCTTAATATAAAGAATCTTATGGAATTCCCTTATTAAGTCACCGTCTTAGTAATTGTATAATCATCATATGGTGATAGGTAAGAGATATTTAAACAATTGGCTTAGAACAAGTGGGACATTATTGGTTTATATCCTACAGCCAATCGCTTTGATTGTAATTTAGTCTCAAAATAATTTAAAGACATTTTTTATCTTATACATTTTTAGATGTCTATGATAAAGTCCATGGGATAATTATACATTGCAAAAGAAATTATAATGAGATTATAATTATAAGATTCATATTACATTTTTGTATTATCTTTAAATTGTGCCTAGCATTCTTTTATTAAGACTAGATATTAATTGAACATTAAAAAACTAGCATACGTTATGTTTTTCCTTATGAAGGAAATAGTGGATCTCATAGGCTAAAGTATAGAGATACTTAAAGAAGCATATGACTACTTGTTAGAGAACATGTTCATTGAATAGACCTGATATAAGAAATCCATTTGGAACATTATTTGTATGTTTATGGAAATTTTGATTGTGATGATTGTATAAGTGATCCTTTGACTTACGGTCTCTAAAGTTATATTGTATAAGGATTGCTATGTTTTCGTACAACTTACGACCTATTTAATCATAGATCGTTCAGTCGATAGTCATTGGATGTAGCATGAATTAAATGGAAGTAGTTATGTGATCAAGATATGATTTATCGCCTAAAGTAATTAAACATAATGTTCCATTTTTCTCGATTAGTATTGATTTAGGAAATTCTTGGCTAAGGTAGAATGACAATTTGTAAATATTTTACAAATATCATCAATTAAATCAATAGTTAATGACAGAGAACTAATATGATTGGACTCAAAAAGAGTAGCATTAATTCCATTATCTATTTAATCAGAATATTTTATTATGAAATGAATGATTTATAAGGAAAAATTATGAACAGAAAAGTTAATCAAAATTATTTTGACATTCCTAGATATTTGGGTGGTCATAATACATTACTAGATGCCAATCTTGATGTATGATTATAAATTGGTTAATTGGAGAATTAAAAATAAATTAAAAGGAGTTTTAATTTATCTAATTCTAATTCTAATTATAATTTATAATTATTTCCAACATGTTTGGAAATCTAATGAGTCTCACATAAAGAATGAGATGAAGAGAGTAAACATATTTTGGTCAAGTTGGACTTGATTGTAATGCTTGAGAAACTTTATAATTAAACATAAAATATTTAATAAATAAGGATCAATATAAGATATTAGAACTTATTCGGGCATAATTGATATTTAATTAGAATTATTTGTAATTCTAATTAAAGTTTAGTTAAAATTAGAATTTAATTTTAATTAAATTACTAAAATGTTCAAAACTTATTATAAATAGGCATAAGCTTTATGGAGTTAACATTTCTTATTTAACTATTTCTGTAAGAGTTACAGAGTTTTTTCAAGCTATTTTGTGGATATTGCTAGAAATTAGATGCTTGTGTGGCTACGATGACTGAGATAGATCGGTTTTGTAAATAGTTTGAGGGGTACGATATTAATATAATCAAGCTTTGAAATAAAATACGAATTATGATTTATGCTTTATTATGGTTTATAAGTTAATCATTTTTTAGAATTGAAGTGATCCTTACTTTTTAGAAATTAAAATAAAAAAGTTTCATAATTATTTTAATACAGTCAAGATCAAATCTCGTCCCGGTTTCCAATAGTTCGAGACTAGCGATACATTTATTATTAACAAGGTATAATAAAGCTGAAGTATGATATGTCGTAAATGCTTTTCATCAACACCGTTTCTTTTTTTTTTTTGGTTGCAAAGCTTACAGATTAAGAATGGACTTTAGTTGCTTCAAAATTGCAAATGTCCGTCGGTTATTTATTTTGCTTGAGATTGTCGGAGCAAACCTTCCAAACCTCGTGATCCTCCTTTAATACATTTAACATTATGAAAATACTCTCTCAAGCGGCGGACCTCACATGAAAAGTCTTGCAATTTTCAAATATAGCCATGCACAACCAAGCTAGCTAGCTAGCTACTCGCGTGCAACACTAAACTTCGTCACTGCCTACCTTGATCTCACACTAAGCCTGCAGCCATGGAAGCCTTGTGGAAGTTGGAGGACAAATGGAAACTAAAAACACGAGATGCACTCCTCCTATTCGTGTGCTCTGCCATTGCTGTCGTTTGTCTATGCACTGCAACAATGCTGAAAAGGAATAAGGACCAAAACAAGGATATGGTAAATCAGGATCCAGACGGAAATGCGTTGATTAAATGTTCTCCTTGTGGTGCTAATAGGGTTACAATAAGGAGAGTGTTGATGGGGTCATTCAGGTGGAGTGGACCGAGCAAATGGGATGACGAGAATGCTGCGATTTTGGGAGAAACGCCTCAACCGCAGGTTAGTAGGTGGCAAAGCCAGAACTTGCTGTCACCAGTATGGCAAAGGCCGATACTTATGGGGGAGAAATGTGAGCTTCCGAGATTTAGTGGTGTCATTCTCTATGATGAGAGAGGCAGGTTACTTGATCACTCGCTTAGATCTTCCAGTAATAATCAGGTGACCTTTTTTTAGATCTATCGTTAAGCCGTATAACATTTCTTTCGGTTACTTGGAGACAATTCGATAGCCCTTGATAATAGCTCTTCTGACTCATTTGCGTACATTTGGTTGGTGAAATTCATTTTATCTGATAACTATTACATTTATCTTTTAGTTGGTTATGCTAAGCCACAATTAATGTCTTTCTTTTTTGTAATGCTTATGAGAATGAAGATAACTTACCAGCGAGATTTCTGTTTTACCACAACAACAACATTCACTGTAATAGCCTGAATAATTCTGAAATTATGATGCCTCTCTAGTGGCAAAAGTTTTGATGGAGCGTCTAATGTTTCAAGTCAGAGATGTTGAATTGTCTTTTAAGTTGGTTTATCTTTCCATTATGCAGGAAAAGCAAGCTGTTCTCAGAACTAGTCTCAAGGATCTACTACAATTCGACAAATGAAGCACAAAGTACAAAGTTCGTTTGAAGACAGTATTGTTTCTCAGTCGAAGCATTGTACAACAGCATCTATTTCGAAATAAGAACCATCCTGCAAACAATCCCATGGCTTGGACATTTGTTTGATTTAGTTGGTATTATCAACCTTGCTTTGCTTATAAAGAATGTGGTATAGTGCTGCGGTGAAGCATCTCCTTTGAGTTTGGTTAATGCATACACACATTACTAAAGAGAAGGGGAATGTGCTGGAAAATTGGCCGGGATAAGATCTGATGGAAAATTATGAAAAATTTTGTTTAATTTTGTAAAAGCTAACATCACGTTAAGTTCTACAACATGATTGACGTATGCACACAATAAAACATAAACATAAGTTGTATCTTATTGTATAGCTTGTCCCTTTTTCCTGAAGTTTTCATGAACTACTTCTAAAACCAGTTCATCGCAACCATCGGAGTTACATACATGGTCGACCTCTAATCATATCCATAAGAACGAGCTAAAAAAACTCTACAAATATTGTAAAAATGGACAAGTCTGAAGTGATAGATCACTTAGAGCCTAAGCCTATTTATAAAAGAGTTTAGAGTTTTTAATAATTTAATCGAAATAAAATTCTAGTTTCAATCAAATTTTTATTAAAATTATAGTTAAATATTAACTATGTTGGGCCCTGAATTTTTTTTGATGAATAAGCATGATTTAAATGATTTTTGAAGTTTTGATAGATTAAATTTTTCGAGTTAATTATTATGTCAAAGTTAGTAGGATTTATTGAATGGGTAAGTAAAATTAAAACATTAAGGTTATAAGAATGATCAAAGGTATTTTTGAAAAGACACTTAAGGATAAAGAACATAAGGCATATAAGGAAAGGTAAAATGAACATTGCACATCCATTAAGGGTATGATAGGAAGAGGAAAATGTGATCTTACATTTAAGAGAAGGAGAAAACGTGAATTGGGAAAGAAGAAAGGAAATAAGAAAGAGAAAGAAGAAAGATTTCGGTGGTTGAGAGAAAAGAAGAGAAAACAAGCTAAGGTTTAAATTTTCTTGGCCTTCAAGAGAGATTTTGAGATTGTTCAAGAAGGGAAAAAGGTAGAGAAAGAGAAGAGCTTCCATTTGAGCCAAAGATCTCTTTATTTGGTGAAGAATCAAGGAAATCCAAAAAGATAAGAGAATCAAGTGCAGAGACATTTTGAGCAAGCCTAAAAGTAAGAAAATCAAGGTGGATACATGTTTATAATAAAGTAAATAAGCCATTACATGTTTTCTTTGAATCAAGAAAGTTTAATGATTTCAATTGAATCATGAGTGTTGCATCTATCGCTTTTTGAATGAATTGAAAATCTGCTATATGTTTGATATATGAATTGTGTTGATATGTGAAAAGATTTTGAAAATAAATTTTTGTGAAAAGATACATGTTTATGGAATCATATTTTCAGAAATGTTTTCGAAATATCTCATGTCTATGAAAAGTCAAGATTCAGAAAATGTGTCATTTTGGACAACAAGTTTACAAGTTATGAATTACATGTTATGTGGGTTTATGGTGGTCCCCTAAGTTAAGTCACGTGCACGTTGACTAAGTTAAAAGCTTCTCTCGCCTGCCTGCTAGTGGCATGGAGCTCTTTCACGGACTCCCATAAGTTCACGGCTATGTAAAACTATTATGTGGAATTGCGTTAGTACGTTCTGTTCATGGCTACACAGGACCCTTAAGGGAAATGTGTAGTACGTTTTGTTTTGGATCCACCCAAACCATTCTGATGTGTTTATGTGCTTATAATCTGTGAACAAGTTTGATGCATTCATATTTTATGGTTTGTAAATTTGACTACATGATAAGAATTTGAGAAATATGTATTTTATGAACTCAAAGAGAATTTTTTGCGACAAGTAAATGCTTTCAAAGGTTTTGCTTGGTTTTTCATTATAAACTATTACCCACGAGCTTGCAAGCTCACCCCTCTTTTTTATCCCATCTTCAGGTAATAGCTAAGAGATCAAGTGATCAAGAGCCTAAGGGAATTTCTCCAAATTCACTTATTTTGTATTTTGAAATGATTTTGGGAAAGCAACAAGTTTATTTGTTTAAGGACCTTCTATAATTTGAGATTTTGAGACGATGATGTAATGTGGCTTGGAATGCCATTAAAGATTTGTAAAACTTTATTTTTTTGATGTTAATGAAATGTGAATGGTGTATGG
>JANIJH010000004.1:42483957-42496227 GCA_024520975.1 Erythroxylum areolatum
CAAATGAGTTGAGATTTGAGAGTTTAATGAAATCATTTTGGTAGCTGAATGGTTATGCTGAGAACATTCCAAGTTTGTGAAATGCAAAATTTCAAGTCTTCCATAGGGAAAAATTTTTGTTTTGAGTTCAGGGGAAAATCTAGAATGGTTTAGTTTGAATTTGACAAAGATGTCTTCATAAAAGTTGTAGATCTTGAAATTCTCTTTCGAACCATTAAAAGAACACCTCAATCTGAGTTCTCTAGAGAAAGTTGTGACCATTTTTCCAATTCGTCTAACCCTTCATTTGGGTTCATCTGATCCTATTGTCTGGTCCCACTTTTGACCCTACAGATGATAGAATTTGTCTTTAACGTCTTCATAAAGGCTGTAGATCTTGAAGTCTTGTTTGGAACCATCTAAAGAACTACTTATTCTAATATCTCTAGAGAAAGCTATGCTAATTGCAAGATATCTTCTGTGTATTATTCATAACCTTCTTCTAATCACTGTTCATCTTGCATTGTCTGGTCCAATTCTGATCCTCTAGATGACAAAATGTCACTTCAATGTCTTCATGAAAGTTCTAGATATTGAAGTCCTCTTTCAAACCCTTTAAGAATAACCTTGATCTGATATCTCTAGAGCAAGTTATGCTATTGTCCCGAACAGGTTCAATATGATGGAGGACGGAAGCTTATTTGATTCCTTCAGCCCAATCTTTGTTATCCGACCTCTAAGTGAAGTGATCCTTGAGACAATAGATTCCTCACATATTGTGCTATCTCTCCACAAAATTGGTAGCATTCCGAATTGATTGGAAAAAAAGTTTTGATTGAAGGAAAGTGAAGGATTCTGTTGGAATAGTATGAACTAGTATTATTTTACTGAACATGCTGCGACATTTTGAATATATCTAGATCTATTTCGACTTAGATGATTTTCAATGTGGAGTAAATTAGAAGTGTCGGCTTACAAATTATATGAAGAGGTCGGATTCTAATTCAGCCTCTTAGATGTTCAATATCTAGATGGAATTTGAGCATAGAATATTTGCTTCAATATAAGAATGATTCGGAAAATAGGGCCTGACACTTACGGTATCATAGAATGAAGATGAACTGAGGATGACTAATGAGGGTTAATTGGAATAACCATGCACGGTAACAAGCACAAGCACACATTTTAGGACATCCTAGGATGACTAATGAGGGTTAATTGGAATAACCATGCATGGTAACAAGCACAAGCACACGTGTTATGATTCCGAAAGTTGGGCTCCAGCAGCAAGATCCAACAAACTAAATCTAAATAAGATTCAATATCTTATATTGATAATTATTTCTTAAATATCTCATATTAATACTAAATTTTTGCAAACTTTACTATTAAATTCAACTTGATTAAGTCATCTTTTTCTTTCTTCAACCATTCTTTATATGTAACCTATTAACTTCTTAAATATGTTAAAAATGGATATAAATTATAATCCTAAATTATATTTAGAATTAGATAAATTAAAATCCTTTAATTTATCTTCTCTTCTATATATATATATAAAGATTGACATCTAGCAACATATTATAACTATTCAATTATTAGAATTATCAAAGTAGTTTTGACTAACCTTTCATATATAATTTTATGTATAATTCAATCCTTTCATCATATAATGTTCAAATTAAACATAGAACATGAAATTAATACATATTTTATTTGAGTCAATTCATGCCAATTCTCCATCGTTAGTAATTGATTCTAATAATAATAGTTGAAAAACTATTTTTAAAGTGTAATTCCACTTTGACTAAGAATTTTTCAGATTAATACTAATCGAGATCAAAAGAACATTCTCTTTAATCATTTTAGGATGATGAATCATATAGTGATCACTCGATAAACTTCATGTAGTCCATGCTATATTTAATAACTAATGATTGAGCTCTCAAGTCCTAAGTAATATAAAAATATCACAATCCCTGTATGAGATACTTTAGCACTCTGAAGTCAAATAATCATTTATACATTCATCATAATAAGAAAACATAAGTACTATTCTAAATGTAATCTTATATCGGGTTAGTGTAGTGAACTTGTTCTCTAGGAAATACTGTCACATTTGTTTAAGTATCTATATATTTTAATGTATAAGATTGACTATTTTCACAAAAAAGAAATAAAACGTGTGCTATTCTACCTAGTCTTAATAAAACGATGACAAGTAATAATTTAGGGGAAATATGTAAATGTAATAAAAATGTCATAATTACGATCTCATCATAATTTGTTTACAATGTACAATTTTCTCATAAGCTTTATCTTGTGTCATTTAATTAAACAAACATACATAAAATAAAGAATGTCTTTAAATAATTAAGTCATAAAACTAAAACCAAATGATTATCTATAGGGTATAAACCAATAACCCTCCACTTTCACTAAGCTATATTCTTACGTATCTTATATGATATCTGTATATGATAATTATGCTACTAGTGGGATAGAAGTTTAATAAGAAAATTATACAAGATTCTCTATAATGTACACTTTGCTTAAATCTTACAACTTTAATCTTAATTACCACCATAATTAAGATAAACTTCATATACACTGGCTATAATGTTATATAACATATTATCATTTTAACAATGTGAGGAACTATGCTATGTTTGTTAAAGAACTTAAACCAAATAATCATTTCCATTAAACGAAACATGTATTATGGATTGATTAAAAATTGATGCCATAGTGGAATATTTTTAAGTAAAATATACCTCAACTAAGATTTATTTATGTCAAATTGAAGTTATTGTCCATATGACCTTGAACTTAAATTATCAACTTATACATATAATAATTGATATCTTTAACACTTCATAAGTATTAGATATCTAAAATAATTGATATCTCAACTTACGCATCTATCTCTATATATCTAATTTCTATAACTTAAATCATTACCTTTCTTAGAATGGTATCTTAATTTGAAAACTTGAAATGCTTTATAGCCATTCCAAACTAAACTATAAACCCTCAGAGATTATCATATTCCTTTTGGTTATATTTCTTGTATCTATTTGGAAGTTTAAGTTAGGTTTAGAGCTTCCATTGCTATTAGTCAATCTTGTAATGGATTTCATACACAATAGAAAGAGGTATGGCCATAAAAGATCACCATGCCTCAAGCCTCTTACTTTTTAGAATAAAAGAGACGGTTATCCATTGATGAATACACTAAAAGAGGTTATTGTTAAACAATTTTTTTTTCAAGTTCTAAACTTTTTAGGGAAATTAAAAGCCTCCAATAGATGATGATAAAGTCCCAAAAAACTGTATCTTATTCTTTTAAGAAATCTACCTTGATTGCACAATTTTTGGGTCCATTCCTTCTTAAATATTCTTTAAATATCTCTTGAGCCAAAAGTATATTATTAGTTATCATTCTTCCATCCATAAAGGCCTTTATGCATCACTGGTGAATGGTTTTAGTGCCTTCTTCATTTTAGAAGAAATTATTTTAAAATTTATTTTGTATACAAAACTGAAATATCAAATAGGTATTAACTCATTTGATAACCAGGCTAGGCACTTTAGGAATCAAAAAAGAAAATTTTTGTTAATTTCTTTAAGGATCTTACCATTTTTTAAAAAGATACCAACATAGCATCTATCATTATTTTCTTATGAGGGGTCATGTCTTTTGATAGAAAAGCCCATTAAGGCTATCAAGACCTAGACCTTTTTTCAGGGATCAACTAAAAATCCACCTTACCTACATTTAGTTTTTTTAATAGTCTAATTAGATATCTAATTTCTTCAGTCGAGAATTTATTAGTTATACAGGATCTTAAAGGTGTTATAGATGAGGAGCTTATAGTAGAATTTATGATAATAACTTTAAAAAATGAGTTGGCTTCCATCTTATTGTTCTTTTGGGAAGATACTAGTTAACCCTCCTAATTGATAGTATAGATAATTTCATTGAAGTTCCTTTTATCCATAACTCAATTGAAAAAGAACTTTGAATTCTTATCTTCATCCTTGATCTATTATACTATAAGCCTCTAATGGATTGAATAATTTTGGTTAGCTGCAAATCTTATATAATCCTTTTAAAGTTATCTTTTCCATATTAAAAATAGTCTCCATGCCAAAGTGTTTGTCCATCTTCTGTTTGATCTTGACTAGATTATTTTTTGAACATAAAACCTACTCCAATGTTTTTCCACCCCATTTTCATTTTTAATTGCTTTAGCTTCTCTTTAATCATTTTCACCCTCTTTACACAAACAAAAGCTTTTCATCCCCTAAAGCTTGAGTAACCTTCTATTTCTACTAAGTAGTTATTAAATCTAAAAGGAAAATGCTTCTTACTTTTCTCAAACAAGTTTTGAAAAACTATGAGAGAATTGTCAAATAATGCTCCCACACTTGTAACGCTCCTTTACAAATCCTTTTAATGCTCCCACACTTTGTATAATGACTTTTTATCATTTTTTGGAAATTAATAATCTCCTTCATTAATCTTGTCATCTTCATTAGAGGAAAGTACTTCTCTAGAAACACATGCACTAACTACTCCTATATTGTCCATCTTCTGTTTGATCTTGACTAGATTATTTTTTGAACATAAAACCTACTCCAATGTTTTTCCACCCCATTTTCATTTTTAATTGCTTTAGCTTCTCTTTAATCATTTTCACCCTCTTTACACAAACAAAAGCTTTTCATCCCCTAAAGCTTGAGTAACCTTCTATTTCTACTAAGTAGTTATTAAATCTAAAAGGAAAATGCTTCTTACTTTTCTCAAACAAGTTTTGAAAAACTATGAGAGAATTGTCAAATAATGCTCCCACACTTGTAACGCTCCTTTACAAATCCTTTTAATGCTCCCACACTTTGTATAATGACTTTTTATCATTTTTTGGAAATTAATAATCTCCTTCATTAATCTTGTCATCTTCATTAGAGGAAAGTACTTCTCTAGAAACACATGCACTAACTACTCCTATATTGTGACATTGCTTAGGTTTAAGGAATCATACTACGCCTTAGCTCTATAAAGGAAAATAGACTCATCTTAACATCATCTTCCAACATACTGTTATATAGAAAGGTATCATATATTTCTAAAAATTTTACTAAATGCATGTTAGGATCCTTGTTAACCAAATTATAGAACTACGTGTTTTATTTGTAACATATTCGGTAATGTTGATTTGATCTCGAATGATGTTTCTTACACCAGCAGTTGAGTGGTGCCTTGATGTGTAGCATTGAACCCTATTCTCATGAAATCTATAAGGTTTCTCTATTGGTGCTGTGATTGTATCCTTCCACCATTTTTCTTTTAATTTCTTTTTGGTGTTTTTCTTTTAGATTTCTCTTTCTTACCTTGTGATTTCAAGAGCTAGAGTTTCATTGATCCTGTTTGAACTCTGAGTAATTCTTGTGTTCATGCAATCTTAAGGACACAAGAATGGTGAAATTTCCTTAGATGAAAAGAATTCAAATATTCATAATGTTAAATCCCCAGTAATGGCACCAAAAAAACTTATTGAGCAATTTTATATCTAATAATAAAATTCTTAATATACCACAAGTATCCAGATAATATCTTATAATATAAGAGGTTATCTTTCCTATAAGGATTATGTAAGAGTTACAATTCCAACCTAACTTTTTCTAAGGTATTCAGAAATTGATTTGAATTAGATTTTAAAAAATTAAAAACAATAATAAAACAAATCAAACAAGCAATTAAACAAACAACCTAACCTATTCTTTGTTTATTTTGTTTCCTTTAATCTTGTTGATCTAATTACATGTTCGATCCTAGATTTCCTACGTTACTGATTACTATATCTCAAGATCAAATCAATTAACCCTAGAAAAATTGAGATAGTTCAATCTGTCTAAAGTGGCTATTCTATTCTTGACAATAAGCCACATTAAAAATGATAATTTAGGTAGCAAATTATAGCTCCAAACTAGTCTACATTAGCTCTTCCTTTTCCTTCTCTCCCTCAAGAGTTCTCTATAGGATGTATTTGTGAAATATCTAGAGTTATGACAATATTGGTAGCTATCTGGCTTCCTATCATCTAAGTTATAGTTGGGAATGAAGTGTGCAATATCTATAGGGACTTTAGATCATCGATTGGTGTTGTGTGTAATTTCTATTCATTTTGCTTGTATTCATATCTTGATTTTGGTTCAAATTCTTACGTTTTTAATCCAAATGTCAGATGAATTGAGTGAAAAAGGTCATGAACATTGCATGAAAGTTTATGGGAATGTTTTATCAGTTTTCCATGATAAATGAAAGGTAACATAAATTTTGTGTTAAAAAGGTTGTGAATAAAGTGTTAGTCACGGCATAGTTGTGACTAAACTTGTCACCACTGTGACAAATGCCCTCATAACGGTGACAAGCATAGTCACCCCCATGACTACTCCTTTGCACTCACTTAAGTCTAATGCATGCAGGTTGATGACATAATAACCCTACATCCCTAAACCTAGACTCATGCTATAAATAGAAAAGGAGTGAGAAGAAGAATGGGAGTTAGACTAAGAGAGTCGATGGGACACATACACACTATAAGGACTCATTCAGAGGACAGAAATAGATAGAGAGAGAGAAGAGAGGCAAAGAAATAGAGTGGGGGCTTAGAAGAGAAAGAAAAATGACAACGTGTTGTAACGCTAGTCAAAATAAAAAGTAAACTACTACTATACCAGTGGTGAGTTTAGGTTGATCCCACAGAGAGTGTGTGCAAAGTTTATGAAATGAAATTAATCAGTGTCTAGGTTTTAGGGGTTTTGGATTTTTGGAATAAGAAAATAAAATGAAACTACATTAAAAAAACAAATTAAAGAAAACATGCAAAAAATGATAAAAATCGGGAATTTGGTAAGGACCTAGTTCTTTGGTTCAATCTCAACCTACACCCTAATTAAACATATTTCCTTGATTTGTTGTTCTTAAAGCTCTCCTAGCAACTATTAATTGTGGGTTAATAATTAACTCAATTTTTTCCTTAGGTTTTGTTTAATTATGATATGATCATTAATTAAACCTAACTACCGAATAACCTAGGATATGATCTTTAGATTTAATTAGGCAGTAACATTAAGAATTAGGAAAACCGATTAATCAAGGCAACAATCACAAACAATGTGTCATTTAACCTAGGTCATGTTATCTCTAATGATTACAAATTATTAGTTGCTACATATGAATTTCAACATAACAATTACAGATTATACCAAAATTTTAGCAATGGGTTTACAGATAAACGATTCAATGAATGTATTAAAATCATCCTTTCATAATACCTAATAAGTTCATACACAAATAATCGAACAATAACATAAATTTGATTATCCTTACATAACCCAAATCCATATGCCTAGGATAACACAATCAATTCAATAGGAGAGAAAGAAACAAAAAAATGAAATATACTTAACCCGAGTCGGCGATGATGATGTCACCTTCAAACTGTCGACGGGATGTCTAGCCCTTCCTGAGTCTCTCCTGAAAAAATGCTTCAGCCCCTCTCAATATCCCTACCGAAGACCCCTAGTTGCTCCTCTCACTGCGCATCCTTTTGTTTCTCTATTGCAAGCTCTCTTTATTTCATGCGACTCTCTTCTGTTATATTTTTAGCTACTGTTCATGTGATGTGACAAATAAACATTGGTCCAAGCTACTATTCACATCTAAAACCCTTGCAAACATCTGCTCTTGAAACACATTCCTCGTCTATGTTTAATGTAGTTGTCTACATGAAACACAAACAATAGACATCTTGGAGCTGTATGTTTTCTTTATGCTTCATTGTTGTTTTGCTTCTCTTCTAGCTGCTGGCTTATGCATTGTCGTATCAGTCATCATTAAATTCACATGCATGGGGCTGTCCCATCTCATACCTTTATCTTCTTTGTATTTTTAACATATAGCTCCTTTCTTGACATTTTTCATATTATCTTCTTTCTCTATGAAGATAAGTGAGTATTATCCTTCGAAAAATGATCCAATTGTCATGCTTTTGACCCACTTTAATTTCTTTGTTTCCAAATTATACCTAAAATCATATATGAATTAAAGTGAGTATCTTAAGCATTTTCATGTCAATAATCACTAAGTGTTATTGGATAATTTCATAATCAATTATGCACCTATCAAGAAGAAGTATAGTAGAGAGGTAGAAGCAATGTGAGCAATCAAGCGCCTGGGTGAGAACCAAATAGAAACAGAAGGCAAGAGTCAATGCAGAATGCTTGAGAGTGGTAAGAGATCACTACCACTTCCTCAGTTGAACTCTTGTTTGCCCATTCTGTTTATTATTTCTTTGTTGTTTTACCGAACTTACTCCTCTTTTAGTTGATATATTCACACTATGTTAGCTTTTGGTAGTTTATTCCGGTTATTTATTTGGTTTGTTGCTTTAATACTTCTCTTATACTGATAAAGATGGGATTGAAGTATTTGAATATGAAGAATCTTGTTATTTCCATGACGGGCTGATCTATTTTTCTTTAGGATTAATGTAGATATTTTAGTCAAATATCCATTATTGAGGGACTGTGTTGTTGTCTTATATTACTATATATTTTTAATTGAATGGATGTAATAGCATGATCAAACTTTGCATCATTTTGGTATTAAACGAAGGATTAAGAGAAGAAGTTTAATATGGAATGAGAACCTATAGATGTTTAGGTTGAACTAGAAATATATTAACTTAAGTGGTAATTAGTAGTCGGGTTTCCATAATTAATTCGGATGATAACTAGTCGAATACGAAAGTTAGACTTAGTTTATTATTTGAGTTGATCTTAGAACCCAACTATTAATTTTAGTAAGACAACTACCCAATCATTTCCCCTTAGTCATGTATAGGAGATAAATTAGTGAAATTAATTCTCAAGAGTTTCCCAATTCAAGTTATTCATTCATTTTTATTTCCAGTTAAATTAGTTTAGTTCTCAGTTTGATTTTGTGATTTTCTTTATAGCCTTCACTAAACAAATAGAGATAGAATGTTAAAGATTGCATTTGTTTTTATTTTTTTCAAGGTTAATTTAAGTGGAACAATTTCACCTCTTTGGGAGATGATCTTGGGTAATCAACTACAAATACCTCTTATACTTATAAGCAAGATAGCCTATGTATTTTTATAACTTATTTTGGGCACAACAAGTTTTTGACACCATTGTCGGGGAATTATTTAATGTTTTCACTTAATTTAATTTTGATTGTTGTGTTAATTGTTTTATCTATTCATGCATAAATTTTTTTATGTTATTTCATTGAGTTGTTTTAGTAATTTTCTTATTTTTCACTATCGTTCTTATTTAGTTTATACTAGGAAGGAGTTCTCAAGAAAGCGAACATGCTCCTGTTATTAATAACGTGCATCAGATAAGAGGATCTCTGTAATAACCAATTTCCATACTAAGGGATTAAAATATTATATTACTGAGCCTCATAAGTTGCATGATCATAGAATGTATTTAGTACATTTAGAACATGATTTCATCTATATGCATAATAATAACATATACAAATGATTTATGATTTCAAAAAAACATTGCAAAAATGGCATATGCACTCAATTATTCTGGGGGTATGAAAGGTTTAAAATAATTGTGATATGAATGTGCATTGTTAATGTCTTATTTTTTGGTTTGATGGATTATAATTAGTATTTTGGAATTAATTGTCATAATTGGAAGATTGATGGATTAATATGTACATTTAGTCTAAAATTTCAAGTAGCAAGACAAGTTGAAATGTGGAAATTTAGGATGACTAAGCCTATCAAATGAGTGACAGATGGCTTTTAGAATTTAGTGACAAATGGCTTAGGAATTTAGTTGCATTTGGTAGCCAAAGAAGGAGGACATGTGTCTTGCTTATTTAAATGACAAGTGCCTTTAATGAAAGAAGACTCATCCTACACCATGTGACCAATACATTCAGCTATTTTGTAATGTTTCTACTGTACTCTCTCTTTCTCCTCCTTCTCACTACTAAAATCCATACCTCACCCACACTTTTGGATTTCTGCTCTAATTCTGTACATTACCATCCCAAAACCCATGCAAATTCCATCAAAAAATAGCTTTAAAGGCATAATATTGTTACATTTTGCTATCTTCTTGTTGTCATTGCTGAGATCACCCTACTCCCTCACTATTCTTAAAATGGTCTTTCATGTATGTGAGGCTAAGCAAGCTTGACATTTGAAGGTGGCATTCAAGCTAATCAAGTAAGTGAAATTCTGACCTATTGTGGTATATATTAGCAGAATTTTTATTATGACTGCATAGGGATAGATTGAATGTGGAATTGGCGTTCAAGATGTGCTGGAAAATAGAGAATGAATAGGCACTTTTCTGTTTTGTTTTTACATGTACGAAACAATAGTTTATGGGCTGTTGTACAGATGATTTAAGTTGGGATTTGAAGTATAATTGATGAGGAATTCATGTTAAAGATAGGTGTTATTAAGGTTTTTTCGAATCTGGAAAATTAGAGTTGTAGGTGTGTTTGTAAAAAGTGACTGTTAATGACATAAGTGAGCATAATTTTATAAGCTTTAGTGTAACCAATATGGAAGTTAAATTTGCCTAAAATGAAGTAACCTTAAAGGATATAAAATATAGAAATTTTTAGGTGTTAGTGATGTCTCTAAACTTGTAAAATTCGTGAAGTATTGAAGGTAGTAAAGTTACACACATTAGTGATGTTGATGACAAATTCTGGAATTTTAATTTCAGCCTTGTGTACATGTCGAACCAGCTGAGATATTTCACTCTAAATTGGTATATTTGGACTTGATTAAGGCTAAGAATGAGCCTAGATTGTTGCTTGATTAATTGGTTAAGGGCTTGATAAGTTTATGTAGTTAATTGATGTCATAACCTAAAGAATGGACTATTTTGATGAGGTTGAGTTCAAATACGAAAATTATAATTTATTAAAGGAATAAATGAGTTCTTTTAATGCAAACATGATCTTAATGACATGAGGAATGTGTATAAGGTATGGATGAATGAGCATTGAACATGGGGTAATTACGAATGAGAATTAGGTAAATGTATGAATATATATTGCTGGAAAAAGTTTGATGAATGTATAAGCTCAAATTGAATATTCAAGATCTAAGTATAAGAATATATACCTCGAAAGTCAATGGAACATGCATTAAAACATGAAACATATACAAGTGTATGATTGTATATTCATTTGATTAAATAACTGAGTGATTTGAGAATTATGTGTGTATTGCATGACGATAGACGCGCAAGGCGATCGTCAACATCTAGATATTGCCGGACCATCAAGGCAATAGGTTTTCTGGAGCATACTGTGAGTTAACCTAGATGTTTCTCACTATGATTGATTTATTGTTAGTTAAATTTTAGTTATTGAATTGTTATTTATATGATTGTTATAATTCTGGACATTTTTGGTCTGAGAAGTTTGATATTACGAGACTATATATAGAAGTGTTTTTAAATTGAATATCAATTGCTGATTTTATGATTATCCATGAAATGGTTATTTGATTCAAATTGAATATGAATTCTGGATAATCAGTTACATTGATGAAAGCAAATTATGTGTGAGATGATTCACATCATTGAATTTGACATTCATGGTCAGTTAAAGGAGTTATAACTAGAGTGTCCAATAAGAGAAAAGAGCTTTAAGCTCAGAATGATGAAAGGAGCCTCAGGCTCAGATAACAAAGACTCGAAATCCACAACAAATTTAGGCTAGAAATGAGCTTAGTATTCACAATGGATACAGGATAGTAAATTGGGTTGAAAGGGCACTCGGTCATAATAAAGCAAAATAAGAATAGTCATATATGCATTTGCATATACAACTTTACATGTATCATACGAATGATTGAGATGAATTATTGAATTGTTTTGAAATAGTGATATGCAATGTTTATGTACATGTTGTACCGATTTTGAATTCCACTGTTGGGACCCGATCTTGGGGACCGGATCCCAACCGGAAAAGCAGAACGGAAAACGAAATACGAAGAACGAGGCGAATTCAAAATCGGATCCCAACCGAGAACGGAAAACGAAATGCGGAAGACATAATGCAAAGCGAAGCACAAACTAAAGGGAATACAAAGCGACCAAAAGGGAAAATACAAACCGAAACATAAGGCGAAACCGAAAGCAAATCGGATTACCAAGCGAATCGAATCAAATCAAACCAAAAGTAGCGAAGCGGATCGAATACAAATCGAA
>JANIJH010000004.1:42557655-42567806 GCA_024520975.1 Erythroxylum areolatum
TTGGGACCTAAATACATAATCTTTAAGTATAATTCTAGAAACCTACACTCCATGATTAGTCCTGACATACTGAGATACAACCTACTTATCACTTATGAACATTTTCCTCAACTCCTTCTTCATTAGAGCATAATACTAAAGTGATAAAACATAATGCAGCCTATAACTATCACATCTCCACACTTTAAATTTTGCTTGTCCTTGAGCAAAAACACCAACATAAAAAAAACACAAACACACTAAACTATCACACATATAAGCACGTATATGGAATTCACTTCACAAAACTAATTTAACTTCAAACATAAACCTTGAAGTTGTCCTAACTTATTAACTTATGAAATATTTGGCTAGCCACTTTGGACTAAATATACATACTAGTCAAGACCTTAATGTCAAATTTGTTCACCCCTATTACTTGCCCACACATATTGATAATTATTTGGTCAATCAAAATTATAACTATCTCTAAGTAGTTTTTCATGAAAATTTAAGCTATTCACAACGATCAGTAGGTTTTATTTATAAAAACACTGTTTTTGTTAATTTTCATTAACATTGACCTAGTATGTTGATGTGAAGGCAAACAATTGTGATAAATGTCCCCCAGTTACTTAACTAGGTCATGCTTTTATTCATTTGTTTTGTTGGAATGTCATTATATCCTTTTGAAGTGAAGGCAAATATTCATGATGGATGTCCCCTGGTAACTAAGCTAGATCACATTCTCAATTAGGTATTAGCTCTATTCATAATCGAAAGGCTAGAGGAATAGTTATTTATTTAAGGAATACACAAAATTTTCAAATTTTATTGCCTACCTCATTTCTTTAGCTAATCTGGCTCAGAAACGGATACTAATGATGCTACTTATTCAATTAACCTAAAATTATAAATGTATGTGGAAATTTCCTAGGGTGAATGAATTAACATCATATCCTAATTAACATGTGTATTTAACCAAAGTGACCTAGGACAATAATTTCACAAGCTAATAAATCTTTACAACTTAAAAGATTATGTTCAAAGCTAAACTAATTATGTTAAGTCCTAGCCATTGACATATTCACACGAGTCACCTCATGAAAACCTAAACAAGACTAATATACATTATGTAAAATTCACACTCAAAATAAAATGTACAATGCACAAAACCCTCCCCACACTTGGACAATGAATTATCCTCAATATGAGAAAAACAAACAACACGTAAAGTTAGGGAAGTAAAACACAATAATAAGAAAAACATAAAAATAAATTAAGAGATAAAGGTTAGAGTGTAAAACCCGTGATGACAATTGAGGTACACTATCTTATAACTGCCTAAAAAAGAATAAGAGAATTAGCAATTTAAACCATTCCAAATTATTAAAAACTTATTTTTTGGAATTTAAAACAAATCTAGCTACAAAAAAATTTCAATCTAATAACCAAACGTGCTAATTTATGGTCATTTGCTTGACCTTGCATCATTCGAAACTCAGTCAGGATCAATTATGAGCGGCTTGCTTCTACCTGCATTGCCTAATTTTAGCCTTATATCTTGAAATAATAAATCTCTTTATTTCTATTGACATTACTTTTCACGCATTTCCATATAAATAATATTCATAATTAATATATAAAAGATTGCTTAATCATCGTACATATATAAAATTAAGAATAATATAATGTACTTAAAATATTACAATTTTATCATATAATAAAGAATAATTACATGAAAACATCAAATAGAAAGAATAATAAAGTTCTACGACTCAATAATTATTACAACAAGAGTTTGTATTGAGAAACATAACCAAGGAGAAGCAATGCCTGAAACAAAAATATTTATAGTTAAAAGTTTTATATTTATATCATATATATATAATTTAATACATGAATCAAAGACAAGTGAAATAAAAAAATAAAAGAAATAAAAAGCATGAAACTTTATTCAATTAAATATCCACTCAAGTCACAAAGACAAGTGAAATTACCAAAAAAGAAGAAATAAAAAGCATGAAACTTTATTCAATTAAATATCCACTCAAATCTTATTGACTATAATTCTCATTTGGTACAAAATTCTTCCCAATTAACGTGTCAATACTTTCTCACCCAATATTAGCTTCTAAGTCACTCTCATTTATATCAAACTCGATTCCTTAGAAATCCAATCTACTAAATGGTCCATGTGGTCAAAGCAAATTAGATCTATAGAACAATTTATTTTATTAAGAGTCCTAGTAAATAAATCAAATTAAACTGTTAAGAAATTACAAGAAAATATATTTAACTTAATAATGATAATAACATATATTTTTCAAAAATTTAAATTGTATCAAATAAAGACCAAGTTGTTCAGTCTTTATGTTCTAGTCTATTACTTTTTTTTGAAATGGATTAAATCAAATGTGCTCTAATTCCTTTCGCACCTTATTACACTTACACATTTACAAAAAATTTGAATTACAGACCTTTGAAATTTTAGAACACCACTTCCAAATTGATCCCACTAATTAACTATAAGACAAGAAAATTAATCTTATAAAAAATAAAGTAATGATTAGTTTCTTACAGGTAACAAAACTAAAAAAAAATACATTTGGATTAAGTTTGCATTTTTGAAAAATAACAATGAGCATCCTAAAATTACCAAAGGCATCCTTATAAACCTTTATTTATGAGCTTAAGAGATATTGCATCATCTCATAGGCAATATGTTGGACCCCGCTTTCAGAGCCCAACTATCTAGAATCATAAAATGTGAGCATATTATCCTGTAGGGTTATTTCAATGAACTCTCATTAGCCATCATAGGTTCATCTTCATGCTCGGGTACCAAGCATGTTGGGCCCCATTTCTGCCCATGTGAGACAAGTGCTGACATTCTAAGTGACACCCGAACTCGCATCCCACAAGGGTGGTGTTTTAACACCGATCAGTCACCATAACCACAAGTTGACTTCTTCATAACAATTGTAGCTCTAGGTCTCTAGTTTATTTTGAAATAAAAATCATCTCATTCAGAGCACTATAGATCAAGATATGATTAAAATACCGAAGTAAGTTGAGTAAAAATAACCAATTCATGCTCTTCCAACTGATTCCCTCACTTTCTTTCCATAAATCTTTCTTAAATAAATGCCTTTGGCTATCGATATTTATGGAGAGATAGAAGAATGTGTTAGGAATATATCAGTTTAAGAATCAGGACATTTGGAGCTCGGATGACAAAGTTATGGTCAAGAGAATCAAGCGTGTTCAGAACTGAAAAACCCTTCAGGTGATGTACCTGTTTTAGTACAATAGGCATGTCTTTCACTAGAGATGTCGGATTAAGGTCATTTTAGGACTGTTTTGAAGAAAAATTCAAGATCTACAATTTATGTAGACCCTGAAGAAAGATTTTTCCATCTAAAGGGTCAAAATCATGAAATTATAAGAGTGTATAGTGTATGTCCGTTAAATAGACATACACCTCCACCTAATAGACATGCATGGGCTCTAGGGTGTCTTCTAGACCCGTGCAGGTCCATTTAACAAACATGGATTGGGTTGGGGACATTTTTAGACCCGATAAAGTCTATTTAATAGACCTATTGTCCGTCTAATGGACATAGGTGAGACAAAACTCCCTCCAAGGCATCTCCAATGGTTCCCACATCCATTCTAACTTCACTTTCACTCATAATCTCCCCAAATTCACCTCTTCTAATGCAATATCATTTCATATCAATTCAACTATCAACTATATTTCATTAAACTCCCTAATCTCTACACATTTGATTCATCTTTTACAACCAATTCTCATCATTTACTATAGCTGTCCCGTATACATCCTATGCAGCATTACTAACTTATAAAGAACATATCTCTCAACTCCGATATCCAAAAATTTCATACTCTATATCGGTAGAAAGCTAGAAAGATAATCTACAACTTGTAAAAAGAAAACTTTGTCAAATTTAACCTAGATTAATACAGTTTTACCCCCAAAGTTAGAACACACATTTTACCCTTATGAAAGACTTGAAAATGCAATGTACAACTTGGAAGGTCATGAACAAAATGTAATCATATTTCATTAATGAATCCAAACAGAGTTTATACAAGCTTCACTTACATGCCATCATACATATCACTAACTTAAAACAAAATACATATGGATGCTTAATATTTGATATGCCTATAAAGCTATCCAAAAGTTACTTAGTACACAAGATCTCTAGCTATCTTGGAGTTTCCGATGCCTTGCAAGGTTCAATACTAGTCTTGTTCTGCACCTGAGGAGTGAAAAATATAGGTTAAGCTATAGAGCCTAGTGGCTAATGTATTTTTAGCCATTAGTAATTAGTCACAAATTCAAGCATATGTATGTATGTATATATATATATATATTCCATACACAACACTCAATTATTCATCATGTTCACAAATCAAATGCAATACATAACAAATGGCTCGAGGGTTTTATAGAAATGAAATGGAGAAATCGAAGTTTACACTATGAACAAAATGAGTTCATTTTTTGGAGCTCATATGCCACAAGCGTGCAGCCGGGAGAAGGCTTCAACGTGCACGTGACGAAAGAAATGGTTCCACTCTTGCCCAAACAAAAGCACATATTCATGCTCAAGTCATTTTATCATATGCTCATGCTTTCACGCTTTTTCTTTTCTTTTGTTTATACAAAATGTTATAACCTCTTTCAAGGTATAACATAATTAGAAATCATCATGCATTATCAAATCTTCACAACAATTCAAAAATCAAGAAATTTGCACATACACACACATAGGTAAGAATTTTCCCAATGATACAATAACTATAAATAGATTACCCACCTATTTGCTTGAAATTCCCCGAGTTCAAATTTGCCTTTCCCCTTGATCTTTGGTAGGTTTTCTTGATTCCCTTTAAATAAATCAATTTCTATTTAAACAATATTCCAATGTAAATTAATAAAAGTCAATAATCATAAAAATAAAACACCTGAAAATTAAAGCTTAGATTTAACCTACCTATAGTTCATCTAACTAGCAAAACCAATCTTAATTCAAAAACCCACGAAAATCGAATGGGTTTATTCTTTCTCACATTATTTCCAACACAAAACCCTATTCTCCTCTCTCTGATCCCTTTCTCATCAAAGCAAGAAGAAAGATGAAGATTGTTACCTCTAACAAGCTTGATTTCTCTTCTTTCCACGTTTTCTCCTTCTTTCCTAGCTTCCCCCGTGATTTTTCTTCTTCTTCTTTCTTCTCCGACGTTTTTCTCTCTTCTTTCTTTCTTTTCTATGTTTTCTCTTCTCTCCTTCTCTCTTCCATGATTCTTTCTTCTTTCTCACTTATTCAAGACTAAATTTTGATCTTGTCTTCCAAAATTACCTCTCACTTGTTTGGTTCTCTCACTTTTGCCCTTATATCCTTTAGCTCCTTAAGTCCATTTAAATCTAATACCTTAACCATACACTAATTTCATTCTAATACTCCATTCCAAATTCTAATTTCTACTTAGGCTCCCTAAAATAATGGGCTCAATTCTAAAAATAATGGAACAAAATAAATCAATAATAATTAAAAAATTTGGGGTCTAACAATCCCTCTAAAGAATTTCGTCCTCGAAATTCTTACCTGAGACATTGAAGAGGTGTGGATACTTCTCCTTCATGGCCTCTAAAGGCTCCCACGTGGCCTCTTCTGTATAATAGTTCTTCTATAAGACTTTAACCAACTTCACTATCTTGTTTCTCAAGACCTTTTCTTTCAAATCTAGAATCTCTACTAGTTGTTCTTCGTAAGTGAAATCCTCCCTTAACTGAACCTCTTAATGTTGAACTATATGCGAAGGATCGGATCAGTACTTTCTCAACATCAATACATGGAAGACATCATAAATCTTAGACAATTCTGGTGGCAAAGCTAACTTATAAGCTAAAGGCCCAATCTTCTCAATGATCCCATAAGGGCTTATGTATCTGGGACTGAGCTTGCCCTTCTTATCAAATTTCAAGACTCTTTTCCATAAAAGGCTCTAAGAGGCACTTTGCCTCCAATTTCAAATTCCATCTCCCTTCTATGTGCATCTGTATAGCTCTTCATTTTATCTTGAGCTGCTTTGAGTCTCTATTTCACCAATTTAATCTTATCAACTGTGACTTCTACCAACTCCAGTCCTACAAGTCTCCTTTCACTTTCCTCATCCCAACAAATAGGAGTTTTGCACCTCCTACCATACAAAGCCTTATAAGGTGCTATTTGAATTCTTGAGTGGTAGGAATTATAGTAAGAAAAATCGATTAAAGGTAGATGATCAACCCATGAGCCTTTGAAATCAATAACACAAGCTCTTAACATTGCCTCTAATGTCCATATTGTCCTATCTGATAGGTCATCGGTCTATGGATGGAAAGCTATGAAAAAGTGTAACTTAGTTCCTAAAGCCTCTTGTAGGCTTTTCCAGGATCTGGAGGTGAACCTCAAATCTCTATTCGAGACTATAGAACTTGGTATCCCATGAAGTCTGATTATTTCATCCACGTACTTCTTGGCCAAAGCATTCAAAGAATTTGTCTACTTAATTGGTAAGAAATGTGCTGACTTGGTTAGCCTATCCACAATCACCTATATTGCATCATGCTTCATATTGGTTCTTGGTAATCCCATCAAGAAATCCATTGTAATCTTCTCCCACTTCCATTTAGGAATAGACAGAGGTTTAAGCTTGCCTAAAGGTGCCTGGTGTTCAGCCTTAACTTGCTAACACACTAAGCATCCTTTAGCATATTTTGCAACTTCTTTCTTCATTCCTTTCCACCAGAAATGCACTTCAAATCTCTATACATTTTTGTACTTCCTGGGTGCATTGCATAAGGCATGTTGTGTGCCTCATCAAGAATCTTGTCTTTCAACTCTTACATATTAGGAATATATAGTATGTTACCTACCACAATCAATCCATCTTCCCTTACCTCTATTTCAGAAGGTTTACCATTTTTAATCTCTTCTATGAGCCTGCTCAAGTACTCATCCTATTCCCGCAATTCCTTAATCTTCTCGTTCAACACTGGCCTTACCCTAAAGTTAGCCAATATACACCCAGATTCAACTTGCTTCAATGATACCTTAAGTTCGGCTAATTGCTCCAATAAAGGAATATATACCATCTCCACATGTGCCATAGTAGATTTCCTACTCAACACATCTGCTACTACATTAGCTTTCTCTGGGTGGTAGTCTATCATTAAGTCATAATCTTTTAATAATTCCAACCACGTTCACTGTCTCAAATTCAAATCTTTTAGGCTCATCAAATACTTAAGACTTTTGTGGTATGTAAATACCTTGGTAATGATTCCATTAAAATAATGTCTCTATATCTTTAATACAAAAATTATGGCCTCTAGCTCCAAGTCATGCGTAGGATAATTCATCTCATTGGGTTTTAATTGCCTAGAAGCATAGGCAATCACTTTATCTCTGTACATCAACACAAACCTTAATCCCTTCCTCGAGGCATCACTATACACTATATATCCACCACTACCAGAAGGCAAAGTTAAAATCGGTGCAGTTGTGAGCCTATTCTTCAATTCCTCAAAACTATTCTAGCACTCCTCTGTCCACTTAAACTTCTAATTCTTTCTTGTCAATTTGGCAAGTGGAGCTGCAATTATGGAAACCCGAGAAACTCCTCACTTTTGTAAACCTTCTGTCTGAGAAACTCCTCACTTCTGTTATATTTTTAGGTGCTTCCCATTTCACCATAGCTTTTATTTTTCTCGAATCCATATGTACTCCTTGTTCCGAAATTATCAAATTTGGCATACAACTCATTCTTTCTCAATGTCTCCAAGACAATCCTCAAATTCTCTTCATGCTCCTTGTCACTCTTGGAATAAACCAAAATATCATCAATAAAGACAATGATAAATTGGTCCAGGAAAGTCTTAAAGACTTTATTCATTAGATCCATGAAAGCTGCAGGGGCATTCGTTGACCCGAAAGGCATAACTAATAACTTAAAATGCCCATACCATGTTTTAAAAGTAGTCCTTGACACATCAGACTCCTTTATTCTTAACTAGTGGTAACCTGATCTCAAGTCTATCTTAGAGAAGATCCTTTCTCCTTATAATTAATCAAACAAATCATCTATGCATAGGAGTGGATGTCTATTGTTGATAATGACATGATTGAGCTCCACATACATTCTCAACGATTTGACTTTCTTCTTCACAAAAAGTACCAGAGCTCCCTAAGGTGAAGATCTAGGTCTAATATACCCTTTCTCTAACAACTCTTCCAATTGCTCCTTAAGCTCCTTCAATTTTATCGGAGCCATTCTACAAGGTAAAATTGAGATCGGTGAAGTACATAGAAGAAGCTCGATGGGAAACTCAATTTTCCTAAGGGTGGTAATCCTAGTAATTCCTTGGGAAAGACATCCGAGAATTCCATGACCACAGGAATTCTTCTAACTTCCCTCTATCTGCCTTCATGTCTACGACATAGGGTAAAAATGCTTCACACCCTTTCCTTATCATCTTTTCTGCTATTAGAGCCAAAACAATCCTAGGAGGACTTGCTTTTGTACACCACTTTTCTTTTGTTGTCTAACTTGAACTCCACTTTCTTTTGTTTGCAATCTAAATTGGCTTTATACCTTTCTAATGTGTCCATACCCAGAATCACATCTAGTCCTCCCATTTTCAATGGCAATAAATTCACCATTAATTTTTCCCCGCCAATACATATCTCACAATCTCTAAAAACTTGACTTATAATAATATATTGGCCAATTGGAGTATTAACCATCCAAGGAGTATCCAATGGGCTCAAATTTCTACCATACACAATTCTACCCGATAAAATAATGGAATGGGTAGACCCCAGGTCAATCAAAGCAATGACATCATTAAGCAATTTAATCATACCAGTCATAACTTCTGAAGCAATTTCTGTGTCCTTTCTCGTCATTGCAAACACCATAGATGGTGCTTGTCCCCTCGGTCTTCCTGGAGGATTTACTCTCTTGATTACCTCAGAGTTGCCCACTTCAGTTGTAGTCTTATGGCCTACAATCTCAGCCCTCTTTGAAGCTTACATTTGAGTTCTCAGTTGGGATCCGATTCGGGAACCGGATCCCAACCGGAAAATGAATAACAAAAATATGAATCAAATAAAAGCACGAAGGCGAAACGAAAAAGCAAATCGGAAATCAAAAGAACGGAACATAAGACGAAATCAAAGTCCCAAACGGAAAACGAATAACAAAAATGCAAATCGAATAAAAGCATGAAGGCGAAACGAAAAAGCAAATCGGAAATCAAAAGAACGGAACATAAGATGAAATCAAATCGAATACGTATCAAATCAAACCAAACAAACTAAGTAATAGCACGGAATCATATCCAACATCCGAGAACAATTATCGAAGCAAATGATCGCGTTGGAAATCCTAAGCTAAACCGATCCGAAATCCGGTATGAATTTTTTTTCTTTCTTAAACATGTACTTCATCTTTCGTATAAATCGCAAAACTCATACAGACATACATATCCCAAAATTTCATCCTTTAAACAATTCTTACTTCATTCTATTTCCATATAACCAATTTTCTTATCGAAAATTGGGCAGCACAACGGCTGCATTTCGTAAACCCAAAACCTGCAAGGGTTTACAAACACACTTCTAAATTCCCAATTAATCATACAATCATCAAAATCAACCGGACCTCCGTCCGGGATCTCAGCATAGGCAAACGCAAACCTATTTCTAGCACTTCCATAATTCTCCATTCAATATACCAGTCCATAAATTACTCACATATACAGATCCCTGACTTATACATAACTCAATTCCATACATAAATTCATAACTCGTAATTCAAATACATCGAAAAACAAACGCTTATAATACACCGATGGCGTTCCAAGCCATAAACTAAAGTCCCAATACATAAAATATAAAACAAACGAAATCGAACATAGGCTTTGACCTTCTTTCATCCGATCTCCTGCTCGATACCTGGAGATGGGGATGAACGGGGGGTGAGCTGAAATAGCTCGTGGATAATATATTTATAAACTGAACAATAAGCAAAAGTATTTTCAAAACTTATTTTCCAGTTATAAACATTTCACAGAAATAATTCATCAAAAGCTT
>JANIJH010000004.1:42581452-42591774 GCA_024520975.1 Erythroxylum areolatum
TCCCAATAACACATTGAATATCCAACACTTGATTAAACTCTAATCAAGAATGTTCAACTACAAATTACAATTCCTAATCCTAGGAGTTCATAAATCATAGCCAAACATAGATTAAGCTACTCCCCTTTTAAGCCCATTGAACTCAAGCCATTGCTACATCTTTAAGAGGGAAAAGATGCCTAGCCACTCATAGCTCCAAACAACCTCACAACTGAGAAGCAACCGGAAGATCCCATGGTAGCTATTAATTGTGGAAAATGAGAGAAAATGGTGGTGTATTGAGTGGAGATGGTGATTCGATGGTAGGGGTGTCGAAGGATGTGTGTTTCTCTATTCTCTCCATCTATCGGCTCTCCCTTATGTTGTTAAGATAGCCTAAAATAGGTCTTTCTCATGGATATAGGTTGATGAATCGAGCTGTATAGTGGGTAAAACTTCTAAAAATGGTTTAGGTATTTGAAGATTCACCGCGGCGACAGATGGGTTCACTGCGGCATACTTTCCCCGAAAGATTTTGCTTGGAGTTTTTGATTTCATCACCGCGGCAACGTGAACTTCACGTCGCGGTTAAATTTTCTCAAAAAGTTTCTTGAATAATTTGCTGAGTTCGCCGCGGCAATGTGATCTCACGCTGCGGCAAAATTATCCCGAAGGGTTTTGCTTGAGGTCTTCATACTTCGCCACGGTGTAACATCACCTCTTGTTGCGACAAACTCTCCTGTTGCCTTGACTTGTTGACTTATCATTTTCAGCCTTCACTCTTTGCTTCACTCCTTGCCTCTACTCCTTGAGTGTCCTACAATAAACAAATGGTAGTTTGCAGTATCAATTGTTCTAAAAAATTAATTTAGTATAATTTCTAATTGTTTGTGACAATTTTACTCCTAAACTACATAAAGTGAAGGCAAGCACTCAAGAGTCAAATTAAACATAAAACTTGAAAATAAGAGCCAAGGAGTGCAATAAAAACCATGAAAATGTCACCAATTATATAAGAAACTTGGGTTCAATCACCAACCCTGGTATTGACATGAGTTTAACATTGATATCTCGAGTTCAATCACCAACCTTGGTATTGACATGAGTTTAACATTGATATCTCGAAGTTCCATATTATGGGACTTCAAGATTTCAGCTCTCATCAAGTGACAAATGTTGAGAAACTCAAGATGATCGACACTTAGTCCATTGAAATTGATGCCATAGCCTGTAACCGAGTATCCCATTCCCAAATTATTGCTTCTCTTTCTTAGAGAAGTAGTAATTGCATTAAAGATATGGGTGGAGGTACAAACTTGGATGCTATAATCCATGGACCACAATAAAAAAAAGTTATTTAGTCGAACACTTGTTAGTTTTGATTTTGTCAAAGAAAATTTGACATATAAACTTGTGCAATAATAAGTGTTCAGGGTTTTTAATATTGGGTGGCATAAAAGTCATCGTGCTAATCTACTATGGTTGAATTGGGGAATCCATTGATTTCATATAAAATGTCATAGTCTAATCCATATGGTTTACCCCACAATCGAAAGCATAGGTCTTTGAGGTTGGTTGGCTCAAATTAAAAGGAGGTGAAGAATTCTAAGGTTAGCTCCTCGTAAGCAGGATAATTGAATTATATGAATTTTTTCCCATTGAATTCTTCCAGCTAAAACCTTAACCAATTCTCTCAATCCAATTGTTTCTAATAATATACAGTTTCCTATACATCTCCATATATATGTATATTATTTACAAAAGAATCTTGGTACCTTATGACTAGTTATATAATGCTCATACATATAAAATCAAACTATTTTGTTTCATTAATAATAAATATTTTCATTACAAAACTTTAACTGGAAGAAAGTTAAGTTACATATAAATACACTTGCTTTCTAGGGCATTATATTTATATAACTCCAACAATCTCCCACCTACTTTAAAGCAAGTATGACATATCCCTCATTCCCTTCCCTTCTAGGTGAACCTCAAAACGCTTTTGAGACAATATCTTTATGAACGAATCAATAAGGTTTTGCTTTGTAGGAATCTTTACCACATTCACCTCTCCACATTGTATTATCTCCCATATAAGATGATATGTTTTCTCAATGTGTTTGGTAGCTTTGTGATTTTGAGGTTATTTAGGATTAGTCATTGCCCCACTATTATCATAATAAAGTGTAATGACCTTTTCTGCCTCAGGAACCATCTCCAAATTATTTAGGAACTTACGAATCCAGACTGCTTCTTTTGCTACTTCACAAATAGCAACAAACTCAGCCTCCATAGTCTATTCAACAATACAATATTGCTTGACACTCCTTCAGACTATAACTCCACCTCCTAAAACAAACATAGAACTAGAAGTTGATTTCTTTGAATCATCATCTAGAGTAAACAAGCATTAAGTTCTTCAACCTATGAAGATACTTCAGTATGCACTTCACCACAATCAAATTCTCCATTCTTGGATTGGACTAAAATCTACTTGCCAGTCCCACTGGATAACATATATCTAGTCTAGTGCAAAACATTGCATACATTATACTTCCAACTGCTAAAGAGCATGGAATGTTACGCATGCGTTCAACCTCCTCTTGGGTTTTAGGTGCTTGTTCCATTGAAAGCTTGATTCAATGTCTAGTAGGTGTGAAACCTCTCTTAAAATCTTGCATGGAAAACTTGTTGAGCATGTTCTTAATGTAGGTTAGTTGAGCATGTTCTCAACAAGGCTATCTGTTTGTTCTTACGATCCTTTATAAGTTTGATCCCTAGAACATAATTAGCCTCTCCCAAATCCTTCATTTAGTCATCCCTTAATTGTAGAAAACATTCCCCCATCATTCCCAATGAGCAGAATGTCATCAACACACAGGAATAGAAAAATAACCTTTCCATCTTGTATCCTTTTATAGACACAAGGTTAATCTAGGTTTTGTATGAAACCTTAAGTTTTGATAGACTTATCAAACCTAATGCTTTAAGACCTAGATACTTGCTTAACTCCATAAATGGACCTTTGCAACTTGCATACCTTATGCTCATTACCTGGCTCAATGGTTAGCCATATAAATAATTTCCTCAAGATCCCTATTAAGAAATGCGATCTTGACATCTATTTGCCATATTTCATAATCCAAATAGGTTGCTTTGGCCAAAAGAATTCTGATGGACTTAAGCATGGGAACTTGAGAAAAAGTCTCCTTATAGTCTATACCCTCTTTTTTAGTATAGCCCTTAGCTACCAATCGGGCTTTAAAGGTCTCTACCTTTCCATCTGATCCTTTTTTCCTTTTTTATATCCATTTACACCCTATGACTATTACATCTGGTGGTAGACCTATAAGGATCCAGACTTCATTGACGTGCATGGAATCTATTTTCGATTCCATAGCCTTGAGCCATTTTTCTGCATCAACATCATTAATAGCCTATGTATACGTAATAGTATCTATTTCTTCTTGGTCTAAGATGGCAATAAAGCCTTCTCCTAGATCTACATACCTATCTAGCTGTCTCATGACCCTCCCACTACATCTAGGCACAACTTGATGTTCAGGTTGCTATTCCGATTCAACTCTTGAATCCATTTCGACATCTTATTCTATCATATCCAAATCAACTCTTAGTTTGGATGAAATGGCTAACTCCTTTAGTCCTACTTCACTTCTTACTTTGTGATTTCTCACAAACTCTTCCTCTAGGAAGGTTGCATTTGTCGACACAAATACCTTCGTATCCTGAGGACTGTAAAAATAATACCCTCGAGTTTCTATAGGATATCCTACAAACCTACATTCTTCTAACCTTGGTTCCATCTTTATGGATTCAGGTCTTAGAACATGGGCTAGGCAGCCCCAAGTCCATAAGTGTTGCAATGAAGGCACTTGAACAGTCCACAACTCCCTAGGTGTTTTAGGCACCGACTTGGATAGAGCAAAGTTAAGAAGATATGTTGTCGTTTGTATGGCATATCCCTAGAATGATTTTGGAAGACTAGCATAGGACATTTTTTATCTTACCATTTCCAATAGAGTCCTATTCCTCCTTTTTGCTACACCATTCTGTTAAGGTGTTCGAGGAGCTAATAAGTTAGAAACAATTCCATTGTCAATTAAATATTGCTGGAACTCTCCAGATAAGTACTCACCACCTCAATCCAATCGAAGTTGTTTTAATAGCTTGCCTAGTTGCTTCTAAGCTTTAGCTTTGAATTTTTTGAACTTTTCAAAAGATTTGTTTTTTTATGCATCAAATACAAATAGCCATGTCTTGAGTAATCATCAATAAAGGTTATGAAGTATACATAACCTCCTTTATCTTATACGTTCATGGTCCCACACACATCAGTAAGTACCAAGTCCAATATGAATTTAGATCTGTTTCCTTTACAACGAAATGAGGAGTTTGGCCATTTTTCCTTCAATACAAGATTCACAGGTGGATAATGGATCTTTATCCAAGCCCGTAGGGATCCTATCCTTTACTAACCTATCAAGTCTTTTTTGATTGATATGACCCATTCTTAAGTGCCTTAGATATTTAGAATTAATGCTAGAGTCGTTGGAATAACCATATTTTATTAGAAAAAAATAGAAATCATGTTCCTTACAATCATTCGCATGTAATAAACATCTTCCAAATATAACCTATAACCACTAGGAAAGTCCAAGATCCATCTGCTATCTTGACTTGATATTGGCCTTTAGGTAGTCTTTTCCTTTGCTAGAACTCCTGCAAAGAATTGCAAACATAATTAGTGGTTCTTGAATCTAATATCCAAGAATCAGATAAATCTACCACATTTTTAGTTCCTAACAAACTTGGGAAACCCATACCTTGTTTACTTTTGAGAGACTCAAGGTAGATTGGATAGTTTCTTTTCCGGCGGCCCATCTTATCACAGTGGAAACACTTTCCCTTGGTGTTCTCTTTAGCCTTCCTTTTCATGGGTTGGGCCTTGACCCTCGTTTGGGCCTTCTTTTTCGTTGAACCTTTCTTCTTTTGCTTGCCCTTTCCCTTGGGCTTTGAAGAAGATGCTACATGAGCTTCTGGCCCATAAGCCTTGATATTCAATATCTCCTCCGTACTTTGGAGGGTATTCATTAACTCACTCAAGGTGTTGATGATCATAATCATTTACATGTCCGCATCCATATCCGCCCTAAGCATCTCAGCCTCAGTAACCATAGAGATTACCTTAACCATGTAATCCAACACCGGTTCACCAGGTTTTTGTTTGAGATTATAAAAGGTTTGGATAGCTTTCACTCTTGCAGACCTAGTCCTCACACCAAACATCTTATATAGGTGACGAACCATTGCACTAGTAGTTTTCATACAAGCAATTTGCTTTTGCAACATGCCGCTGACAAAAGCTAGAATATAACACTTAGTAATCTTCTTAGCATTCTGCTAACGCTCATATTTTTAGACTATCTCAGGAGTTGAATCTCTACACAAAGGTGTAGGCTCATTTTCATTTAATACCCATGAAATACGTTCATATTGAAAAACAATGTCAAGGTTACATCTTCATTCATTAAAATTCTCTCCGTTTTCTAATTTGTTATTTGTCAAGGGCAAAGTGAGTGGATTCATTTTGTGGTTAGTTATGTCTGAAAATATAAATTATTAAAACATAAGCATACTAGTCAATAATACTAGAACTTTGTATAAAATCATGATGTAGGTATGCATGATGATAGATTTAACAAAACTTTAAAAAAATTAAAAACTTTATATGACGGTTATTTTCCTTATCTATAATAGACTAAGTGACGGTGGGCCATCTTATCCATTAAAAGAAAAACTGGGACTCTCTCACTAAAAACGCTACCAAGCATCTTCATGCATAACTTTAAAAGAAGTGTCATAATATGGTCCATATTTTACCAACAGAGCTACGATGGGCAGGTTATTGATAAAATTTGTTGAGTGTTTAATCATTTGATTCATTCACTAAAGATACTTGTAAACCATGCCTCGGTGGGAGGTCACATTTGCTAACAATAAGTGGACTTATCCTTAAGGAGACTCAAACCATGTAAGATCTAGGATTCATGACCTTCAGTGGGGAGTAACACTTTACCATATGCAAATAGGCCATCATTTGGAGACCGTGGACTCTCATATGAGCATCCTCTCCCCCTCAATCATTTTAGGCTTTAATTTTTAATAAATACCATCTTGTCTAGATGCAATTTATTATTCATCTTATATTGTTTCATTATATATCTCATACATAATGAATGCATGGTAAAGCTTAGGGTTGGCAATTTTTTAAATGACATGCAATCACATATTATCAAATATTATTTGCATTCATTTATCCATTCATAACATGAAATAATAAGCCACATTTGATTGTCTATCCTAGAAACATAAAAAATAATTACAAGCCTTTTAGGCCTAAAATAATCTTGATGGACTTGGATCTTCCGCTTCAAACTCTTCACTCACATGACCCGACCTATTCGGTAAGAATTGTATAATGGCTTTTCTTTTACAGAAAAGTTTTATTTTCATAAAACCGAATTTTTGTGCAATAGAAAACAAATATCTAGATTTTTTTTACCAAATTTGAAAATTTTTTATATGATAAAAAATCCAGCACTTGTAAAAAACCCAAAACTTTGTTACAAAAACATTCATACAACCAAAAATTTGTCAAAACAAAATTCCAACAGTTTTCTAAAAACTGAAAGATAGCCAAGATACCATAACCAAAACCAAAAATTTACGTCTTCATTTCTTCAATCCATGGCTTCTTCATCTTCATCATTACATGATTTTTTACATTACATAATCAAAGAAAACATAAAAATGAAACCAAGGAGGAAACATGGTGATGATAGACCACCCTCCTTGTTACAAACCAAATGAAGAAATCTCACAAGGTAACTTTATAATCTATGGACAACCAAAAGAGAAAAACATAAATTATATATATTCTATCACATAAAAATATGCAACATACAAAAATTATTGCCATCCTATGCATCATATATAGGAACTGACATTATGCATAAGAAAATTGGCTCTGATATCAATTGTTGGATCGAAAAAAGAAAGCATGCCATATTAAGAGAAACGGTAGATTTCAAAACTTTTTAGAAATCTAAGTTGCAGGGGAAGCAATATATCCAAATCATCATGCCAATCTATACATGATATGGTATAAGGATAATAATAAACATAAACAAGATAGAGATTATTATCGACTCCTTCTCTATAGCTTTAACTCCACGCTGTGCTATCCTCTCCTTCTTCTTGTATGCAACCCTAGCTTTAGCCTTACTTTTGAATCCTTTCCTTTTTCAATCTTTCCTCTCCTTGTTGTTGTATCCTTAACCAATTTGATCTACCACTTGTTTTTCTTGGATAACTTAGTTAACAAGATCCTTTGGTGGGAAAGGAGAAGAAATGTTTAGAGGAAAATTTTCTTAGAAGAAAGAAGGAAACAATGATACACTTCTCATCATAAGTTTTAGCCATGCATAGGTGAGAGGAGAGAGTTGGTCAAAGCAGTGTAAGAACCCTTTCCTACATACCTCACAATTTCGGTTAACCTTAAAGGAAAGAAGAGCTTTGCATTAAATGCATCACTTCTTTCTTTAATCAATCATAAAGAAGCCAATAAATGAGACTCTTCTCATTTATCTTTAAGATGGCTATATGAAAAGACTATTAACCTAAATAAGACCTATCAATTTCAGTTTTTGATGATGAAAGAAGGAAGATGGTCCATCCAATGTACCTCTTTCTTCTTTAATCCAATGAATGCTAATAGGTTACATGCTATCATTAAAAGATAACTATTGATCCATTTAATAGTAAGATCATAACTCCATTTAATGATGATAAAGTATGATAAATATCATCTTTATTTAGCAATTCAATGCTAAATGTGTAGCTGCACATTCAGCCATTAAAAACTAAAAATACACTTCATTTCTTTAAGAATTTTTTTTAATATAATTAATCTAATTAATTAAATTAAACCAAATTCTAGCCCATTTCTAAACGTTCATTTGGGATTCTAATTAACCATTAATTAGTACATGCCCAACAGTCAATCATGGGCTTTAAAACCTCCATTTTTATTTCTTACTTGGCTTGATAACCTTCCTTGAAGCCAAGTGGGGAATCTTATTGGACTTAGATAATTCAAGCTCCAATAAGCCCAGAAATAATTTAATCTCATTAGAATTAATTCTAGCTTATTAAATAAATGTCATTCCACTAAAAGCAATTAGTCGAACTCTTGAATTATTTAATATTATGAGAAAACATATTTCAAATAAGATGTCTAATTGGAAATCCTATAATGAACCTTATTATAGCCATCCACACAATAAGGGTAAAATTACCATTTTGCCTTTATGTTGGTTTTTCCTTTTAGATCTCCTGTTTTATTCTATATGGTGATTAACACACAAGATCTCATATTGATGTTAAGATTTGATGGGTAGCTAGTCCATCAAACTCCTAGCGTTATTTCAATCACCAATCTCCATTAAACATTTGGAAGTGATGATATCACTATAAACTCTTTATTTAAGTGAATGTTCCCTGATACATGTTTCAATTAATATTTCCAACATACGGACACTAGATCAATACTCTATAAAAATCCATCCTGATCATATCAAGAATTATAATGAAACACATATGAGTTCACCGCTCATCAAGATTGTGGTCCACAATATGCGAATGCCTAAATTGTATGTTTTAAGACTAAAGTAACGACCTACTTGATTATTGAAAACATACTTAATTCTATATTCATTTAATAGTGCCATTATCAATAGTCAACTACTATCATGATGTGAAACTCATCATTCCCTTAAAGTAAACTGCTTTATTTACATGGAGATAAATCGCAACACTACAGTCTAAACCATAATCAAACGACCAACTTGATTATTCAACCTTGGATCAATTAATTTAGATTCTAATAATATACATGTTTCCCATACACCTCTATGTATATGTATATTATTTACAAAAGAATCTTGGAACCTTATGACTAGTTATATAATGCTCATACATATAAAACCAAACTCTTTTGTTTCATTAATAATAAATATTTTCATTACAAGACTATAACTGGAAGAAAATTAAGTTACATGTAAATACACTTGCTTTCTAAGGCACTATATTTACATAACTCCAATACTTTCCCCTTACCAAGACTATGAAGATTATAAAAGAGATCACAAACTTTCATCATGGTGATGGGGAGTTGATTTATGAATCGTGAGAACGATACAAAGACTTGCAAAGAAAATTTCCACACCATAACCTACCTAAAAAATTTCTTTTACAAACATTCTATAATGGAGTAACCCCATATATAAGAGGCACAATTGATGTAGCTTTAGGAGGATCACTTATAAGGAAGACGGTAGATGAAGTAGAAGAGCTATTAGAAGAAATGGTGAGTAATAGTTGTTTATGGATGAACGAGCAGAGTAGACAACCACAAATCTTCATAAGCAAAAAGGAGTTATAGCTATCAATCAAATGATAGACATGCAGGCTAAAATCAATAAAAGTTATTCAATTGAAGTGTGAGCTTTGTGGGAAGATGGATTATGATACAGTTGATTGCTTCTTCATGAATGATAATGGATTAGAGCAAGTTAACTACATGGGAACCTAATATCGTTGAGGAGGGGAAAATAATTCCTACTCTAACACATACAAATCTGGGTGGAAAAGTCACCCATACTTCTCTTGGTCAAACAACACTAGAGGATAGTTCAGGCCTCAAGGACCACCAAGGTTCCAGCAAGATAAACTTAGTTCAATAGAATCCAAACTAGAAAAAATTTTAGATAAAATTAGAGGTATGGAGGATGCACATAAGAGGCTAAAAGGTAAGTTTGATCAGGTTACAAAGAATCGCATCTCCTCGATACATAACTTGGAGGTCTAAGTAGGTCAATTGGCTAAAGCAATAGTGAATTAAAATGCAGGAACCCTTTTAAGTAACACTAAATCCATTCTAAAAGAACAAATCATGGTTGTTACACAAGCTCCTGAGGAGGAATCACTCTAAACTGAAGACAATAAGGGAAGGATAAGAATAAGGTTGATAAGAATGTTTTTCAAAGTGAACCAGAATTACATATAACTTAGAAGCATCAACATAAGAATCCTACCCCCAGTTTAGAACAACAAAAGACAAATCTGAAGTGAATCACACGTTAATACAACACTTAGAAAACGATATTAGAATGCACGAGAAAGGGGGGGTTGAATTGTGTATTCCCCTTTTTATAAGTCTTTCGAAACTGTCTGTTAGAAATAAAATTCTTTACAGAATT
>JANIJH010000004.1:42591874-42604630 GCA_024520975.1 Erythroxylum areolatum
CAAGGGAATGATGAGTTTCATATCATGATAGTAGTTGACTATCGATAATGGCACTATTAAATGAATCTGGAATCAAGAATGTTTTAAAGAATAAAGTGGGTCGTTACTTTAATCTTAAAACGTAAAACTTAAGCATTCATTTATTATGGACCACAATCTTGATGAGTGGTGAACTCATATATGTTTCATTATAATCCTTGATATGATCGGAATGGATTTTTACAGAGTAACAATCTAGTGTCTGCATGTTGAAATTATTAATTAAAACATATTTCAGGGAACATTTACTTAAATAAAGAGTTTATAGTGATATCATCACTTCTAGATGCTTTATAGAGATTGGTGATTAAACTGGTGCTAGTAGTTTGATGGACTAGCTACCTATCATGTCTTAACACCAAAATGAGATCTTATGTGCTGATCACCATATAGAGCAAAACAGGAGAGGGAAAAATGATCATAAAAGCAAAACGATAAATTTATCCTTTATTGTATGGATGATTATAATATGGTTCATATTAAAGTTTGCAATTGGACATCTTATTTGAAACATGTGTTCTCATAATATTTAGTAATTCAAGAGTTTAACTAATTGTCTTTAGTGGAATGACATTTAATTAATAAGCTAGAATTAGTTGTAATGAGATTAAATTAATTCCAAGCTTATCGGAGCTTGAATTATATAAGTCTAATTATATTCCCCATTTGGCTTCTAGAAAGGTTATCAAGCAAAGTAAGAAATATAAATAAAGGTTTTAAAGTCTATGATTGAATCTTAGGCTTAGACTAATTAATTGTTAATTAGAAGCCCTAATATACATTTAGAAATGGGCTAGACTTTGGTTTAATTTGATTAATTTGATTGATTAAATTAAAAAAATTTATTAAAGATAAATGGAGAAGGAATTTTGGTTTTAATGGGCTAAAAGTGCAGCTGCACGTTTAGCATTGATTTGCTATGTTAAAGATGGTTTTAACATGCTTTATCATCATTAAATGGAGTAATCATGTTATCATTAAATGGTTTAATGGTTGTCTTTTAATGATAGCATGTAATCTTTTAGCATTCATTGGATTAAAGAAGAAAGAGGAACATTTGATGGACCATCTTCCTTCTTTCATCTCAAAATCAAAATGATATATCTTATTTAAGTTAATAGTCTTTTCATATAGCCATCTTAAAGACAAATGAGAAGAGTCTCACTTATTGGGTTCTTTATGATTGATTAAAGAGTGAAGTGATGCATTTGATGCAAATCTCTTCTTTCTTTTGATATTAACCGAAATTAAGTAGAAGTGAGATGGTGTTCTTACATTTTTGACTCTCTCTCCTATTTTGCATGGTATAGTCAAAAATTGCATGAGAGGTTTCTCATCTTTTGCTTCATTCTTCTAAAGAAAAATCTCATCAAGTGTTTCTTCTCCTTTCCCATCGAAGGATCTTGTTAACTAAGTTGTCCAAGAAGAACAAGTGGTAGATCGGATTGGTCAAAGATACAATATCGAGAAGAGGATATAATAACAAGAAGAGGATACATCACTTAGGAGAGGATACATTATTGAGGATAGGATAGCTTAGCAAGAAGTTAAACCTGTAGCGAAGGAGTCAGTAATAATTTTCATCTTGTGTTTATGCAAATGTTTATCCTTATACTGTATCATGTATGGCTATGCATGTTGATTTGGTTATATTAGCTTTTGAGTTCTAAAAATTTTTAAAATCTAGAATTTTATCCAAATCGTGCATGCTTTATTTTCCCGATCCAACAATTGGTATCAGAGCCTGTTTTCTTATACATGATTTCAGTTCCTATATGTGATGCATAAGTTGGCAATCATTTTTGTATGCTGCATATTTTTATGTGATAGAAATATATATGGTGTATGTTTTGCTCTTTTAGTTGTCTGTAGATTCTAAAGTTACCTTGTAAGTTTTGTTAAGTTGGTTTATAACAAAAAGGGTGGCATATCGTCGTCATGTTTCCTCCTTGGTTTCATATTTATGTCTTCTTTGATTATGTAATGTACAAGATCATGTAATGATGATCATAAAGAAGCCATGGATGAAGAAATGAAGAGGTAAGATTTCCGTGTTGTTTAAAGTGCATTGGTAAAGTTTCAGTTGTTAGAAAATCAAAATGTTGGAATTTTGTGATGACAAATTTCGATTTTATAACACAACAAGTTTTGATTTTGATTAAAAATAAGTGCTGGACTTTTTGCTTCATATGGACAAGTTTCGGTTTTGATGAAAAACATGTGCTGGATTTTTTGTTTCATATGGGACAAGTTTCAGTTTTGACGAAAAACTAGTGCTAGAATTTTTGTTTTCAAAGCGACAAACTTGTTTTTATGAAAATCAAAACTTTGTTGTAAAAGAAAATCTATTACATACTTTTTATCGAATGGGCTGGGTCATGTGAGTAAAGAGTTCTAAGTGGAAGATCTAAGTCCAAGAAGAAATTGTTTGGCCTAAAAGCCTTGTAATTATTTTTATGTTTCTAAGATAGACAATTAAAAGAGGCTTATTAGTTCATATGATGAATGGATAAATGAATGCAAATAATATGTGATATTATGTGATTGCATGTCATTTAGGAAATGGCCAACCCTAGGCTTTGCCATATGTTCATTATGTATGAGATATATAATGAAACGATATAGGATGGATAATAAATTGCATCTAGACAAGATGATATTTATTAAAACTTAAAGCCCAAAAAGATTGAGTGGGAGAGGATGCTCATGTGAGAGTCCACGGTCTCTATATAATTTGCATGTGGTGAAGTGTTACTCCCCATTAGAGGGCATGAATCCTAGATCTTACATGGTTTGGTTCTCCTTAAGGATAATTCCATTTATTGGTAGCAAATATGACCTTCCATCGAGGCATGGTTTGTTAGTACCTTTAGTAGATGAATCAAATGGTTACATACTCAACATATTTTATCAATAACCTACCCACCGTAGCTCTGTTAGTAAAAGTATGGACCAAATGATAATGTTTCTTTAAAATTTAGGCATGAAGATGCTTGGTAGCTTTTTTAGTGGGAGGGTTCCATTTTTTTTAATGGATAATATGGCCCACCATCACTTAGTCCGTTATAGATAAGAAAAATAACCATCATATAAAGTTTTTAAATTTTTTAAGTTTTGTTAAATCTATCATTATGCATACATGCATCATGATTTTATAAAAAGTTCCAATATTTTTGACTAGTATGTTCATGTTTTAATCATTTGTTTTTCAGACATAGTCACCAAAAAATTAATTCACTCACTTTGCTATTGACAAATATCAAATTAGAAAATGGAGAGAATTTTAATGAATGGAGATGTAACCTTGACGTTGTTCTTCAATATGAACGAATTTTATGGGTATTAACTAAAAATAAGCCTACACCTCTAGGTGGAGATTCATCTCCTAAGCTAGTCCAACAATTTAAATGATGACAGAATGCTGATAAGACTTATATTCTAGCTTATGTCAGTAGCATGTTACAAAAGCAAATGATTGTAAGGAATATGATTTCTGTGAGGACCAGGTCTGCAAGGGTGAAAGCTATCCAAACCTTTCTCAATCTCGGACAAAAACCTAGTGAACCGGTGTGGGATTACATGCTTAAGGTAATCTCTGCAGTCACTGAGGTTGAGATGTTTGGGGCAGATATGAATGTGGACATGTAGATGATTATGATCATCAATAGCTTAAACTCTTCTTTTTATTAGTTTAATTTAGACTATGAGCTCAACAATAAGGATTACATCGTGAGTGAGTTGATGAATACCCTCCAGAGTACAAAGGAGCTATTTAATATCAAGGCTAATGTAGCATCTTCTTCTAAACCTAAGGGTAAGGGCAAGTAAAAGAAGAAGGGTCTAATGAAAAAGAAGGCCCAAATAGGGGTCAAGACCCAACCCATGAAAAAGAAGGCCAAAGAGAACATTAAGGGAAAATGTTTCCACTGTGATAAGATTGGCCACCGGAAAAGAAATAATCCAATCTGCCTTGAGTCCCTTAAAAGCAAACAAGGTATGGGTTTCCTAAGTTTGTTAGGAACTAGAATTGTGGAAATTTATCTGATTCTTGGATATTAGATTCAAGAGCCACTAACCATGTTTGTAATTCTTTACAGGGGTTCCAACAAAGGAAAAGACTACCTGAAGGCCAATTTCAAGTCAAAATAGTAGATGGATATTATGTTTCAGCAGAATCAGTGGGAGTAGTTATCTTAGACTTTCCTAGTGGTCATAAGTTTAGGAGAATGTTTATTACATGCCAATGATTGTAAGGAATATGATTTCTGTTTGTTGTCTAATAAAATCTAGTTATTCCTTATATTTTGAAATTTTTGTTTCAATATATGAGGATAAGGATTTTATTTGTAATGCGATAATTAAATAGGAATTGTTCTTTATAAAACCTATGACAGGCTCACTAAACACTACAGAATTAATAAAACCAAGACAATCCAATGTCTCTAGCATTAATTTAAAATATCTGTGGCACTTAAGAATGGGTCCTATCAATCAGAAAAGACTTAACAAGTTAGTAAAGAATAAAATGATCCGTTACTTTAATCTTAAAACATACAACTTAAGCATTCATTTATTATAGACCACAATCTTAATGAGTGGTGAACTCATATGTGTTTCATTATAATTCTTAATATGATCGGAATGGATTTTTACAGAGTAGCAATCTAGTGTCTGCATGTTGGAATTATTAATTGAAACATGTATCAGGAAACATTCACTCAAATAAAGAGCTTATAGTGATATCATCACTTCTAGATATTTTATGGAGATTGGTGATTAAACTGGCTCTAGTGGTTTGATGGACTAGCTACCCATCATGCCTTAACACTAAGATGAGATCTTATGTGTTGATCACCGTACAGAGTAAAACGGGAGATCTAGAAGAAAAAACCAATAAAAGGTCAAAATGGTAATTTTACCCTTTGTTGTGCGAATGGCTATGAGATGGTTCATATTAGAGTTTGCAATTGGACATCTTATTTGAAACATATGTTCTCATAATATTTAGTAATTCAAGAGTTCAACTAATTGTCTTTAGTGGAATGACATTTAGTTAATAAGCTGGAATTAATTATAATGATATTAAATCTATTATGGGCTTATTAGAGTTTGAATTATATAAGTCCAATTAGATTCCCCGTTTGACTTCAAGCAGGTTATCAAGCAAGGTAGGAAATACAAATAGAGGTTTTAAAGTCTATGATTGAATGTTAGGCTTAGACTAATTAATTTTTAATTAGAAGCCCAAATGAACATTTAGAAATGGGCTAAGCCTTGGTTTAATTTGATTAATTTGATTAATAAAATTAAAACAAAGTTACTAAAGATAAATGGAGGATGAATTTTGGTTATAATGGGTTGAATGTGCAGCTGCACATTTAGCATTGATTTGCTATATTAAACATGGTTTTAACATGTTTTATCATCATTAAATGGAGTAATAACATGTTTTTATCCTCATTAATGGAGTAATGATGTTATCATTAAATGGTTTAATGGATGTCTTCTAATGATAGCATGTAACCTTTTAGCATTCATTGGATTAAAGAAGAAAGAGGAACATTTGATGGACCTCATCTTTGGCTTCATTATTCTAAGGAAAAATCTCTTCAAGTGTTTCTTCTCCTTTCCCACCAAAGGATTTTGTTAACTAAGTTGTCCAAAAAGAACAAATGGTAGATTAGATTGGTCGAGGATACAATATCAAGAAGAGGATACAATAATGAGAAGATGATACATAACTTAGGAGAGGATACAATACCGAGGATAGGATAGCACAGTGAGGAGTTAAAGCTATAGCGAAGGAGTAGATAATAATTTTAATCTTGTTTTTATGCAAATGTTCATCCTTATATCATATCATGTACGACTATACATATTGATTTGGTTATATTGATTACGTTGCAATTTTGATTTCTAAAATTATTTAGAAACTATCATTTTATCCAAATCATGGATGCTTTATTTTCCCGATATTGGATCCATAATCACCATTACTTCATAGTAATCACCAGTATTGAAAAACATACTAGTTACTTTCCAAATTTTTTTGCTAATTTAAGGCCTCCAATTATAGGAAAGCTTCATATTAGTTCTATCTAACTCCCTAACCTTATTGAGCCTCATTACAAGTAGTTCCTCTTTATTTTTGACTTCCACACAAATTTTGGAAAAATGTATTCACTCAAGTCTAACTGTTAGAGAATCAAATGCTAGACGTTTCCTTACTAAGCGAGCAATAAAACTCAAACCATCTAAATTCCAATATTCTTTCCTAAGTTTAGCTTTTGAAGAATCAAATGCTAGAGGTTTCCTTACAAAGATAGCAAGAAAACTCAAACCATCTAAATTCCAATATTCTTTCTCAAGTTTAGCTATTGAAGAAACAAATGCTAGAGGTTTCCTTACTAAGATAAGAAGAAAACTCAAACCATCTAAATTCCAATATTCCACAAGAATATTTTGAAATATAATCCATATGGTAATAGGCTCTGTTATAGTTCTATCTAGCTCCATTCTTGGAAACCATTTCTACACAAACATTGTCTGACAATTTAAGCCTATACCTAAACCTGAGGAAAGGAGGGTCTCTTATTTAGAAAGAAAGCTATCAATGTACTAGACCAGGTCTTGGCTCTAGCTTACAACAACTCCAAAGGAAGGGAGGCTATCCCATTCACTAGGGTTGAGTGATAGCGCTTAGGCTTCTTCATAAGAATTTTAGCTGCCATTACATTTCTCGAGTATTTTCCTAACTCCTTTTAAGATGTAACAGATAAATTATTTCTTTTAGGAGATCCCTAACTAGATTCCATAGATTCATGAATGGTGGGGAATTTACTGTCTGAGTTACTCCTTTTATGCTTCTACACCTTGAAAGGTTCGAGTAGTCTCCTATAGAGGCCTCTGTTGGACTTGCTTAGATTAGTAACCTACTGATAAGTCACTAGTATCTTGCTCTAAAAGGAAATGTACCTATTTATAGAGAGGGAAAGTTTAAGGTTAATTTACTATAAAAAATGGTCCAAATTTAACTACTTTTATAAGAATGTAAGTTTCTATATTACTTTTGTTAATGTATTTAGTTACAAATTTCAAAGAACCATATTTTGGAATAAGCTTAAGGAGATTTCAGTTATATGCTCCACTTTAAAGAATATAAAGGAAATGTGAGCTTGTGGAATTATATTAGTGAACTTAAGGAATGTGTCAGGCATCTTCAGGTTACAAATATGACACTTTTACTCTTGGATAAATAAACAACAAGGGAATTGATTTGTGAGGAAAAATTGGACAGAGCTTTAGTTAGTGATCTTTGGATGGATGCATTTCTAAATAGTAAAGTAAAACACAATAATCACATTTTTCTGATCATAACCCAATCTTGGCTCAAAATATACTCAGTTAGCTAAGAAGAAAGTTTCCATTTCGATTTAAAATTTTTCTCCATTGTTGTGAAATGCTTTAAAGAAACTCTTTCCTAAAGGCTAGGATAATAGGAAGTAGACTATACACTTGTATAATAAAGTTATAGTTGGTAAAAATGAGATCAAAAGCCTAAATGGTAAACAATGCTAAAAAACTTTTTTAAAAAAGTTAAAAATGCTAAGAAGAATTTTAATAAAATTCATTGTGCACTTTATGAAGGGGAGAAACGTCATAAAGATCAAAGAAATTGTTGTTGGGGAATGGAGACAAGAATACACAATTTTTCCATGGATCACTCCTTATAAAATTGTATCTTTAAAGGATGAGAATGGAGTTTATTAACCTCTAAAGAAGATTTGCTTTGAGAGGTTTATACTTTCTTTTCAGTACAATTGGAACCAATATTGATTCTTCATCCTCTATTAATCCTTATGAAATCCATTGTAAAAGATCAAATTTCTACTTAATAAACTAAATCATTAATTAAACCTTTCTATTGTAAAATTTCAATTTTCTACTTAATAAACTAAATCATTAATTAAACCTTTTAAAGTTAAAGATAAGGAAGATGCTTTTTTTTCTCTACACCCTAATAAGGCACTAGGAATTGATGGTTTTAATGCAATTTTCTTTTTATAAAACCTAGCCACTTATTAAAACAATGGTGAGTGATGCAATTCTTGAATTCTATAAGAATAGAGTATATTAAAAGATTTAAACAAGACATACATTTACCTTATACCTAAAGTACAATCTCCTAACTCCTTAAAGGATTTTTGACTAATATCTTGCCGCAATAAATATACAAGATAATTTCCAAATTTTTTGTTTTAGAAAAAGAGATTATAAAAGTAGTAGATACCTCACAAGGAGCTTTCACTAATGGTAGATTAACAAAGGATAATGTGTTAATAGTATATAAGCTATTCAATAACAATAATAAAAAGCACTCAACCAAGAATTATGCTACCAAATTTGACTTCCACAAGGCCTTTGATTCATTACGTTAAAGCTTCATTCAAAGTATGTCACATATTTTTGGATTTCATGTAATGTTCACTCATTAGATTGCTTATCATATAGCTACTGTCTCCTAGGGTGTTTTGGTTAGTAGAGAGCCTAAAAAGCTAGTAAAGGAGCAAGGGGATTAAGATAAGGGGACCTTTTATTCATTTAACTTTTTACATTATAAATGAAGGTAGTTTTAAGGCTTATTAAGAATATAAATGGTCAAGATAAAAGCTCCAAATTCCACTCACAATACAAGTCTATAAGAATAATTTATTATTTGTAAATGATCTTATAATTTTCTTTAAAGAAAATTCCAATTTAGTTAGTATATTACCAAAAGCTCTAAGTACTGTTTAAATTTCTCTCATAACTCTTTATCAATAACAACGAGACCAAATTAGTTGCCTTTTCTAGTGTAGTTACAATCACTAAATGTTTAACATATATTATAAGGTTGAAAGTCACTAAAACTCCTAATACCTATCTCAGAATTCTAATAACTCCAAAATGACCATCATATATGGACTTTAAACCTCTAATTGAAAGGATTAACTTAAAAGTCACAAGCTAATGCAATACGAGTTTATCTTTTATATAAAGGATACAATTGGTAAATTCATTGCTAAACAACTTATATATGTATTATTCTTCCAAAATTTTCCATAAAAAATTATAAAAAATATTAAGAAGATCTTGAGGAAATTTATCTAGCCTACAAATGGAAGTAACAACTACATAGCAAAAGTAAAATGGAATGAACTATGTGGGGAAAAATGATGGAGGACTTGGAATATTGGTGTAATTGATTAAAATAATGTAGAGGCTTCTAACTGATGAATTTCCTTTATAGATGAGGTGGATTCCTGTCTATTACATAAACGATATGAGTTTTTGGAATTTGGAACCAAAACATCACACTTCATGGATAATGACCAACTTACTCTAGATAAAATAAAGATATAGCATGAATTTCTTATATAGGATTGGCAATGACATTTCAACTTCCTTTTGTCATAACAACTGATCCATTATATGAACTTTAATTGAAGTCTATAAACTCAACTCTATAAGAGGTGAAACTATAGATAATGTATCTGTGTATGATGCATTATTTTAATATAACAGGCTAATTTTCAATACAATAGTCACATGCAATATAATTTTTTAACATTCTCCACAACTGTAAGACTAGATCAAATGGAAAAGACATCAATCTGGATAGTTTACTAGTGACTTAAGCAGATTGTTATTAGAGGAACAAGGTTTTAAATTTCTTTGGTACAATTTATTATAGTTTTATTAGGCTTATCATAAGGCCTCATTTATACTTTGGCTATTTATTAAAGGGAGACTAAGTACACTAAATCCATTTAAAAAATTCTTTGGCCTTGCTCACACTATTTTTCTTTACAACTAGGCAGTTGAATTTGTGGAGCATCAATTCTTTAATTATCAATATACATTGAGGATTTTGAACTTCATTAAGGGGATGTGTCATACATACATCCCCATATGAGTTAATAAGATGTTTCAAACTCTATTTATATAAATCAAAAGAGGAATGGAGGAGATTGGATCGAATTCATTCTTACTTTAAGCAACATAATTTATGGTATTTGGATGGAAATGAATTAAAAGATACTTATAAAGTAATTTACATATGAAAAGAGGCTAGTCATCGCTATAGAAAATAAAATCAAGGAATAATTATTAGATCTTAAGTTTTATCCAAGTTATAATCATGAAATGTTACCCAAATGTGAGTTCCATATAGGGAATAAAAAGTTGCACCTATATCAAAATTACTATTTGTCATTTTAGGTTAAAGATGAAGATGTTCAAGTTAATAAAGTGGAATCATTTCACTTATTGTTATCACACTGATAGAACCAATTAACATGGAACAAGGAACAAATTGATGCTTTTTAGTAGTAGTAATTTCCCTTGTTATTAATAGACTCATGTTGTTAATTCAAGTTAACATTAATTCAAGTTAACAAGTTAACTTGAATTAACAACTAGATGATAACTTGAATTAATTCTAGACTTTAAATTCCAAGATTTAATAATGAATTTTAATTTGTCAAAAAGAAAATTTTAAGCTTTCTCTTTAGTTTTAGCTTTAGAGACGAAAGAATTAAGAAATTGCACTAAAGAAAAATAGTTAGGGGTTGTGGATATAGGTCTTTGAAAGTACTATAAACTTCCATTTATCTTTCAACCCCCAAGTCCGCTCTCCATTTTCTTTTACTAGGCCTAATATTTTATTTGTTTTCTCCTATCTATGATAACTTTAAGGAAGAAAGTAGAGTTTTTATTACAAAATTACAACTATTGAATAATGGATTTATGCTTCATTAATGAGCTATTAACCTCAAGTTCTTTAATGTAGTTTCCTAATCCATCATGTTATTTCTAAATCACAAATTTCTTCATTGGGACCATATTTAGATTTTTTTGTAGTTTGATAAGTTTGCCTATTGTCTCTTTGAACTACATTTCTTTCTTAGATAGTTTTAGTGTAATTAGTTGAGTTCATTTTCCATACCTTCTTTCACATCTTCTTAGAATTCCCTAAGTTTTACAAGGTAACTTATGAATCTCAAAGGGGTGATTTAAGTAAGGAGCTTAACTAAGTTGTGTATCTTAATTAAAGAGTGATCAAAGGTAACTGAATTGGAAAAAAATAGCTTTTCTTCTTTGGAATTTCATTAGCTATTGATGGTTTACCAATGTTATGTTGGAGTTATCTAAATATAGTTCCCTGGAAAGCAAGTTATTTACATGTAACTTAATCTTCCTCAGTTACAGTTTTGTAATGAAAATATTTATTATTAATAAAACAAAAGAGTTTGGTTTTTAAGAGCATTATATATCTAGTTATAAGATACCAAGATTCTTTTGTAAGTAACATACATATACATAGAGATGTATAAAAAACAAGTATATTATAAGAATCTAAAATAATGGATTCACAGTTGAATAATCAAGTTGGTTGCTTGATTACAGTTTAGACTATAGTGTTGCAATTTATCTCCGTGTAAATAAAGGAGTATACTTCAAGGGAATGATAAGTTTCATATTATGATAGTAGTCGACTATCGATAATGGCACTATTAAATGAATGGTGAACTCATATGTGTTTCATTATAATTCTTGATATGATCGGAATGAATTTTTACAGCGTAGTAATACTGTGTCTACATGTTGGAATTACTAATTGAAACATGTATTAGGGAACTTTCATTCAAATAAAGAGTTTATGGTAATATCATCACTTCTAGATGTTTTATAGCGATTGGTGATTAAACTGGCACTAGCTACCCATCAAGTCTTAAAGATGAGATCTTGTGTGTTAATCAACATATAGAGTAAAACGGGAGATCTAGAAGGAAAAACCAACATAAATGTAAAATAGTAATTTTACCCTTTATTGTGCGGATGGCTATAATAAGGTTTATAATTTGGTTTGTAATTGGACATATTATTTGAAATATGTGTTCTCATAATATTTAGTAATTCAATAGTTCAACTAATTGTCTTCAGTGGAATGATATTTAGTTAATAAGCTGGAATTAATTCTAATAAGATTGAATTAATTCTGGGCTTATTACAGCTTGAATTATACAAGTCCAATTAGATTCTCCATTTGGCTTCTAGGAAGGTTATTAAGAAAAGTAAGAAATACAAATAGAATTTTTAAAGTTTATCATTGAATGTTAGGCTTAGACTAATTAATTGTTAATTAGAAGCCCAAATGAACATCTAAAAATGGGCTAGACTTTGGTTTAATTAGATTAATTAAATTAAAACAAAATTATTAAAGATAAATCGATGAGGAATTTCGATTTTAATGGGCTAATGTGCAGCTACACATTTAGCATTGATTAGCTATATTAAACATGGTTTTAACATGATTTATCTTCATTAAATGGAGTAATGATATTATCATTAAATGGTTTAATGGTTGTCTTTTAATGATAGCGTGTAACCTTTTAGCATTCATTTGATTAAAGATGAAAGAGGTGCATTTGATGAATGATCTTCCTTCTTTCATCACTAAAATCAAAATTGACATGTCATTTTAGGTTATTGATCTTTTCATATAGCCATCTTAAAACAAATCAGAAGAGTCTCATTTAATGGCTTCTTTGTAGCGCCCCCTTACCGTGGAGTACGCTCCAGGACGCCCGTGGGTCGTTCCGACGCATATCCCACAGCAAGGCAGCACTACTAACGAAATCAATCACTAATTACTCGCATGGCATCAATACAATT
>JANIJH010000004.1:42756078-42773733 GCA_024520975.1 Erythroxylum areolatum
TGATATGGTGTATATTATTTGTGATAGAGGAGCAACTCGAATGTCAACCTCTAGACGTTGCCAGATCTTCTAGGCATTAGCTTCAGAAGCAACTTGTGAGTAACCTAGATGGTCTCACTTAATTACTTGTTTGCTTAAATTATATTTTGAATGATAATTGAATGTGTTTAATTGTGGATTCCGAACAGAAGGTCCAATGAATGTGACTATGGATTGAGATATTGAAATGCTACTTGAATGTGAATGTGAAAACCTAAGTACTTTATAATGTGAGTGATTGTGGTACATGCAGTCTATACATGAATGCGTAATCAGATAATGGCAGTTGTGGCCAGAGTAGCCACCGATCAGAGCTTAAAGCTCAACAAGTGAAAATGAGCGTCGAGCTCAAAAGTGATTAAAAGCCTAAAGCTCACTATGTAAAATAAGCCCTGTATCCCCCAAGCGTATAAGGGACAGTTATTAATGAGGCTAGTATCCAAAATAGATATGGGACAGTTTGAGCACTCGATCACAACAATCTAATAATTGGAAAGTGTCTCATGAGCACCTCATATGCGCATTGTTAAATATATTTGTTGAAATGAAATGCCTATGCTTAAGTGAAAATGTGAAATTTATGTAAAGTGCACTATGTGATTATATGTTATGTGAACTGTTATGATGCATGAATTGAGTGAACCATCGATGATGGTTACCTCATTAAATTCGCAAAACTCTCCAAAATTGTAACGTTGTCTTTTCAGGACTGAGAGACGACTCTAGCTACTGAGAAGCTCTACCAGCCGTGTAGATTGTGATTGGCAAGAGAAGTCAAGGCTCAAAGGTTGGTCAGCTGGGATTTTTGGACAAACAAGTTAGATTGTGTATATTTTCCTCTTTCATGTAGTACTTTTGTGTTAGGTTTTGTTGATGTACATATATAAAATGTTGAAAGAAACAATGTAAACTTTCAATTTTGTGAAGTGAAATGAGAAAAAACTTAGTTTTAAAATATTGTGGTTTTTTTTTCTATTGATGCTTTATAAGTGAATATTGATATGATGCTATGTGAAGTGAATGTAGTGATCAAATGTAGCTCGCCCTTATCGTAGGTTATGTACCAGAATGACCTCTGTGTGTCCTGGTGTGTACCCTGCGGTAAAGGGGCGCTACAACCCTGTTATGGAAGTGGGTTCCTTTATTGCTAACGATGGCTTTCGGTATCTCGAACCTAAAAAGAATGTTAGCTTTAAAAAAATCTACAACAACCTTTGCATCGTTAGTCCTAGTGGCTTTGGCTTCCACCCATTTAGAAATATAATCAATCACAAGCAATATATAAGTAAAGATTAAAGATGGAGGGAAAGGTCTCATAAAATCAATGCCCCAAATGTCAAAAATTGCACATAAAAGCAAAGGAGTTTGTAGCAATTGATCCTTATAGGATAGGTTACTTGACCATTGGCATCTATCACAGGATTTGTAGAAGGTATATGCATCTTTGAACAATATTGGCTAGTAGAAGCCGCTCTCTAGAACTTTATGAGTTGTCCTTTTTACTCCAAAATGTCCTCTGCAAGTGTATGAATGGAAAAAGGATAAAATTGATGATGATTTACTTTCCGGTACACACCTTTTGATAACTTCATCTGTGTAGTGCCTCCAAATATACTGGTCATCCTATAAGTAATACTTTGCTTCACTCCATAGCTTATCCTTTTAAGCCTTTGGCAAACCAATAAGTCTGTATACTATGATGGTGTTGAATCGATTGAAAATAATTGCCCATCTGGAAAGGTTTCTTGTAGAGGGATATCTTCTTTTTCCTTTATCAAATGACTGAGATAATCTGCCACCACATTTTTTGCCCCCTTCTTATCTCTGATTTCCAGTTCAAATTCTCGAAGGAGGAGAATCCATCTGATCAGCCTCAGTTTTGCTTCTTTCTTTGTAAGAAAGTATCGTGAAGCTACATAGTCAGAATAAATAATCACTTTAGCACCAAGCAAATACGATCAAAAATTTACTAAAGCAAAAACTAGAGATAACAGTTCTTTTTTAGTAGTGGAATAATTCAATTGAGATGGGTTTAGAGTCTTTGAAGCATAGTAGATGGCATGCAAAGCTTTTCCCACTCTTTATCCTAGAACCACCTAGTGGATCGGAAAATAAAACATGCAAGATTTGGCTAAAATGGTAGATTTCAAAACTTTTTTAGATATCAAAATCACAACGGGCATAAGATAACCAAATCAACATGTGAAGCTATACATGATACGGTATATGGAAAATAATTATCATAAAAACAAGATGGAGATTATATTACTAACTCCTTCACTATAGCTTTAACTCCTCACTGTGCTATCCTATCCTTGGCAATATATCCTCTCCTAAGTGATGTATCATGTTCTCGTTATTGTATCCTCTTCTCGATATTGTATCCTCAAATAATCCGATCTACCACTTGCTCTTCTTAAATAACTTAGTTAACAAGATCCTTTGGTGGGAAAGGAGAAGAAAACTTTGGAGCAGATTTTTCTTTCTTAGAAGAAAGAAGCCAAAGATGAGACACCTCTCATGCAAATTTCAGCTAACATATGTAAGAAAGGAGAGAGAGAGTCCAAAAAATGCAAGAACACCTCTCTTACATGTTTTCAATTTTGGTTATGCATAAAAAGAAAGAAAAGAAGAGAATCCAATGCATCACTTCATTCTTTAATCAAACATAAAGAAGTCATTAAATGAGACTCTTCTCATTTGTTTTAAGATGGCTATATGAAAAGAACAATAGCCTAAAATGACATGTCAATTTTGGTTTTAGTGATGAAAGAAGGAAGATCATCTATCAAATACACCTTTTTCATCTTTAATCGAATGAATGCTAAAAGGTTACATTACATGCCATCATTAAAAGATAACCATCAAACCATTTAATGGTAAGTCATTACTCCATTTAATGATGATAAAATAGGATAAATACCATCTTTATTTAGTAATTCAATGCTAAATGTGCAGCTACACATTCAGCCCTAATAAAACTGAAATCACACCTTCCATTTCTTTAAGAATTTTGTTTTAATTTAATAATTCAAATTAAAGCAAAGTCTAGTGCATTTCTAAATGTTCATTTGGACTTCTAATTAATCATTAACTAGCACAAGCTCAACATTCAATCATTGGCTTTAAAACCTCCATTTATATTTCTTACTTTGCTTGATAACCTTCTTTGAAGCCAAGTGGAGAATCTTATTGGACTTAGATAATTCAAGCTCCAATAAGTCCAGAAATAATTTAATCTCATTAGAATTAATTCTAGCTTATTAACTAAATGTGATTCCACTAAAGACAATTAGTTGAACTCTTGAATTACTAAATATTATGAGAACATATAGTTCAAATAAGATGTCCAATTGCAAATCCTATTATGAACCTTATTATTGCCATCCGCATAATAAAGGGTAAAATGGTTTTTCCTTCTAGATCTTCTATTTTACTCTATATGATGATTAAGAAACAAGATCTCATCTTAGTGTTAAGAATTAATGGGAAGCTAGTCCATCGAAACCCCTGGTGCCAGTTTAATCACCAATCTTCATAAAACATCTAGAAGTGATGATATCACTATAAATTCTTTATTTGAGTGAATGTTCCCTAATACAAGTTTCAATTAATAATTCCAACATGCGGATACTAGATTAATATTCTGTAAAAATTCATTCCGATTATATCAAGAATTATAATGAAACACATATGAGTTCACCACTCATCAAGATTTTGGTCCATAATAAGCAAATGCTAAAATGTATGTTTTAAGACTAAAGTAATGGCCTACTTTATTCTTGAAAACATACTTGATTCAAGATTCATTTAATAGTGCCATTATCGATAGTCAACTACCATCATGACGTGAAACTCATCATTCCTTGGAAGTAAACTCCTTTACTTATATGGAGATAAATCGCAACACTACAATCTAAACCATAATCATGCGACCAACTTGATTATTCAACTATGAATCAATTAGTTTAGATCTTAATAATATACATGTTTCCTATACATCTTCATGTATATGTATATTTATAACAAAAAATCTTAGTTCCTTATGACTATACAAATAAAACCAAAATCTTTTGTTTTATTAATAATAAATATTTTCATTAAAAAAATGTAACTGGAAGAAGATTAAGTTTCACGTAAATACACTTGCTTTCTGGGGCACTATATTTACATAACTCCAACACCACCCTCATTACATAATTGCTCACATCACACATGATCTCAAAGGGGAGGTTCCAATCTGGCGGTTGAATCACCTGTGGGGATGTCAGAAGCTCCTTAAGTTTGTTGAATGCTTCATTGCACTTCTCGTCAAACTCAAAGGGGACATCTTGTTAAAGAAGCCTGCATAGTGGTGCGACTATCTTCGAAAAGTCCTTAATGAACCTTCGATAAAAACCTACATGCCTAAGAAAAGAACACAATTCCCTCATAGTAGAGGTGTAAGGTAAAAAAGAAATAAGATCAACTTTGGACTTCTCTACTTCAATAACCTTAGCAAATATCTCATGGCCTAAAACTATACCTTAATCCACCGTAAAATGACATTTTTCCCAGTTCAACACAAGGTTAGTTTTTATATATCGTTCCAAGATAATGGAAAGATTCTTAAGACATTCATCAAAAGAAGATCCATACACACTAAAATCATCCATGAATACCTCGATAATCTTCTCAACATATTAAAAAAAGGCTTAAAATACACCTTTGGAATGTGGCAGGTACGTTACATAATCTGAATAGCATCCTTTGATAGGCAAACGTACTAAATAGGCTTGTAAATTTGGTCTTCTCCTGATCTTTCGATGCAACCGGTATCTGAAGATAACTTGAAAAGCCATATAAAAAGCAATAACAGTTATAACCAGCCAATCTCTCAAGCATCTGATCAATAAAAGGAAGGGAAAAGTGGTTTTTATGAGTAGCAAAATTTAATTTTTTGTAATCAATACTTACTCGCCACCTGATTTGCACTCAGGTAGAAACCAACTCACCTTCTTGGTTTGTCACAATGATAATTCCAAACTTCTGTAGAACCAACTAGATAGGACTTACCTATTTACTGTCAGAAATTGGGTAGATAACCCTAGCATCGAGAAGCTTCAACACCTCCTTCTTCAAAACTTCCATCATTGGAGGATTCAACCTATGCTAAGCTTGCCTTGTGGATTTTTCATCCTCCTCTAACAAAATGCAGTGCATGCATATGGAAGGACTTATCTCTTGGATATCTTCGATAGTCCACCCGAAGGCCTTCTTATGCTCTCTTGGCATTTGAACTAGCCTCTCCTCTTGATTTGAAGTCAACTCCACTAAAATGATAACTGGACAAGTCTACTTATCTCCCAAATAGGCATAGTTTATATATGTATGGAGTGGCTTCAATTCCAATTCTAGTGCCTGCACATCAGAAGGCAACGACTTTTGGTGAACCTCAGATAATTGTATAAAAGCCAAATTATAGCTTTTTATAGAGCTTTCCAATGAGTCCAAGGTGACTATCATTTTCATAAGCTCTTCTCCCATCTCAACATCAGTGTTGTCTTTTGCTTCCATATCCTCAATTAAAATCATTTCCAAATGATCCCTACAAATTAATTTAAATATTTCCTGCACCAAAGGATCAATCACATTAACAAAAAAATACAATGGTCATCGGGAGGATGTTTCATGGCCTCAAAAATATTGAAATGATTCACTTCCCCATCAAATTCCATTATGATGGTGCCCTCACAAACTTATAAACTCATATTTTCTTATCTTTTTAGAACCTTAACAATTAGTTTTTGTTCCCATTTTCTATATAAAATGATTCACTTATCTTTGTGCTTTACAGGTACTTTTGGCCATGAGATGAAGAATATGAGCTAAATGAGGTGGAATTTGTGCAAATAAAGTTCATATTTGGAACGAGGAGGTCAAAATGAGCAAGAATGGTCAAAGTTGCAGAAATCCTAATTGCACCAGGAATCCTACTTTAACTAGGATTTTCTATTTTGATGATTCATGGCAAAAAGTAAAATCAGTGACGAAAATTATGGATGTTGAGTAATCCTAATCCTACTAGGATTAGGAATCCTACTTGGACTAGGAATCCTAGTTCCACAAGGATTTACTATTGGTGGCATAAAATGGATTTCATCAACGCAATCAGTTTTGTTAATGAGTACACAACTTCGGCAATAACCTTTTGGAAGATTCTAGAAGATTTGATGATGTGGCAACCCTCCATTGGTCATATGATGATATCATCCATGTGGTCAGCCACCTCACCATGCCACGTCACTCTCCTTTCCACCTTGGGCACCATAGATGAAAGCCTACACCGTCGACTTATGAGTACATGTGTGTGGAAGCTTCCTCCACAATTCTTGAAGTTTCCAAATCCACCTTGAAGTCTGATCTCTCTTCCATCTCCTTAAGAACAATATAAATTGGGCTAGATATCAAGTTGAATTTGGATTGGATTTCTTTTCCATGGAGCAGTGGATTTCCAGATGGACCTTTTGACAATCTTAGGTTTATATCGGAAGGTCTACCCATTGGATTAGGCTGAAATTTTGTGTGAATAAACTCAAATCATTAGGATATTAGCACATAAAATGTGAGCCGTAAATATTTTCTATTTGAGAGTTATACAATGTCAAAGTTGCCCCTAAGAATCTGCCAGAATAGTGAAATCCAAGTTTGGTGAAGATTACAAGTTCAACTCCCTCAAGGATGTATATATCGATTTATACATCTCTATATAAGGTACTATTAGCTCATTAAAAAGTCACGTTCTCTTTCTTCTTTTTCTAGGGTGTGACCTATAGCTTCATTCTCTCCATCTTTTTCTTTTAGAATTAGGTTTCTCTTATTATTGATGTTGCCGAATACACTATGAATTTTTCTAGCTAGATTTCTTTTTCCAATTGTAAGAGGTAATAACCTATAAACCCTAATTTGATTCATGAGAACTTTTGGTTAATTATTCAATGTAAAATTGTGTGATGACTATGAGTTTATAACCTGATCTTAATTTTTGAATCATTTGTGCTAGATTAAAGTCATGAATTTGATCTTGTTTATATGATTTGAATGCTAAGTTGATTGTTTGAGGTAGAAGTTGCTGAATTGATTAATTGGTAGTAGCAAAAAATTATTAGATTTTGATAGAAGTTATCAAATCTGATTTGTTTGATTATAAACTTTAGTTTGAATTATAGATAGAAGTTATAATGATTTAAATTCGATATTTTAGCCAATGTTTGAATTGCTCTTGCATAAGTTTATGTTGATTACAAGTTATAATGTATGAATTATGTTTGAAGATTAATTTACTTAGAAGTTAAGAAAATTGGTATTCAAATTGGTTGATCCATTGTCACACACAAATTACACATAGATTATTTTTTATGTTCCATGATTGAATTGATTAGGTGTTTATTGGTGAACTCTCATGCAATTGGAAACTTGTTAAAGTTGACTTCTTTTACCTTTAAAATTTTGAATTCTACCGAATCCTTTAGTATTAATTTACTTTAAGATTTAGTTGTTTTCTTAGATAATTTTCCTTGAATTTTCAATCGAAATCCCCCAAGGTTTGTGTTTGTGTTTGTGTGTTCTTTGTTCTTTCATAGCTTCAGATTTGTTTGTTCTTTAATTTATTTATTATTCATAAATATCAGGTTAATTTTGCTTTCAATTTAATTGTTTGAATAATTAAAGTAGTAGTATTAATAGGTTACATAATTTGCATATTAGAGTAGATTAAATCACATTATCTTTAAGATTTCCCTTTGTTTTCGAATATGACCTTAGTTGCATCCTTTAGATTAGTTGGTTTCAAAATAACACAAGCATCCACATAGCTTTTAGGAGTAATTTAGTCACAAAAATTAGCTCTAATAACCAAGTCAATGTTATGATCTTGTTCTCTTATGATTTACCACAACTAAACTTGCTAAAATAGAGTTGATTTCAATATGATCTTACCTTTAAATTTCTTTGTCGTGACATACATAGGTCTATGCTTGTTAGAATTTGTTGGTTTTACATATAGGACATTAGTTTATCATTCATGTAGTTTAAATAACTTGTATAGATTACATTTAATTATATTATTCTCTTGTTTTAATTATGTCCACTATTGATTGATTATTAAACATAATGATTTGTTTGAATTGAATTAGGAGTCATACTTTATAGTTCTCCGTGGGAACGATCCCTACTTGCCTATACTACTTGTGTTAACTTTTAGGTTAATTTGTAAGGCCTAACAACACCTTATCACAAACATCTATCTTAGTTTGAGTCGTATTAAAAACACAAGCTCCCTAACAAAATAGGTAATTGATTACATGAGGTGTCATCATTATTCATGTCCACAATATAGAAATCTGCAGGAAACACTAACTTATTCACCTACACCAAAATATCCTCAACCACACCATCAGGATAAGCATTAGTTCAGTCAGCCAATTGCATGATTACACTCATTTCTTTCAATGGACCCAAATTCAAAGAAGCATAAATCGAACGAGACATCACATTAATAGAAGCACCCAAATCCAGCATAGGTCTATTGATAATAGTATTACCAATTTTTTAAGGAATGGTACACACACCTAGATCCTGACATTTTGGAGGCATTTTCTTTTTAAATACTGCTAACATGTTCTCACCCATCATCACTTTCTCATCACCCCTCAGTTTTCTCTTATATGTACACAATTATTTGAGGAATTTGGTGTACCTTAGTACTTGCTTGATTGCCTCGAGCAAAGGTATATTGACTTCCACCTCTCAGAAAGTCTCCAATATCTCTTTGTCTTTCTTCTCATTGTTTGGTCTTTTCAATCTGCTAAGAAAAGGTGGAGGGTTAGTTTTAATAGTATTGGGCCTTTTGAAATTTACCTTAGTACTCGATGGAAAATTTTTTTCCTTTCTGAATTCCTTTTTGATCCCTTCCTCAGTGGTAATCCTTAGTGGGGTTCTCTTAGGACCCTCAATCTCCTTTCCACTCCTCAGGTTGATAGCACTGACTTTCTTTGGGTTTACCTCCGGTTGGATGACAATTTTCGTCCACTTTCTAGTTCTAGGCGATTGAGCCTCACTACCATTTGACCCATTTGGTTTTCCAAATTTTGTGTGCTTGCTTTTGATTCCTGAAGAAATTGTTGTTGTCCCAGTTGTAGCTGTCTCGATTATTTTTGTTGAAATTCCAAGCGAAAATGTTGAAGAAGCAGCTATCCATGCTCCTCTCTTTTACTTTAGCTAGCCTTCATACATACATATTGGATAGGTGAAGAATACCAAATGAAGAAGATCTTTATGCAACCACCACCTCCCCCTCCCCCCACCTCACGTCTTGCTTCAGCTCACCTTCGATTCTCATCTTAACCATCCCCCACAATCCTTATTGGCCCCTAAATTTTTTTGATGAATAAGCATGATTTAAATAATTTTGAGGTTTTGATAGATTAAAAAATTGACTTAATTATTATGTCAAGGTTAGTAGGATTTTATTGAATGGATAAATGGAATTAAAGTGTTAAGGTTATAAGAATGTTCAAGGGTATTTTTGGCAAGAAACTTAAGGTTAAAAGAACATAAGCCTATAAGGAAGGGTAAAACGGACATTTTGGACTCATTAAGGGTAGAAATGGAAGAAGAAATGTTGGCTTGCTATTTTAGAAAGGGGAAAAAGGTGAATTGAAGAGGAAAAAACAGAGAGTGTCATGAAGAAGAGAGAGAAATACGAAGAGAAGAAGAGAAGGAGAGAAAGGATAGAAAATAAGCTAGGGTTTGAATTTTCTTAGCCTTCAAAAGAGATTTTGAGGTTGTTCAAGAGGGAAAAAAGGTAGAGGAAGAGAAGAGCTTTCATTTGAGCCAAAGATCTCTTCATTTGGTGAAGAATCAAGGTAAGATCATTTTTAATCATTTTTTATCTTTTGGATTTTTGGAAGGACTTTAGTTCATGGAGATTAGAAAATGCATGGGTTTAAGTATTCTAGCACCAATTTTAGTGATTATGCTTTGTGGGAGTTTCAATTGAAAACCCTATTGAGTGGGATTTTTGTTATTGTAGAAGGAAATCAAGAAAGATAAGAGAAACAAGAGTAGAGACAATTTGAGTAAGTCCTTAGGCAAGGAAATCAAGATGGGTACATGTTTACAATAGAGTAAATAAGCCACTAATATTATCTTTAAATCAAAGAAGTTTAAATGTTTTCAAGTGCACCATAAGTGTTGCATTTATTGCTTTTGAATGATTTGTAAAATTGCAATATATTGTTATATGAGTTTTGTGATGATTTATGAAAAGACTTTGAAAGTTATTTTTGAAAAGATAACATACTTATGAAATCATGTTTTCGAAATATCTCATGATTATGAAAAATCAAGTTTTGAAAAAGTGCCATTTTGGGCAATAACTTATAAGTCATGAACTACATGTTATCTGGTTTATGGTGGTCCCCTAAGTTAAGTCAAGTGCACTTCGACTAAAGGCTTCTCCCGCCTGCCCACTAGAGGCATGGAGCTCCTTCATAGACTCCCATAAGTTTACGGCTACGCAAAACCATTATATGGGATTGCGTTAGTACGTTCTATTCATGGCTACATAAGACCCTTAGGGAAAATGTGTAGTACGTTCTACTTTGGATCTACTCAAACCATTCTAATGTGCTTAAGTGCTTATCATATGTGAACAAGTTGATGCACTCATGTTTGTAGTTAGAGAAGTTGAGAAACATGTGTTTTATGAACTCAATGAGAATTTTCCATGACAAGTAAATGTTTTCAAGGTCTTGCTTATTTTTCCATTATAAATTGTTACCTATGAGCTTTCAAGCTCACCCCCTTTTCATCCTATCTTTAGGTGATAGCTAAGAGATTAAGTGATCAAGAGCCTAAGGAAATTTCTTCAAATTTGCTTATTTTATATTTTGAGTTGGTTTTGGGAAAGCACAATGTTTTAGTCGCATTTCAAGAATCATTTGTAATTTGAGATTTTGAGATGATGATATAATGTGGCTTGGAATGCCATAAAAGATTAGTAAAACTTTATTTTTTTGATTTTAATGGAATATGAATGATGTATGGATGATGTGAGTTGAAATTAGATATACTTGAAGAAGTTATCAACTTGAGTTGATGATTTTGAACATGAATGGTTGATATATACATATATATATATATATATGTATATATGTATATATATATATGAAAAAATATCTTTATCACTATACTCTTTCTTCTACACATTCATCTCCCCCGCACAATCCGCATAGTGGAGAATAACTAATAGTTAGGATTCATTAAAAAAATATAGAATCCGCTCATGGAAAAAGATTTTCCGCATCACGCACTAATATATTTTTAACACCTAATTAGATTGGAAAATCATTCAAATTCAAATTAAGAACGGAAGCTCGTAGATTGTTTATACACATAAGTGAGATGTTATGGAAAAGAAAAATAGGCATTATGAATGATGAGAATTAGTTGTAAGTGATGAGTCAAATGAGTTGAGGTTTGAGAGTTTATTGAAGTCAATTTGGTAGCTGAATGGTTATGCTAAGGACATTTTAAGTTTGCACAGTGCAAATTTCAAGTCTTCCATAGGGGTAAATTTTGTATTCTTACTTCAGGAGGAAAACTGTATCTGTATAGGCTGATTTCGACAAAGTTTTCTTCTACAAAGTTGTAGTTTATCTTCCTAGCTTTCCAACGGTATGTACTATGAAATTTTTGGATATCGGAGTCGAAAGTTATGATCCTTACAAGGGGAGATGCTTAGAAGTATAGACTGTATCTTATGGTGATGACGTATCGTCTTGTGATAACGTGTCGTTTGATGATGACGTATCATTTGGTGATGACGTGTCACCTAGTGATGACGCATCATCTGGTGATGACGTGTCATCTGGTGATGATGTATCGTTTGGTGATGACGTATCGTCTTGTGATGACGTGTATCTTCTATGCAATGTTCATCTTACACCTTCTAGTCCAATTTTGAACCTGTAGATTTTAGAATCTATCTTCAAGATCTTCATGAAAGTTATAGATCTTGAAGTCTCTTTCGAACCATCTAAGAATGACCTTAATCCAACATCTCTAGAAAGTTATGACAATTGTTCCAATTCATCTGACCCTTCCTCTAGTTTCGTCTGACCCTATTGTTTGGTCCAATTTGTTTCTCTAGATGATAAAATCTCACTTCAATGCCTTCACAAAAGTTGTAGATCTTGAATTCCTCTTTCAAACCATCTAGGAATGATCTTGATCTGATATCTCTAGAAAAGTTATGTTAATTGTAAGACATCTTTTGTGTACTGTTCATCTTGTATGGTCGGGTCTAGTTCTGACCCTTTAGATGATGAAATATTGTTTCAATGTCTTCATAAAAGTTATAGATATAGAAGTTTTCTTTTATAATAATGACCTTGATCCAATATCTATAGAGAAAGTTATGTTAATTGTAAGTCATCTTCTGTGTACTGTTTGTAACCTTCTTCTGGGTACTGTTCATCTTGTATCATCTGGTCCATTTTTGACCTTTTATATGACAAAATCTCACTTTATCATGAAAGTTATAGATATTGAAGTCCTCTTTCAAACCATCTAAAAATTACCTTGATCATATATCTCTAGTGAAAGATATACCAATTGTAAGACATCTTCTGTGTATTGTTTATGACCTTCTTTTGGGTATTGTTCATTTTGTATCGTCCGGTCCAATTCTGACCCTTTAGATGACAAAATCTTGCTTCAATGTCTTCATTAAAGTTGTAGATCTTGAAATATTCTTTCAAACCATCTAAGGATTGTTGAGTCAAGAGGACTTCACTTCTATTAATTTTGATGACAATCAAATAATGATAATCTTAGAAATATATGAACTGTTTTGATAAATTTGTTAAGTGTGCAGAACAATGTAAGTAACACTTAGTCAACTCAGAAGGTGCGTGGTCAATGCCAAACAAAGCGTTACACCAGATGAAGTGTGATACCAGACGAAGCACAAAAACAGATGAAGCATAACAACAAACGAAGCACAACAACAGACGAAGCATGATACTAGACGAAGCACAACAATAGATGAAGCGCGATACCAGACGAAGCGCAACACCAAACAAAGCGCAATAATAGACAAAGCAATATAATAGACGAAGCAAAATAACAAACAAAATGTAGTAAAAGAAGAAGCATTATTCCAAACGATACAAAAGGAAGATATTCTAGAACGTCATACAGTTAGTTAGTTGGAGTTAGTTACAGGACTCAACTAATGACCATTTTTAGAAGATTCAAGAAGCAGTTTTCAAGAAGATAGTTGAAGAATTAGGCTATAAATACTAGTTCTAGTCGATGACTAAAACAACCAATGCTTTTACATTAGCAAAAATTCTGTATTCAAAGTGAGAAAGAAGTGAGCAAATACATCTGTAACCTAAAGCTCAAAAATACTTCTCTTAAAGATAGAAAGGAAGGCTAGAGCCTAGAGAGGCTAATATAGTTGATAAAGAATACTTTGTGAGAGAGACCTAAAGAGGCTCTGCAAGTGTAGAAAGAATACTTGTAGAGTTGGAAGAGTATAGTAAAATCTCAAACTAACTCTGAGGACTAGACGTAGCCCAAGGTTTGGGGTGAACCAGTATAAAATCGCAGAGGCTATTCATCTTTTAATTTTTTTGTTGTTAGACGAGTAGATAACATTACTTGCAACTGCATTGCTTTTCAAATTTAGCAAAGTGTTTTAGTAATCATTTGAATTTTCATAAAGAAATTCAAGAAGTCTGAAAAGATTAATATTTTAAAAAATTACACAATTCAACCCCCCTTCTTGTGTAGTTTACATATCATATCGGATTTCTCTATTAACAAGTGATTTACTTCAGTTGGTATTAGAGCAAAGTTTCCAAGAAACACTATCTTAAAGTGAGGACAAAGATCCATGACTGAATCACATGTTTTTATAGCTGAAGGTGCCTTGATCATAAGACCTCCTGCATTTAGTGGTGAGGATTATCATTATTGGAAGGACAGGATACAGCTCTTCATAGAATCCCCACATATTGATCTTTGGGATATCATCGAGATTGGTCCATATACACCAACAGATGATGAAGGCAATATCATCTCTCAAGACAAATGGTCAGTCGAACAGAAAGCTCAATTTCAGTTAAATTCAAAGGCCAAGTTCTTTCTAAATTGTGCCCTAAGTAGAAGTGAATATGACAAGGTTCATGAATGCGTATCTGCAAAGGAGATTTGGGACATATTAGCCATTGCACATGAAGGTATAAATCAAGTGAAAGAGTCCAATATTAGTATTTTTGTTCATCAGTATTGTTAAAGATGAAAGATGAGGAGACTATTGATCAGATGTTTTGAAAGATTTCAAAAAATTGTTAATGGACTTAAAGCTCTTGGGAGAATCTACGATAACCAAGATCATGTCAGAAAGATTATCAGAAGTCTACCAAAAAGATAAAGACCCAAGGTTACAGCAATACAAGAGGCCAAGGACTTAAGCAAGCTGAAGCTAGATGAATTGCTTGGTTCACTGAAGATACATGAAGTAGAGCTTGATGCAAAGATAAACCTAGAAGAGATAAGTATATCGTTTTAAAGGCTGGTCAGAAGAATTAAAAGAATTAGAAAAATAAAAGCACATCTTCAAAAGCATTAAAGATTGAAGAAATCAAGAATGATGATGCCAGTGAATCTGATCAAGATTCAAGTGAAGATGATGATGAACTATCCTTTATTTCAAGAAAGATAGGAGGATGTGGAAAAAGAAAGTGAAAGGAAATAAAGACTTTTCTTTTAAGAAGAATAGCAAAGACAAAGCCAAGAATGAGAAAATTGCTATCATCTGCTACGAATGCAACAAACCAGGACATTACAAGTCTGAATGTCCATTGCTAAAAAGAAAACAAAAGAAAAGTAAAGAAAACAAAAAGAGCATGATGGCAACATGGGAAGATTTGGACTCATCCGAATCTAGCTCTGATTCATAAGCATCAGAACAAGCAAATATATGCTTGGTAGCTGAAAAAGAATGCGACAATGAGATAACTTCTAACTTTAATGATCTTCAAAAGGCATATTTAGAATTGTTAGAAGATTCGCATACTATATTAAAGCAATATAGGATTCTAAAAAAAGAAATTTGTTGAAAACTTGAAGAATACGGAAGTTTTAGAGAAAGAAAACGTCTACCTTAAGAAATAAGTAGATGATATGAAAAAGAAAGTAACTTTAGATAGATCTAAGGAGATTAATCAACTGAAACAAAGGGTTAATAATCTTTCAGCAGATTTATCAACATTTACTGAAAGTACCTAAAAGGACGAATGATATGATTAGAAAATATAGACATCCAAAGGGTAAGAGTGCTTTAGGGTTTACTAATAGTAATGTTTGTTATAATAAGAGTTTTGTTCTTAGTAGAAAGAAAAAGAAGCGATATTCTTATTATTCGAGGAATTATTGTAAGTCTAACCCCAAAGGACCCAAGAAAATATGGGTACCTAAGAAAGACATAATATATACTGCAGATCTCCTTTCTTGGAAAAAGCAACCAGCACTAATGGAACTTAAATAGTAGATGCTCGCAACACATAACAGGAAGAAGGTCTATGTTCCTAGACCTCCAAAATAAGCAAGGAGGATCAGTAACTTTTAGAGACAACCAGCAGGGTAAAATAGTTGGAATTAGAAAATTTGGTAAAGATTCATTTGCGTCTATTGATAGTGTTCTGCTAGTTAAAGGATTAAAGCATAATCTAATTAGTGTAAGTCAATTATATGATTCTGGCTTTGAAGAATCCTTTAATCAAAATTCTTGTGTAGTCAAAAACAAGAATAGTTCTATATTCTTTTTTGTCAAGAGATGAAACAATCTCTATAAGATTAATTTAAATGATTTGAAAAGTCAAAATATTTCATGTTTTATATCAACAGATGAGGAAAAACTGATTTGGTATAAAAAGCTAGGTCACGTTAGTTTTAAACATATTTCCAAGTTAGTTAGACATGATTTGGTAAGAGGATTACCAAAAATAAATTTTAACTAAGATTTCTTTTGTGAGAGTTGTCAAAAAGGAAAACAAGTAAAAACATCTTTTCTTCTAAAAATGTTGTATGTTCGTCTAGACCTCTAGAGTTGTTACATATAGATTTTTTTGGTCCAAGCAGAACATTAAGTCTTGGCAGAAAGAAGTATGGTCTCGTAATTATTGACGACTTCACTAGATTTTGTTAGATATTGTTTTTATCACATAAAGATGAATCTCTAAAGTTCTTTAAAGTTCTATCCAAAAATTTGCAAAATGAAAAAGGAATTTCTATTGCTAGAATTAGGAGTGATTATGGTGGAGAATTTGAAAATGAAAAATTCAGAATATTTTGTGAAGAGAATGGAATTTTCCATAATTTCTCTACTCCTAGAACTCCACAACAGAATGGAGTTATAGAAAGAAAGAATAGGACGACTTAGGAAATGGCAAGGACTATGCTATGTGAAATGAATCTTCCTAAATATTTATGGGCAGAAGCTGTGAATACAACTTGTTATAATCAAAATAGAGTATTTTTGTGAACTATTTTAAATAAAACTCCATATGAGTTATGGAAAGGAAGAAAGCCAAATATTTCTTACTTCCATCCTTTTAGTTGCAAATGCACTATATTAAATACAAAAGAAAAATTGGATAAATTTGATTTTAAGATCAATTTAGGAATTTTTCTAGGATATTCGATATCTTCTAAAGCTTATAGAGTTTATAATCTTGTTTGTAAATCTGTTGAAGAATCTATGCATGTTAAGTTTGATGATGATTCTCATCCGGATAGAAGAGACGATTCTGATGATGAAACTCTATATATTCCCTTAGTTAATAAACTAGACATGTCACCTCTAGTAGATCCACCTGATAAGGTAGAAGATATTCCTGAAAACTTTAGTCTTAGGAAAGACTAGAAGGATAAATCCTCTCACCCAGAAAATCTAATTATAGGTGAAACTTCAGAAGGAGTGAGAACTATTCTAAATTTAGAAGAGAGGCAAATGTAGCTTATGTTTCTGAATTAGAACCTAAGAAAATTGATGAAGCTCTTCAAGATAGAGCTCTGATTTTATCCATGCAAGAGGAGTTAAATCAATTTACAAGGAAAAAAGTTTGGTCTTTAGTTCCTAGGCCACCCAATAAGTCTGTCATAGGAACCAGATGGGTATTAAAAAGTAAACTACATGAATCAAATAGAGTAAACCGTAACAAAGCTAGATTAGTAGCTCAAGGCTATAATCAACAGGAAGGAATATACTATAATGAAACCTATGCTCCTATAGCTAGACTAAAAGCTATTAGGATTTTGCTTGCATATGCTGTTTGTTATGATATAAAACTGTTTCAAATGGATATGTGAAAAGTGCCTTCTTAAATGGTTTTATAGATGAAAAAGTTTATGTAAAGCAACTGCTGGACCCCGATCTTTAATTGGAATTTAGAAATAGTAAATAAAATTGAATGAGTGTTTTGTGTAAGTATTATGTTATAGATGAAATTATGCTTTAAGGAAATTTTGAGAAAAGAATTATGAGTTTTCAATGTATTTGAT
>JANIJH010000004.1:42854886-42876149 GCA_024520975.1 Erythroxylum areolatum
TAGCTCAGTGGTAAGAGGCGTGCGTCTCAACGCAGCAAATCCGTGAGGTCGTGTGATCAATTCACGACCAAAGCGGACAATACTAAATTTGAGTTGGACCACTCCCAAACCAATATGCTTTGCCATTAAAAAGGTTCATGTCCAACTCTAAGGGACAATTGAGTCGGTAAAGGGCTCTTCTAGTTTAAGTGAGGTTGTGAGTTTGAACCTTCCTCGTGTATACAACCGTTTAAAACTTAGAGTTAAAACTTTGTCTCCTATAAAGGACCTACCCGATTCGAACGAGGATTAGTCTAAGTATTGATAACTTAAAGGTGCTTTCCCATAATTAAGACTCTACTAAAATACCTCGTGGGCAAAAAAAAAAAAAAGGATTCATGTCCACCTCAACTGTTAGTAATCATAATGGATCCCACCAATTCCTCCTCTGGTTCGAGCACGTCCAATAATACTTCCCTAATACAAGCTATTTAGGCTCTACTAAATCAACCCTAGACGGTTCACATCTGCCGTATGTTTCGAAAAAAAAAATCATTGCGCTAATTAGTTAATTTTTTATGCGGCTTATTTTGATTTAAGAGTTATTTATTTGCAGGCTCCTTTTTCATGTCTTACAATCTTTTTTGAGAATATGTGAAAAATTTTCACCCCAAGAGCTATTATTTAGGCGTTGCTTTTTTCCATTATATATATAATTTTGACGGGGGAATTGACGGGACCATAGACTCTAGCAATAGGCATGTCCAAATTCCTGAAGTCTCGACTTTTGTCTGTTCATGTATAAATCAGCCACCCTTCTCCGGTATTTTGCGAAGTTTTTTTGTTTCCAATTAGAAAAACACTTCTCTTTCTATAAATGGTAGTAAGAATCACTTCATTGCTTGATCTGTCAGTAAAATCAATTGCCGAGAGAATCCGGCGAAATCGACTCTTCGCGCTTTTACATAGGACATGCAATTGTTCATCATCTTCTTCCTCTACAATTACATTTTCTCACTGGTTTTGGAGGTATGACTGGCCCACTTTTTTCTGCTTTTCTGAAATTTGAGGAATTATTTTAAGCCACATAAAAACTCCAAGCAAAGGAGTAAATAATCCAATATTACTTTCTTGTATCATGTTAGGTAGAGGCAATTACTCATTTCTAAATTGTGTGGAGCTGCCGTTTCAAATTAACCCTTTTGTGTAATTTGATCGAGCTGTTCTCATGGAAAAGTTTTTTTCTTTTCGTCTTGAATCAATAACCATTTGCCCCTGCTAATAATAGGGGTAAAGTGCCTGGTTTAATTTTATTATGCTTGCTGCTTGCCTGGTAATAATTTTGGCTGATGATCTGCCAATTGGGGTATCTATATAATCACCACTGAAGGAACTCAGAAAAGAAGATAGGAAAACTTTAGGCCTTGTATCCCAACACCCTTCTAATCCCCACCAAATGCTCCTCCTTATGTGCAAGACAAAGACCTCAGTACAGTAACTGGGTTTTATAGGCTGGACACCTAATGAATCCACGTTAGTAATTTGTAACTAGCTATACGCCTGTTGATCCCTTTAGGTTGCATTTCTCGTGCAATACGATTCAATAGTTTTTTTCCCCCCTTCTTAGTGCCTAAAATTTGGAAGTAGTTATTTAATTTGCTTTTGTTTATGTGTGGGTTGATGGGTAGTTTTCTCTAATTCCTTTACTTTGCCCCAGAAGGACTTCACTCACCGTGAGAAACATGTCATCTTCCACAAGTTCATTGTCAGCTGAGGCCCGGACCACACCACATAATGATTTTGGACAAATTGAATTATTCACAGCAGTTGAGGATTCCTATGATGGAGTTACTTTAGACATGAAGGAGCATATGGACTCTCAGGTTTTTATCCCTTTACTTAGAGCTTCCTTGTCAAAATGGAGACAACAGGTACATTTTCATTATTTATTATCTTTTTCTGATCTTCCACTTGATGATTATGTGGCCTGGAGAAGTATATTATAAGTCATGATTTATATTGTCTAGGGGAAGAAAGGAGTTTGGATCAAATTGCCTCTTGGACTTGCTCATCTCGTCAAACCTGTTGTTCAGGTAAAGTAATATTATTGCATATAGCAGTTTTGCGTCAGCTAATAGAATTAGTTAACTAGAAAGAGCTGATATTCAATTTTGGTCATTATGAATTTCATGTTAATATTATCCACATAGGAAGGATTTTGGTATCATCATGCTGAAACAGATTATTTGATGCTGGTACGTTGGCTACCTGACACTCCTGTTACTCTTCCAGTAAATGCCTCACATCGTGTGGGCATTGGAGCATTCGTGATGAATAACAAGGGACAGGTACTTGACAGTACTTGGTTCAATTTTGCGATTCCCCTCATGATTTTGCATCTAATATCTATTCCCCATCTTTTGATAACCAGTTTTGGATCAAGGAATTTGTTGTGGCATGCTTATTCTAAACTCAACTGTTATTTCATTTGTAGGTTCTCGTAGTTAAGGAGAAGAACGGTGGATTTAAAGGTAAAGGAGTGTGGAAGTTACCCACTGGAGTAGTTAACGAGGTGAGTCTGCCAGCTGAATCAGAGTTTATGCTGTTTTCCATAATAAATTGATATTTACGTTCACCTACAGGGAGAGGACATATGCATAGCAGCAATTCGGGAAGTCAAAGAAGAAACAGGGGTGAGTAGCAGATCTCAATTCACGACTTGTCAATTTGGAAGAAGTTGATGTAAATTGGAAAACGTGTTTGTTCCTTGTTTCCAACTGTTTTCTCGATATCTTTTTATCAGATTGATGCTGACTTTGTCGAAATTCTGGCATTCAGGTAATCATTTTGCTTGTTGTTCATTAGTAATTCCACTTTCCATACATTTTATAAACTATAGTAATATGCAGCATGTAAACTTGTAGTTAATCCTCCTGGTTACTTGGTAATGGAGGAATATGCACTTAAATTGCAGTACTATAGTAATATGCAGCATGTAAACTTGTAGTTAATCCTCCTGGTTACTTGGTAATGGAGGAATATGCACTTAAATTGCAGTACAGCTCTTGTTGTGACTCTGACAAGCTTTATGTTCCTCTGAACTCTGAACTGCCCATAATTTCATTATATGCAGGCAAAGCCACCAGTCTTTCTTTATGAAATCAGATCTATTTTTTGTCTGCATGTTACAGCCACGCCATTTTGACATCAAAAGGCAAGATTCAGAGATTGAAGATGCCCAGGTATTCGTCATAATTTCATAGATCAGTGATATACGTATCTGTCTGAAGTTGAAGTTATTATGTCTTATGTGCGTGGCCTAATTTTAAATACACTTGTTTGAAGTATGTATTTGTGTAAATAATCATAGCATGTTGTGCTCTTTGGTCATTTTGTTCTGTCAGTGGATGGCAATCAGTGACTACGTGAACCAGCCATATAATAAAGGACATCAGCTCTTCAAGTATATTGCTGAAATATGCAAGATTAAGTCCGAGAAGGAATATTCTGGGTTTTCCGCAGTTCCTACATCCACAGCTTCAGGAAAAGTTTCCTATTTGTACTGTAATGACAGAGATCTCAGTAAGCTCTGAGCTAACCAAAGGGGTTGTACGACTACTTTTATGTTTCTTCTCCTAAACGATACTTTCCTTACCAACCTTATGTATCTCAAGCTACATAGGAACAATGAAATCAGAGATTCTTACAACTATACTTTTGTTATGTGATGCTGAGCTATTTTCGTGCATTTTGCAAAGGGTTCATCAATTTTCAGGTCTTTTCGTTTGGTTTTCTTATTAATTTAAAGTGGGTTCATTGTGGTCAAGCGTATTCAACGCATCATTGGTCTGCATTTGTATTTTCAAATCCAGCTGAGGAAATCCCCAAGTTGAAATCTACCTAATCTCTAATAACCTAATTCGCCTATATGTAAATAACTGTAAACGTTGAAGCTGCTGTGAGGAAACATCAACCAAATGGCCATGTTTCTCCACTGACGAAACCGGAGGGAATGCAAGATTTTGCCCATACTCGTAACTGAAATGGCCGAAGGAAGTGGCGAAATTTTTGCAAACAGTCAAACTCCCGGAAAGCTAGTGAGCACCTACTATGAATTCCACTTGTTTGCTCATTGACTTATATATTTAGTAATCATACACTTGGCCAACTTATTAAGAGATCGTTTGGTTCCACTTCTGTTTTTCTGTTGTTTTTTGTTTTTATTTTTTTCTAAAAAATGAAAATCTGATTGGTTAAGATTTGTAATATAAAAACTGAAAATAAAAATCTCTTTGATTAAAATTTCTAATAAAAAACTAAAACATGTTTGGTTTTAGTATCATGTTTCTATTTTTTTGTAATGATACTCTTATGTGTAATAATTATAATGTAATACATTATATTTTTAAATTAATTAATTAACATTATAGCTAAAATTAAATATATGCAAACCAAATATTATTAAAAAATTACACATTAATTGTATATAATAAAATTACATAAATTAGAAATTATATTAAGTTGTTCTAATCAATAATATATGTCCATCATACTATAATTTTAAAAACATAATAGCACTATCATTTATAAAAAGAAATATAAATCAATTAGAAATAATATAATCAATTCACATTTATCTAGCAATTTTATCTCGCTTCCAAGATATACCTCGAAGTTATAATAGAGTGATATTATATTCCACTTGAGAACTTGCATCCTCATTTTCACTTTTTCTAATTTGTTCTTCATTTTTAGCACAATTTTTAAATAATTCATCGCTTTGTCTATACATTCTAATATAGTTGTATATACCACAACAAGCAATAACGATGTATTTTTGTTTCTTCATATCATAACTCGACATGTTTTTAAGTATAGGGAATCTTGCTTTTTAAAACGCCAAAACATCTTTCAATAACATTTCTTAATGAAGAATGCATGTAATTAAACAATTCCTGTAAATCTTGAGGTCTTCCTCTACCTCTATAATCTTGCTAATGATATCTTTCACCTCAATATGATAAAAAAATTAAGGCATATTAGTATAGCCCGAGTCAACCAAATAGTATTTACCTAACATAGAAAGAACATAATATTAGTAAAAAGATATTAAAAATGAATCATAATTACTATGTTTATTTAAAACAATATAATACCTTGTGGAGGCATAGAAAATTGATTCACTAGATTTGTCACTATTTTCAAAAGAACTTGAGAATCATTTGTAGCACCTTCCCCATACAGTCATTACATATGTCAAATGCATGTCAAATGAGCAACAACTCATAATATTTTGGGTTTGATTAATTCTTTTGCCCTGTATAGTATTTATTCATCGGTTGGAACATGTGCATCAATATGTGTACCATCTATTGCTCCTACACAATCCTAAAAATTTAAAAATATACTAAAATAATTTTTAATCATAAGGACATAATTAAAATAGTAATTAAATATATGAACGTACCTGAAAATATGGATAGAATTTTGAATTATGTTAAATCTCAAGAGGTGTATTAGTAAAAGATGATAGAATAATGACTCTTTTTGCAAGACAATTAACTACATATAAGATTTTTCAAAAGTACTTTGAAATTGTCCAAGTCGAATGTTGAGAGCATTCTACCTTGACTCTAGTTGTTTCACTATGCCCTATGGTCATTAAGAAAATTGTTACTTGTTCCTCCACAGTCAAATGATTTGTTGCCTTTAAGCCTCTTAAACTCTTCAACTCATCACATAAGCTCAAGAAGATTATCTTTCTCATTCTTAAGTTTTCATAAATCTTTGTAGGATTCCCATTCAAAAGTTCTAATATCCAATCATGACCTAGTAAAGTAGAAGTTCTACATGATTTCTTTTGTAAATGAAAATATTTGTTATCTCCCCTAGTTACAGAAATAATGATTACCTTCTTCCGTTCATCAACAGAATCTGATTCAAAATCTAATAAGAAATCCATGTATCTACTATGTCAACATTAAATAATTAATAAAATATCCAATCAAGTATATTTAATCAAATGTAGAAAAAATATTCATACAAAATATAAACTTAAAATTAAGTCAAATATTCATAAAAAGCACAAACTTAAAATGTTCAAAATATAGAATAGTGCTTAATATAAAAGTGTCAAAACAATAAGAATTCGATATGCAACAACATGAAAATATAACTAAAGTGACTTAATCCAATCTAGCTTCCTTGTTTGTGTCATCTTCAAAAAAATATCCCTATAAAGTGGAGAACCATGTAAAGCCTTCACAGTTTTTCCATATTGCACACCATCGACACCCCATTCTTCTAAAGAATTCAAACATTCCATCATTATGTTAGACTCTTGAGATCTATTCTTTGTAGTGGATGATGTTTCACTCAATTTTTTCTCAAGTAAATCATTCTTCCTTTTTGATTATTCACTAAGTATAAGTAAGGCTTTTTCTACAAGATTAGAATGAGTCTTCTTTGCCTTCTTGTTCTTAGGAGACTTCTAGGAGACTTCTTTCTCTTAAATGGAGAACTTTTATCTTGATCTTCTTTTCCATTATACGAGTAATCTTCATCAATATCATTTCTATGTTCCTCTTTTGTACTATTCGATGGAGATTTAGTTGATGAATGTGCATGCACACCAGTTGCAATAGTATCTCCAAAAATATGAAACAAGTCTAAAAATTCCTTACATCCTTTTTTCTTGAATCTGTGAGCCATTTTATGCACCTATAATGATGAACAAGATAAATGAGAATGAATATTATATAATATGATATATTAATAAAACAAAAGACATATTTTTGCCTTAAATAGATTTTCCCAACACTCATTTGTAGCATTAACTTCACTAATAAAAGAGTTGTAACCGATTCTTGTTTCTTTGAGTAAGTTCTTGAAATTCTTCAATCTGGCCCTTAATTCATTATACTTATTCTTTAATTGAATATCAATATACTCCTTATTAAATTTTATTTAAAGCCCTACTTTAATATTCTTCCAACCAGATTTGGAAAAGGCAATAGTCGTTCGATTTCCCTTCTTCACTTCCTCAATGATCAAGGAGATTAAATACATCTTTATAGTATTATTCCATACCCCATCATTTTCATTTACTTCCATACAATCATTGTAGTCATTCATATTGTTCAAGCCTTCCATCTCTAAATGTAATAATATATAAGTGACATTAATTACAATAATTTTTACAAAGTATTAAATGCTAAATATAGTTTAAAATAAACATGTGACAATCATAATAATTTTTAAAAAATATTTGGTGTCTAAACTTGTCCATAAATTAGGTTTTCACTATATGTGAAAACCTGGTAGTAAAACTACTACAATAAATCATTTACACATTCCTTTATTTCAGCTTCAGCTTAAGGTTATAAGCCACTTCATCAGGATTCACAAGCAAATGCATTTAAGTAAGTATGGCTACATATATATCAAATTCAACTAATGTACAAATGCATTTAATTTTTCAGTTCCCCAAGATTATAAGAAACAATAAGAAGACAAGAATAGGCTTCATAATAAATGACTCTATTACGTGAAGACAAGAATAAGATTCACAATAAATGACATGAAAGACTCACGCTCAGATGCATTTAATGTTTCGGTTCTCCACATTTATAAGGAACAATAGCTATTACGTGAAGATAAATAGTGTGAACACTCGGCTTCACTACAACATGAAGACTAGGCTTCACTTTTGATAAAGCCTCTACCAAATTAAATGATGTGAAAACACACCTTAGTAAGAGCACATCAACCTTTCTGTTTAATGTTCAAGTACTGGCAACAGAAACCAACAAAACTCTATGAAAATGAAAGCGGATTTAAAAAGGAAACATTGGTTTAGCTATTGTCCTATCCTATTGAATTTAACCGGTATGTACATCTTAGTTAACAACTCAATTTTTTACATTACAAATTAAAACCATCATTCTTTTAACATTAAGAACATTTTATCAATGTAAAGAACATACAAAATAATCTAAGGTATCTTTTGATTCCTCATACTGTCCGGACAAAACACCAATATAGTAAACAGTCAATCATCAAGTCACAACTTGCTAAACACCCAATAAGTTGATAACCAGTAGATCCATAGGAAAGAGCGTAATTTCCTTGAAATCTTATTAATTTTATTCCTGGAAAAACACAATAAACCTGACAGTGAACCAAGAAACCAACCTTAACTGGGTGGACCAGGCATAAATCCAAGCCAAACTAGGTCAAATGCAGAACCTCAGCCGTAAAGAAATCAAATGGGACAAAACACACAACCAAAAGTTAAGAATGCGAGGGGGAAGGTAGGAAGAGCAGAAAGAGGTAGAGGTGTACAAAAAAAATTGGATCTTCACTGTCGTTGAGGCTCAACCAACAACAACGCTAACGGCCCTCCTCTACCTCCTCTTCTTCGACTACCGTAAAAAACGACAATGGCTCCAACCTACTGTCTCTGTCAGTGAACCACCTATTAAATTCTCGCTAACTTAAACCATTCCAACCCAACTTAGTATATCAAGAGAAGAGATGCTCTAACATGGGATATTCTCTAGAGAAAGTCAGGTTCAAGTAAGCAAATAACACGGGGTATTCTCTAGAGCAAGTCAAGTTTGAGTAAGCAGGGTGTAAAGGTGTTTAATTTTGCTTTTGAAAAGCCATAGAGGGCAAAACGGTGATAACCTATGCTCCATGCTCTACATAAGATATGCCTTACTAGTTTCTCTCTAATGTCAGAGACTTCATGCTCCATGCAAATAAACAAATAAAAGAAGGAGAGAATGCTTTGACTTGGGTCATGTATGGTCACCACAACGACTGTTTGTACCGTCACCATGAACCTTCATATCAACAACACTCGCTGGTGGATAGGTACAATTCTTCCACAGATACAAAAAAACACACAAGCAAAGCAACCAGAGAAATTGTAGAAACAATAAAAAACAAGTAATGCTACAGTAACATACATGGGTACTATAGCATAATTAAAAATAAATCCTTTCATTCCTTCGTGTTGTATTCTATAAAGACGACGATCTTCTAAAGGCCAAAAACGTAAGTAACATCACATATATGTGAAGAAATCCTTGAAACAAATAAAACGAATAACAAACAGATTTGAAATCACACACAGACAATAAAAACATAAAGAAATCGTAAAAATAGAATAATAAAGATATAGTATAGTAATAAGCAACAGAAACAAACACAAACTTCGAGTAATCACCAGAAAAATTGCAGCAAGGCCCTTAAGATACTGAAGTTGGCGAAGAGAGAAAAATTGTTTTTGTGAAAAAACCGTTTTAAAATACACGAAAACCTGTTGTGAAATATTAGGGAAACGTATTTTTTTCTGTTTTCGTGAAACAGTTGTGGTTTTTTATTTTTAAAAACAACATAATACAACAATAATGAACCAAACGTATTTTAAGAGGAATTTTCATTTTTTTACAAAAACCATAACAAGAAATGGGGAAAAAACAAAAAACAAACACCCCTTAAGTTAATTTACTTTTTGTTCATGTTAATTGGAGTATAGTACTAATGCTGATGCTGATGAAAATCATTTTGGGATAATTCAAAACAATCAAGATAATTGCAATAAATCCCTTCCCTGCTGGATTCCAAAAGAGCTCAAATGAGTTAAACAAAAAAAATATTGAAATGGCACACCCCATGCCACCCTCAGACAGACAGGTTCTTGTATAATTGCTTAATTTATTTTTGGATAATTACCCTTCTCACACCTCAAAAGTCAAATCAGTCTGGGAAGAACAAAACATCGAGCAAAATAGTAAAAATTATTATGTATTTTTTCAGACTAATTAATTTAACACAGCAACTGAAAAACAATACCTGTTGGGTCTATAAAGTAGAATGATATGAAGTAGACATTTGACAGAAGAAGTTTGCTCCTAACAGTGACTTTCTTTGATTAGATCATCCCAGAGAGAAATGTATATTCTAAAAGGCAAATGGGTCAAGGTTTGATATTCCCTCTTCTTTCTTTCTGAATTTCTTCCTTCTAGGTATATGCATTTCTCTATCTTCAAAACAATAATCTCTATTCTTTCTTATTGATTCCTATCGAGTTCCATGTAACCTGAAACAGTATATTGGTTGCATTCAAGTCCACTTTACCTCTGCTGATACTAGTATTTTCATGAATATCTTCTTGCGTCTTTTAATGAGAAAAACTAATGAGATGGCCATCCCATTTTACCAAGCTATATGATTAAAATTTTTTGATCCTATTCCACTCCATTTTCAAGATAATGATCGTAGAATCAGGAAGATCAACTAGTTCTAAATTTGTACTTATAAAAATCTTATCTAGGAAAAGCCTTACGTAGATTCCTTGCAATCGTCAATTTGATCCATTATAATCTTCTTACAATTTAATGACAAGAACCCCATTTGTTTTTGGATTTATTAGCTTAATCAGAGAGGACAAGGGCCTGAAGCTAGAAGCTCACATGTCATAACCGTAATAGTATTAGAGTAGTGCCCTAAAGGCAATCACCTTTAGCGCATTTTTTTACAAAGTAGTGTATAGACTTTATTTTCAATAATAAAGAAAGGCATATTTCATTAATTTGGTGTTCATTATTTATGAATTGATATTAATCTATAAGCAAATTAATGAAGTCCATGATATATAGCATAGATTGAAGGAAATCATGATGTGATCATACTATTGAGATTCCTATCATGTGCAATTATGTCAGTATCTAAATTATCCCTAGTCATAGGATTAATGAGACTAGAAAACATTAATCCGGATACACTAGCATATGTCAAACTCCTTGATTTGATCAAGCAGTGGATCTTAGAAACTATAAATATGAGATGTTTAGAGTTAAGATGTTGATGCTTATTAGAGATAGTAAGTACATTGTATGACTTACCATGAGATCATCACATGGATGTTCTATTCTAATATCAATGATAATCTTATCATAGCAATGGTGTAAGTATCCTTATACTTGAGGTACTCAAGGATATCTTAGATACTGATTCTATGCTTTGACTCCATTCTTTGTTGCCTTGTAGAGGTCGCTCATAGGGTGGTGATTGGGTACAGCTTAAAGTATTCTAAGGTAATCGAGTAGCCAATAGAGGATTCACCACTTCTGTGATAGCAGAAGATGATACTTATGGCCTCTTGTTGGGTTCATTACTTGAAAATATCTAGTCGAAAAACGTGCATCATAAAGAATGTCTTCATTAACATATAGAGTAATGAGTCCTAGGACGAGAACTGATATCACTTGGGCTAGATTTGACATAGGCAGTCTAGTGAGAGTTGACACTTTGCCCATACTCATAACCAAACGGGGTATAGCATGGTGAAAGGACGAATTACATAGCAATTATCTGTGGGAGGCATGAGATGGTTCATGACGAGCACGGATTGTTCATCAAATCACTTACTTTCTGGTCAATTGGGGGTTATTATGTGTTGCTAGACGCCGCTTATGACTTGCTTGGATTAAGTGTTAATCCAAGTGACCAACATAACTAAAAATCTAATGGGTCATATGCATAAGAGTGACTCAGAGGATTCATAAAATGGTTTTGGATAGAGATCTATTACATAGAGAGCAATAGAACCAAATGAATCCCGATGAGATCATGACATCGAGATTGCTGAAATAGGTCTCTGGTGTTTTTTCACACCAAAAACTTGGGAGGACCGACTCCAGTGTGCCTGGACCATCTCAGCATATATATATATATATATATATATATACACTTAACAATTTTTCACAATTCTCATCATCTTACTAGCCTTTTTGCTTTTATCTTTTATTGTTTTTTGTCTTTTGACATTTAAAGACAATAAATGCAACTTTAAAGAAGGCTCTCTTCTTTTTACACGTTACAAATATCTTTATATATATATAGGCATTTGCCACACCTAAAACTCAGTAGGATCGACCCCAATATGATTGGACCACCTCAGCATTTATATATATGTGTGTGTGAGAGAGAGAGAGAGATATGTGTGTGTGTGTGTGTGTATATATATAAGATATGTGTAACGTGGAAAAGGAAGAGAGGCTTCTTTAAAGTTGCATTTATTGTCTTTAAATGACAAAAGAAAAAAAAAGACAAGCAAAAAGGCTAGTAAGATGATGAGAACCGTGAAAAATTGTTAAGTAAGCCTTCTTCACGATTCTCACATTATTATCATCATTTTTTAAGATTCTCATAAGCTTTATCATCTTCTTTTCTCTTCTTTCTCTTTAACGTTTTTGCTCTCCATAAAGTAAAAGAGATAGCTAGCACTCTTGTCTTTGTTCTAGCCATTTTTGGATCAAATAATTTGATTAAGTTAATTTCTCTGATCTCTACGTGGATACTGTTGGAGATTGTCTATTTTGGTTATTGTAGTTTGCGACAACCTGACGAGTAGAAGATCGAAGAACGAAGGAGATTAAACACAAGGTAAATGGTTATTATATGAATTACTGATTTGTGTAAATACCATGAATTCCTATATATAGTTTTGAATTATTTTCATTATTTTATATTTTATCAAAATTTTGAATTTTGATAAAAAAACGAGCTGTTTTAGTAAGATTTGTAATATGAATATCTTTACGTTTTGCAGAGATATAAGATCCCATTCTCGGATTCCATTTTCTAGTACCATGACCAAAATGAACTCCTACTTCGAGCATCTCTTCCAAATTAATGTTCCAATATCTTCTTATCATTTCCATTTCTTCTCACACTTCCTCTCTCTTTTGTTTTTCTCTTATTTTTTCTTTTTATCCCCTAGTCCTGAAGGAAAGGTCTTTATTTGATTAAAATTTTCCTTTTTTTATAATTAGAATGAATTGTATGGACTATACTTATATATATATAATTATGAACATGTATGTGAATTGGGAATTTTCAGCTAGGCTTAATGGTATTTCCTTATATAGGCACATAGATCTTGAACTTCTAGAAAGTCCTGGAATAAATTTTTGTTGTTTTCCACACCACTTGTATATGATGCATGCACAAAGATGTTCCTACAGTGGTATCAGAGCCACTTGTGACTCATATAAAGGAGAAACCATAATATGTGTGATGCTGTCAATTGGTTATGACAGTTGTGCATTCTGATTGTGTTGAATTCGAAATCAGTATAGAGACATTGTTTTCAAAATTTTCTTACCCATATTTGCTCATGAGATGTTTTTGAATATGTCTGTGGAAGTAAAATATTTATAAATGTGATTTGATATGTTTTTGCTAATTAATTCCCTACTATCTGGTTGTTGTGTTTATGCACATTACATGAATACGCATACCTAAAAATTCGAGAATAAATTATAGATTTTTTTGGGATTTTCTTTCACCAACCTCTTTTTAAGATGTTTATAAATGTCTATGAAGATGGAAAAATGTTTTCAAGGTGACTGAATGTTTATTTGAGAATTTCTTGTGTGTTGTTGGGAATGTTTGTGTTAAGGAACACAGATTCTGGATTGGCTTGGTTGCTGAGGTTGGTTGAGTTTTTCTTGGAAATAAATTCTGGAAAAAATTCATGGAAATTTTGTGAACATGTTATAGCCTCTTCAATTTTCTTAGCATTTATTTAAATTGTTTCAATGATTTTTTCAAGCAAAAAATAGAGCTGGACATTTTTTAGAAAACTATTGGACCTAGTTTGTTTGAAGTGTTGATTGTGAATTTTTTGGTTTCAATGCCTCGAATCATTTTTTATGTGATCAAAAATATGTTACTTTGATGTTGTATGCATTCCAAACTGATTTGCTTGAAACTTGGTTTCCAAAAATTTTCGAATGTCAAATATGATATATTAGCATCTCATTGGTGTATTCAGTTGTCTTGATTGTTTTGGCCTTCACTAGTTATGTGATAAGTGCCGAAGTAGTCTTGATGAAGTGGAGACTACCTAGAAATAGTTAGGGTGATAGTTTGACATTCTCAAATTATTTGGAAATATAAGAGAATAATATTGTATTAATCTATTTCGAGTATTTCATATCTAGTATGACTAGATATGGCAAGTATGATACAATTAAAGTGTTTAATTGGTACATCAGAGTAGAGGATATTACGCTTGGTATATTGATATTTTGAATTAGAATTGAAAACATACAGATTGAGAAATTAGCTGATACCAACATTAGAAAACAATTCCGTTCAAGAGTTGAATCGAACGTCAAATCTTTAGATGAATAACACATCACAACCTATATAGGAAAGCCTTGTGAGATGGTTACATTAAAGAATGCATGCTAAGATTGGTTAGGTGGGATGATGGATGATTATGGAAATAGATTCAATGTGGTTGATGAAATGTCCTAAATCATTCCATATAGTCATTGTGACTATAATCCTATGACTTAGATGAGACCAGAATATGAAATCCCTCACACATAATATGAAAACTAACGCCTTCCATTAATATAGGGAGAACTAGAATTCTTCTAGAGATAAGGTTGTTGGATACCCGAGCCCACTCTATACGGATATGTTCAAACTATGGAAATAAGATTTTCAAATTAATGGGTTGATTTTCACTAGAAGCGTTGATTTGTTAAGTATACTTAAGGTCAACATAGACAAAGGCGCAATTGGGTAGCGTACATTAGATGTACATGCATCAAAAGTTGATAACCCAATGTATTTGCATACATCATGAGTTGATAGCACTGGACGATAGTTGAATCTATGATGCAATGGATATGACCGATACCTACCGATTGACCTAAGGTGGCTTGTTGGGTAAACCCAAGGTCATTCTTAGTAATGTCGGATATCGACCCACTAGGACACTTTGTCATAATTTTTCTTAGATTCGTAGTGAGGGCTATGGATTCTTTGAAACTAGTAGGAGCTATATATATGTCATGTAAGTCCTTATGATCATGCATTTATTTTTATTACAACATTCTTTCTCTATTTATATTTGGGTTAATTAAAGATGTCTTCTAGTGTCAATTTATGCTCACTTATGGATTTTAATAAATTAACTAGATCTAAATTTTTTGATTGGCAGAGAAATTTGAGAATTGTTCTTAAATATAAGGAGCTAGGCTATATCCTAAACGTTCCACTTCCTGATCCCCTACTGTTGATGCTTTTGATGAGGATTAGAAAGCATATCATAAGCATCTCAAAGATAGTGACTTAGCTACCTGTATTATGTTAGCCTCTACGTTACCAGAGATGCAGAAGCAACATGAGTCTATAGATGCTAATACCATAGCGTTTCATCTTAGAGTGCTTTTTGATGAGCAAGCTCGGTCTGAAAGGTTCAGGACCTCGAGGCTGCTCTTCACAACTAATATGACTCCAGGGACATTTGTAATGCAGTATACACTGAGATTAATGGTTATATTGAGAGGTTGGCCACCTTGGGTTTTGTTATGGACTATGAATTAAGTGTTGACTTAATTCTGGTTAGATTGTCTGATAGTTATTCACAATTTGTGTTGAACTATCGAATGAACCAAATCTCCAAGACAATCCCTGAGTTGATTAATATGTTCAAGACAGCAGAGCAAGCTATCAAGAAGGATAGGAAGCCAGTGCTAGTGATAGACTCTGCTTCTTTTGGTTAAAAAAAAACCTAAAGAAGAAAAGGTCTAAGAAACCAAAAGGAAGTGTAGCCAAAAATAAACTCAAAGAAACTGTGTCGAAAGGAATTTGCTTCTATTGTGGCAAGATTGGCCACTAGAAGCAAAACTGTAAAGTCTATCTGAAGTCCTTGAAGAAGAAGCAAGCATCAAATGCCTCAGCTACTTCAGGTATGTTTGTCATTGAGGTTAATACTATTTCTGATCATAACATATGAGCATTAGATACTGGTTGTGGCTCACACATATGTAAAGATATAGCGTGGGCAATGGAGCAAGAGTTACTGCATTAGCCGTAGGCACTTATTTTTTGTCAGTCCTAAGTGGGCTTGTAATTAAACTGGATGATTATTATTTTGTACCTATTTTAACAAAGAACATATTGTTTATTTCTTATTTAAATAAAGTTGATTTTCATTTGAATTTCAATAGCAATGGTTGTTCTATTAGTTTGAATGGAATGCTTTATGGTATTGGTACATTATGCAATGGAATTTACATACTAAATATGTCGCATCTAATTATAAATGTCAATGACATGAAAAGACATAAATGAGATAATTTAAAATCAACTTACTTATGGCATTGTTGCCTTGGCCACATAAATGAGAGACGCATAGCTAAGCTCCAGAAGAGTAATAGTTTAAGGTCATTTGACTATAAATCATATGATATGTGTGAATCTTTGTTTATTAGGCAAGATGACTAAAGGGTGAACGACAACTGGAGTATTAAACCTAATACATTCAGATGTAAGTGGTCCAATGTCCATCTACGCCAGAAGTCATTTTCTTTACATCATTACCTTTATTGATGACTATTCTCAATATGGGTATCTGTATCTGATGAGATACAAATATAATGCAGTTTGAAAAGTTTAAACAATTTAGAAATGAAGTAGAAAACCAACTTAGGAAAGGTATTAAGGCATTACGATCTGATCGAGGTGAGGTATACTTAAACTAATAATTTTTAGATTATCTCAGAGATAATGAGGTTTTATCTCAATGGAATCCACCTTACACACCATAACACAATGGTGTGGTCGAAAGGAGAAACTAAACCTTATTAGACATGGTACGGTCAATGATGGGCTTTCTAAATTTACCAAAATCCTTTTAGGGGTATGCACTCGAGACAACTGTTTATTTGCTAAACAGTGTTCCATCAAAGACAATTGATGTTACTCCATATGAGATGTGGACTAACAAAAGAACCCTATCTTTCTCATTTGAAAGTTTGGGCTTGTCTGGCTTATGTAAAGCGGATACAGTCAGATAAACTTGATACGAAGTATGACAAGTGTTTGTTCATAGGATATTCTAAAAAATAATGGGATATCAATTTTACCTTGCTGAGGAACAAAAAGTGTTTATTTCAAGGCATGCTATCTTTTTAGATAAAGAGTTTCTTTTAAAGGAAGATAGTGGGAGCAAAATTGAACGTGAAGAGGTTCAAAATGCTCGAACAGATGCAGATCAATTGCCTGAACCTAAGACTGTTACTCATACAGATGAAGTAACAGTTCAACCTTCTTCAATCACAAGTAGTTCGTAGGTCATGTAGGATACACTTTATTCCTAAGAGATATGGATTTCTCGTGATTAAATAGAATGACGTATTGCTCATAGAAGATAATGAACCTACTACATATGAAGAGGTTCTGAAGAGTTCAGAATCTAAAAAATGGCTTAGTGCCATGATAGCAAAAATGGATTCCATGTATGGAAACCAAGTATAGACGTTGGTTGAGGCACTTGAAGGAATAAAACCTATAGGGTATAAATGGGTTTTCAAGAAGAAAACCAACATGGATGGTAATGTGATTACCTATGAAGCAAGGCTTATGTCCAAAGGTTTCCGTCAAAGACAAGAAATTGACTATGATGAGACCTTCAGCCCAGTAGCAATGCTTAAATCCATTATGATACTCCTAGCCATTACTGCTCATTATGACTATAAGATATGACTAATGGATGTGAAGACAGCTTTCCTAAATGGAAATCTAGCCGAGGATGAGTATATGACCTAACCAGAGGGCTTTATCTCATTTGATGGCGAAAAGGAATGCAAGCTTCAGTAATCCATCTATGGATTAAACAAGCATTCAGGACTTGGAATATCCTCTTTGATGAGATAATCAAAAAGTTTGGTTTCTCACAAAATCAGAATAAACCCTGTGTGTATAAGAAGGTTAGTGGGAGTGCAATCATATTCCTTATTCTATATGTGAATGACATATTATTACTAGGAAACGATGTCTTTATACTATAATCTGTGAAAATTTGGTTGTCCAAACAATTTGCCATGAAAGATCGTAGTGAAGCAACTTATATCAGCAGGATAAAGATCTATAGACATAGATCGAAAAGGTTGCTTGGTCTTTCATAATCAACGTACATAGATAAGATGCTAAAGAGGTTTAGCATGGAGCAATCCAATAAAGGGTATCTTCCCATAGCTCATGGGATAACACTCTCGAAATCTAAGTGTCCTAAGACATAAGATAAGAGGACGCATATGAATATGATCCCATATTCATCTGTAGTAGGATGTAGTAGGATCTATCATGTATGCTATTCTATGTACGAGACCTGATGTATCATATGCTCTAAGTGTTATGAGCAGATACCAATCAGATCCTAGTGAGGGTCACTAGGTGGCTGTCAATAACATCCTCAAGTACTTGCAGGACTAAGCATGTTTTCTTGATATATGGAGAGGGAAATCTAAAAGTGAGCGGGCATACAGATGCTAGTTTTCAATCTAATAAGGATGAGTCCAAATCTCAATCAGCTTATATATTCACACTAAACGGCAGAGCGATCAGTTGGAAGAGTTCCAAATAAGAGACGACTGCCAATTCAATAACCGAGGCAGAGTACATTATCACTTCAGATGTAGCAAAGGAAGTACTTTGTATTAAGAAGTTCATTACTAAACTTGGTGTGGTTCCTAGCAGTGATGGGCCTATACAGTTGTATTGTGACAACAATGAGGCTATTGCGCAGGCGAAGGAACCAAGGTCTCATCAATAATCCAAGCATGTACTCCGCATATATCATTTGAATAGGGAGATAATTAGTCGAGGTGATGTACAAATTAGAGAGAATTCTCACCAGGCAAAATACTGCTGATCAGTTGACGAAGCCATTTTCATGTAATAACTTTGATTCTCATGTACTCGCCTATGGTATTAGATACTAACGCAATTGGCTTTAAGTCAAGTGGGAGATTTGTTAGAGTAGTGCCTTAAAGGCAATCACCTTTAATGCAAAGTTATGTACATACATTATTTTAAATAATAAAGAAAGACATATTTCATTAATTTGGTGTTCATTATTTATGAATTGATATTGATCTATAAGCAAATTAATGAAGTCTATGATATATGACATAGCATGAAGGAAATCAAGATGTGATCATACTACTGAGATTCATATCAAGTGCAATTATATCAGTATCTAAATTATCCTCAGTCATAAGATTAATGAGACTGTGCATCGTTAATCCGGATATATTAACACATATCAAACTCCTTGATTTGATCAAACGATGGATCTCAAAAACTGTAAACATGAGATGTTTAGAGTTAAGATGTAGATGCTTACTAGAGATAGTAAGTGCATTGGGTGACTTACCATGAGATCATCACATGGATGTTCTATTCTAATGTCAGTGACAATCTTATCATAGCAATGGTATAAGTATCCTTAAACTTAAGGTTCTCAAGGATATCTTGGATACTAATTTCATGCTTTGACTCCATTCCTTGTTACCTTGTAGAAGTCGCTCATAGGTGGTGATTGGGTACATCTTGAGATATTCAAAGGTAATTGAGTAGCTAATAGAGGATTCACTGCTTTTGTGATTACAAAAAATGATATCCTTGACCTCTTATCGGGGTCATTACTAAGAGATCTCTGGCCGGAGTACATATGTCATGAAGAATGTCTTCATTGACATATAGAGTAATGAGTCCTAGGATGAGAACTAATATCACTTGAGCTAGATTTGACGTAGTCAATCTAATGAGAATTAACACTTTGCCCATACTTATAACCAAGTGGGGTATAGCATGGTGAAAGGACGAATTGCACAGTAATTATCTGTCGGATGGTTCATGATGAGTATGGGTTTGAGGGTCAGACCACTTACTTTTTAGTCAATTGGGGGTCATGATGTGTTGCTAGACGCTACTCATGATTTTCTTGGATTAAGTTTTAATCCAAGTGTCCAACATAATCAAAAACCTAATAGGTCACATGCATAAGAGTGACTCAAAGGATTCATACAATGGTTTTGGATAGATATCCATTATATGGAGAGCAATAGAACCAAATGAATCCCGATGAGATTAGGATATGTCCTGATGAGATCGCGACATCGATATTGCTGAAACAAGTCTCTGGTGTTTTTCTACACTTAAAGCCCAATAGGACTAACCCCAATGTGACTAGATCACCTCAGCATATATATATAAGATAAAAATATTTGTAACATGAAAAAGAAATAAAGGTTTCTTTAAAGTTGCATTTATTGTCTTTAAATGACAAAAGACAAAAAAACAATAAAAGACAAAAGCAAAAAAGCTAGTAAGATGATGAGAATCGTGAAAAATTATGAAGTAAGCCTTCTTCACGATTCTCACCTTATTCTCATCATCTTTTAACATTCTTATAAGCTTTATCATCTCCTTCTGTCTTCTTTCTCTTTAACGTTTTTGCTCTCCATAAAACAAAGGAGAGAGGTAGCACTCTTATTTTTGCTCTAGTCATTTCCGAATTAAAGAGTTTGATTTAGTTAGTTTCTTCAATCTCTATGTGAATATCATTGGGGAAGGTCTATTTTGGTCATTGTAGTTTGCGACAACCCGATGAGTAGAAGATCGAAGAATGAAGGAGATTACACAAAAGATACATGGTTACTATATGAACGATTGATTTGTGTAAATGTCATGAATTTCTCTATATATATGTATATTATGAATATGTATGTGAATTAGGAATTTTTAGCTAGGTTTAATGATATTTCCTTACATAGGCACATAGATCCTGGACTTCGGCAAAATCCTGGAACAATTTGTTTTTGTTTTCCGTATCACGTGTATATGAAGCACGTATGTAACACCCCACTCCCGCATGACCCGAACCCAACATCGATGGTGATATTCGAGTCCGTGCCCCGCGAGGGTGGCATGCTATATCACTTAGTTCGTCAAAAACTCAGTATTAAACTTTTTTTTGTTTCAAGCGTACGTGAAAATCAATAATCATAAATTTGGGCTCACTTTTATTTAGAAACATTTTCATTTATAGTAGTTGCCAAATTTGTTTTTCACATACCAAAAGTTTGATTAGCCCATTCCAAAAACAATACATATTACGCTTTGATCAATTTCTTTTGCAAAACCCCCGTTTTTTTTAATCGGAAAGTTATACACAAATAATATACGCAAATACACAAAATACAATGATTTGTGGAAAATACAATTCAGTGCGAAAATAAAGAGACACTGTTGGACCCCGAACTTGTTTTAGATTTGTGAGTTAAAAATTTGACACAAAAAAAAGAAATTAGAGGTGAATTAGTCTTGTGAGACTGTGAATGGTTTTATGAAATTACGATAGGAAAAATGTGTGTAAACCTTTGTTAGTGATGGTTATGATTCAT
>JANIJH010000004.1:43006455-43021218 GCA_024520975.1 Erythroxylum areolatum
CTTCATATTCTCACACTTTTCTCTTTATTTCTTAAATTTTGCAATTTATTCACTAACAATTTCATTTAAACTTCAAATGCCATTTTAGGCCATACCTTAACATAAACCTCAATAAAAAAAGCATTTTTGGCCTATCTTAATCTCATCTAACTATTTACATTCAAATATTTTCTTTTTATTTATTCATTCTAATTTCCTCATTTTCATGTTACTTGACACTTCAAAATTTCAAGGAAAGATCGGGGTCCAACACTCGCTGGTAAAGTCGATGGCCTTTCTACAGACCTTGCTCATCTTCACAACACTCTCTTTCAGGAGATAGCCAGGTAGAAGGAGAGAGAGGCGTTATATGATTGGGAGAGGCAGTATCGTCGGTGGATGGATGCATTGCTCATCGAGCACTTTCACTTCCAGCTCCTTTTTGATGAAGATGACTCCTTGGGCGATGCTGACATATCAAGAGCAGGTCCCTTTGGCTCTAAGGATGATCATCCTATATAGTAGCTCGAGTCATTTGTTCTTTGGGTTTTATTTAGTTTTGTTTTATGTTCGATTTGTCAGATACTCAGTTACCTTTTTTTCATGTACAAAATTAATGGTCAGTTATCTATATAATTCTCTTTGTTTTTTTCCCGATGTATTGTTATTCAATCGCCTTCCATTTCCTTTTTAATGCCTAATGTGTTTTAATTGTTCTTCACATTGAGGACAATATGATGTTTAAGTGTGGGGAAGGTTTTTCCATTTTGGCGATTCTTATTTATGCATCATTTTTGTCTATTTAACCGCTTGTGCAAGTCATTTGTGTGTCATATGCAAATTTTTAAATCTTGGTAATTGAGGAAAATCGTATGTTTCAATTATTTCTGCCATTTTCGGCACGGCAACGTTGCAAAATTGATTTTTTAAAGTTACTCATTTCAATAATTCTCCCTAATTAGATTCTTTTCACTCCTGTGTCTTGAAGATTTTATAAATTTTAAAGTTGTCCATATGTTATTGAAAACACCATCTATGTTTTTTAATTGATAGTTGATTTCGATTAATTTCGTTTCCAATGTTTTCACGAGAAGCAAGTGAGGGTATGATAAGAGAGTAGCGTTATGTGTCTTTAAGCCTTGAGATTGCTTAATTGAGATACTAATCTTGTTGGAAGGATATTTGTGCCTGAATTCTTTCATTTTTATGTGTATCTGCTTAATTTCATATCTCTCTAGAACTTGTTTTAATTCTTGATCAAAGCTTGATGAACTAAAATTTTGTTAATATGATAGAGGCATTTTTTTTCCAAACCCTACTTACCCAAACACAAATCCCAATCACTTAACCTTTGCTAGCCCCTTTGAGCCTTCTTTTAAGTGCGTGCATATTTCACAATTAATATGGTTATCTCATTTTTAGTTTAAGCTGATAAAAAAATGAAAAAAAGAGAAAAGGAGAAAGGGTTTCTATTAAAAAAAGTTCCAAAAATTCCAAAAATGTGAAAAAAGAGAGTTTTCTCAAAAGATAAATGTAATAAAAATGTGTTAAATTAGGTTTGTTGTTTTTTGTAAATATTTTCTTACTTATAGTTAGAGTTTGTTTCATGAGACAAATAATTGTGGGGCATCTATTCATTTTTCCTTCTTCTGATCAATCCATTTCATTTAGCCTTCCGTACATTGTAACCTTGAAAAGTCCTCTTGATTTTCGAAATTATAGCTCTTGTGATGGAGAGGTAAAATTATCATAAGCTTATGGAAGTGAATGAACTAAGCAGATTTTAGAGTGAAATTATCCCAAGATAAGTGAGTTGAGAGATTAAACACATTACCTTGAGAGATATCTCTTTTGCCTAATCTCTTGGATTAAATGCTTATAGTGTTTATTTTCTTAGTGGTCTTTTAGTCTGCTTGGATTGATTCTAAGGAAGTGACTTAACTGCTTTTTTGCTCTCATTTTTAAGCATGGCTGAAATTTTCTTTTACACTTGTGTCTCTTTGACTTTTATAAACTTTGTCTAAGAGTACAAAGGTCTAAGGGTGGGGGAATTTGATTGAACCTAAGTTTCTTATATCAATTGGTGATAATTCCTGGTTTTTATTACACTTCTTGGCTCTTATTTTCAGATTTTATGCTTAATTTAACTTTTGAGTGCTTGCCTTTAATTTTTGTAGTTTGAGGATAAAATTGTCAAAAATAATTAGTAATTGCACTAAATTAATTTTCTAGAATAATTGGTACTACAAACAATCAATTTTTCTTATTATAGGAGATTCAAGAAGTAGAGCCAAGGAGTGAAGGCCAAAGATGACAAGTTAACAAGTCAACTAGGGCAATAGGCAAGTTCGTTGTGGCGACAGGATGTTTCACTGTGGCGAACTCTGGAGATATACTAAAGAGACCTTTCGGGAAAAGTTCATCGCAGTGAAGATTATGTTTGTGCCGCAACGAAAGCTGAAGTTGACTTAATAAAATCTTTTGGGAAAAGTTCACCGTGGCGATGCATCTCCTCACAACGGCAAAACCTTCAAATTAGTGCAGACCTGGACCATTTTCGACAAACTAATTGACTGTGCAACCCAATCCATCAACCCGTTTTGTGAAAAAGACCTATTTTAGGCAAAGTAAAAATGGGGAATATGGAGCTGACACTCCATAGACACTTTATACACACACTCCATCTCTCTTTCATCTCCATCGATGCACTCTCCATCGTCTTCTCTCTTCATATCATTTTTCTTCCATTTTTCCACCATCGGTTGCTACTATGGGTATTTCCAGTGGGTTATCAGTTGTGAAGTCCCTTGGAGCTATGCGTAGCTAGACACCTCTATCCTTTTGAAGATGTAGCAATGGCTTGAGTTCAATGGACTTAAAAGGGGAGTAACTTAATCCATGTTCAGCTATGATTTATGAACTCCTAGTTTTGCGATTTGTAATTTGTAGTTGAACATTCTTGATTAGAGTTTAATCAATTGTTGGATATTCCTTGTGTTGTTGGGATTTGTTGATGTAAAATTTTGAGCTTAAATATATAAAGTCTCATATGTGTCTATTTGTAATCTTATGCAATCTCTTTTATCTTGCATGATTGTGTTTGATATTGAGTTAATTTGAGATCCCAAAACTTGTTGCATTGATTTACCCACTACACACACTAAAGGCATTTAACAAGGTCTTAGGAAATGGAGTTCATTGATTAAGACCTTGGACTTAAAGAGTTCTTTAAGGTTCACCCATTGAAACTTAGTGATTCCCACTCCTATTGAAAATTGATTTTGAACTATGATAGTCAAAGCTCATTTTCAAAAGGTTATTATCATCATTTGATCATTGTGTTTATATTCCTGTTTTCACATTCCCAAAAATCCAAAAATATTTGGACACATTTTTTTTGCAATTCGTTTTAATTTAGTTAAGATTTCCAGAGAAAAAAAGCCCCTTTACTTACCAATTTAGCCTGCATTTCATGAAATATAGGTTAGCTTAGGTCCATTCATTTAGGTTTCGATTAAGTGAGATGACCTGAGGTTGCAACCTATATTGCAATCCTTGGATTATATTTTTGATTTGGATTATATTTTTTATTTAACTTCTAAGGGTAAGTACTAAGGCTCGAATCAGATATACTAGGCAAGAAAGACATTAACTGGGACCCAACTTATTTACAACACCATTGAGAAGGAGGTACTAGCAATGGTTTATGCATGTGACAGTTTTTGGTCATACCTTTTAGGCTTAAAAGTGATCATTTTTATAGATTATGGCACATTTAAATATTTTTTTTGCCAACAAGGATGCGAAATGGAGGCTTATTCAATGGGTGCTCTTATTTTAAGAATTGGACACTAATATCCGAGATTAGAAGGGAGCAAAGAATGGGGTAGGTAACCACTTATCACATCTAGAAGGAGGGGAAATTAAGTAGAGTGATGATAATAACAAGCAATTCCTCAATGAAACGCTAATGTTACTTTACCGCATTGTGGCGTCATGGTGCGTGGATATAGCAAATTTTTTTGCAAGCAGTAGGCTTTCTTTGGATTTATCATATCAGTAAAAAAATAATTATTGTCTGAATATTATTTATGGGATGACCTAATCTTGTATCAGACATGTGCTGATAGAATAATAAGGAAGTGTGTTTTGGTGGAGGAGATGTTAGATATATTGACACAGTGTCATAAAGTTATGTATATTAGGCATTACGAAGTAAAAAAGATGGCAACACAAGTATTGAAATTTGGATTTTATTGGCCATAACTATTTAAGGATGCTTGAGTGTTCGTGGTATAGTGCGATAGATGTCAAAGAGTAGGGAACATCTTGAAAATAGATGAAATGCTCTTATCTAACATTTTAGAAGTCAAAGTTTTTGATGTGTTGGAACTTAACTTCATGGTGCCATTCCCATCCTCATGAGGAACATTTAGATTTTAGTAGAAGTGGATTATGTTTCACAATGGGCTAAAGTTATGACAATCTAACATTTTAGAAGGAAAAGTGTTACAAAAATTCATTAAAAGACTATTCAACTAGTTTGTAGTGCCAAGAATGATAATAAGTGATGGAGGATCACCTTTCTATAATAAATATTTTGATTCTCTTCTAAAAAGATATAGAGCTCACCATCATGTTACCTCTTTTTACAACCCACAAATAAGTGGACAAGTGGAATTCGTGAATTGTAAGCTTAGACGAATATTGGAGAAGGTGGTAAATAGTTTAAGGAAGGATTAGGCATTAAAGTTGGACAATGCCTTGTGGGCTTATCGAACTACCTTCACAACTCCAATCAAGACAACTCTTTTTAGATTTGTTTATGGTTAAAAATTTTCATATGCTAGTAGTACTTGAGCACAGAGCATATTGGGTGACAAAAGCTTTAAACTTTAATTGGAAGCAAGTAGGTGACTGAAGAATCCTACAATTGAATGAATTTAATGAACTTTGCTTTAATGCATATGAGAATGCAAAGTTGTAAAAGGAAAAGGTAGATAAGTAGCATAATTCTCATATTAAGAAGAAAGAGTTCAAAATGGGAGATGCAGTTTTATTATACAATTTGAGAATAAAGTTGTTTTTAGGAAAGCTCAAATTAAGGTGGAGTGGGTCTTTCAAAGTAACCAATGAATTTGCACATAAAGCTCTTAGAATAAAAAATCCAAACAAGTAAACCTTCAAAGTGCACGGACATAGATGCAAATCGTATCTTGGAGGATTCTTCTCACAAGAAAGGGTAGTAATTTCTTTCCTTTCCAATGGTTGAAAACTTTTTAGAAGATGAATGGTTATGCTAAAGACCTTTATATAATGTACAAGGGGCTTGGTTTTGATTTCAATGTTATTAGAGTGGTTTGGATGACTAATTTTCATGTTTTTAAAGTTAATATAAGTTAGGGAAGCAAACTCAGAGGTTACATGAAGTAACAAAATGAAAATATAGGACAAGAGTGACAATCGTGCATGGTTGCGAGGTGGTTCCATCATGATTATGACTTAAATGTCGCGATCGTGACATATGGCTAGACTAAAGAAGGACTTGATTCTTCATCACAAAACCTCATTTTACCTCTGCTTCTTCAACCCTAACTCTTTATCTTCATATTTTCTCATATTTCAAATACACACTCTCCCTAAACCTTATCCTCCACTAAAAGTCTCTATCACTTCTATTTTCACTTTCCTTATTTGTCTCCCTTGTTCTTTCATCTTTCATCTAGATTTTACTCCCTCTTACATATATTTCATAACTACCACACAAATCTTACATTTTTTAGTGGTTTTTACATGATCTAGTGGTTCTTTTCTCTATTCACTTTTTTGGGTGTTTTTGGTATGTTTTTGTGATTTTTTGGTTTATTTTGTGGTTTTAAACTTAATAATGTGTCCAAGAATCAAGCACAGTGATAAACAATCATAATTGAAAAGAAAAATACTAGTGTTGTTAAGTGGAGCACATGATAGGGCTGTAAAATTTGGAGCTCCTTTTCTGATTTGTTTGGAAGACAAAGGTGTCTGTTTCAAAACTCTTCACTCGAGGGTTGTTAGTGCTCCTAGGTATTTTGATTTTGATATCGTAGACAATCTACGATTGAAAAACAAGGTTGGGAATTTGAGTTATAGCATTCAGTGGGATAAATTTATTAATTTTGACTACATTATGTATAAGGAATTAATGCTTGAATTCTATACTACTCTTCAATTTATATAGTATGATCTGATTGAATTTTGGTTTCGTTTGAGAGGTCAATCTTATCATTTAAATTGTGATGTTTTAACTGAGATTGGTGGATTTCCTCATTCATAAATAATTGAAAAGTTTGATGTTTTTTTGCTAAGCAGTATTAGAAAAACTTAATGCAGTTAGATAATTTTAATGTTCAAAATGCACATAATAATGTCATCCTTACTTTTGTCATTTTTCAATCTATAGTTACTACTATTGAAAAGAAAAGTAGTTATCTGGGCATGGGATATATTGTCATCACAGTTGTTGTGTACTATGGTGTTAATATTAAAGGACTAGTCATTGTTATTCCAAATTTTTTAAATCATACTCACTTAAGGCAAGCTAAAATCTTGGCAATTTATAACATGGAACTCTGAGATGTTAGTTCCAAAACATATGTTAAATATAGGATAGGATAGGTGATTTGGTTTCTGATGACAACAAGATTTACAAATACTTTATTGCTCAAGGCATTCAAATTCCATCTCCAACACCGTCACCACCTCGATCGCCTTAATGGTTTTCATTCTATTAACCTTTTTTTGTTATTGCTTGTCATTTTTTTATTTTATATATGTGTTGTTTGTTTTCTCACAATGAGGATAATGAATTGTCTAAGTGTGGGAAGAATTGTGCATTAACATATCATATGTGTGAATTTTGCATATCATATTTTCATAGATTTTTGTTAGGTTGACATTGTGTAAACATATGTTGCATATGTGTGAATTGTGTGAATGTGTCAATGGAAATAATTTGACAGAATTAGTTTAGCTTTAAACACATTCATTTAATTTGTAAGTACATATTGATTTGTTAATTTTAAGTTTTAAGTACCTTTAGTTTAATATGCGTGTTAATTAGGATATGACATTCAATTTGTTCACCTAAGGAAGTTTGTTGTATTCATTTATAATTATAAGTCAATTGAATGAGTTAGCATCACTAGTAACCTTTCATGAGGATGGCTGAATAAAAAGAAATGAGGTAGGCTAAGTGAAATAAATAAAAAAGGTGTGTTATATTGAGGCAAGTAAAACCCTCAATATACTGTAAGCACATAGGTCGTGGGTGTAGTATGTGAGATGTCGGTCCCTCGAGGAATTGTCGAATTAATCTAATTCTTGGGTCCAAAAAGTTTTAAGTGTCCCTCAACAAGTCGCGTTTGGGATGCTATCCATGCTATATGGGCTATGATCGTGGCATTTCATTTAGCTCTCTGAGGCTCTCCTTTACTGCTTTTATCATGATCAAGCCCTATGGGCCATAATTGTAGTCCTAGGTTTAGCTTCGGGCTTCCTCTGATTCTCTTCCATTCTTCTATATTTGTTCTTAAACATTAACAAATATATTAAGGCACCTTAAATACACAAAATTAAAGCTCAAAAGCATGCTCTAACCCATATAACACTCAAAACACAAATGTTTAAATAAATAAGATAATCCTAACCTAAACATGCACTAATCATTCAATTGAACAACTAAACACATGCTAAACTACCCATTAAAATATTATACAACCTACCACTATCAACATCCTCACACTTAAAATTTTGCTTGTCCTCAAGAAAAGACAAAACAAATAAAACAAAAACACAACATATACACATATGCAATAATGGGACAATGGCATTAAACTTTATGAAACAAATTTAACTATAAGCATGATCCTTCAAGTTGTTCTAATTTGTTAACGTGTGACTTCTATGTCTAAGTACTTCAGACTAGATATACTTACCAATCAGGACCTAATGTCACATTCATTCACTCCTATCACTTACACACACACACATTGATAATTATTTGGTCAATCAAAATTGTAACTATCCTTAAACGACTTTTCATAAGAAATCAAGTTTTTCATAAGATCAGTAGATTTATTAAACAACAAACTATTTTTATTAATTTTATTAACATTAACCAAGCATTTTGATGTGAAGTCACACATTTGTGATAAATATCCTCTAGTTACTCAACCCGGCCCTTTTTTTATTAAGTAGCTTAGTTGGAATGTCATTATAGCCTTTTGATGTGAAGGCAAACATTTTTTATGAATGCCCCCCAATTACTAAGCTACGTTACATTCTCAACTAGCTACTAGCTCTATTTATAACTCAATTTTTTTTCAAAAAGGGCCAGTAGAATAGTTATTTTTTAAGATTTACACAACACTTTTTTTTCTTTGTATTTTCTTGCCTACCATATTTCTTAAGCTCGTCATTCTCATGAAAAGATACTAAAGATGTAGCTTATTCGATTGGCATAAAATTATAAAAGAATGTGGTAAATTCCTAGAGTGAATAAGCTAACATTGTATCCTAATTACATGTATATTTAATTGAAGCAACTTAGAGCACTAATTTCTCAAGCTAAAAAAGTTTAGCAAACCTAAAAGACTATGTTCAAAGCTATATCAATTTTGTTAAGTCCTAGCCATTGACATATTCATACAAATCAAATCATGAAATCCTAATAAAAATAACATATATCATGATAAATTCACATTCAAATAAAAACATATAATGCACACAACCCTCCCCACACTTGGACAACACATTGTCCTCAATAACAACAAATAAACAATACATAAGGTGAGAACAAAATAAACAAAACATGAGAAACATGAGAACAATTGAAAATAACAACAAAAATACAATACAAGGGTTAGAGTATAGAACCGTCATGGTGATTGAGGTGGTGATGCTATTGGAGGTGGTAGTTACATTGAAATATTTGTGAATACATCGTATGTCCTAAATTTGGCGTCTTTATTCTCTAACCTTATACTTCAATGCCTTGGCCTTTTCTAAAATGGCTTTGTTAGTGCTTGAGATGGCTTTCATTACCTTCTCCCATCCTGTTGGTGCTTCCTTTTTTGATTCCTTGCTAGTTGATTACTCTTCCTGTTGTGGTGGTGCTAATTTTGAACTGACCTATCCCACCCTGGTCTTGATAAGAGATTTTATGTTGATATCTAGAAGTTCCATATTATGGGACTTCAAGATTTCAACTCTGGTGAAGTGACGAGTGTTGAGAAACTCCAGATAATAGATAATTAGTCCATTGCAATTGACACCATAGTATTACACAATAGTCGTGACCAAGTACCCCATGCCTAAATTACTGCTACTCTAAGATTGCTTCTCTTTCTTAGAGTAGCAGTAATTGCATTAAAGATATGGGTAAAGGTGTAGAATTTGAAACTATGATCCATGCACCATAAGATTAAAAGTTCCTTTGTTGAACACTTATTGTTTCACTTTTGTCAAATATAGTTTGACATATGAACTTGTCTAATAACAAGGGTTTGGGGCTTCGAATATTGTTATTGTGGGCATCGAATATTGTTATTGTGGGCAATTTTAGTGTCAAAGCTCTCTAAACCAGTTAGTTATGTCCAAGAACGGATGGCACGAAAGTCTTCGTATTGATCTACTATGGTTGATTTGGGAAATCCACCAATTTCACATAAACTGTCATAGTTTAAGCCATATGGTTGACCCCGTAACTGAAGCTATAGGTCCTTAGGGTAGCTTAGCTCATATTGAAGGGAAGTGAAGAATTATAGGGTTAGTTATTCATGAACATTGTAATTAAATCGCATAAAATTTTCCCATTGAATTCTTCCACCTAAAGCTGTAACCCGTTCTCTTAATCCAGTTATTTATAACATATAAAAATCTAAGTATTTGGTTCAATAATGTTCTTAAAACTAAGGATGTGATAATAGTTACCTTCCTCTACTGAGTAGATCGGGAAAGATGCCTCGCAATCTACTATTTAATTTCTTTGACCATGACTCGATACTTGGATTTTACCTTTAGGTTGATTACCTTTGACCATTTTCTTAATGTGTGGCCCCATTGGATTGAGAGTTGTGAGGAAATTTTGGGATAGATAAAGGCTTAAAAGAGTTATAGAGAGAGAAATGAGAGAGAAGTGAGTTCTTTTGTTTAGAGAGATATTGAGAAAATGAAATGTCTAGGAAAAGTGAGGGCAAGTGTAAATATATAGGTTAGGAAGGAGTTAAGAGGGTTAAAACTGGAAAAAATTTGCTGAAATTTGTTGAAATTCGCACATACCAGGACTACCCTTCCACAGGCTATGATCATAGAGCTGCAAAAATTCTAGATTCTTTCAATTTAACTCTTTTTTTCTCCTTTCACTCCCGAGGTCCTTCAATTCCTTGTAATTACATTATCACCTTATCATGCTTGCCTACCACAACATTCCCACTTCAACTAATCCTCAATTCCTCCAAGATATTTAGCTGGACTTGAAACATTAAAAAGAAAGAATGTAAAATCTATTTACTACAGAAGATGACATTACAAAATGAAAAAAAATAATAGGTTGCCTCCCATATAGCGGTTCTTTACTCAATGTAGTTCTTTTGCTTATAGTGGTTTGAATGAGTTTTGTAATGGTAGTGCGATCATCAGTCTTATAAATTGTAAACGAGCTACCAGATTGTGATTTCCACCACCCTTCTTCTTCATCTTCTTCTTTTGATTATTCCATTGAGATTTTGGCTTTTCAGGTGAATCCTTGTGATCATCACTATGTTCAACCTCTCCATGAGACTTGGCTCTCTTAATGATGTCTATGGAATTATGAAAGCTTCTTTTATCATTAAACATGTTAAAGGAAACCTTCTCATTCCTTACCCATAAAGTCAACTTGCCTCCATCAACATCTATAATAGATAGGAAGGTGACTAAATATGGTCGTCTAAAGATAATTAGTCTCTCAAAGTCTTCCTCTATGTCCAAAATGATGAAGTCTATAGGAAAGGTAAATTTTTCCACCTTAATAAAAATGTCCTTGAATATACATTTTAGACAGTGAATTTATTGATCAGCCCTCTTTATACTCATTATGGTTGGTGTTAGTTCTCCTAACTTCATCTTTTGGCATAAAGTGTAAGGTATCATGCTTATGCCAACTCCTAAGTATGCAAAAGCCTTATCCATTTTCACATTACCTATGATGTAAGGAATGTAAAAACCCCCTAGATCATTTTGCTTCCATGGTAATGTCACCATTTCATTAGAGTTCTCCATGCTTCCTACTTCACTCACTAGCTTTTCCATCTCCTTGTTGATTAATCTCTCTTGTATGGATTCCATAAGAGTGAGTCATGTTTTCAGCTGCTCTATTACCTCATGGACTTCCTTCAAGTCCATTTCTTTTGACTTCCTTTGTCTTAGAATGGGGTATGGAATTACAGGTTGATATTCCTTGATTTCTTTTAGGTTATGTTCATTCAATAGGAAAATTTTGTCAGCCCTTTTATTTTCCTTTTCCTTATCTTCTTCAGCTTAGTCGACCTTCTCCTCAGTGGCCTAAGTGATAACCATGATTCTTTCCTTTAGGTTTGTTTTTGTGTTAATTGAAAGGCTCCTCGCATTTCATGTAGACAGTGCATCTGCCAACTGGCCCATTTGGACTTCTAAGTTGTGGATGGAGGATGGATGATTCTTTATCCCTTATTGAAAATTTTCTTCCAATCTCTTATGTACATCATCCAGGCTTCCAATCTTATCCAATATTTTGACTAATTTGGTGTCCATGGAATTAGGTTTCTTCTATTGGAATCCAAGAAACCCGTGATGTAGAAATTGACCACCATGTTGTTTGACCATGAAAATTTTGGGTGATTCTTCCACCCAAGATTGTACATGTTCAATTAGGGGTTGTTCCCTCCACCATAATCAAACTATGCTCCTATATAAACTTGCTCCGTTTCAATACTTTGCATAAGGAAGTAGTAGATGGTAACATGATTATCTTAGCTGTATAGCTCGCATCTTTGTTGAATGGCCTTTATAAGGACTGAAGAGGAAGCTTTCATATTGCTTAGCAATCGTGTTAAGTTGTCAATTTTTTCTTGCATCTCTATTATTTGGTCAACAGCTATAACTCCCTTCTTTTCTTGAACGATTATGTGTTGTTTTCTTCATTCATTCATCTATAGATAGTTGTTACTCACCATTTCTTCCAACAACTCCTCTACTTTGTCAATAGTCTTTGACATAAGCGATCCACCCGATGCTGCATCTATGGTACCACTTATTGATGGATTGACTCCATTGTAGAAGGTTTATGTTGTGTCTAGTTTCTATTGATTTTAATTGCCTTCATATCTTGATTTTGGTTACAAATCCTTGTGATTTGATCCAAATGTGAGATAAATTGAGTGTAAATGGTGTGAATTTTTCATGAAAGTTAATTGGATTATTTTATGAATTATGCATGAAGGTTGAAGGGAAAGTTGACGTAAATTTGCATGAAAAAAAAGAAGAAAACAAATAAAAGTGGTGACTAAAGGTGTCTTTGTCATGGTGGTGACTAACTTGTCACCATTGTGACAAGCTTAGTGATGGTGGTGACCAAGCATGCGTGACTTATCTTGCCACCACTGTGACAAATTACTCACAGTGTTGACTAAACTTGTCACCACTGTGACCATGATTGCACTATGACTCACACCTATGACTTCTATACTCACCCCATGCAAATTCTTATGTTAATTTGTGTTTTATTATATGGCAACTGTAAGTTGAAGGGGCACAAAAACCTAAATCTAGATAAGGTTACAAATAGAAAGGATAGGAGGCTGGTTGTGACATCTTTCTTTCCACTTTTCATTCTTCATTCTCAGAAACATTCGGGATGCATATACTAATAGAGAGGAAGAAGAGAGAAATAAAGAAGAGAAGCAAAGTGAGTCGGTGAAGAAGAGAGAAACACAGCAAAGAGGTGGAAGCTAGGGACAGAGGTCGAAAGAAAGAGCTAGAGTTGAATCTATTAAACTTGAGTAACCATTCAGTTAGGTGAGAACAGGCTAAAGTAGAGGGCGACAGTTAATGCGGGAAGTTTAAGAGGGGTAGAAGACCAACCACACTCCCTCTTCCAATCCTTGTTTGCTCATTCTATCTTTCATTTGTTGCTTAGTTTCTTGTTTATTTATTGAGATTATTACTTGTTAGCTTAACCTAAAGTTATTTATTTTCTTTTCATAGTTCATCTTTAGTATTCATTCTATTCATCGCTTTTACATTTTTTGGTTGATAGTAACATGCAATTGAAGTGTACAGAGATGATGAATTGTGTTTATGCTATGATTGGTTGATCTCTTTTTCATGAGAATTAATGTAGCTATTTTAATTGACTATGCATGATTGAGTTAAGGATTTGTTGTCTTATTTATTTTTGTGGTTTTGAAGTTGAATGGATGTAATAGAATGGCCAAAGTTTACATCATTTTTAGTATTAAATAAAAGTCCGAGAGGAGAAATTTAATACAGATTGAGAAACTATAGATGTTTAGGTTAAGAACTAGAAATATATTAAGTGGTAATTAGTAGTCAGGCTTCCATAATTAACTCGGATCACAGCTGGTTGAATACGAAAGTTAGATTAGTTCATTATTTGAATTGATTTAAAAGCCAGCTGTTAATTTTAGTAAGACAACTATCTAATCATTTCCCTTAACCATACATAGGAAATTAATTAGTGAAATCAGTTCTTAATAGTCTTTCACTTTGATTAATCTATTCCTTTTGCTCCCAATTGATTTCATTTACTTTTCATTATAATGTTGTGATTTCCTTTAAAGTCTTTATCAACAAACAGGGTGTTGGCCCCTAAATTTTTTTTAATAAATGAGCATGATTAGATTAATTTTGGGATCTTGCTAGATTAGTGTACGCTGGAATAAATTAGCATGTTAATGTTAATGAGATTATGTTACATAAGTGAATTGGATTAAAGTTAAAGTGATAAGTTGCATAAGGGGTATTTTAGGGAGATCATTTAAATGGAAAGGCTTTAAGGCTTTGAAGGAGGGGTAAAATGGGAAGAGGAATTTATTGTCTTGCATTTTAGAACCCAAAAATATTGGTGAGGAAGAAAAGAAGCGAGAAAGCACAAAAATAAGAAAGAAGGTAGAGAGAGTGTCGTGGGTTTAGAGAGAAAAGAGAGGTTTTAGTTAGGTTTTGATTTTTTTCAACTTTCAAGAGGGATTTTGAGAGTGATCAAGAAGGGAAAAATATAGAGGAAAACAAAACTTTTCATTTAAACCAAGCATTTCTTCATTTGGAGAAGATTTGAGGTAAGAGCATTTTAAGGCTTCGAATTTTTGGCAGGGGTTTTGGTTTCAAGAGCTTAGAAAATGCATGAGTTTAAGAGCTCTAGGATCTTTTTGTACATTAGTTTCTTTGGATTCTCATCTGGAAATTTCTATTGATTTGGGGATTTTATTTATGCTTAAAGGCGAATCAAAAAGGACAAGAAGACCAAGAGGAGAGGCACATTTAACCAACTTACCAACAAGAAATTCAAGGTGGGTTACATTTTTATAATTGACTAATAAGCCATAAATGTTTTCTTTCAAGAAAAGTGAAATGAATGTTTTCAACTACTTCCAAATGTGCAATTAATTGTTCTTTAAATGCTTTGAGAAAGGGCTGCATATTCTGTGCATAAATTTTGTAAATGAAAAATGAAATGATTTTGAAAAGATATCATGTTATGAAAAATCAAGT
>JANIJH010000004.1:43144133-43159153 GCA_024520975.1 Erythroxylum areolatum
AGCACTTATGATAAAAGAGCTTTAGTTGGAGGAGAAGAGTAGCACCTTACAAGGAGAAAAGCACCAACGAAGGAGGAAAAGAGAAGCACCCATGGAGGAGAAAATTTGCCTTTAAAAGTGATTTGTAACTTTTTCAAGGAGGAGTGTCGTGGAAGCTTGAAAAATGTAGGATATTTATACAACACTTAAGCATAAGACTAAGTAAGCAAGTGACATGTGTCATTTGCCACTTGTCTTATTTTTAAAGGTTCATTTATTTCCTTTCCAAAACAATTAATTTCTAGTACAATTTCTCTCCAAATTTCCAATGGCTCAAAGTAATAAATCCTAAAATCATGTATCTAATTTTCCAGTGCCATTGGACAGTCATTTCCAGTACCGAAAATCCAATCAGTCTGTCGCTTGGCAGTTTTTTCGGTCCGGACATTGTTCCCCAAAAATTTCAGAAAAATTCCTAAAAGTCCCTAACAATGTAAAACACACATAAATCACTCCAATTCAATTTTCAAGCACTAAATCATATGTTTTTCACAGTAAACACATATGTTGGAAAATGTCATGAATGTATGTACAATCATGTGCATATACAAAAATTATAACTTATGCATATATGGGGGCTATATTATGCATGAACATGCCAAGACTAGTTTACACACTCTTAACCCGTCCCAAATTACTATTTTACCCTTCCCATCGGTGATGGGATGTTACATCTTGCGTGCTAATCACCATATAGAATAGAACGGAAGATCTAGAAGAAAAAACCAACATAAGGGCAAAACGGTAATTTTACCCTTTGTTGTACGAATGACTATAATAAGGTTTATATTAGGGTTTGCAATTGGACATATTATTTGAAATATATGTTCTCATAATATTTAGTAATTCAAAAGCTTAACTAATTATCGTTAGTGGAATGACATTTTGTTAATAAGCTAGAATTAATTCTAATGAGATTAAATTAATTTTGAGCTCATTGGAGCTTGACTTATCTAAGTTTAATAAGATTCCCCACTTGGCTTCAAAGAAGGTTATCAGGCAAAGTAAGAAACATAAATGGAGTTTTAAAGCCCATGATTGAATGTTGGGCTTGTACTAATCAATGGTTAATTAGAAGCCCAAATGAACATTTAGAGATGGGCTAGATTTTGGTTTAATTTAATTAACTAGAATAATTATATTAAAACAAAATTCTTGAAGAAAGGAAGTGTATTTTCGGTTTTTAACGGCTGAATATGCAGTTGCACATTTGACATTGAATTGCTAAATAAAGATGGTATTTATCATGCTTTATCTTCATTAAATGGAGTTATAATCTTACCATTAAATGGTTTAATGGTTATCTTTTAATGATAGCATGTAATGGAACCTTTTTAGCATTCATTTGATTAAACATGAAATATTGTATTGGATGGATCATCTTCCATCTTTCATTACTAAAAAACCAAAATTGACATGTCATATTAGGTGATTGGTCTTTTCATATAGCCATCTTAAAACAAATGAGAAGTGTCTCATTTAATGGCTTTTTTATGTTTGATTAAAGGAAGGTATGATGCATTAGATGCTCTCCTTTTCTTTCTTTTCAAGCATAACTAAAATTGAGGTGTGTAAGAAATGGTTCTTGCATTGTTTTGACTAACTCTCTTTTCTCACCTACGTATGGCCAAAACCTTTAATGAGAAGACTCTTATTGTTTCCTTCTATCTTCTAAGAAAAATCTCTTATAAACATTTATTCTCCTTCCACACCAAAGAATCTTGTTAACCAAGTTGCCTAAGAAGCATAAGTGGTAGATCAAATTGGTTTAGGATATAAAAACAAGGAGAGGAAAGATTGACAAAGTAAAAGATTCAAAAGCAAGGCTAAAGCTAGGGTTGGATACAAGAAGAGGATAGCACAGCGTGGAGTAAATGTTGTAGTGAAGGAGTTAGTAATAATCTCTGTCTTGTTTATGTTTATTATTATCCTTATACCATATCATGTATAGATTGGTATGATGATTTGGATATATTGCTTCCCTTACAATTTAGATTTCTAAAAAGTTTTGAAATCTACCATTTCTCCAAATATGGCATGCTTTCTTTTTTGTATCCAACACTCTTTACCTTAGATAATAGATTGGAGGAATTAAATGATAAAGAAAAAGATGAAGAGACGTTCAAAATATTTCTGGAGTGTATAGAATTAGTTAGGATTGAGAATATGAGGATAGGGAAGATGTTGAATGAGGATGATGATTAATTAAGGCCCTATTCGTAACTACCTCACGTAGAAGTTGCACTAACTGTAATACCTGAAGATCACAATTTTGTCACTTAAGGAGGAAACATAGTGTTGGACCCTGCATCTGGAGCCCAACTATCACTCTAATACTAAACATTATTAGGCTTAAGTCCTGTTCCCTTACTCTGAGGTGACCGCTCGAGGTCTTCGGGTAGGAATCACAAAAGGGTAGGGTTGAAAGGCTTTCAAATTCAAAGGATTTACAGCGTGTAAGGTGGCGGGTTCATCGCGGCAACAAAATGTTGTCCGTAGCGAACGCCTTTTGAGAAAAGTTCACCGCGGTCAACCTCTGACTTGACCAAGGCAAACTCCCAAGATCCAAAACCTAGACTCCAACATTCAAACACAAATTTGCACATATTAGACACATACACTCATTCATACAATCCCAACAACTCTTCATTAACCTATTCCAATATTCTAAACACACATACCTTCATACATATAATTCAAACCATCCAACTCACCCACTAGGTATACATAATCATATATAAAAGAAACTTCAATTCTTCATTTCATTACTAAATCAAAAGTGTTTGAATAAGCTTCATTTACATATCATCATACACATTACTAACTTAAAAACAAAATACATAAGGATGCTCAATGTTGATATGCCTTTAAAGTTATCCAAAATAGTCACTAATTAGTATAAAAGTCTCTAACTATCTTAGCCGCCGTCTTGTCCTGCACCTGAGGAGTGAAAATAGTGGGTTGAGTTACACAACTCAATGGTTAATATATTTATAACCATAGGCAATAGGCCACACAGTCAAACATATATACTTATATATCTAGCAATTCAATAATTCACCATTCAACTCACCACTCATAATTAACAAAATGTCATCACATAGAACACATTATGTAAGCTATCCATCAAAGCATAACATTTAATAATGAATCATACATAAAAAATTGAATATGCTATGCAAAAACAATTGGCTCGAGGGTTCTATGGGAATGAAATGGAGAAACCAAAATATACACCATTAACAAAATGATTCCACATTTTGGATCTCATATGCCATAAGTAGGCAGCCGAGAGAAGGCTCTTGTCAATGTGAATGTGATGAATGAAATAGTTCCACTCTTGCCCAAACAAAAGCACATATTTATGCTCAAATCATTTTATAATGTGCTCATACTTTCGTACTTTTTCTTCTTTTCGTTTAGACAAAATATTATAACCTATTTTAAGGTATAACATAATCACAATTTATCATGCATTATCAAATCTTCATAACAATTCAAAAACCAAGCAATTCAAACATACACACATATAGGTAAGAATTCGCCCAATCACACAATAACGATAAATACATTACCCACCTAATTTCGATTGAAAATCGAAATTCAATTGTGCCCTTCCTCTTGCTCTTAGATAAGGTTTTCTTTGTTTCCTAACACAAACCAAATTTTCACATTCAATCCAAATTCAAATGAAAATTAAAAAAAATTTAATAATTAAAACATGCTAAAATTGAGCTATAACCTTTTTCAAACATTTAAACTTTCGGGTCAATTTTCTATGATCATTCTGATTAGGTAAATGAAGAAATTTGATATCACTTTCTTCTAGAAAAAATGTTCCCTATTGTCTTAAGTTTCTAATGAAACTAAAATCATTCAATTAGGCTTAGTAATCTGAAAGTTATAGCTCAAATATTTTCGGATTGTTCTTATATTGAAACAGTATTCTGTGCCAAATTCCATCCAGAAATTGACATTCTTATAGAATGAATTAAAACTATATTTCTTCAGAAAATTGTATCACTATGTCTCTAGTTTACGCCAAATCAAAAGTCACTCCATTTAGATATCTACAAAAAAAGTTATGCCTAGAATATTAAAGCATTTAGATATCTCACAGGTTGGCCACGATGAACCTATCTGACCAATATCCTTTTTATTTCCAAATCTTTTCAAATACACTTTTTTGATAGAGAAGTACATATTTTTGGAGCTCAGCATGTCTAGAAGCATAGGAGAACATTCATTTGCTGATATTATCACCAGTATTTGATATTGGGTCATTCATAGCATTACTATACCCTCCTTATTCATTGCAGGTTGGTTCTTCGTCAGCGTGGGTTTAGTTTGGCCACGGAAAACTTTCATAGAAACACAACTTGTCTACAAATTTTCCAGATTCTCACTTCTACATCTCACATATAACCCATCTTTCTTTCTTTCAAATCTTCTTATACCATATTACTCTATGTTTTTCCTAACTTAAAACCCACAAAAATCACAAATGGGTTCATCTTTTTGACACAAACAGTACACAAATCTATTTCTCTAATTCCTTTTCTAACAAAGTAAGAAGAAAGATAATAGACTTACCTCTAACAAGTTGATTTCCTCTTCTTTTCTTTTTCTTTCTTCTTCCTTTCAAGCTTCCCATGATTTTCTTCTTTTTTTCTCTTCTCTCTTAAGTTTTTTCTTCTTCCTCTCTTCTCACTTCCACGACACTTCTTTTCTCTTCTTCTTAATTTAAGACAACTTTATTCTTTTATTTCCAATTTTACCCCTTATTAGTCTTGTTCTCCCATAATTACCCTTCCGTATAAGTTTGCCGTGGTGAAAACCCTTTTTACAGATTTGCCGCGGCGAACATCTAGCTTCTTCGCGGTGCAATCTATGAATCACCACTGCACACTAATTGAATTTCACCTTTTCTATTCAAATTTCTAATCTCCATTTATGCTCACTGTCAATTCTAAAAATAATCAATCAAATAAAAAATCAAACAAATCATAAATAAATAATTAAACAAATAAATCAATAAAAATTAATTAAAAAATTCAGGATCCAACAATTCTCCCCATAAAAGAATTTTGTCCTTGAAATTCATACCTGAGTCCACAAAGTGGTTTGGATACTTCTCCTTCATTGCTTCCAAAGGCTCCCATGTTGCCTCCTTTGTAGAGTGGTTCTTTTATAAGACTTCAACCAGCTTTACAATCTTGTTTCCCAAAATCTTTTCCTTCAACTCCAAAATCTCTACTAGTTGTTCTTCATAAGTCAAATCCTCTCTTAGATGAACCTCCAAGGGCTGAAATATGTGCGAAGGGTCTGATTGATACCTTCTCAACATTGATGCATGGAAGACATTGTGAACCTTAGACAATTCCGGTGGCAAAGCTAACTTATAGGCCAAAGGCCCAATTTTCTCGATGATCTCATAAGGGCCTATGTATCTTGGACTAAGCTTGCCCTTTTTACCAAATCTTATGACTCCCTTCCATGGAGAAGCTCTAAGAAACACTTTGTATCCAACTTAAAATTCCATCTCTTTTCTATGTGCATCCGTATTGCACTTCATTCTATCTTGAGCTGCTTCAAGTCTCTGTTTCACCAACTTAATCTTGTCAACTGTGACTTGTACCAACTCAGGTCCTATAAGTCTCATTTCACCATCCTTATCCCAACAAATAGGAGTTCTGCACCTCCTACCATAAAAAGCTTCATAAGTGCTATATGAATTCCTGAGTGATAGGAATTATTATAAGCAAACTCAATTAAAGGCAAATGATCATCCCATGAACCTTTGAAATCCATAATATAAGCTCTCAACATTGCCTCCAATGTTTGTATTATCCTCTCTAATTGTCCATCAGTCTGTGGATGGAAAGCTGTACTAAAATGCATATTAGTTTGCAAAGCCTCTTGTAAGCTTTCCCAGAACCTAGAGGTGAACCTGGGATCTTTATCTAAAACTATAGAGCTTGGAATCCTATCTAGTCTAATTATTTCATTTACATATTTCTTGGCGATGTTCAGCCTTGACTTACTAACACACTAAGAATATTTTAGCATACTCTGTGATATTTTTCTTCATTCCTTTCCACCAAAAGTGTTCTTTTAAATTCTATACATTCTTGTGCTACCTGGGTGCATAGCATGAGGCACATGGTGTGCCTCTTTAAGAATTTCATCCTTCAACTCTTGCATATCGGGAATACAAAATTTGTCACCCATCACCATCAATCCATATTCTCTTATCTCTATTTTGGAATGTTTACCATTTTTAATCTCTTCTCTAAACTTGCTTAAATACTTATCTTGCTCCTACAATTCCTTGATCTTGTCATTCAACACTAACCTCACTCTAAAATTAGCCAATACACAATCAGATTCGGCTTATCTTAATGTCACCCTGAGTTTGGCTAATTCTTTCAACAAAGGAAGACACGTTGTCTCCATATGTGCCATAGTCGATTTTCTACTCAGTGCATCAACTACTACGTTAGCTTTTCCCGGATGGTAGTCTATTATCAAATCATAATCCTTTAACAGTTCTAACCACCTTCTTTGCCTCAAATTCAAATCTTTCTAGCTCATCACATACTTAAGACTCTTGTGATATGTAAACACCCTAGTGGCGACTCCATATAAATAATGTGTCCATATCTTCAACGTAAAAATTATGGTAGGTAACTCCAAATCAAGCGTAGGATAATTCATCTCATAGGGCTTTAATTGTCTAGAAGCATAAGCAATCACTTTGTCTCCTTGCATCAACACACATCTCAATCCCTTCCTTGAGGCATCACTATACACTAGATATCTATCACTATATGAAGGCAGAGTCAAAATCGGTGCAGTTGTGAGCCAATTCTTCAATTCCTCAAAACTGTTGTGGCACTCCTCTATCCACACAAATTTCTAATTCTTATCAATTTGGTAAGTGGAGTTGCTATTATGGAAAAGCCCTCCATAAACCTCCTGTATAGCTTTTGGTAATCCACTTTCTTAACAATCCATACACACTTCTGTTACATTTTTAGGCGCTTCCCATTTCACAACCGCTTCTATCTTCTTGGGATCCACATGTACTTTTTGCTCCGAAATCACATGTTTAAGAAATGCCACTTCCTTTAGCCAAAATTCACATTTGTCAAATTTGGCATACAACTCATTCTTCTTCAGTGTCTCTAAAGCAATTCTTAAATGTTTTTCATGATTCTTATCACTCTTGGAATAAACCAATATATCATCAATAAAGATAATGATAAATTGGTCTAAGAAAGACTTAAAAACTCTATTCATCAAGTCGATGAAAGCTATAGGGCTATTCGTCAATCCAAAGGGCATAACTAAAAACTCAAAATACCCATACCATGTTCTAAAAGCTATCTTTGACATATAAAACTCCTTTATCCTCAACTGGTGATAACCCGATTTCAGATCTATCTTGGAGAAGATTTTTGCCCCCTGCAATTGGTCAAACAAATCATCTATGCATGGGAGGGAATATCTATTCTTGATGGTGACATGGTTGAGCTTTCGTAATCCACACACATTCTCAACAATCCATCTTTCTTCTTTACAAAAAGGACCGGTTCTTCCCAAGACGAAAAGATTGGTCTAATGTACCCTTTCTCCAACAATTCTTCTAATTGCTCCTTAAGCTCTTTCAATTCCATTGGAGCCATTCTATAAGGCAGAATTGAGATCGGTGCAGTACTTGGAAGAAGTTCAATGAGAAACTCAATTTTCCTAGAAGGTGGTAGTCCTGGCAATTCCTCTAGAAAGGCATCCGGGAATTCCATGCTATAGGAATTTCTTCTAATTTCCCTCCATCTGCCTTCTTGTCTACCACATAGGTCAAAAATGCTTCACACCCTTTCCTTATCATTTTCTCTGCTCCAAAACAACTATAGGTGGGCTTGACTTTCTGTCTCCTATAAACACCACTTTTCTATCGTCGTCCAACTTAAATTCTACTGTTTTTCGTTTGCAATGCAAATTAGCATTATATTTCCTTTAACGTGTTCATACCCAAAATGACATCTAATCCTCCCATCTTCAATGGCATTAGATCCACCACTAATCATTCTCCTCCAATACATATCTCACAGTCTCTGTAAACTTTACTAATAATAATATACTGGCCAATTGGAGTACTAACCATCAAAGGAGTATCTAATGGCCTCGAACTCTTATCGTGTATAATTCTACTTGATAAGAAAAATCGAATGGGTAGAACCTGGATCAATCAACACAACAACATCAGCATCAAATAATTTAATCATACTAGTCACAACTTCTAAAGTGGTATCTATGTCTTGTCCTGTCATTGCAAACACTCTAGCCAGTGCTTGGCCCTTTGGTCTCCTTGAAGGATTCACCCTCTTAGCTGCATCAGAATTGCCTACCTCAATTATAGTCTTGTGCCCCAGAATCGTAGCTCTCTTTGAAGCTTGCATCTGACTTCTCTCTTATCTAGCATACTGAGGGCACTCTCTAGCCATGTGCTCTTTCTCTCCATAATTGAAGTGTGCTCCATTCAATCGGTAAAATTATCCTCTATAGAACTTGCCCCAATGGTCACACTTGGGAATGGGTGGCTTATCCTCCACTCTTCTTCTACTGCCTTTAGCCGTTGAGGCTTGATAAGAAATAGTCCTCATCTGTCTAGACATGTTCACACCAGTGCTCCTCTCCTCAGACTACTAGGGAAGGTCCTAGCACTCCTCTCTAGCATAGGAGTGCCACTTCCCCTCTTAAACTATTATCTCCCCTTTCTCTTTTTGTTCACGAAACTCTTTATGTTCTCAATATTTTCAACCCTTAGCGCTGTTTCAACCAGTTATTGGAAGTCATAAAAATTTTGTACCACCACTTTCTCTCTGATAGCTAGATGCAACCCCAATTCAAACCTACGACACTTAGCTGCTTCACTCATCATCATCTCTGCTGCATACTAGGATAGCTATGTAAACCGACGCTCATACTCACTCACCGTCGTTTCTCTCTAGGTGAGACTCAAAAACTCTCTTTGCTTTTATTGAGTATACACCTCAGATAGGTACTTCTTCTTATAAATAGCTAAGAAGTCTTTCCATGCCAACACTGGCAGTCTTATCTGACTCCCTGGTATACATTCCCACTAATGTAAGGCATCTCCCCAAAGCAAACTAATAGCATATTTAACTTTTTCCTCATCTTCACAGTCCATCTGCTCTAACACCCTTTCTATCTTCCTTAGCCATTTCTTTGCTTCTTCTGGATCAGTGTTTCCATAGAAGTCCACTTCCCCATACTTCCTCAGCTTATTAAACTGCTTCCCTTTCTTAACTAGTGCCAAAGAAGATGATTGTGGCATCTAACCCATAGCCTAGACAAAGGCCTGAGAAAAAGCTCGGAACATTCTCGGATCTAATGGAGGCATTTGCTCCTGCAGAACTGATGACTCATGCGTTAGTGATCAAAAAGGCCCACTATCAAGCCCTACAGAAGCCTCATCATTTCCTGTGGCTACTGACTCATCAGTGCTCTCCTCTCTTGGCAAAGAATCAAATGCAACTAATCCTTGCAAAACTCCTTGTGTCCTTCCACGAAATGGCATCTTACTCTTTCAATTGAAATACTAATGATTACCTTACATTTCAATCTTATTTCTTACATGTATATATGATATGCATGTCACTTAATGCAATTAATCAGTTCACATTGCAAATAGCAAACAATTCATACTATTATACATTCTAAGCCCAAGAAAAGCCTAAGCTCTGATACCAAGAGATTTTGGAACTTTTTTTCGAAGTCTAACTATCACTCTGATACCAAATAATGTTTGGCTCGGATCCTGTTCCTTTACTCTGAGGAGACCGTTTCGAGGCTGTCAAGTAGGGATAATGCAAGAGTAGGGTCGAAAGGGGTTCAAATTGAAAGGATTTGTAGCATGTAAAGTGGTGCGTTTGCTGTGGCAAACATCTCTCGAGAGAAGTTTGTCGCGACCAACTCCCAAGATCCAAAACCCATACTCCAACATTCAAACACAAATTTGCGCATGCTAGACACATACACTTATTCATACAATCCTAGCAACTCTTCATTAACCTATTCCAATATTCTAAACACACATACCTTCATACATATAATTCAAACCATCCAACTCACCCACCAAATAAACATAATCATGCACAAAAGAAACTCCAATTCTTCATTTCATTACTAAATCAAAAGTGTTAGAATAAGCTTCACTTATATATCATCACATGCATCACTAACTTAAAACAAAATACATAAGGATGTGCAATGGTGATTTTGAAGTAAATCACTTGTTAATATAGAATTCACATAAAGTATATGAAATACACAAGAAGGGAGGTTGAATTGTGTAAACTTTTCGACAATACAAAAACCTTTGATATTTCTTGAAAAGAACTTTTTCAACTATAAAATGAATACCAAGAATGTTATACTAACATAGCTACGTATTTAAATCGTAAATAAATAACTTCTATATACTTTTCTAATAACAAGAAAAATTAAAGTGTAAGGATAGAAGATAGATGCTGCGATTTTATACTGGTTCACCCCAAACCTTGGGCTACATCCAGTCCTCAGAGTTCGTTCTGAGATTTCACTATACTTCTTCAATTTTACAAGTATTCTTTTCTTCCCTTCCAGAGCCTCTTCAGGTCTCTTACACAAAGTATTCTTTCTGCTATCTTAGCCTCTCTAGGCTCTTAGTCTTTTCTTTCTCTCACTAGAAAGATATTGTGAGCTTTTTATTATAGTAGAGTTTGCTCTTTTGTATCGCACTTTGAATACAAAATTTTTCTTTGTAAGTAAAAACTTGAAAGCTAAAATTTCAAAGTTGAAAAGTTATTCAGTCTTCGACTACGACTAGTATTTATAGCCTAAGTCTCCAACTGCTCCTTGATAACTGCTTCTTGATAACTACTTCTTGTTTCTTGCAGAAACCGTTACTTAGTTGAGTTCTGTAACTAACTCCAACTAACTAACTGTCTGACGTACTAGAGTATCTTCATCTCTATATCATCTGTGTTTTTCTTCTTCTGTGTTTTTTGTTTCTTCTATGTTTTTCACTTCTTCTGTGTTTTTGCTTCTTCTATGTTTTGCGCTTTTTCTGTGTTTTTTCACTTCTTCTGTGTTTTTTGCTTCTTCTGTGTTTTTTTGCATCTTTTGTGTTTTTTCGCTTCTTCTGTGTTTTTCACTTCTTCTGTGTTTTTTGCTTCTTCTGTGTTTTTCGCTTCTTCTATGTTTTTTTTCTTCTTTTGTGTTTTTCGTTTCTTTTGTGTTTTTCCACTTCTTCTGTGTTTTCCGCTTCTTTTATGTTTTGTTTCTTCTATGTTTTGTTTCTTCTGCACGCTTAACACACTTATCAAAACAGTTCATTTATTTCTAACATTATTATTATTTGATTGTCACCAAAATTAATAGTCGTTAAGTCTTCTTGACTTAACAATCTCTCCCTTTTTTATGATAACAAATAATCATAATTTCAGAAACATAAAAGGGAATAATCGAATATTATTCAGATAACGAATAAGACAATAACAAAAGTAAAGCACATGCATATATGAGATACACATATGAAAAAAAAAACTTATAGTTGATACTATCTTATTTTCTTGTCTCTGGTCTCCCTATATGCTATCTTTCTTTTGCTTCTGCTCTTCTTCCCCTATTTGTTATTAATCAAAAACTTTACTGAAGATGCTTTATGATTTCAAAAAACATTCATTGCATATCAGTGCGGATCAACCTGAGGTCTTCTTCAATAGAAACTCATAGATAAGCTATTTCCTCATGAAGATCACCCACTGAGTCACTCTTATCACCAACCTTAGTATGAATTTCTTCAATTTCCTTTACTAAGACTTCTTGAATTCTCTGCTGTGAGTGACTAACTTCCTCCAAAACAATATTAGGATCTTATTGAGGTATACTTGGTGGATGGAAGTTTGTAGCAATAGGTATTTCTGAAGGTAAAACATCTAATTTGATGATTTTAATATCGGGAGGTTTGAAAGATTGTTTTCCTTCTGGGAGATCAAAGTCATCAGGTCTAGGTAGTTTTGGAACTAGTTTTCCAAGAAGGTGTAGTACTTTAATTGAAGATATAAAACTCAAAGGCCTAAAATGTATGATTAGATGCATAAAGGTCTCTAAGTTGAAACTGATACCTTCAACCCTGATAGTTCTGTACTCTCCTTTTATCACTCTGCCAACTACTTGGAAAGTTGCATCTGTGAAGAAGCGTCTACACTGACTTCCTGATGGTTTTGAAATATGATGTGATACATAGATTCCTCTAGGTTGAGCTGCACTACATGCCTCATCTATGTTCTTCACAGCAACTTGTATCTGAACTTCTATAAGATCATCTTTATTTCCTTCAGGGAACATCTTCTTTGTCCCTTTGTCTTCATTTCGTACAATGTTTGAAGATCTTGGTTATATTTCTGGCACAATTTTGATCAATGTTCTATTCATGATTAGGTAAATAGTATACCGATCCTTGGACATTTTCATTGGATATGGTTCTGACTTTTCCTCTCGCAGAATACCATACAACCTTCTATCTTTATGATTTAAAAGATGTATTAATCGATTATTGATCAGTATTGGTTAAATTTGTTCCTTGATTAACCTTTTCAAAGATTCTTTTATAATGATTGAGCTTTTACTTTGAATAGGTACCGATTCTTCAATCACCTTTGTTCTCAAATCCTCCTTTCTGATAGGTTGAGAATGATTATAATATGCTGATATGTGTTCAACTGACTTTGTCTTCCGTTGAACATCAGATGAAGTATTCTTTTTCTGACCGGTCTTCAACTTCTTATGTTCTTCTGTCAGTCTAGAAGGAGTTTGTAGTTGAGGTTTCTTCCTTTCAAATACTAACTTCCTCTTAATTTATGTCTTTTTAGTTGATTTTGTTGACTGATCTTGCAAAATTGAGACCAAAGATCTAGTAGCCTGTGGTGCTTTCTCTGTCTTTTCAGAATCTTCACCAAGAGTCAAACCTTTCCCTTTCTTCGGTTCTTGTTGACGCAAGGTTAGTAATCTTGATGACCTTCTCAATTGTTTGGATTTCTCGGAATGAAGTGTCTCCCCCTTTCTCTTCAATGACACTTATTTTAAAGACTATTTCACCTAGCTTTCTTTTCTTTGTGAAATCGTCTTAGCTTTTATTGATGCATCTGACGATTTATCTTTCGTTTCTTCTATAGATATTCTTCTTGTGGATTGAGGTTTTGTCTTCCTTGCAGATGTAACATTCTCACTCCAGCTGCGTCTGACAATACGCTCCCCCTCAGCCCTTGCTTTTGCCATAGATTCTGTATCCTCCTTTTCTTGAAACTTCAATCCCATTCTACAAACAGTGGTCGCATTAATGATGCTTTTTATATTCATCTTCATTCTGTTTCCTCTATCAAGAAGAATTAGAGAATCTTTAAAGATCCTTGTTAGCAGCATACCATGCAGTAAGGCATTAGAATCTCTCTTCGACTTCATCATGTACCTTAAAATTAATTGTGGAATATTTATAGGTTGATGATTGAGTAGATGAAACAACCATTGTTCATCTATCGTCATCACAATGTTCTTTGAGCCTGCTCTTGGTAGAACACAATGAAAAAGTAGTGCATGTAGAACCCTAGCCTTCGGAACAAGAGTTGACGTCTTCTTATCCTTTGGGCCACTAGTTCCATAGAGTTGTCAATTGATGTGTGCTTTCTCTACAATGCCTTGAGTCATCCATCTTGTGTTATGAGACAAATGTGCTCCAACACATAGACACTCACTAACTTTCTCCATTAACTCCAATGTCACAATAATCGACAATCTATCCACCATTGATACTAAGGTATCATCTACTACTTTTGCATTCTTCCAAAACTCATATACTTCATTTAGATAGACTGTTTCACGAACCTGAAAGAAAATTTTCCATCCGACTACATCAATTTTTGGTTCAATGTCCATCTGGTTCTTCTTCAAGGAGTTGAAATCAACATGTCTTCCATAAATCATAGATTACTCCATTTGTGATTTGTAGACAATAAAACTAAACACACAAATGTATTTTTCTCAAACTAATGATGTTAGTATCTAAAGATGAGAGTGTGAACAGAAAGAACTTGATATCAAGAATAAAGCAATGGAACATTTTGTTGAGAGTTTTGCAAAAGTCGATTTCAGAGTATTTCAAGAATATTCTAGAGTAGGCGATATTCTAAAATCTTTGAGAAGATTTCCCTCTAATACCTTCTCTTGAAAAAATTACCATCTGTAACTTACCGTTACTGTTTTCTTGAAAACTTACGACTTTTTATCTTCTTCACTAAAAAATCATCTAGTTCATAACGTGTCAGACAATTGATCACTCAACATTACCATATTCAAGTTTTGTCTGATTTCTTTGAATCTTTCTTCATTCAAAGGCTTTGTGAAGATATTTGCCCATTGATGATTTGTCTCAAAAAATTGTAGACTAACGATTCTCCTCTGAACATAGTCTCATAGGAAATGATGTCTAACTTCAATATGCTTTACCCTCGAGTGTTGTATTGGATTCTTTGATAGGTTGATAGCACTTGTATTGTCACAAAAAATTGGAATTTGTTCTTCTTGCTTCGAATAATCTTCTAACTGATACTTTATCCATAACATCTATGAGCAACAGCTTGCAGCTGACATATATTCAGCTGCTACAGTAGATAACGCAATTGAACTTTGTCTCTTACTTGACTAAGAAACTAGATTATGGCAAAGAAAGTGACAACCTACACTTATACTCTTCCTATCAATCCTATCTCCAGCATAATCAATATCACAATAGCCAATTAACCTGAAATCTTTACCTTTCTCATAGATTAAGCAAAGATTAGTAGAGCCTGATAGATATCTCAAAATTCTTTTAACAGCAATATAGTGAGATTCTCTAGGATCTGCTTGAAATCTTG
>JANIJH010000004.1:43159253-43182802 GCA_024520975.1 Erythroxylum areolatum
AATGAATATCTTTAATACTTCACAAGTATTTGATATCTTAAATACTAAACATCTTTAGTACATTATCTATGCACTTAAACGTAGAATAAGTTAACGTCCAATCTATCTCTATAGATCTAATTTCCATAATTAAGTTGTTACCTTTTCATATCCAACAAGAGTTGTTCTTGAAAAATTATGTTTTTAATAATTAAAAGTTAGAATTATTGTTCTCTGTGAGCAGTATGTATCCACATACTCGCATTGAAGAGAACATCTATACTCCCACTAAGCTTCTTACAAATATGACAAATTCACAATCATCTTCAAAACAAACTCTTTGAATTTATCGTGAAAGTGAATCTTTCAATGTCTCGTAGCCTTTCAACTATACATCAAATGTATCATTAAAGGTTTTAGTTCCAATTAGATGTAATGTTATGAGATTTGAACCTTTCAAATTCCTTCTTACTCCCACTACTTATATTAAGAACCATTCTCCTATAAGTATACATTGAATCAAAAATTTTGTTCAATAGGTCTGTAAGATTATATCCAACCTTTTGGATATCTTATAAAACTTTATTACTCAATTTAGTTCTAAATTAAATGGATAATAGATGCTTCAGCTCAGCATCGCATCCTTAAATTATTATCTTTAACTATTGCAAAGACTTAGCGTTTCATATCTAATATAAAATCTTGCTAATTGAATTAATTGGAACTATAGAAGGTAAGTCATTATACTAGGCCTTGCTATAAAAGAAATACTGTTACATCATAGAATATCTCATATTGTATTTTACTCCTTACATAAATCCATACACTTACGAATTTAGATGTGAATGAATTCAATAAAGAATCCCATTCCCTATAGATAACCTAAAATTTCGAACTTACCACAACGATCTCATTGAAGTGCTTTAGCATTCTCAATGCTTTATTTCTATTTAGATTTAAAAAACTTGAACTTTTTCAAATTTTTAAATCATTATTTTATTTAATATATATGACTATATCACATAAAGTTATTAGTAATATAATGAAATATATTATCCTTTTATGAATTGTTATTCCATCCAATATACAATATTTAATAATTCAATATCATCATCATCCTTTCACCAAATATTGATTTGGTTATTCTTCAACTTGACAAGTTTCATATGATTCATAATCAAAAGGATACATATATCCTAGTTTGTAACCTTATGATTCTCGTTTATTGATTTAACCAACATGAAATAAAAGGATTGTCTCGGTTATCCAATTTTTATGCTTGACATTTATGTTAAGCATAAGTCCCCTTTGATCCAAAACATATACAAATTATTTGCACAAACTTGGATTAACCACTTTGACTTAACAATCTATTTCTAACCATACATTGAGCATTACAATAATGTTAAATCTAAATTCAGTATCAAATACTCATAAGCATGAATTAGAAATACATATGATCACTATCATATCACATATAGGCAAGAAAAGTCATGCAATCATTTTCTTTTAATGATAACTACTATCATAGTGTTGCTAAGCCTTTAATTATAGTCCACACTTATGTTTTCAGTAGGCTAAATTAAGTGAAATAATTCCAACAAGGTGCTATGCCTTTCAGCCCTACTCTATGTAACCCCTTACATTTTGCTATCATGGTGTTGACATACATCTTACATGTCGTCTTCAAAGTTTACGATACATTAGTCAACTTAAAATGTCAATACATTTTGTCATCTATATGATTTTGACATATCTCTACAACTTTGTCGTCATATCCTCAATGAGGATTATAGTAAAATTGCATAATGAACATACAATTTTCTGTCTAACTTTTGAGAACTTTTCTCATACATATCCTATGTCGAAGAACTTGAGTTCACTAACTTAGTATCAACTATACTAAATAAGGTAAGTTTCACTAAGAACAAAATATAAATGTAAGAAAAGCAAGTGATCAATTATATACCATGACTACCAAATAAGATTAGGACTTTAATCATGCATTTGGTTACCTCCACTATTTTATTTGAAATAATAGCTTTCACTACTATTCGGAAAGATTACTCTAATCTATCTAGTAGGCTAGGGTCCATTCAAATATAATTGACCTTGAGTTTGCTAAACAAACCAACTAAACTTAAATTAGGTAGATAACAACTTTATCAATCACATCTCATGTGACTCCTAGATCTATTAGGTGACAACTCTTGCCAAAATATATCTTATATATTGTTCCTAACCCTGCCTCTAAATTCATGTGATCATGAGTTTGTTCATCCAAATCACACAAATTTAGTTAAGTAAAACCTACAATCATAAGATTAAACATGTTCGGGTTAAAGCAGTCTTGAATTTGCTCAACAAGCCTACAATAAATAGAACTTTAGTTTATTCTTATAATAATGGAAGGCAATAATCATGTTCTCAACGTGTACTTAATATTTAACGAGTGATTTAACTTCATATGTCTCATCAAATGCAAATTTTATGAAAAACATCATATATATAAAACATACAATTTATCATGCATGCAATATATATATCAATCATATAAATAAAGTATACATCTTATGCACCATAATCAAATTATATGCATTAAATATCAAGCTTTGTTTAATTCTAGTTACTGATCTTCATAATCTAAAACAACATTTCCAACTTCTTGGAAAACTTAAATTAGATTAAAAATACTGATTCCTAAATAAAATAAATTCCTATTCCAAATAGAAATTTAATTTGATTTTAAAATAATTTTCAAATCCAATTGAAAACTATTTTCAATTATCTTGACTCCTTTGATAAAATTTAAATGAAAACAATTTTCAATAAATTGTACTTCTTACTTATTATAATTTAGAAAATTTTCTTTTCAAAATTATATAAGTAAACATTCTAATCCAATTAGAAAACTATTTCTAATCTAATTAGAAAATATTTTTCCTTAATTAAAAAACTATTTTCTAAAATTAAAAGGAAATTACTTTCAAAATTAAATAAAGCACTTTTAAATTTAATTTAAAAAGTTATTATATATTATTTATTTAGAGATTTATTTTTTGACTAAATAGAAAACCTATCTTTAATAAGTTAGAAAATTGTTTTTAAAATATTAAAGAAAACACATTTTTCTTAATTAATAAATGAAAACATTTTTCAAAATTTAATCAAGGAAAATACTTTATCTAAAACCAAGAAACTTATTATTCATAAATAAAGAAACAATTTCTAAATAAATTAAATAATAATTCTCTAAACAAATAAGATTATAAATTTAATTTATCTCAATCAAATTGAAATAAATAAATTTGATTAAGAAACAACTTTCTTAATTATTTAAGAAAGTATTTTTCTTAATTTCAAGAAGTTAATTAATTAATTTCAATCTAATTGAAAGTAATTAATTTTAATTTTAAAAACTATTTTTCTAATTGAAAATAATCAATTCTAATTTTAAAAAATTTTAGAAACTTCTTTTTTAAAATTAATTAAGAGCCAATATAATTATTAATCTTAATCAAATTAAAAAATATGATAATTTTAGAATTTATTTAATAATTAATTTAATTTAATAATTTAACATTTTAAAAAATTAAATTAACTTTTAAAACATTCCTAATAAAATTAACTCTCGAAAGCAATTAAAAACACCTTTTTCAAATTTATTAGAAATTTTAATTTCAATTAAACTCATTTAATAAGAATTAAGTATTTAAAATATTAAAAATCAAACAAAACCCATCTTCTTCTTTGACATAAACCCTAGCTTTTGTCGCCGCCGTCCCTTGTTTCTGTTGCCAATTCCAATCCACATGAGGCTAATTCTTCTCCTTGCTTGTGTGAGCCTCACCATCGATTGTTTTCTAGAAGCCACATGTTGCTTGCTCTTGCAACCAACGTCACTGTCCAAGCACTCTGCAAAACCGATGTGTGGCCAACCCATCGTGTCCTCGAAGTAGTCCACTGGAGGACCACTAAAAGAGACACAGCGTCAACACCATTATTAATCGCGTCATCAATGCACTTCAATGATTCTTATTCCTTTGATGATTTACATGAGCAGTTACTGTTCACGCAAATCTCTAGACCGCATCCTCTGGGCATTGAGACTAGAGCGACTTTTTATGGTGGCAAGTCAGTAAGTGATGGATGCGCGCAGGTTGGTAACGGATACAAGGAGAGCTTTGGATTTGTGAACCCGAATCAAGAAATGCAAAAAACCAATCTTTCACGGAAGCAAATGGAGCATTAGAGGGAGTTTCGTTGATCTTATCGCAGACGCCAATACTCTGAAAACAAGCAATCAACAAATTTCAAGACACAATTCCAGGTTCTTAATACGAGGTTTTAGGATTTATATGTTAGTACGGACTTGGAGCTTTATTACGTATATTGAATTTACATAAAAGGATTAAAAACGAAAGTAACGTGGGATACCTAGATTTCGGTTTCATCTCTGTTTCCGATGCTGATTTCGAGTTCCAAGCATTTTCGAATCTCCCAAGACTTTTAGTGGAAAGTGATCACTGATTCACGGGCTAAGCCTTTCTATAATTTCCTCAGATCACGAGCTTCTTTAAAGGGTCAGAAATCTTTATGCTCGTGAATGAACTCTTGAATAACTGCAGGAAACCTTAACTTTTATATAGTTTTCATATCGGGCTTCTCCATCACAAGGCCGATATGGATCCGGTCTACATTAATCGAGACCTATTTTTTACCCGAATTTCGATCCATTAATCTAGATCATTTATTGGGTCACTTTATTATCTTTATCTAGATCACATGGCGTAACTTAACCGGTAATTTATTTAAAAAACCAAAATTGTAATTAATGTTAGTCTAACTTTATGAGACATGGACAAAATTGTCCATAAGGACAAAAATGCCTTACAATCTCTCCTTTAAACAAGCATTAATTGCAATAGACTCTAGTTTAAAATAATTTAAAAACTCGGTTAAGCCATGCTACTGTATAGTCGACTAAGTTTTAAAAACAAAACATTTGATCCAAAGCTAACGAAAGTCTATCATTTTGTCCCGTAAAGCTTTCGGTACCAAAAAACATCATATGCATGTGTCCTGTGTGACACAGATCCAATACAATCACGAATACTTAATACCTCACTAACATGAATGAGAAAATGGAATGTGACAAACTACGATGATATCTTATGATCTAATTGTATCATCTTCATTTGTAGGTCTCGATTTCTCCATCTTTATACTAAACTGCATGTGCTAAACTGCATTAGAGAAATCCTGTATTCTCTCACTAAGTGCTAAACAGCATTAGAGAAAATTTTTATGTTCTCCAACTGAATGCTAAACTGCATTAGAGAACCTTTATGAGATTAAAAACTTATATCCCCTATGTCATGTCAAACTTTATCGATATCTATGTTAAACTGTATGCGTCTAAATGACATAGGCACAAGGTCAATCTGTATATATGCCTAATGACCTTCAAATGCTCAAGGTTGACACAAATCTTAAGACTTTCATATGTACTGTGATAATATATGATGACACGTAATACTGAGGATAAACGATGATCATCGTTATCAATGAAACATCATACTATCACAATACTTAAAAATGTACAAATGTACATGGAGCAAACATAATGATCCCCTAATCGACAGTGTCCAATGACATCAAAACACCCATACTGTATACTTGTGTTACAAACACAAGTGGGTGAAGTCCTTTAGTTAAAGAATCGACTCACAATTCCTCAGTCCTTAAATGCTCCAAATCTTAATGTCACTTTTCGTGTCAACACTTTTATGATCAAATAATTGATCTTTAACTGCTATGACCCTGTGATATTCTTCGTTGTCATTAAACAACACTGTAAGAAAAATATCACAGTAAAACCAGATGGATCTAGCCATTGAATGGACCACAGACCACTCAGAAATTAAATTTCTGAGTTAAACCGTCTACGAAGCAGCCCCTTTAGCATGCATTCTGCATGCCTAGTCGAAGAAATTACACATGTCTCTATGATACACTTCTACGACATTATATCATCTGCAAATTTGAGCTGTAACCTTAAGTGAACTTTTGATCATTCAAACACATAGCTAACTTTAAATCTGAATTCCCTACGAGATTTAGTCTGTTGACTTTTCTATATGTTAACATATAATCCTTGATTCCTTCATGTATCTCAACGCTCACTAGACTACATTTCAAAAGTCTATAACTGGATTAACCAGATATTGACCAAACAATCATTTAGTGATTGCAATGTCCTATCTAGTACATAGCTGAGCATACATCGGGCTATCCACCGTACTAGAATACGGAACATTCCTCATAATCTCTCTCTTTACTTTATTCTTTGGGTGTTGTACCAAAGATTATCTTTCACTGTGAGAGACAGATGTTATGACAGGTTTACTGTCAACCATATTAAACCTTTGTAACACATACTTAATGTTTGCATTCTTTGAGAGATTTGATGAGTGTTGAGATATGTCCCGGTGAATCCGAATACCTAGGACAAGAGATGTTATACTAAGGTCCTTTATGCCAAGGTTCTTGACCAAAAGTTGCTTATCCTCATACAACATGATCAAGTGACTTGATGTGAGCAATTTACCATCCTTATGCAGTAATAGGAAGATAATTTTGCTCCCCTCAACTTCATAATACAGGCATCTTTTAACTTTATTTTCCAAGAAGCCGAAGGAGGCCATAACCTCATCAAATGTAAGGTATCACCTTCAGAAGGTTTATTGTAAACCATATATTGATCTGTATAACTCGCAAACCATGTCAGTACTGTCTGGATCCTGGGACCCTACAGATTGTACCGTATAGACCACTTTATAAAGGTTCTTACTCAAGAAGATGGTTTTGATAGCTTTCTGATGTAACTTTGTATCATCATAAGCTACAAGCTTTTATCACTCAAAATGTATCCTACGAGGATACGAGAGAAAAGGTAACACAAAGTCAATCTTTTTCTCTGAGTGAACCTTTATGCAATTAAGCAGGCTTTTAAACCATTGAACTTTATCCTGAAATCCCTTAGGTCTTAAACTTTATTTACAACTGACGAACTTGCAGTTCCTAATGCAAATCAACTAGCTCCTAGACCTTACTATGCTTCATGACTTGCATCTCGTCATTCATCGCATCCCACCACACATCCGCATTAGGTCTAGAAATAGCTTCTATAAAAGTAATTGGATCCGTAGTAAGTCTAATAAATCAGTCCAGTACACCTAACAGACTATGTTGTCAGATGGGATAGCAGGTCGTCTCAATCCAGTGGATTTACTTAACTGTATTAGATCTTGTACCCTCAGGAATCCCTCCATGTACAGGTATGGGTTCCTGTTCCTATACAGGTACGGTACAAAAATCTAGATCCACTAGATCTCACTGTATGAGTAGCAGGTATGGGACAACTGTAGTATCCGCCCCACTATCATCCGAAAGGTCAAAAAATCCACCATCATCATAGACATGGTATTCCAGAAACTTGGCTGTTTGTGATTCCACTATTCTGGTCCCTCTTTATCTACAGTAAAATCTATAGCCCTAAAGTGGTTGAGATATTTTACTAAATAGTAATGAAAGGAACAAGTATGCAATATTTCTTTATAAGGATTATCCTAGCTCAGTAGGGCAGCCCTTTACACGATTGTGCTTAAGGCTGAATTTTTCAACTTCTAAATAGGTAGATTAGTCCTGCTCTGTATTGACTTCTTTAAGTCCTTTATGGTGGAGCTATGCCTTTCGGCAATACACCATTTTACTCAGAACTACTCGTAATAGTGAACTAAGTCACTATTCCAACTGACTCCATATATCTGGCAAATGGACTTTTAAAGTCCCGAAATATCATGTCTGCCATGATATTCTCCTCCACTATCAAACCTGACTATCTTGATGAATTTTCCCAACTGGTTCTCAACCTTCAGACTTTAAGCAAGAACACATGACTTTAATGGGAACAATCACCAAGAAATGTCATAATACTTTTATAATTGCACAATGCAATTGTATGAGGTCTACCGAAATCTTTATGTATCAAACTCAACAAGTTAGAAGTATGAGTTGACCTCAATGTACTTATTAGTCAACTTACCCTTATGACGGTCAGTACATGTTCCAGATCATCTTAATCTAGAATTGAGAAATGCTTTCCCTGATCAGTCTCTCAATCCTAGCTCTGGAAATGTGGCTTAAACTTTTATGTCATACCAAGTATGACTTCTCATTCATCAGGTCCTTCATACCTTGTATAGCATGATACGAAGAAGTATATATCTAATTCGGTATAAGACACATTCTATACAAACCATACGACAAGAAAGTTGCACCTTTATGTTTTGCATTAAACCACAACTGTATAACAGAAGTATTAAATGCAAAACGTCAACCTTCAGTATCCTTAATTGATTAAAAGATCACATATAAAATATGTCGTGTAAACCCTAACGAACCTTACTATAAAGTTCAGTACATACACCCCCTATAGATATCACTTCCACATCTTTATTGCTGTGAACCATCAGTTTTTCCTTCCCTTTATTTGGCTTTATCTTGGATATGAACTACTGCATTGTGGAAGCACCCTGATCAGATGTTCCACTAAATAGTCACTGATACTTAATGTGACTACCGCAAATTGATTCATAATTGATAAACCAAAGAATGATCTGATGGTCGCAGTCTTCCTTTAAACCTCATACTATTGGTTTTCTTTTGTCCAAAGGACCTTTACCAGAACTGGTTTGACCAGCGTCAGCATGTGGAGAAGATTTGAATTTTCTACCTTTGAACTTAATGGGCTTCATCTTTATCTTCCCTTAAGATGCCTCTAGGACTGTAGGAGTAACAACTTGAGTTTCTCCACCTCAGCAACACAATGGGATATCAAAGCATTGAAGTCTCAATATCTTCACCTACTGTGAAAATGAATTATTCTCGATATGTACTCCATTACTCCCCTTTACCCCTATATACTTCATAAAGAATAATACTTTCATCAAGGCATTTGTCTCAACACTAGATGAGACTGTGTACCTCTGAGAGACATTATCAAGAAATTCCTTTACTATGCCTATGTTTGGAAGTCCACTAAATAGATGGTAAGGATTGGATTTCTTAATGGTCATTAGATATAATTTGTTAGACCGATCTTAGACTTCATAGGCTGCTTTAGGAGCTGTTGAGCTCATGGATGTAAGTGGAGATGGCCTATCCATATGGCCATATCAACAATAGCTATCTCCATAACTTTCAATACATCCTCTGTCCACTTCTTTTAATTGAAACTAGATAGGGTTTCAATGGTGACACTAATTTTGTTGACTGAAAAGATGACTGAAAAGATGATAATCTTTAAATGAGCACTAATGTAGGACAACAACGATACTAAAGCCATTGAATAGTTCTTCACTGAAAATCTGATCACACATATTATGAAACACCTTTGGGATGAATACATAATATATGCAATTATGAAAAGCGATCGGAGTACAAACCATTAACTCTCATGACACTACCACCTTTGGGTGGATAGATCACTTGAGCAATAGCTTTCTTCCATCTAACGCTTTATGCACATCTCAAAATTTTGTGTAAGGTCAACACCTTTGGGCAGAACGACCAAATATAAAATCAGAGACATCCCTTAACATGCAAGCAAAACAATTCAAAATATTGACTTGAAAGGCCACTTTGGTGACTACATTCTCATCAGTACTCAAAAAGTCCACAAACACAAGGGATACATCTTTATGTTATCCTCACATTCTTTATGGGCATATAACAATGCATCATCAACAAATGCAAAAATTCGAATGTGCAGTCTCATTGTCTCACACTCGTGTTAAAGAAATTCTCATAAAACTTCATTTGAGACTTTCGTAGAAGAAAAATCTCAACAAAGTGACTATCGTGCATCACTGGATAATGAACCGACCTCCTGAGACACAACAACCTCATGTATCTCCCTTATGCCATGTTTACTGCACGAAAATTCACTTAAAAATGGCTTTAGAATGTCTCAATTCCTTTTCCGATTGACTATCATGCAATTCCGAACATTGAACATGAGACCCGAGACACAAGAACCTCATGTATCTCCCTCATACGATACCGAAGCATAAAAAGTCATTCAAAATCGGATTTAGAATACCTTAATTCCCTTTTCTAGAGTTAAACTTTAATTTATTACTAATGTAATAAATCCAAAAAAATGGAGAAAAGTTACTTTATAAATTTCTCGAACAAGAAAACTGACCCAAAACACCCTGGGGCATCCTTACAGGAAATCTAGAATTTTTGTGTTTTTCTTAAATATTGCAGTTAGTCCGTAGGGCTAACGTCAGCATGAGATCAACTGCTGACGTAGATAGCCACATAGGTGCACGTGATGCAGGACCGTGCATGCGCACACATGCTGATCGTACACGAGAGCTTCCGCATACTATAGTAGAGTTGGGCGTGTGCGCTGCACGCGTCCGACGTTACTCACCTCCTCCGACACCGGAGGCAATTTTTGACATCTCGGAACTCCTTTTTTGCTCCATTTGGCCCATTTTTGACTCGTTTTTCATAGCTAACTTTATATATACTACTTTTACATAATTATATACATAAAAAACTAAAAAAAGAATAAAAAACGAAGGAAAACCAAATGAATCAAAAATGAGAGGAAAACTCTAAAAACCTTCATTTTCAGCAATCCGATCATGTAACCACTTTGATACCACATGTAATACGTAGTATAAGCTTTATTACGTATCCTATATCTACATGAAATGATTAAAAATTAAAGCAATGTAGAAAACTTAGATTGCGGTTCCATCTCTTATTCCGATGTCAATTCCGAGCTCCAAACGTCTCCTAATCTCCCGGGACTTTTACGGAAAGTGCTTATCGAGACGCAGGCTAGGTCTTTCTACAGTTTTCTCAATACGTAAGCTCCCCTAATGGGTCAGGGATTCCTTATGTTTACGATTGATATGAACAACTGCAGGGGACTTTAACCTTTATATAGCTTCCATATTGGGCTTCCCTATTACAAGGCCAATATGGACCCGATCCATACTAATTGAGACCCATTTTTTTACCCAAACTTTGACCCATTAATCAAGATCATTTATTGGGCCAATTTATTATCTTTATCTGGATCAAATTGTGCAACTTAACTAATAATTTATTTAAAAAACAAAAATGCAATTAATGTTATCCAACTCTATATGAAAGAGACAAATTTGTCCCTAAGAACAAAAATGTCTATGTAAGCATAAAAAATTATTTAAAATTTAAGTTTATTTAATTTTGTAGTACTAACTAATAATATTTGCACTAAATATTGCTTTTGTTTATTCAATTTTAGAATAAAATGCAAGAGTTGTTGCAAACATTGTTGTTTAAGGAAAATGAGGCAAATGTATAAGACATTTGCAATAAGGTGCTTAGTACACTATCCAGATATATCAAAGGCCTTGGGTTTGACCGTAAGCCAATTATTTCATCCTCATCAAGATCAACATATGTTAAACATCTTGAAAAAGAAAACAAGTTAAATTACAACCTACTAAAAAAAAGTTAGCCAAGCATGAAATGTATGTCAAAAAATTACTTGGCCCAAATTATGTAGGCAGTGAAGATGAAAATGAGGCTAAGTGATTTGTATTATGACTTGTAAAGTAATCTTTATATTAATTTTTTATAAGTATTATTGAAGTAGTAATTAAAATCTTGAACACAAACAAATTATCTATTATTTTTGCATAATTTTGTGTATAATAAAATTTAAAAAACCCAAATATTATATGCAAAGGATATTGATTAAAAAAATATCACAAATAATTATAATTCAATATGGTATATCATTTCCTTAGGGAAGAAGGCATTTATCGAAGTTATTCTTACCCAACAATAACCTGATCAATCAATTCCTAACTAACAACAATAATTAACCTCATACACCAATGAAGCAAGTTAGCAACAACCTCATTCTACCTCAACCCGTACAGAGGGATCTGTAGGTTTGCTAATCTTTAACACCTATAAATATAATTATGCTCAAACATATATTTATACGTTTGATGCATATTTTCTTATCATTATTCATTTATTGTCAGGTTCTAATATCAACTTTAGAAAATGAGGTTGAGGAATAAGTAAAGGTTGTGAGTTGCAATGAATAAATGTTGCAATGAATAGTAAGTTGTCAATATATATTGATACTTCACAAGGTTTTCCTATAGATAAGATTTAATCAGCAAAATTATCTAATGAGTTGGGGATAATTGCTAGATCAGAATTACCTTGCATAAAGCATGCTAAGGAGTTGAAGGAAGACAACTTGCTTGAGAATGTTTTGGATAAAGTTTTGGTAAATTTTCAATTTATTTAACTATATGCAATATTTTTTCACTTATTTTAAGATAAACTAAAATTTTACTTATTGTTCATGGGTGAAATTAATTATTGTCAATATTGACAACCTTAATGTTTCAAACTGTGTCACTTTATTGTTGAAATAAAGGACCAAGCATCGTAATACAAATCTTTTCCTTTTGATGTGGAGGCAAGAAAATATGTCCTGGATTGGATGTCTCTAGATAATTGGAATAATTTGTGTGATTATTGAAGTAAATCACACGTTAATATAGAACTCACGTAAAATATACAAAATACACAAGAAGGGAGGTTGAATTGTGTAATCTTTTTGTGAATACACAAACCTTTGATATGTCTTTGAAAAAAAAAACTTTTTCAATTGTTAAAGAATACCACAAATGTTATACAAAAATAGTTACATCGCAAATAGCTTCTATAAACTTGTATAAGAACTAAAGAAATTAAAGTGAAGGATTGGAAGATAGACGCTGCGATTTTTATACTGGTTCACCCCAAATCTTGGGCTATGTCTAGTCCTCATAATTCTTCTGAGATTTCACTATACTTTGCCAAATTTACAAGTATTCTTTCTTCCCTTCCAGAACCTCTTCAGGTCTCTTACATAAAGTATTCTTTCTGCTATCTTAACCTCTCCAGGCTCTTAGCCTTTTCTTTCTCTCACTAGAAAGATATTGTGAGCTTTTTGTTACATTAGAGTTTGCTCTCTTGTATCGCACTTTGAATACAGAATTTTTCATTGTAAGTAAAAACTTGAAAGCTAAAAGTTTAAAGTTGAAAAGTTATTCAGTCTTCGATTATGACTAGTATTTATAGCCTAAGTCTCCAATTGCTTCATGATAACTACTTCTTGTTTCTTGTAGAAACCGTTACTTAGTTGAGTTATGTAACTAACGCCAACTAACTAATTGTCCGATGTACTAGAGTATCTTCATCTCTGTATCATCTGTGTTTTGCTTCTTCTGTTTTTTCCGCTTCTTCTATATTTTTCACATCTTCTGTGTTTTTTGTTTCTTATGTGTTTTTCCGCTTCTTATGTGTTTTTCCCCTTCTTCTGTGTTTTCCGCTTTTTCTGATTTTTTAGTTTCTTCTGTGTTTTTCACTTCTTTTATGTTTTTTCGCTTCTTCTGTGTTTTGTTTCTTCTGTGTTTTGCTTCTTCTGCATACTTGACACACTTATCAAAACAGTTCATTTATTTCTAACATTATTATTATTTGATTGTCACCAAAATTAACAATCGTGAAGTCTTCTTAACTTAACAAATATACCTCTAAAACTATCCAAAATAGTCACCAACTTAGTACAAAAGTCTCTAAATATCTAGGAGTTTCCGATGCTTTGCAAAGATTAACCGTTGCCTTGTTCTGTACCTGAAGAGTGAAAATAGTGTGTTGAGCTACACAACTCAGTGACTAATATATTTATAGCCATCGACAATGAGTCACACAAAAAAACATATATACTTATATGTCTAACAATTCAATAATTCACCATTCAACTCACAACTCTTAATTAACAAAATTTTATCATATAAAACACATTATGTAAGTTATCCATCAAAGCATAACACTCAATTATGCATTATACATAATAAATCAAATATGCTACGCACAAATAATTGGCTCAAGGGTTCCATATAAACGAAATGAAGAAACCGAAGCTTACAACATGAACTAAATGAGTCCACTTTTTGGATCTCATATGTCACAAGCGGGCAATCAGGAGAAGGCTCTTGTCAAAGTACATGTGACGAACGAAATGGTTCCACTCTTGCCTAAACAAAAACACATAATCATGCTCAAATGATTTTATCATGTGCTCATACTTTTTCTTCTTTTCGTTTAGACAAAATGCTATAACCTCTTTCAAGGTATAACATAATCACCATTCTTCATGCATTATCGAATCTTCACAACAATTCAAAAGCCAAGCAATTCAAACATACACACACATAGGTAAGAATTTGCCCAATCACACAATAACCATAAATACATTACCCACCTAATTTTGCTTGAAAATCTAAATTCAATTGTGCCCTTCCTCTAGCTCTTGGATAGGTTTTTCTTGGTTTCCAAACACAAACCAAATTTTCTTATTCAATCCAAGTCCAAACGAAAATTCGTAAAACTTTAATAATGAAAACATGCTAACATTGAACTATAACCCCTTTTAAAAATTCAGACTTTCGAGTCAATTTTCCAAGATCATGCTGAACAAGTAAATGAAGAAATTTGATAAAAATTTCTCTAGAAAAATGTTACCCATTTTCTTAAGTTTCTAATGACACCAAAATTATTCAATTTGGCTCAATAATATGAAAGTTATACCCCAAAAATTTTCGGATTATTCTTATAGTGAAACAATATTCCGTGCTCAAATTCCATCCCAAAATTGACATTTTATATACTGAATAAAAGCTATATCTATTTAAGAAAATTGTATCCATATGTCTCTAGTTTACCCTAAATAAAAAATCACTCCATTTGGATATCTACAGAAAAGGTTATGCCTAAAATACCGAATCATGTTCAAGCTGTGCAGGAAAAACTTCACCGCGGGGAATCAAAACGTTGGCCATGGTGAACCTTGATTTCTCACAGGTTGGCCACGGCGAACCTAAGAGTTGCCCTTGGCAAACCAAAGAAAGTTGTCCACAGTGAATCTAAGGGTTAGTCGTGGCGAACTTTCACAGAAACATAACTTGTCTACAAATTTTCTAGATTATCACTTCCACATCTCACATATAACCCATCTTTCTCTCATTCAAATCATCTTATACCACAATACCACATTACTCTATGTTTTCCCTAACTCAAAACCCCTGAAAATCACAAATGGGTTAAACTTCTTGACATAAACCCTATACAAATCTATTTCTCTAATCCCTTTTCTAACAAAGCAAGAAGAAACATAATATGCTTACCTCTAACAAGTTGATTTCCTCTTCTTTTCTTCTTCTTTCTTCTTCCTTCCAAGCGTCCCACAATTTTCTTATCTTTTGCTCTTCTCTCATCGGTTTTTCTTCTTCCTCTCTTCTCACTTCCACGACACTTCCCTTCTCTTCTTCTTAATTCAAGACAATTTTATTCTTTTACTTTCAATTATACCCCTCTTTAGTCTTGTTCCCCCTGAATTAACCTTCCGCAGAGGTTCATCAAGGTGAAAACCCTTTTTATAGGATTGTTGTGGGCAATCTCCGAATCACCAGTCAACACTAATTCGATTCCACCTTTTTTATTCAAATTTCTATTCTCCATTTATCCTCACTCTTAATTCTAAAAATAATAAAACAAATAAAAAATCAAGCCAATCATAAATAAATAATTAAAAAAATAAATCAATAAAAATTAATTAAAAAATTTGAGGTCCAACATATAGAGTCGAGCCAACGACCCTAAACAAAGGTGCTTCTTAGGAGGCAACCCAAGGGAAGTAAATTTTTTTCCTTTACATTTTCACATTATTTTTTATATGTAGGTGTGTTTTTGAATTTTTATGTTTTACTTGTTTTAATTTTTTAATCAAAATAAGATAAATAATAAAATGAACAAACATTTTCTCATTTTCTCATACTTCTAGGACTATATAGTCATGATTAGAGTAAGAATTAACTAGAGAATTTCATGGCAACTTTAGTATGTATTTTTACTCTTGTGATTGATCGATATGCATTACCTTTAGAAGGGTAGTGAATAGTAGTAGACAAAGCTGGTGAGATTTTGAGCCTTATTTGAATGACATATTCATATCAGTCCCATTGTCTTTTGATAATATGTGACCTTCAAGATATTTAAATCTTGATTTTGACTTGAATTTTTATTTAAGACCACATTTTTATCACATGCATTGATATGCATATGTTTAAGCATTCTTTGTTTTTCCAAGCTACATTAGCCAAATAGCCTACCCATTATATGATTTTCCTTTTTGATAGGCCCCTTTGAGCCTTATTAGCCTTTCTTTTTGTATCAATCATATTACATGCTTTACACTTAACCAAATGTCCTACCCAAGCCATAAAGCCAGTGGAACATTTGTGATTGGTGAGTTTGTGTATGTACAAAAGTGTAAGTGTGGGGTTGTATATATATGTGGGTTGGTTAATGTTGAGGTGTTTTGTTATGTCTTATCATTAAAATTCCCATGTTGATGTAGTTTACTTCAATTTTTATATGGAAAAGAAAGAAAAAAAAGAAAAAAGAGAAAAGAAAAGAAAATGAAAAAGAAAGAAAAAGAAAGATTTTTTTTAAATAAATGTGTCAAAGAGGAATTGTATATGTGTTGAAAAGTTATTTATAGTTAATGCATCTTCCTAGAGTTGAAATGAATGTGTTATTTGAGTATGTTGAATATGAGGTAGAAGTTAACTTGGAAGGTTCACTCTTGTGATTTCAATGTACTGTTGGCAAAAATTGTATGAGTGATTCCTTCGGATTGGTATATGCTTCATGTAGTTTGTGTGTGAGAGCTTAATAGGGTTATGAAGTATATATGTTGCATTCGTGATAGTTGATGGTACCTAGTTTTTGATGAGTGTTGCTTTGTTTCACTAGCTTATTGACTTTCATGCTACTTAACCCAAATACATCTCACCTTACCTTTACCCACATTACGACCTTGAAAAGTCCTTTGATCCACGATTTTACATATGACCTTTAGTGTTGGAGAAATGAAATGATATGCAAAGTTATAGATTGTCATCATCATGAATGGTATTTGAGTGTACGCATGAATATATCTTGTTTTAAAAAAATTTCCAAGTCTACCATTAGATGACTCAGTTTTTAAAGATATTTAATATTGATTGATCATGAGTAAAAGCTTAGGATGTTAAATTTTTGCAATGATTTTTGAAAGTCAATCATCTTTGGTTATGATTATGTATTCTTAGAACATATGGGAATTGAGTATATGTTTTTAGGTGTTTGACCTTAATTTTGATGTTTTGCCCAAGGATAGCCAAAAGCTAAGCGTGGGGGAAATTGTTACGTGTTTAATTGATTGTATAATTATTCTGTAACACTTAGCGATTAAGATACTTACTTTGACTCATGTGATTTTAGGAACAATTTAAAAGTAAAAGAGTTAAAGTGAGTCGAGAGAATTATAATTCAGCTATTTTTTGAAGATTCACATCCACTTTCCTCATGGAACAATAAAGAAGAAGATTAGAGCAAGAGAAGGCAAGATAAAACATAAAAGAATGAAGGATCAGATTGCTCATGGCATCACTCATGGCTATGTATGTTTTTGCATGGTTGTGAGGGATGCTGCCAATTATTTAATCATTTTAAGGTATAAAGCAAGCAAAGGTATGCACTTAGGACGTGAATTATGGACACCATAAAAAAATTGTGGAAACTAAAGGAGTTGGATAGCTACACATGAGTGGAGGGCTGAAGTAAAGAACAGGAAGATGAAGACACCTAACAGGAGTGCATGGTTAAATCTAGGTTTAATTAATGATCATATCTTGATTAAATAAATCCTAAAGGAAAACTCAGGTTAATTATTGACTTATGATTAATATCTATTAGGAGAGATTTGAGAATAACAAATTAAATAAATATGTTTAATTAAGGTGTAGGCTGAAATTGAACCGAACAACCAGGTTCCTACCGAATTCTTCAATTTTATCATTTTTTTCATGTTTTCGTTAATTTTTTTATTAGTATTGTTTCATTTATTTTCATGTTTCAAAAATTTAAAACTCCCTGTTAAACGTAAACACCAATTACTTTCATTTCAAAAACTTTACACACACTTTCTGTGGGATCAACCTGGACTCACCACTACTATTAGTAGTAGTCTAGTTTTTATTATGACTTGTGTAACAACACGCGGTTAGTTTTGAATTTTAGGAAAGTTTAATTTCAATTTAAAAAAGTTCACCCCACTTCGTTAAGATTCATTACTAAGAGGGCCTCAGGTAATTCGTCTCTTATCTTCTTTATTGCTTTGCAATGGGAGTGAAGGAAGGTATTTTGTTTTTAAAAAACTTAACCGAGCTGTAAGACCAAGACCTAGTTGTAGATTACAAATGCTCAATTGGTTGAGAAATAACTCATTCACTAGGTAGAGTGGGAAAGCTTAGGTTTCTATAAAGGCGACTCTTCTAAAACAACACTCCTCCATGTTTTGGCAAGAATCTTATTCGATGGGGACTTTCCATTTACATTATTCTCTAAGGACTCCCGAATAGAAAGGAAGTCTAAATCCATGCTTCCTGACTCTTGTATGGTCTTTTGAGTGGTCTTCGACCTTCCTCCCACAGTAAAATCCATAAGTCCTGCAAAGAGGGAAACAAGCAGCGAGACACCAGTAAATTACAAAAACATTACTATTCACAACACTCTAGAATAATTATAATTAATCAATGATGTAAGTCCTTCTCCTTAGGATCTCGTAAATTGTGTCATGCCTCATTGTCTCTTTGAAATTCCACTCTCTCCGGTCTCACCAAAAATCACTGCCTCTAGTCATATCTCTTATGACCCTCTCTCATTCGCTTTCTCATGTTTCACTTATATTGCTTGTGCTTTATTGAGATCACTCACTCGTAATGTTGCTAGTTTAACTCTTGTTTGGTAATAAGGTTAATGTAACATAAACAAAAAAACAAGATTTTGTTAAGGGATAAGATTAATGTAATCATAACAAATTTACTCTTTTAATATAGAATAATATATTCTAAACTTGAATAAATTAAATTTTATATCATATAAATTTCAAAATCCTATTAAAATCTTAAAATTAAATTATAAAAATTAAAGTAATTATTTTCTTAATTTTATTAAGATTAATCATTACAGTAATTCTTAATTAATATTTTTTAAAATTATTTTCAAAAATTAAAATAATTATAATTGAGTTAGATCGAAATTAATTAATTAGTCTCTTTAAAATTAAAAAATATGTCATTAAGTAATTAAGAAAGAGATTACTTAATTAAAATTTTCTATTTAATTTGATTGGAGTAAATTGAATTTATTATTTTATTTATATAATTAAAATTATATTTATTTTAGATATTACTTCTTTACTTATAAATATTATGTTTCTCGATTTACTACAAAAGATACTTTTCTTGAAAAGGTGCTTTCTTTTAATTTTATTATAGCAAAGAAACCATTGAATGGTTATTCCAATAAGGTTGATTTCTCTTGATGGATCAGAAAAGAAAACATGCAAAATTTGGTTAAACGATAGGTTTCAAAACTTTTTTTTAGAAATTATAACGTAGCGGAAGCAAGATAACTAAATCAACATGTCAATCCATACATGATATGGTATAAAGATAATATTTAACATAAGAACAAGATGATAGAAATATTATCGACTCATTCGCCACAGCTTTAACTCCGTACTGTGCTATCCTGTCATCGGTAATGTATCCTCTCAAAAGTGATGTATCCTCTTCTTTTTGTAATTGTTTCCTCTTCTTGATATTTTATCCTTAACCAATGCAATCTACCATTTGTTCTTCTTGGACAACTAGATTAATAAGATCCCTTGGTGGGAAAGGAGAAAAAAACTTTGGAGGAGATTTTTCTTAGAAGAAAGAAGCCCAAGATGAGACATCTTCTCATACAAATTTTGACTAACACATGCATGAAACGAGAGAGAGTCCAAAAATGCAAGAACACCACTCTATCTCCTTGTCAATTTCGGTTATGCATGGAAAAAAAGAAGAGGAAGAGCATCCAACGCATCTCACCTTTCTTTAATCAAACATAAAATAGCCATTAAATGAGACTCTTCTCATTTTTTTAAAGATGGCCATATGAAAAGGCCAATAACCTAAAATGAAATGTCAATTTCAATTTTAGAGATGAAAGAAGGAAGATCATCTATCAAATACACCTCTTTCATCTTTAATAAACAAATTCTAAAAAGTTTACATTATATGCCATCATTAAAAGACAACCATTAAACCATTTAATAGTAAGATCATTACTCCATTTAATGATGATAATACATGACAAATACCATCTTTATTTAGCAATTCAATGCTAAATTTGTAGTTGCACATTCAGCCATTAAAAACCAAAATTCCCTTTCATTTCTTTAAGAATTTTGTTTTAATATAATTAATTAAATTAAACCAAAGTTTAGCCCATTTCTAAATGTTCGTTTGGGCTTCTAATTAACCTTTAATTAGTGCAAGCTCAACATTCAATCATGGGCTTTAAAACCTCTATTTATATTTCTTATTTTGCTTGATAACCTTCCTTGAAGTTAAGTGGGGAATCTTATTGGACCTAGATAATTCAAGCTCCAATAAGCCTATAATTAATTTAATCTCATTAGAATTAATTCTAGCTTATTAACTAAATATCATTCCACTAAAGACAATTAGTTGAACTCTTGAATTACTAAATATTATGAGAACACATATTTCAAATAATATATCCAATTGCAAACCATATTATGAACCTTATTATATCCACCCGCACAACAAAGGATAAAAATACCATTTTGCCCTTATGTTGATATTTCCTTCTAGATCTCCCGTTTTATTTTATATGGTGATTAACACATAAGATCTCATCTTAGTGTTATGACTTGATGGATAGCTAGTCCATCAAACTCCTGGTGCAAGTTTAATCACCAATCTCTATAAAATATCTAGAAGCGATGATATCACTGTAAACTCTTTATTTGAGTGAATGTTTCCTGATACTTATTTCAATTAATAATTCCAACATGTAGACACTGGATTAATACTCTGTAAAAATCCATTCTGATCATATCAAGAATTATAATAAAACAGATATGAGTTCACCACTCATCAAGATTGTGGTCCATAATACGCAAATGCTAAAATATATATTTTAAGATTAAAGTAATGACCTACTTTATTCTTGAAAACATACTTGATTCCAGATTCATTTAATAGCGCCATTATTGATAGTCGACTACTAACATGATATGAAACTCATCATTCTCTTGAAATAAACTCCTTTACTTACATGGAGATAAATCGTAACACTATAGTCTAAACCGTAATCAAGCGACCAAGTTCATTATTCAACTGTGAATCCATTATTTTAGATTCTTATAAAATACATGTTTCCCATACACCTCTAGGTATATGTATATTATTTACAAAAGAATATTGGTACCTTATGATTAGATATAGAATGGTCATAAAAATCAAACTCTTTTGTTTTATTTATAATAAATATTTTCATTACAAAATTGTAAATGAAGAAGATTAAGTTACATGTAAATACAGTTATTTTCCATGAAAATATATTTACATAACTCTAACAATCTCCCACTAGCCCTAAACCAAATTTGACATATTCCTCATTCCCATCCCTGCTAGGTGACCCTCAAAACTCTTTTGCAATAGCGTCTTCATAAACAAATCAGCAAGGTTTTGATTCATTGGAATCTTTATCACATTCAACTCTCCACGTTGTATTATCTCCCTTATAAGATGAGACTTTCGCTCAATCTGTTTGGCAACTTAGTGGTTTCAAGGTTCTTTAGAATTAGCCAGTGTCCCACTATTATCACAATAAAGTGTAATGTCTTTTCCTACCTCTAGAACTACCTCCAAATTATTTAAAAACTTACAGAGCTAAACTGCTTTCTTTTTTGCTTCATAAGTAGCAATATACTTAGCCTTCATAGTCGAATTAGCAATACAAGATTGCTTGATACTCCACTAGACTATGGCTCCACCTCCTAAAACAAATGTAGAACCAGAAGTTGATTTCCTTGAATCAACATCTGAATGCAAATCAGAACTTGTATATCCCATCGGAATAAGATTACTTCCAGAGTAAACAAGCATTATGTTTTTTGTCCAACAACGATACTTTAGTATGCACTTCACCACAGTCCAATGCTCCATTCCTGGATTGGACAGAAATCTATTTACTAGTCCCACTGCGTAACAGATATCCAGTCTAGTGCAAAGCATTGCATACATTAAACTTCCAACTGCCGAAGCATATGGAATGTTACGCATGTGTTCAACCTCCTCTTGGGTTTTAGGTGTTTTTTCCTTTGAAAGTTTGGTTCCAAGTCTACTAAGTGTGAAACCTCTTTTGGAATATTTCATGGCAAACTTGTTGAGCATGTTCTTAATGTAGGTTAATTGAGATAAGCCTATCTGCTTGTTCTTATGATTCCTTATAAGTTTGATCCCTAGAAGATAGTTAGCCTCTCCTAAGCTCTTTTTCTAGGGTTGCATTTATTGACACAAATACCTTCCTATCATGAGGACTATAAAAATATTACCCTCGAGTTCCCGTAGGATATCCTATAAATAAGCATACTTTTGACCTCGGTTCCATTTTTATGGATTCAGGCTTCAGAACAAGGGTTGGGCAGCCCCAAGTCCTTAAGTTTCACAATGAAGGCACTCAGCCAGTCCACAACTCTCTAGGTGTTTTAGGCACTGATTTGGTTGGAGTAAAGTTAAGAAGATATGTTGTCATTTGTATGCCATATCCCCAGAACGATTCTAAAAGGCTAGCGTAGGACAACATTGATGTTGGGACCCGATCTGGAAACCGAATCCCAGCCGAATAAGAAACGAAGGACGAATAATCGAATCGGATGATTCGAATCCGAAGGCGACGTGAATAGCAAAATGCAGAAACCAATCGCAAAACGAGAGTAAGTAACAGTGAATCGAGGCAAAACAAATTGGCTAACAATCGAACCACAATCGGAAGCGAATGCAAAATCAAATACTGAGACAAACGAAAGCGGATCCGAAAACATGTACTTTGAAAAACTCATTGCGTTGGAAACCTTAGACTAACCTCAATCCGAAATCGATATAAATTTTTCTTTTTCTTTTCTCTTTTCTCATTCTCATACGAAGCACTTCAATATCCTCAATCCAATTACATCCACATAAAATCGCATTATCCAATGTCTAATACACATTCACTCATATTCATATATATATCCCAATTACATTCATATCTTAATTCAATTTATATACAAAACCAATACGCACCATCCATAGCCAATACATTTCCAATTCCATTTGGATAATCCAAATACATCATGAACTAAACATTTGCAATACACTAATGGTATTCCAAGCCATACGCCATTACCACTAATCATAAACCAAAATACACAAAGCACAATGATTCTAAATTTCTCAACAACATTCTAAACTTAACAATAATTCAAT
>JANIJH010000004.1:43318172-43338981 GCA_024520975.1 Erythroxylum areolatum
TTGTTCACGGATGTCGAATAAATTGGTTTCGTTCGATTTGATCCGATGTTTGATTCGCTTATGATTTTGCTTCCACCTTGTGTTCCTTTCTTTCGATTTCGCTTTCGTTCGTTCCGTTTTTTGGTTAGGGTCCGGTCTCGGGATCAGGTCCCAACAAATAGAGTCCTATTTCTCCTCTTAGCCACACCAGTTTGTTGAGGTATTTGAGGAGCTGACAAATTGGAAATAATTCCATTGTCAATTAAAAATTATTGGAACTCTCCAGATAAGTACTCACTACCTCGATCCGATCGAAGTTGTTTTAATGGCTTGCCTAGCTGCTTTTCAACTTCGGCTTTGAATTTTTGAACTTTTCAAAAGATTCGCTCTTTTTATGCAACAAATATAAATAGCCATGTCTTGAATAATTATCTATAAAGGTTATAAAGTATTCATAACCTCCTTTAGCTTGTACGTTTATGGGCTCACACAGATCTGTATGTACCAAGTCTAATGTAGATTTAGATCTGTTTTCTTTATAAGGAAATGAGGCCTTGGTCATTTTTCCTTCAATATAAGATTCATAGATGGGTAATGGATCATTATCCAGGCCCATAAGAATCCTATCCTTTACTAATCTGTCAAGTCTTTTCTGATTGATATGACTCATTCTTAAGTGTCACAGATATTTAAAATTAATGCTAGAGTCATTGGAATGTCTTGGTTTTATCAATTCTATGGTGCTTAATGAACCTGTCATATGTTCTATAAAAAACAATCCTTATTTAATTATCACATAACAAATAAAATCCTTATTTTCATATAATGAAACAATATTTTCAAAATATAAGGAATAACTAGATTTTATTAGAAAAAAAACAGAAATCATGTTCCTTACAATCATTGGCATCTAATGAACATCCTCCAAATATAACCTATGACCACTAGAAAAGTCCAAGATAACTACTCCGACTGATTCTGCTAAAACATAGGATCCATCTGCTATCTTGACTTGAAAATAGTCTTTAGGTAGTCTTTTCCTTTGCTAGAACCCCTGCAAAGAATTACAAATATGATTAGTGACTCCTAACTCTAATATTTAGGAATTAAATAAATCTGCCACATTTCTAGTTCCTAACAGTCTTAGGAAACTCATACCTTGTTTACTTTTAAGGGACTCAAGGTAGACTGGACGGTTTCTTTTCCAATAGCCCATCTCATCACAGTAGAAACACTTTCCCTTGGCGTTCTCTTTGGCCTTCTTTTTCTTAGATTGGGCCTTAACCCCTGTTTGGGTCTTCTTTTTCACTGGACCCTTCTTCTTTTGCTTGCCCTTACCCTTGACTCAGAAGAAGATGCTACATTAGCTTCTAGCCCATTAGCCTTGATATTCAATATCTCCCCTGTTGTTGGACTATCTTGGGAGTTGAATTTTCACCCGGAGGTGCAAGCTCATTTTAAGTTAAAACACATGAAATGCATTCATATTAAAGAACAATGTCAAGATTACGTCAACATTCATTAAAATTCTCTTCCTTTTCTAATTTGTTATTTGTCAAGAGCAAAGTAAGTGGATTCATTTTGTGATTGACTATGTCTGAAAATATAAATTATTAAAACATAAGCTTACTAGTCAATAAAATTGGAACTTAGTATAAAATCACGATGCATGTATGCACGATGATAGAGTTAATAAACCTTAAAAACAATTAAATATTTCAATTGATGAGATTTGTAAAATATTTATAAAATGTCATTCCATTGATGATATTTGTATCATTCTATCTTAACCAATAATTTCCCGATTCAATAATAGTTGAGAAAAACAAAACATTCTCCCTAAGTGACTAGCCCTGTAACTGAACATTGCTTCTTCACTTTTCTAATATTTATTTTAAATTCTCAAGAAGTTTGAACAAGAAGTTTTTCAATTTGTAACTTGGGTTTATGGATTATAGTTCCTTTGTTCTGAAATTGTGGCCAATTATAAATGAGGAAACGGTGTGTGTACGCAATGCAAAAGGATGACTACTAAGAACAAGACATATGCTTAGGAATTAATAATATTTTTATCGTTGAGACCCATCGCCTCCAATTCTGTTAGAAAGCCGTCAATTAATGCCTTTGGATTCTTCAAGCAATAATCTGGTCTGCCCTTTTATTTGTGGTTGCAACCACATCTGTTGAGCATTAACTCTGTTATCGATCTCTTTCCTCTCAATGCTAGTACTACTAACGACTTTCGGTGCCAGTAGTGGTGATGGGTCTTTTAATGGTTAAAATTGCTTTGGCTTGTAATATTGACTCCACGTACCATTGCCACGTGACAGCCGCCTAGTTATTACATATTTAATGGTCTCCCCATATTGTTGGCTAATTGAAATATATTTGTTTTTATTCTAAAACGTTTTAATTTTGTTTAATAATCAACGCTTAAAAATATGGATCCCTAAAGTAATTAAATTTAAGTTAGTTGAACCAGATTTGATACAATAGTTAAATATAAAAATAAAATTAGTTTAAGCATAAATAATTCAAAAGAACATTGTAAATATTGTATACGACTTTCTAAAAAAAAGAATGTTAAGGGATTAGTCAATTATAATAAAATATAATTCTTTCAAATAATGTGCATATAAATATTAGTTTAATTAATGTAAGGAAAAAAATAAAATGGTTAAGGTCTTCTTCTAGGTTTCACATTGTTCTTTCAACTAGGTGATACGATAAAAATAAAGTAAGAATGCGAGTTACCTGATTTCCGTACATAATAACAATTTCATGAAAAAAAAAATGGCTCTGGTGATTCGAGCAAGGCCCTGCTCCAAAGCCCACATTGTTGACTTGTAGATCTTATGGTTTCCTATCACTTTTCCTGAGATGCACAGAAAACAGGTCACTATAAAGACCGATTGATGTATTTAATTATTTTTGCATTGAACTACTATGCAGTTTAGGCCAAATTTGGCTTTTGGTTCCTTTTTTAATTTATTAACAAATAATAAATTTCGATTTGCAAGTCCAATATATTAGATAGTTCATAGAATATTCAATTCAAAATAATTTAAACAATTGAACTTCACTCATTTTCATAAATTATAATTAATATCAAGTCAATATTTATCATGTAACTAACATATTTCTCGAATAACCAAACTAATAAAGTTTTTTATTTGATTCATATATATATATGAATTATTAAATTTTGTTGAATGAGAAATTGTCTTACTCTAACTGCTATATTTCCTAGAATTTAGCTAGTGAACGTTGGGCTCTATGTGACATCAAAAGGGGTTTTGTTTTTTTTGGGAAAACCAAATGTGTATATTACTATAGCTGTAACTATTACATACATTACAATAAGTTCACGACGGTTAGACTCATCTACATATTACAGAAAATAGTAAATCAAGAAGCAAAAAAATTAGCCTAAAATGTCACAATACATTAAAAATGCCATTGAATCTGCATGTCTAACAATAGAGTGTGTTGTTGCTGCTTAGCATAGATGTGTTCGCATATCAACAGAGAGTTAATTGATTGTTTGTAAATTTTAAAGCTTTTTCAAAGTTATGAATGAATTGGCTAAGGTTAAATGATGGAAAAGAATGAACAATTCAATGCACGAAAATCGTTAGCAAGCACAACAAATGTAAAAGAATTAAAGGAGAGATTACACACAAAAAAAATTATAGTAGTTTGAATATCAATTCTAGCCTATGTTAATTTGCTATATTTTATGTGATTCTTTTGCATTATCATCTTCTTTAACAAGGTGAAAACGAGTTTTTATACATTGTCTTTCTTTTTCTCAATTCAAAAGGAACCATTAAGCATCTTACTAATAAAGAAGACAAACCACGCCATTAAAAATTCGCTACTAAAACTAATTGCATGCTCAACAATAAATTACAATTCAACAAACACCTGCTATGCTCTCTTTAATCCACTAGGGTTCTAGTCAACTTAAGAATGAATGATTAATGATTAAATGATCTTAAAACTCTTTCACAATTAGCTTAAGTCTCATTAAAATATCATAAAAGAAAGCATAACAATAAAGCAACTTAAGAATGAATGATTAGTGATTAAGTGATCTTAAAACTCTTTCAAAATTAGCTTAAGATTCATTAAAAAATCATTAAAAAAAACATAACAACAAAGTTTTAAGTATATATATTACCTACTCCTAACTTGAATACTTATTAGAAACATAATTAATTTTTAAAGTATATACATTACCCAATCTTTTTAAATCGCTCTCTTTCTTCGCCCTTTCTCTATCTAGCTCTCCTCTTCCCTCTCTTATTCTCTGTTTACACTGTTTCTTGCCTCTACTCATTTTGTTGCTAGTTTCCCTTTTACCAGCTCACTTACACTTTGTTTGGCCTCTTCTTTGAGCATGGTACTTTTATTTAGCTAAAAGGGAATTTTTTTTCCCTTTCCTTGGATAGTCTTCCCCACCTCCCTTATAAGTTACTGTTTATGGAAGTACTTTTTGAGAAAGTTTCCTTCCATCTTGTAATTTTTGCTTCTTTCAACTTAAGACCCTTAGTATTTGTACCACCACATCTAAGGTAATGGATGAATTGGGCTTTACACCCCTCTCCTCTATCAATCCCTCTAGCTCTGCCTCTAGGAACATCTCCCACTTAGTTGCTTCCTTATAGGAGGATGCTCATTCCAACTTTATTGGAACTAACAATGGTGTAAATCCAATGGCAAATAACTCTAAGAGTCTCAATCCCATACTTAATTGTTGACAAGTGGTTGGGGAAAACAATGGCAGTCCTTTAGAGTATTGTCCACTTAAGACACTTGAAGGGAGAGCCTTAGTATATTTAGATTCTCAAGGATGGTGTAAGGTGTTAGGAAACAACTCTTGTAGGCTTCTTTATGAGAAAACAACCTCCTTTACCTACCATCAAAATGTGTGCTCTAAAACTATGGAAATGTAGTTAAATTGAGAAGGTATTTTTATCAGAGGATCAATTTGTTCAAAATTGATTTTACTAACTATTTAAAGGACATCATAGGTGTTAGACCTTGGCATATTCTAAATAGACATCTCTTATAATAAATCTAGAAGTTAGGTATCTAACTTTAAGAATATCAAGCATACAAATGTCCCTATAATTTTATTCCACTAAGGGACTTAGTATGTTAGAGCATTATAGGCAAGCCTATAGTTATGGATGAAACTATTGCTTAGAGAAGTAGACTGGGGTATATGAGACTATATGTGAGTGTTAAATTAGGAAAGAACTTCTAGATACCATCCCCATCCTGAGATGTGGAGAAGGAGATAAAATATTTAATGATGTTGTCAAGGTTGCTTACCAATAAAAATCGTCTTTAAAAGAGTAAAGGATAATGGAGAACAATAAGCAATAGATTTGCAAATGGTCACTATATAGAGCTATTGAGTGGGAACAAAGTGAATGAAGAAGTCAAAAATGGAAATTATATTAATATAAATTAAGGAATTGTAAATGAGAGAAATACTGAAATGATAGTAGATGAAGATTGAACAACAACTCAAGAGAAATCAAAAGTTAAAGGAAGTAAATAAGTTGATCCAGGGATCTCTCGCAAACATTAAGAATCCAATTAAATTCACCAAGGATCATAAAGTGTTACAGTATGATTGTATACATAAGAAGCTGGTGTTGTATATGTGATATTCATGAAACCATTTGATCCATAAAGCCTTTTTATCCTTAAATATACTCCATATTTTCTTGATGAGTGGAGTCCTATTAATGTCTCAAATAGATTTTATACATAGCCTCTCATCTTACTTTGGTATGCTTACTTGGAGATGTCCACAAACCATAAGAATTGTCTCATTATTTTGTCTAGAGTCTTAATGAAATATTTAGGAAAGAAAAGATATGCAAACTAGTATATATGGAGGCTGTTAATCATAGAGTTTAATAGTGGAATCCTACTTACAAAAGATAGTGAGTGATTAGACCATAAATAATGGTTAGAAATCTTCTTGTGATGGTCTCTTTGCTGAAATAGGAATGACAAAATAAGTGATTGGAGGCTTTATGACTTTTAGAATAGTAATTATATAGAGATAATTGGCTATATGAAGTGCCCTTAATGAGAGGATTATAAGGCTTTTATTCTTTTTAATAGTCATCCCTAAGATATCCTTGAATTTTCCCAAAGTTGTCATTAGATCCTTCAGATCAACTTTGGAAAAGAGCATGAGGTCATTAGTAAAAGATTAGTTTATAATCCCCATCCTTTTACATTTGGAATGGAATTTAAAACTACTTTCATGAGTAATTATTGTGCCCAAAATAAGTTTTAAAAAGACCTAGGCTATCTTACTCGTAAGTATACGAGGTAGGTATAGTTAATTACACATGGTTGTCTCTCAGGAAGCTGAAATTGGTTCACTTAAAATAATCTTGAAAAAAAAACAAATGCAATCTTAAACATTCTATCCCAATTTGTTTAGTGAAGGCTTTAAAGAAAATCACAAAATTAAACTGAAAAGTAAACTAATTCAACTAGAAGCAAAAACGAATAGATTAATCGAAGTGGGAAACTCTTGAGAATTAATTTCACCAATTTAATCTCCTATGTATTACTGCAAGGAAATTATTGGATAATTATCTTACTAAAATTACCAATTGGGTTCGAAAATCAATTCAAATAGCAAACTAATCTAACTTTCATATTTGACAATTTTATCATTCAAATTAATTATTAAACTTTACTAATAATTACCACTTCAGTTAATATATTTCTAATTCTCAACCTAAGCATCTATAGTTCCTTGTTCCAACTTCTTCTCTCGATCCTTAGTTTAATACCAAAATGATGCAAAGTTTGGTTATGCTTTTACATCCATTCAATTCAAAAACTATAGCAAACATAAGATAACAACACAGTCCTTTAATCATACATATTTGACAAAAATAGCTAGACCAATCCACAAGAAAAAGAGACCAGCCCATTATGGAATAAACAAGATTCATCATATTCATATACTTTAATCTCATCTTTATCAATATAAGAGAAGTATTAAAGCAATAAACTAAGTGAATAACCAAAATTGAACTATCGAAAAAGTTAATAGAGTTTGAATCTATCAATTAGAGAGAAGCAAGTTCAATAAAACAATAAAGAAATAATAAACAAAATGAGCAAACAAGTGTTCAAATAAGGGAGTTGCGGTGATCTCCTGCCACTCTCAAGCTTTCTGCATTGGCTTTTGCCTTTTACCTCTACCTAATTCTTACCTAGATGCTCGACTGCTAACCTGCTTCCACCTCTCTGTTTCTCTTCTTCTTTTTTCATTCTCAGCCCACTTTATTTCTTTGCCTCTCTTCTCCACCTCCTCTCCCTTTCATTCTTTGTCAAGCCCCCCTTTTAGCTATTAGTTCTAGCTGTCTTTTTTTTCTCCTTCCTTTTCTATTTATAGCACGAGTCTAAGTTTAGGGTTATGGAGTTGTTAAGTTGTCAAAACTTGCACATGTCAAACTCAAAGTGAGTGCAAAGGAGTAGTCACCGGGGTGTATGAGGTGGTCGCGGGTGTGAAAATATGAATGGTTAATTAAATTAATTCCATGCAAAAAACAAGTCCCTTTTTAATCTTTCATGCATAATTCTTCTAATTTTTTATGCAAAATTCACAAGATAATCCCATTAACATTTATGCAATATTCACACCATTTCCACTCAATTTATCTCACATTTGGAACAAAACTCAAGGATTTGTAATCAATCAAGATATGAATGCAAGCAAAATCAATATAAAATACACACAATAGCAATCACTAGCTTAATTAACCTATTTGGAACTTCCATTCCCAAAGTGAACAAGTATGGAGGGTCACCTTGTCTCATACATCTAGCACTCTTTATCTCTTATGTTGATTCCCCATTAACAATGATATAATATGGGAAAGTTAAGATACATTGTTAAATCTAGTTAATATAAGTGATTGGGAAACTAAAAGCTCTCAATAAGCTTAGACTAAATCTCCATTATATAATGTCAAAGGTTTTATAGAATTCTATTTTAAAATAAAAATCTTCCCCTAAGTTCTTTATGTTATAACACTTGAAGAATTGTTATGTTAGAAGGATATTTCCCCTATTTATCTTCCTTTAATGAAAGCTTCTAGAGAGGAGTCTATATAATGAGTTAAAACAGTCTTAAGCCTATTAGAGAGTAGCTTAGAAACGACTTTATATATTATATTACAATCAAAAAGCAAGCATGAAACCTTCAAAAGAATTAGAGGAATAAACCTTGGGAATAACAATTACAAATGTTTTATTATCTCCTTTAATGCTTTATATGACTGACGAACTCTAACACATCATTACTCACCAGGTTCTTTATTAAGGGCCATGATTTTTAGGAAAAATAGGCATTAAGGCCATTTAGCATTGATGCTTTATTAGGTTGAAGCTCAAAAGGACCTTCTTAAGATTAAGAGCATTGGAGGACTCCAAAAGAAATCTCTTAAGGTGAAATATGTATCTTTATGATATCCTGTGAAAGGGATATTAAAAATGAGACGAAATTAGAAGAAGCATAAGTAATAAAGAAATATTGGCAGGATTCTAGCTTCAGCTCCTTAAAAGTTTTGAGCAAATGATAAAAGAATAGATACCCAATTTCATACAATTGAAAGGCCAGGATGTTTACTATTAAGAATTACAATGAGTTGATGATTGCTACTAAAAAAGACAATTCATATGATCAAAACTCCCTAGAGCTGGTACATAAGGTCACCAAAATGTTAGATAGGAATGGACCAAAAATGAAGAATGAAGCACCTCTTATGGTGGAATTGGATTTGGGAGCCATAATTGATCCTAAAGGTATTGCATCGCAAGGTAGGGTTAGGGTCACTAATGAAATATTTGAGGAAGACACTCCAACTAAAAGACAAGATTTAGAGAATGAAAAGAAAGAGAGAAGAAACTACCATGATGGGTATCCAATGAGAAGCAAGGTGAGCAATCTAATATATTTATTGATTTTGGATCATAGAATAAACATCATTAGGATATGTCTCATACATCTAAAAACCAAACTTGAATCTAAATGCCTTAGTGAACAATTTCATATAGGTAGGGAATCCTTCTAGAAAAAGGTTAGGTAGGAGCAGACTTAGAGCAAAAAAATTACAATATTGGTACGGAAAGTAAGGGGGTTAAATAACTCTCTAATGCTTTAAACTCTCAAGGATGTTTTAAGGGGAAAAAAAGCCCTTGGTTATAGGGCTATTAGAAACAAAAATAAAAGTAAAAAATGTGTAGGATAACTTGAGGTTTTTGGGAACTCATTGGTTTTTCTTCTTAAACTGCATCTGTAAATACAACGAGATAATTTTGATGGCCTATAACACACTTTAGGTGTAAATCTCTAACTTAATTATAACTGATCAACTTGTTCATTTCACCTGTAATGTGGAATGGCTATCAAAACCTTTTATGATTTCAATTATATATGCATCCAAATTTGGTTGTCATAAATTAAAGTTATGAGCAAATTTAAGAGGTGTATATAGAACATTAAATAGAATCATCATAGGAGCTATGAACTATATATTGAACTCTCATAAAGTATAAGGTATAAAGGTGAATTAAAAGGGTGTCAACAATGATCTAGGACAAATGGTCGATTAGATTGGAGTTCTAGATTTAGGATTTATAGGTGAACTTTACATTTGAAAAAATAAGTATTAGGGGGACTGGTTTATCTAGAAAAGGCTTTACAGGGCTTTTATAAATGGAGATTAGTTAAGGCAATTCCCTAGTTCCTATGCTTGCTTGGGATCATTACCATGTTCAGACTATTTAATGGTGGAAATAAAAAAGTTAAATCCTAACCTAAACACCAAAGCTCCCTTTAGGTTTTTTACTCAGGTTGAGTGGATTTGAAGAAGTAGTCAAAGATGGGTAAGGAAAAAAAAAATCAAGGGCTACAAGGCTTTCTAGTTAGTGAGGAATTTTTAGAGAGTTAGACAATGTATAAAGGAAGTCTAGAAGAGAAACTATTATGACAAAACATTAATGCTTCAAAAGCCAAAGAATCACTCATAAAACTTCATTTTAAGAGGTATAAGGGCACCATCACAATCAATAGCTTAGGGAATTGGAGACTAAAATTTTGAGTGATTATTAAGTTGCTTTATTAGGACACAACTCCATGTTATGGTAGGGGGCAAAGATAGAATGACGCAGAGAAGGGGTCTATAACTAAAATTTTCCATAATGTTATCTTTTCTAAGAGGAATAAAGATAAAATCGTATCTCTTGATGATGTTAGGGGCAATATATGTAAAGACAATATATGTAGAGACAAAGGGAAAATAGAAGAGATTGTATTGAGCAATTACAAGAATCTATTAGTGAAATGTCATAACTCAGGATACTCAAAAGTAAAGCCATGAATTGTCATTTAAAACAATATGGGATGATAAATGAATTTGAAACTCATAAGTCTTTTAATTAAAGAGGAGGTAAAAGGTGCATTATTTAGATTGAATCCTAACAAGTCTATTAGTTCAGATGGATTTAATGCCCATTTCTTCCAATCTATTTGGCATATTATTGGGAAACTATAAGTGGAAACAGTGGCATAATTCTATGTAAGTAGAAATATGAAGGAACTTAATATAGCACGTATTTGCTTGATATTTAAAACTAGAAATCCATATTCAATAAATGATTTTCTCCTTTTTTTTCCATTGTACACCGTATATAAAGTAATTTTAAAGATTATGGCAATAAAATTGAAGGAGTTTGTCAAGTGCATCATAAATCATACTTAAGTGGCATTCATCTCTCGAAAACTAATTGGGGACAATATCCTCAAGGTGTATGAACTTTTCAAAGATTATGATAAAAGATCATCAATCAAGAGTTGCTTAATGAAGATTTACATCTTTGAAGCATTTGATACCCTTAAATGGGATTACATTAACAAATGCTTACAGGTTTTTAGGTTCTCCTCCTTGTTCATTGAATGGAATTTGGTTTTGTTTTAACTGCTGAATTTACTGCTTTGGTTAATGAAGCTCCTCCTAAGATAATTTTAGGGGCTAAAGGAATTAGACAAAGCTCTCACGAGGATAATTCTACAAAACATTGAAAGGGATAACAAATTTATATATCATCATATATATAAGGAGATGATTATAAATCATTTGGTTTTTGCTAATGATCTATAATATATTGTGGATTTGACTCACATTCCCTTTATGTTTTAATGAATTTTTTAAGTTAATCTCTAACATATCTAGGTTGAAAGTTAATACGCAAAAGAGCAAACTTTACATCTTTACTGATGTTAGAAACTCTTATAATCTTTGTTTTATTACTAGTTTGACATCCCATAATGCCCATTTTAAATAGCTTAAAGTGCCTATATCAACAAAGAAGCTAGGGTTCTCATAATGCATTTTGTTATAAATCCTTTTAAGATTAAGACCAATTCATAATAGGAAAAAATATATATCTCCAAAGAAGGTAGATTGCATCTTATCTCATCAATCATAAGGAATATATGTGTTCATTTGTGTGCCCACATATTCCTTTGAATAAATATAATAAAGGAAATCATAACATATGTAAAGAACTTTTTATGGTCAGTAAAAACGTGAGGATTATGAAGGAGAAAAGGTAAAATGAGGAGATTTGTATTTACCCATATAGAAAGGGTGACTTTGATTAATTTCTCTAAAGGTACAACAATCAATTCCAATAATCGAAAGAACTTAGAGATTGCTTATTGATAATGAAGCTTTGCAGACAAAATGGATGCATGCATATTATCTTTAGTATATCAGTTTTTGCAAGTAAAAATTTCCAAGGATCAATTATGGAGTTTGATTCAATTGTTTAAGATGAGAGATTTACTTTATTAAGTGTCAAATTGGAAATGACAACAACACCTAGTTCTAGTTTAACAATTGGTCAAACATATGTCCATTATATAAAAAGGGGGACCTAAACCATTTGCACTTAAGTATTCCACAGAATGCAATGGTGAAAGTTGTCGTTTGAAGAAGTAGTTAGGATTGCTAATTCAGGGTTCAAATTGCATCATTAATAATTTCCCCTTTTATAACCCTAACTCCCTAGAGGAAGATAGGATGATATGATGGAGAGTTCCTCATAAAAATCTTCTAACTCTTTCTTATGCAAGATATTCAGGAATCAATCATAAAAAGTATTATGTATGATCTAGTATAGGCCAAAACAATAATTTTAAAGGCTTCTCTTATTTGTTGGTTAGTTACTAAACAAAGGCTAAAAACTGATTATAGGTCCATTGAAAGTTAGGATCTAATACACCTATTTTAAAAGTCCTCCTCTGAATCCATCGCTCATTTGCTCTTTCAATGCTCACACTCAAAGCCTATTTTAGCTAGATTTTAACATCTACTAAATAAGTTTTTATGGAGAAAAGGGATTGCATGAACATAATTAGATAGGCTAGTGACACTTGTAAGAGCACGAGACAAAATGGACACTTATTTAAGACAACAATGAATTGTTATATCTTCACCATGTGGAAAGAAAAGAACTCCATGTTGCAAAGTCTTGTCTCTATCAATAAGCATAAGCTCTCAACAAGACCATATGTAAATTAAGGAAATTCTAATTGCTCACAAAACATATCAACTTGCAAGCATTTAAATGAAAATCAATCTATTGTAATTTGTAATTTTATTTTGTTTGGCTCTGTTGTGCTCCTATTTTAGGTGAAGACTGTAAGCTATGTTTTATCCCATTGTATCAGTTCTGAAACTAATATTTAGTCAATAAAATTATTTAAATTTTCAAAAAAAATATAATAAAAATTTTAATTCAAATTAATAAATTTTATTAAATAACTTCTTTGATTGTTTTCTTCCTAAAATTTTGTTACATAAATATATTAACCCCGTTAGGAGGACTATAGAATTTCTGCACTAGATTAAGTATAAAAAAATATTTAGAATACATGAAAAAAAACATATATAATATAGTTTGATTTATTTCAACTGAAAAAATTTATTTGTGGAGGGTATGTATTAGTAGTCCTTTACTTGTTCATTACAGTATGAAGTAGTTGACTAGGTTATGAAATTAGATCTGACAACCACTCGTTTCATCATCAACATCACACCTAATTTGAAATCTTGCAGTAAAACGGGACCTGAAAAGATCTGATGGTACGCATTATTAATAAAATAAACTTGAATAGACTTGGATACTAATTTTTGACTCCATAAAAAAAATCTTCTATAAGCCCAGTTCTAACCATGTAATTCAACCAACTGAAAAAATTTTATTTGTGGACGGTTTGTATTAGTAGTTCTTTACTTGTTCATTACTGTATGAAGTAGTTGACTAGGTTATGAAATTAGATCCGATAACCACTCGTTTCATCATCAACATCACACCTAATTTAAAATCTCGCAGTAAAGCGAAATCTGAAAAGGTCTGATTGTACGTATTATTAATCAAATAAACTTAAATAGACTTGGATACTAATTTGTGACTCCGTACAAAAAAATCTTCTATAAGCCCAGTTCTAACCATGCAATTCAAACCGGTGGCCGATATGGCAATTCGTTTTAAAGTGTACTCTCCATCTGTCGTGGCAATTAAAACTACCAACGACCTTCCTCTGCCGATTTATTCCAAAATCGAACTTCCCATTTAATACTCGCCGTCGTCTATTTATATATTGAAACATTAAGGTGGCACTGAACACGGACACAAGCAGCAAACAAACACGAGAGAACTAAATGGCAAAATTGCGCTCTACTACTTCATGGTTAGTAATATTGTTTGTCCAAGTTCTGATACTATCTACGAGAAATGCTCATGCCAAAATTCCCGCAATCATCGTTTTCGGAGACTCCTCTGTAGATGCTGGTAACAACAATTACATACCAACTGTTGCTAGGAGTAACTTTGAACCATATGGCCGAGACTTCGCTGGAGGGAGGCCAACGGGAAGGTTCTCCAATGGCCGAATAGCAACAGATTTCATCTCAGAGGCTTTGGGGCTGAAGCCAACTATACCCGCTTACTTGGATCCTGCTTATAACATCTCGGATTTCGCTGTTGGAGTTACTTTTGCTTCTGCTGGTACCGGCTATGACAATGCCACCTCTGACGTGCTTGTAAGTCCCACATTATCGAGCCCAATCTTTTTTCTTTTTGGAAAATTATTTCATCTCTTTGTAAGTAGACATACACACACATATATGCATGCACATATGCACAAGGATTGTTTATCCTTTTATTAAAACTTTACTTCTACCGATGATTGGAATGTTTGTGTGTGGTTACAGCCTACCCTGTATTCTTTATTTAAGAGAACAGAAGATAGTGAAAGTGTACATGACGTCCACAACTTTTTTTAAAAAAATCATCATTGTGTATATATATTATATGCTCTGGCTACTTGATTTGTGTTCTTTTTTTCATTGTATGATAAGTCTATTGAATACATTATTGGCACAGTAGTCGTATATAAAAATCTCAAGCAAAGGGATAAAGCCACATAATAACCAAAAAGAGTTCATTATTTGTTATGCTTGTTTTTAATTTTCCGATACATAAATATATGTACACTATTTGAAGCAAAATATAACGAATGTCATGGTACTTTACTCCATGACTTAACATATTCAGGGGCAAACAGTCGTTTTCCCCAAGTCTAACAAAGCATGCATAGCCACAACTTCGACAAGCCTCAACTATTCACCTTTCTCTTTCTAATAAAGTTAAAAATTTTACTAAGATCAAGAATTATTATTGGAATTTTTGACCCTTATATCCTTTGATTCATTTTTTATGTATCAATTCTGTCCCCTTTAATCTCAACCTTCTATTTATGTTAGTCAAATTTTTATTTATATAAGATCTACATAATTGAAAGATTAAGATTAAAGAAAACAGAATTGATACACAAGAAATAAGCCAGAAGATCACGTCTTAAATTTTTGCTGGTTGTTGTTAATGTTTGTAGTAGTAAGATCCAGTGGTTGTTGTTGTACTAAGATCAGGAAGTGCTGCATCCATCATGGTTTACATGCGCAGTTGAATATCTCTGAAAGGACAATTTGTCAGTCTCATACCACCAGTGTTTTGTCCCTTGCAGTCTGTGATTCCTCTGTGGAAGGAAGTCGAGTACTACAAGGACTACAAGAACAAAATGAGATCCTATCTTGGAGAAACCCAAGCAAACCAAGTTATAACTGAAGCTCTTCACATGATAAGCATAGGAACAAACGATTTCCTCGAGAACTACTACGCTTTTCCAGGTCGATCTTCCCAATACACCATCAGTCAGTATCAAGACTTTCTTGCAGGAATTGCCGAAAATTTCGTCAAGGAAATTTACGGTCTTGGTGCTCGCAAAATATCCCTCGGTGGTCTCCCTCCAATGGGCTGTATGCCATTGGAGAGAAATCGAAACATGATGATTGGTCGAAATTGCGTGGAGAGCTACAACGTCGTCGCTGTGGAGTTCAATGGAAGGCTAAGTTCTGTGGTCGGGAAGCTTAGCTCGGAGCTTCCTGGGATAAAGCTAGTTTTCTCAAATCCTTATGATATTCTCATGCATATCATAAACAGGCCGTCACAGTATGGTGAGTAACTAACGAAGAAAAAATATCTATATCCATATGGGAGGTGTTTTAATGACTTTCACGGCTTAAGGTGTGTCTCTCACTTTAGACTTTTCAACAAAACAACGTACAATTTTTAATGATCCCCACCAGAAAGTAAGTATATTAGGGTAACAACATTAATTGAGACAAGGCTGGCTGGCTGGCTTCAATGAAATTTTTTTTTTTAAAAGTTACATGCTTCAGTGAATTTTACTAGACAAGAAGAATAGACATAATATTGCCTGCATAAAGGATTTTTTTATTCTATAAACAGAATTCTTATGAAAAATTAATGAGGCAATACTTTGTTGGCCTGAATACGCAACAAACATTATAGTCTTTTCAGTGAGAATCTTATCTAAGGTAGATGTACTTACTCTATTGCTATATTTAAATTGTTTCTACATTTCCAAGTTTACAGTAATATGTGTCACATTTCTATGTCATCATTGCGCAAATATGAAGCTTTCCCCTTTTGTATAGAGCAGCTGCCCTTAATTTTCATCAAGCTTCTAACAAAGAAACTTCATCTCTATTTATTTTGAATTACTGTGATGTAGATACAATGGCACATAATAGTACTAGAAAGTTTAATAAACTATATATATATATATATATATATATATATATACTTTCATTAAAAAAAAAGGTTTATGATAACTTAATTATAATTGTTATATTTCTGAATATTTTTAGTCAGCATCATTTTTTGTAAAAATATCAATATAAAATGCTTTGTTAAGTTTAATACGAACTATTTTCCGCAAAAAGTTCAGATACAGGAGAGATAATGTAAAATTCGGATAATCTAACACTTGTATGCTAAAAACGTTTGCTTTCGTGGGTGGCAGGATTTGAGGTTGCTGGCATGGCATGTTGTGCGACGGGGATGTTTGAGATGGGTTATGCATGCAACCGTGACAGCTTATTTACCTGCACAAATGCAGACAAGTATGTCTTCTGGGATTCTTTCCATCCTACCCAGAGAACGAATCAAATTATTTCCGATTATGTGGTTAAGAATGTCCTAAACAAGTTTATGTAATGTTATCAGCACAATACTCATCGATATATCTGTGCCTCCATTAGTTAGTCCAGCCTTATAGTTAATGCATCCAGTTACATAATTTATGTTTCACCAACTTTAAAAAGAGTTCCTCCTGCTCCATATGTACAAGTTTGTGCTGTATAAGCTTAAGAAGCACTTTCACTTTATTTCTTCTCTACATAAATAATCCAATGAATTACCATTGGGTTGGAAAAATTGGTTGTTCTCTTATTCTTTATATTATATCATTAAACATTTATCAAACACAAGCGAATATTTGTTGATACATATCAGCTTTTTTAAAGATGGCAACGGAGCCCAGTGAGAAACCATATATAGTTGTCGTGATCATACATAACTGAATTGACATAACGAGAAAACAATCTAACCAATATTGATCTTATGCTCCATTTTAATTTAACAAGGAACCAACTTGCTTAGTAAAGCACATGTAGCAAGTATTAAAACATACTTGTACGGAAAGAGGACAGCCTTGTAATTGAAAAATTTACGTCTGCAATTTAACGCTTTATATAATTAGCAGGAAAATATATCCACTGTTGACAACTACAAATTTGCATAGGAAGTTCATTATACACATCAATTTTGTCCTCGAAAAGATTTCTTAAATATTTCATATGGCTCTTTGCTATACAGTGGAACAAGCAGAATGCATCACTATTAATACCCCTAGTTTATATCATTGACACTCCAACTCCCCTTACAATAACTAATCCTCAAAACATCTTATTGTCACTCACTTTACTATTTATGCCCTGCTTTCCCTTAAAATAAGGAACGACCTCAACTGTTCATCCTAAGTCATATAATTTTTTTTAGATGGAGAAAACATATTTAGAAATGGAATAATGCATCTCTCTAACTCTAAACATTTTATCTCTTCATACTTGTATTGATTTAGGAATCAAGATTATTTTGTTGGATGAAACTCTGATGTTTGAAAAGTCTGAAAAAAAGTTTAATTGAGTGCGAACAATATTTAATCCAAAGAGATAAGAGGATATTGACAATAAGGACTACAAGAAGCAAAACAAAGGTCTTGCCATCCAACTATTTCTTAGTAATACAAGGGTATAAAGAGCCAGGTGCAAAGGATTCGATAGTTATAAGGTCATCATTATAGGCCCCTTATACCAATTATTAGCTTATAGTGATGATTTTTGCATAATGGTAGTAGTAAATATGGATCCTAACCAAATTGTTATGAAGTAATGGTTTCCATACCTACAGAAAACAACCTATAAACCAATATACAAGGGATTCAATAAGACAACCTTGAAGGGATTATACTGCTCCTATAAATCAATATACAAGGGATTTAATAAGACAACCTTGAAGGCATTGTAATGCTGCTTATCCTTAAAGATTGACTATAAAATTTTGATACCTCTAAACATGTTTGTACCACCTGAGTTGTCAACTAGAGCTAATTGAAGGAAGATGGATGAGGGAGCATTGATGTTGCAAAACCAATAAGAAGAGGGAGTGATAGCAAACATGAGCACAAACTTTATAATGGGGATATAGATCTGCCTTAGCTAAATGCATTGCTAAGAAAAATGATAAAGTACTATATTTGGACAAGAAAAAGGATCCCTTTAGCCCCACCTAAACTTATATTTCAAGGACTTAGACAAGAGAATATGGATAGATATATTTGAATCACCAAAACTTTGGGCAATATGAGTGCTTTGTTTAAGAAGAGACAATTAGGTTAATTATTTCATAGGATTGTTAGAAAAAGCACATGAGAACACAGGAGGTAGAGGTTGCATTCTCTAGATAGGCAATATAGATACTCACCCTCAAGTCCTCCAAGGATAGGGTTATAAACCTGATAGTCCTCCATGGCTAATGACAAGATGAGCATGTCATAAATTAAAAAGTCCCTTATAGGCCACCTTAATGAAGTTAGCATAATGAACAAGTCACTGAGAAGATTTCCTTTAACATCAACCAAATAATGTTATATAATTCAAATGATACCACTGTGGTAATTTTTACAACCATATCAAACTTCTAAGTTGAAAAAGATCCCAATTGATAGTGGTATATACTCCTTTATTTGAGTTTAGTGAAAAAAACAAGATCAAAATCCTTTTGAAGGTGGAAGCATACCAAAGGTATGCCATAAAAATTACTAATTCTCACATAGTGGAAAGACCTGCAATATTCAATATCACTTTATGAAGACCTATGTTATTACTCCTTCGAGTTATGATATTCCATTATCGATTAACCATCACATTTTAAACATAATATAAGGTAGAAGTAGGTAAGAAGAGTATCGATATGATAAGTTAGTGTTATATAACTTTGCTTAAGGATGAAAAAAAACCTCATGTCTCATAAAAATTTAGGTCATAGATTATTAATATCGTAATAAATAACAATAAGAGGAACCTAAAGAGGAACTGGAGAGAATCACAATAGAAGGTTGTGTAAGCTTACAACATTTTTAAGTGGGAAGAGTAATAGCCTTGAAAAGGGATAAGGTTGCGGCATTTTTTTAACTAAATAAGATCACATTTTTAGGTAGGGCCTTCAACATGTTGAGGATTAATCCCTCAAACATCACCCACAAGATAAAAATTGATCCTAACAATAGTCTTATAAAGAAGAAAAATATTTCCATTAAGGAAAAGCAATAAGCAATAGAGGAAGAGATACAAAGGCTACAGCAAACCTACTTTATTAGAGAAGTGAAATATTTTTATTAGATTTTAAATGTAATTTTTATTAAGAAGATAAACAGGAAATGAAGGATATGAACCAATTTTACAGATTTTATCAAAGCATTCCTAAAGAATAGCTACCTATTACTTAGGTTTGATCATATTGTGGATGCTACATTTGGTAATTGATGGCTTATATTTATGATGTAATAGATAACACTAGAGGAGAAAGCAGACCATACTACAGATCTGGGGCATTGCTTTAACACTTTGAGAAAGTATAACCTAAGATTAAATCTTGATAAATAATTTTTAGAGTATTAATAGGAAGAATTTTAAGGTTTAGAATGACACAAAAGAGCATTAAGGTCAACTCATAGAAGATTGAAGTAATTTTCAAATTGACAAATCCCAAGTCTATAAAATATATATAACGTATAACTGAGAGAATCACTAGTTTATCAATTTTCTAATCTAAGGATGTGAATCATTATTTTCCTTTCTTCTAGATTTTGAGAAAGCCTAAATATTTCCAATAGAAGAATAATATGATTAAGCCTTTGAGCAACTAAAGAAAATTAAGCCTTTAAGCAACTAGGACCTACCTATAACAAGCCCTCGCTATTGTCCACTTCGGTTATAATTGAAGGTTTATATTTATATATTACAATGTCTCTTGCCATTGTCATTATTGTTCATGTAAGAGAGCAAGATAAAAAAAATTCATATTTACTAAATTAGCTAGATTTGACATGAAGTATAAATATGATATAAATTTTTTTAGAAGATGACTTATGTAATATTTTGTTTAATGTGAAGGTTCAAGTCTTATTTTTAGGCCTATGTTGTAAGTACCAGATATGTTGCGCCCCGATTCCTTTTCTTACTAAATAAGCATGTGTTCAGTTTATTTTGAGGTTGAGTTTGATTAATTTGTTGTGGTTAGAATTTAATTAGAATGTCAATAATTTGAGGTTTTATTGCTTAGGTTGATGGAATTAAGATTAAATTAGAGTTTTGTATGTGGTTAGTGAAATTAAAAAGAATGAGGTTTTGTAAAGACAAATTGGGAAGTTCATTTAAGTTGTTAAAGTTTAAGACTTGTAAGGAGGGGTATTTAGGTCATTTTCATTTCTTTTAAAGGAAAGAAGGAAACAACACCGTATTTGTCCTATGTTTGAAAGAAGACAACGAAAAGTTTTGCAAATAAGGGAAAGTGAATGTGTTGGGACCTGATCTGAAAACCGGACTCCAACTGGAAACGAAACGAAAATGGCCGAAACCAAAGCGAATTTAAATCGGATAAAACAAATCCGAAGGCGAATCGAATAACAAATTTCTGATTGACAATTGAAATTCAGAAACGAATCAATCGAATACAAATCAAAAACAAGAAATCGAAAACAAATCGAATCGAAGGGACGAAACCA
>JANIJH010000004.1:43437573-43448783 GCA_024520975.1 Erythroxylum areolatum
ATTGAGTGAACCATCGATGATGGTTACCTCATTAAGTTCGCAAAACTCACCAAAATTGCAACGTTGTCTTTTCAGGACCGAGAGACGACTCTAGCTATTGAGAGGCTCTACCAGTAGTGTAGATAGTGATTTGGCAAGAGAAGTCATGGCTCAAAGGTCGGTCAGCTAAAATTTTTGGACAGATTAGACAGACTTTGAATATTTTCCTCTTTCATTTAGCACTTTTGTATTAGGCGATGACGATGTACATATAGTAAGTGTTGAAAGATACAATGTAGACTTTCGAATTTTATGCAATAAAATGAGGAAAAAGTTAGTTTTAAATTATTGTGATTTTCTATTGATGCTTTATAAGTGAATTATGATACGATGCCATGTGAAGTGAATGTAGTGATAGAACGTAGCTCGCCCTTATCGTAAGTTATGTACCGGAATGACCTCCAGGCGTCCCAGTGTGTACCCTACGGTAAGGGGGCACTACATATTCACATAAGTTTAATAGACAAGAACAAATTTATAAATAGTTACAAAATATTTCTAAAGAAAAAAGACATAAATTTGGTTATATACATCTTTTTACAATTCAAATTTTTTTAAAATCTACCTTTTAAGAAGATCGAAAATATAGAACAAAATATTAAAGATCAATTGGAAGAAATTACCCTATTAGTAAATAAACTTACACTAAATAGCGAAAACTAGTCTTTAAAATAAGAACTTATAAAACCTATTACTGATCGAGATGAAATAATTTATGGTTATGAATCCGATCAACAAGAAATATATATGGATTAACCAAAATCAGGAGGTTCAAAACCAGAAGAATAACCTGAAACAAGTTAAAATGGAGAAAAACGGGAAAGAGAAAATAAGCATAGTTATAACTGGAATTATAATCCTATAGAATAAGAAGAATTAAATCGTTTTGGATATTACAAAAAAGACAATAAGATATGAAAATTTCCTACAAAATATAAACCAAAACATATAACATTAGGACTAGATAGAATCCTTAATTTATAGAATCTTTAATTTATACTGCATTTTATTTCCAGAAAAATTATTACTTTAATAGTCTAACAGATTAGCATTAGTCATTCAATTAGAAAAACTTTTTAAAGGCTTAACAAATATTAGTACTTTATGGAATTTTATTACTTATAAAACTATTGCTATAGTATTAAACTTTTTATTAGACAATGAAATATGAATAAAAAATGCTACTGAATTTCTTAATGCTATTGAACCAATAAAAGCTTTTCATGTAGTTACCAACGAAATTTATAAAGAATTTATTGAAAAAGAAATAACTTCATATAAACAAGAAATAATGAAGAAAGAAAAAATGCCCTATGGCATTTAAATAATATACTAATATGTGATATATGTTGTTTGGAATAATATACTTGTGAATTTAAAAAATATTATTATAAATTAACTCATATAGAACAAGAAATGTATATACAAATATTCATTTAAATTTACCTTATCTGATAAGTAAAACGATGGAATAATTATTTTTAATAAAACAACATGATAATCTAGTAGCTTATAATCTTGGAGGTGCTATTTCAATTGTAAAAGAAGTATTATCACAAAAATGTTTAGAAGTAAAATTACATAAATCACTAATATATAAAGATATTCAACTATGTTTTAAATATTCAGAAGTATATCAACAATATGGATGTGACTCTTTTACCTATCAAAAACACAGAAAACATAAAAATATAAATATAACAAATATAAATGGTAAAAAATACCACAAACAAGTACAAGAAATTCTCCTTTAAACCTTATAGAAAAAAATTTAGAAAAAAAGCTTATAGACAAACTAAACTAAAGAAAAATATATTGTCCTCATAATAAGAAAACATGTAAATGTTGGTTATGTAAGGAAGAAGCTCTTTATGCAAGCGAATGCCTAAAAAGAAATCAAAATTAATATTTTAAATTCAACATTTAAATATAATTTAGAACCTATTGAGTTAGACCATGAAATAGATTCAACAATCTCTTCATTATATTGTTATGAATTTCAAACTCCAGAATCAACAACTGAATCCGAATACAACATTTATTCAAGGGTTTATTCAGAATAAAAATGTTAATGTTTATATAGATATAGGTGCTACTATTTGTATAGCATCTAAAACACTATTACAAAACTAGAAAAAACTAAACAAACATTTACAAATAAGAATAACATATGGGAGTATTAAATCTATCAGGTATGTAAGTTATTCTAATAATATCAATATTGAAAATTACTCTTTTATTACACCTTCAATTTATCAACAAGAAGAATAACATATAGGAGTATTAAATCTATCTGGTATGTAAGTTATTATAATAATATCAATATTGAAAATTACTCTTTTATTACACCTTCAATTTATCAACAAGAATTAGGATTATCATTAATTTTAGGAAATATATTTTTTAAATTATATAATCCTTTTTGTCAATATTTGCATTATATAACTTTATGAACACCAAAAATAAAACCTTAAATAAAAATCTATAATTCTCAAAATTCTTATATATCATACCATTTATTATAAAATTTTAAAAATTATCAAAGAAAAATCAAATCAATTACAATTTAATCTTCTTAATAATCTTACTTCGGAAATAAAAACCTTACTAGAACAAGTTTATAGTGACAATCCATTAGATCCTAAAAAGAATACTAATGATCAATTAGTTTAAATAGAATTAAAAAAAGCCTACACAAGAAATTAATATTAAGAATAATATTCTACATACACAACAAGATGCACAAGAATTTATTAATGAATGTTCTAAATTATTACAAAAACAATTAATAGCACTAAGCCTTAGTAAACATTCAGCTCTAGCCTTTTATGTAAATAATCATTCCGAACAAAATGTGAAAAAAGAAGAATGGAAATTAACTATAAAGAATTAAATAAAGCTACTATAGGTGATACATATAAATTATCTAGAAAAGACTATATTATAAGTAGATTAAAGGGACATCATTGGTTTAATACACTCGATGTAAAATCAGGTTATTGACAATAAAGACTACATGAAGATACCAAACCATTATCAACCTTTACATGTCTATTGCAAAAACAATACCAATGGAATGTATTACCTTTTGGATTAAAACAAGCCCTAGTATTTATCAAAGATTTATGGATAATAATTTAGAAGGATTAGAAGAATTCACATTAGTCTATATTGATAACATTATTATATTTTCAAATAAAGATAAAGAAGATCATTTTATAATGGTAAAAGAGGTTCTCATTAAATGTTAACATAAAGGGCTAATTGTAAGTAAAAAGAAAATTGAATTAGCACAACAAAATAATGAATATTTAGGTATATAATTTCATAATGGATTTTTAAAATTACAACCATCATTTTTGAAAAATTACACCATTTTCCTGACACTTTAAAAAACATAACTAAAGTTTAAATTTTCTAGGACTATTAAACTATATTTCTGATCAAGGATTTCTTAAAGATCTAGCTAAAGAAAGAAAGAAAAAGTTACAACTTAAATGCAGTACAAAAACCCACTGGATATAGATAGAAGAAGACACAGCAATGGAACATATATTAAAAAATCTTTGCAAGAATTTACCAGCATTATATAATTATAATGATAAAGATATACTACTAGTACAAATTGATGCAAGTATGGATATATAAGCTGGCTGTCTTCTGATATAACCACCCAAGTCAAGGAATTATCTCTTATGTAAATATATCAATGGGACTTTTATTCCTAGAATATCTAATAAAGAAATAGACAAAAATTCAGAACAATTATTTGATGAATTAATTGGTATTAAAAAAAACTTCAAGAACTAAAAAGTCATCTTCAGAATACATTATGAGTATCACTAAGCAATTTTCTAAATTATTAGACAGACAACTTAGTATTGAAAATCAATTAAAAGAAATAATATAACTAAATTAAGGGGGAGCTTCGAGAGCTTTGGGAGAGCGCAAAGATGGAGGTGAGCTCTCCAACATGAGGAGACCTATGGAGGGGTAGCTTCCTGACGCCAGTTCAGAGGTGATAGCAACACCGACGACCCGGGTTAAGTGTATTTTACTATTTTTGTTGTTTCTTTCTCTCATTAGAAATTGATTGTGTTATCCTATGTTAATTGATTTAGGTTTTGTGTATGGATAATCATATTTGCATTATTGTTCAGTGATTTGTGTATAAACCCATTGGGTATTATGAAAAGATGATTTTAATGCATTCATTGAATCATTTATTTGCAAACTTATTGCTAGAATTTTGATATAATTCGTAATTGTTATGTTAAAATTCGTATGTAGCGACTAATAATTCAAAATTATTAGGGATAACATAACCTAGATTAAATGATGCATCGTATATGATTACTACCTTAATTAATCAATTTTTCTTATTCGTAATGCTACTGCCTAATTAAATCTAGAGATCATATCTTAGGTTATTCGATGTTTAGGTTTAATTAACAATCGTATCTTGGTTAAACACTACCTAAGGAAAAACTTAGGTTAATTATTAACCCACAATCAATAGTTGTTAGGAGAGGTTTGAGAACAAAAAATCAATGAAATATTTTTAATTAAGGTGTAGGTTGAGATTGAACCAAAGAACTGGGTCCATATCGAATTCCCCATTTTTATCATTGTCTACATGATTTCTTTAATTTATTTTTATTAGTCTAGTTTCATTTTATTTTGACTAGCGTTATGACGTGTTGTCAATAATGTATTCTACAATTCTATTTTATCTTTTTATGAGAATTAAGGGCTAAAATTGGTACGAAGTCATTTATGATATTTTATTTGATGCGATAGAGCTAAACGATATTTTTCCCATTTTCTTGATGGTGAAATAACAATAAATGGATACTAATACTCTTAAGTATTACTTTGTTTATCCTTCCCATTTTCTTCCTAATGTTGATTAATTATTTCCATTCCATGGATAGATGTGAAAAAAAAATTGGACTTTTATTTGCATATGCATTCAAATTACGGTACAAGGAAGTCCTATACAAGGCACACACTGTAGCATTCACAACTACATCAAAATTCTTAAGTTGTTTAACAAAATTGAACAATAGTCTAAGAACTCTGAAATTGTTAATAATAGTCAAACATATCTTGATGTAGTTGGTCGTAGGAACCATTGTGGAGAGATTTTCAGCTTAGGTTCTTTTGCAAACATATGCTATTTGTAATCCTCCACTTTTACTAGAATTGTATCTAGTAGGTGGTCTGCATCTAATGAGAGAGATGTTAAGCTTGAGAGCATAGTAGAGATGTTGGCAATTCAATTGCGAACATTGATGGAGTACATAGCATAGCATCGTAATCAGGAGAATCAGTTGAAGGGAAAGGGCAGCACATCATCAAAGCAGTCAGATCATCTGCCTTCACTAACTGCATAGTTTAGATTTAAAATATTTCGATACTTAAATGGATTTTATTTAATTTTTTTCCTACTCTTATGTTTTTTAAGAATTCTTAATTTATAGTAATAACATAAATTTTCAAGATACTTATTGTTGTACATTATAATTTTTATTTTATATTACCAATCAAGATAATTTGTATATTGTATTATCAATCAAGATTATATTATTTAGGGAAATTAAATATCGAAAAAATCAACAGATTATCAACAAAAAATTCTGGTGGGAATTTTTAGTGAGATACGCATATGGAGTTTTTGTAACTAAAATTACCGATAGAAAAAATGGTATTGTAGGGAAATTTCCTTATGGAATTCGTAGCTAAAATTATCGACAAAAAATTGGTACCATAGGGAAATTTTCCTATAAAAATTGCATTTTCGTAGGGAAATTTTTTTACAAAACTATTTCCGTAGGGAAATTACAATTTAAATAGGTAAACTTTCCTAAAAAATTGTAATTTTGATAGTAAATTTACCTACAAAATTGTAATTCTGTCAGTAAATTTACCTGCAAAATTGAAATTCTGTCAAGAAATTTACTTATAGAAATTGTAATTTCGTTAAGAAATTTAATCGACGGTTTTTTCTCCTACGACTCTTTCCTTTGGTAATTTATGTCGTCAAATTTGTTTGCCTAAGGTATTTTCCGTAGGCAATTTTTGTTGCTAAATCTAATTTTTCTTGTAGTAAATGCAGGAGAAACCCAATTCTACGTACTCTAAGTTAGACAAAATTTTGGACAAGCGCATAAATATGGATGAAGATCATAAGAGATTGGAAGAGAAGTTTGAGCAAATCATGCCTTTTCCATTCATAATTTAGAGGTCTAAATGAGTCAACTAGTAAACACATTGTCAACAAGAAGTGTGGGGAGTCTCCCAAGTAATATTGAAGTGAATCCAAGGGAATAACTCAAAGCAATCACATTTATAAATAGGGAAGAACTCGAGCAACCAGCGGATAAATGATTTGAAACCCACCTAAAAGAAGACCAATAAATGAAGAAGAAGGATGTAGGCATAAGTGAGTACCCTCCTTATATTGCCCCTCTGCTATATCCACCTATGATTCCATACCCTCAATGATTACAAAAGAAAAACTAGATTAATAATTTGCAAAGTTCGTAGAGAAATTAAAGACCTTGCAAATCAATTTATCTTTGTCGAGACATTAGAACACATGCCTAAGTACACCAAATTCCTAAAGGACGTGTTAGCAAAGAAGTAGACTTGGAAAGAGAATTAAACCGTAGAACTAATCGAAAGTTTTAGCTCCATTATCACCATTCATATGCCTTTTAAACTGAAGGATCCTGGAAGCTTCACAATACCCTGTGTGGTTGGTGAGTTAGAATTTGCAAAATGCTTATGTAACTTAGACGCAAGTATAAACCTTATGCCTTTGCCAACATTTAGGAAATTGGAGCTCAGCAATGCAAAACTCACTTCGATGCCTATTCATTTGGTAGATCGATTCATAAAGAAACTGTTTGATGTGGTAGAAGATGTTAATATAAGGTGGACAAGTTCATTATTCATGTGGATTTCATCGTATTAGACGTCGTAGAGGATGAGAACTATCTACTAATTCTTGTACAACCCTTAATAAACACCAAAAAAACACTGATAGAAGACCTTTTGTGAGAGGGAAGTACTTATCCAAGAATGCATGCATTAGCTACTCCCAGAGTCTTTACTTCTTTTTTATCTCCTTCAACACTTTTGCATTATTTGCAATAACTCTGTTAATGTTTGAAATTTCTTCAAGTACCTTCTCCCATCTGACTTTCTCTTCCCCTCTTAACATGTCACTGGTTGGTTCCTCCTCTTGATGCACTAGTGCCGAGTTCAAACTAGCCTACCCTGCTTTGTTCTTAACATCAGATTTTGCGTTGATATCTCAAAATTCCATATTGTAGCACTTCAAGATCTCAGCTCTCACTAAGTGACAAGTGTTAAAGAACTCAAGAAAATATATAGTTAGTCCATCATAATTGACACCATAATACTCCTCTATAGCTGTAATCAAGTACCCCATGCTCAAATTATTGCTTTTCTTTTTTGGAGTAGTAATAATAGCATTAAAGATGTGAATGGAGGTGTGACCTTGTAAGTTATGGTCCATGCACCACAACATGAAAAGTTCCTTAACTGCGCACTTATTACTTTTGATTTGTCAAACACTATTTGACACATGATCCTTAGGGTTATTATGCTCAAATTGGAGGGAGGTGAAGAACTCTAGATTAAGTTCTTCACAAATTACATACTTAAAGCGCATAATTTTTTTTTAGTGAATTCTTCATCTTAAATTTTCAACTCGTTCTCTCAATCCAATAGTTTCTAATATTTCAAAATCCAAATATCGAGGCACAACAATTTTTTCATACGAAGGGTTTATAATCGGTTACCTTCTTATTTCGAGTAAGTCGTGGCCTTTGTTGGGTTGCTTATCATGATCATGACTGGTATGCCAAATCATAGCCTTAGCTCCTCCTTCGAACTTTCTCCAAATCTTCTTTGGTCTTCCCTGATCTTAAACACTAACAAACTCATCAAAACACCTCAAACACATAAAATTAAAGCCCGATGACATGTTCTAAACCACGTAACACTAAAAAACACAAACACATAATCACACTAATATAATTCTAAACCTAAACATGCATAAATAATCTAACTAACAACTAAAAACATACTAGATTACCTATTAAAATATTATGCAACCTATAACTATCACTTTACGATTTGTGCACTTGCAAAACATTAAGGGTATAAGTAAAACTTGTTGAACAAGTTTTTGACACTATTGATGGGGAGTTAGTTTTCCTCTATCCTAGGAATTTTTTTCCTTTCTTATGTCCGTGTTACGATATAGCACTTGATATCACCTGATTAGAATCAGCAATTCAAGGAGCGAGACACCAAGAAGAAAAGATCGAGGGAACAATGGTAGAAGAATTCAAGAAAGGAGACTAGCAATGAACTCTCATGAATTTCATAAGACTAGGGTTCAATGTTGCACATCAAGGCATGACTCGACCACCGATTCAAGTTGGATCATTCAAGATTAAGCCAACTTTGCTAAACATGCTGCAAACCAATAAGTAGTTTTATGGGCTAACTAATGAGGATCTTAACCCTCTTTTAGTGAATTTTCTGGAAATATGTGATATTTTCCAATTACAGGATCCACAATTTATGTTCAATCTTGAATCAAGTGAAGATCTGGACAATATATATGTGCCAAAAATTTTCTAAACTCTTTTTTCTCTATTTCCTGTCAGATAATTGTATTAAATTATCTCTAAAAATTGTTTTTATATTTTCAAGAATATATTGCGCTACTATAAATGATGACTGTTATCTTGCCCTTTGTTCCCCCTGCTTGCTAGTTTTGGAATTTTATGCAGCAGTGACTTAACAGAATTAGTGAATGGTGGCTAGATTCGGGTAGATGACTTGTTCTAATTGTTAGATAAGAGATGGTATACTTAAAACTACCGCTATCATTCTGGAGGCATATTATAAAAGGCCATTGAAGTACATACCTATTTTCCCTTAATAAGAACTAATAATCCTTTATTCCTCATGGTAAGGACAATGTCACCAGCTTTTACTTTACAATTTTTCCTTTAAGATCTCTTCCTTCTTTTGTCTTAGTAGTGGAAAAGAAATAACTTAAAAGAAAATTTAAGATTTTCCCCTTTTTTTAATTGTTTCACTTTGTGTATGCTTGCATATATCTAATGTTGTATTTGTTTCTGATGGGGCTTTTTTCTGTATTTATTAATCTAAAATCATTTATCCATATTGATCATATTGTAAGATAATCAGCTTATTAGGTACTGGTAGATCTGGACACCATCAGGTATATCCTTTGATTATATTTTATTTTTATTTATTTGTGTATTTATTGTATTTTTATTTCCATAAGTGTTTAAAATGTCAGTTTTACTTATTTACTCTTTAACCTGCATCATTCTTTTATTGTCACATCTGCATGTGAGTCTACTAGAAACAGTCTCTCTACTATGTAGGGGCAAGGTTGTGTACTATCAAGCCCCCCCAAACCCTGTTTCAATGTGGGACTTCGGGGTATGATGATGATTTGATACTTTCCAATGTCTTGGAATATTGGAAGACGTTGTTAGGATGAAACGCTTTCCCTTCACATTAAGGGATAGAGCTAAGGCATGCTAACATTCGTTAACCCCTGCACACAAAACCCCTGCACACAACTCGGGAGCAATTGGTGCATGCATTTTTGCACAAGAATTTCCCCTCACCAAAAAGACAAAGTTGATAAAGGAGATTATAAATTTCCAATAAAGTGATGAGGAGTCACTTTATGAAGAATGGGAACAGTGTAAGAATTTGTAAAGGAGTTGCCCTCACTATAACCTACCCAAAGAATTCCCTCTACAAACCTTTTTTAATGGAATTAATCCTCCCACGAGAGAGAACATAGATGCAGCTTCTATAGGATCTCTTATACTGAAGCAGTTGAGGAAGCAGAGGACTTGCTAGAAGAGATGGTGAAATACAGTTGTCTTTGGTCGTTGGACAGAAGTGGATAGCGTTCAACTTTCCGAGATCATAAAGGAGTCATCGCTATCAATTCAATGATAGCAATGCAGGTTGAGATTGATAATTTAACAAAACAACCTAATAGCCTCCAAGACTCTTCATCCACTCAAGTTAGAGCAATTCAACATAGATGCGAATTATGCAGGCAAAATAACCATTTTACCGCTAATTATTTTTCTAATGCAAAATAACAACATGGAGCAACTGAACTACATGGATACACAATTTGATCAAAGATGAAAAAACAACACTTATTCAAATAATTATAACCCTAGTTGGAAGAATCACCTAAAATTTTCTTGGTTGAACAATGCAGGACGTTAATTCTAACCTCAAGGGTCACTTAGACTTTAATGAGAGAAACTCAATTCTACGAACTCTAAGTTGGGCAAAATTTTAGGTAAGCTTGTAAACATGTATGAAGATTATAAGAGGATGGAACAGAAGTTTGAGCATGTCACTAAAAACCATGCCTCTTTCATTCATAACTTAGAGGTCCAAATGACTCAACTGGCAAACACATTGTCAACAAGAAGTGTGGGGAGTCTCCCGAGAAATACTGAAGCAGACCTAAGCGAGCAACTCATAGCAAGCACACTTATAAGCGGGAAAAACTTAAGCAACTAGTGGATACACAATTTAAACCCACCTAGAGGAAGTCTAAGAAAGGAAGAAGAAGGATGTAGACATGAGTGAGTAACCTCCTTACATCGCCTCTTTGCTTTATCTATGTAAGATTCTATACCCCCAATGATTACAAAAGAACAAACTAGATTCACAATTTGCAACGTTTGTGGAGAAATTAAAAACCTTGCAAATCAATCTATCTTTTATTGAGGCATTGGAGTATATGCCCAAGTATGCCAAATTCTTGAAGCACATGCTAATAAACAAGCGGACTTAGGAAGAGAATTAAAAGGTATCACTAACCCAAAGCTGTAGCTCTATTATCACCATTCACATGCCTTCAAAGCTAAAGGATCATGGAAAATTGATAAGTGCCTAATTTTTGATATTTTTAATTATTTACACTTAGCGATTAATGATATAAAAATGTTTAAAATACTCACTTTAATTCATATCTGATTTTAGGTACAATTTGGGAGCAAAGAAATTAAAGTGAGTCGAAAGTACCACATATGGGTCATTTTTCTCGAATA
>JANIJH010000004.1:43456549-43476043 GCA_024520975.1 Erythroxylum areolatum
AACTTAATCTTAATTTCTCCATTTAATACTTCCAATTCCATCAATCTAAGCAATAAATCTTCCAATCATTGACATGCTAATTAAACTTTAAACGAAAATAATTTATCTAGAAAAACCACATAATCAAAACAATTCATACTTAATAAAATCAAAAAAAAATTGGGCCCAACACCTATAAAATTTAACCTAAGTAATTCAGTTGAAAACCTTACAATTAGTTGTTAACAAACTCAAGGTCAACTATTAGCATCGCATAGGAGCCTCTATGCTCGAATAGATTCACAAAACAATTGCATAATAAAAGATCAATCTGTTAAGAGTTTAGGGAATCAAAACCTAGATACTAATTTTTTGATATTGATTATATACTAAGTATTTCCTTTAATTCTTTGAATAAATCTTGCTGCTTGTTTATTTTGTTGTTTTAAGTTTTATTTTTTTAATTAAAGATCACAATCAATTTATAGACTATATAATAGAATAACAGTAATTACCTCACAGGCATGTCTAACCTCAATAAGAGAAAAAAATAACATTTACTATCTTGTACATAGTGACAGGGAATTATTTGGTCCCTCATATGGTCATGTGCGCTACCAACACTGACATGTCCTATAAAAAAAGCTCAAAATTTTCATTTTTTCCCCTTGACTTGCCCAACTTCACTCCTTGCAATCCATAAAGGCAATTAAGACCTAAAGACATAATATGACTAAATTAAGTACCAAAAACTAAAAAAGCTCAAAAAAACGAACAAGATACATATAACATGGGACCAAAAATATAGTTTATTAAGCATTTATAAATTACCTACAATGTTAAAGAATCTACAAAGTTTCACTATTCTTTATTAATTTGGAGCTTCTAATGCTATTAAATGTTTATATGATTTCCACACACATGTTATTCTTATGTCTCTATCTATCTTAAAAAGGAGTAAGAGTGATGATGCCAATGAATGTGTCACTCTGGTTGGCATATTGATCTATCATCTAATTGGGGTTGAAGAAGACCTCCTTAAGAAAGTAAGAAAATTTATCTTTCCTACTAAATTATATGTGATGGTTATGGAGTAGATAGTAGGGCCCCTATTAGATTACAGAGGCCATTCTTGGCTATTGAAGGGGCTCTAATTGATATGACTGACGGGAAATTTAAACTCAGGATGGGAAAAGGGAAAACAAAGTTCAATACATATAATACCTTAAAAGGAACTCTTACCTTTTACGATTGACCATAATGTGCTTGAGGTTCCTAAAGCTTATGGTGATGATTTGTTTAAATTAATAAACATTAGGATTTAGAGAAAAACAAGGAAGATTGTACCATTCCTATTGGCAATTCTAGGTTTTAAGGACAAGTTAAGCCTTTACCTTCTACTAAAAAAGCACTTAATTTTAAGTTGAGGACATTACCTCCTCAATATATTTATACATACCTAAGAGGTAATCAGATGTATCCTCCTAATTTTTCTTCTTCTTTTAATTATATATAAGAAGGGAACCGTTCTCATCCAAATAGTTATGGTGGATGACTAACAAGCTAAAATTGAATTCCAACTGAGAGGCTTCTAAATAAGTAATAGGAAGTAAAATAAGGATTCTAACTTTTCTTTTCTTTTAGTTTACTTTCTTTTTTATTGTCTTTACTAATGTGTACTTTTTTTTGTAAGTAAATTTTTGTTAATTTTTTGGAATTTTTGAGAAATAGAAAAGACCTTTTTTCCTTAATTACCTTATACAATTGAGGTTAACATATTATTTGTTTGACATTTAGGGTAATGCAACGTTTAAGTATAGAGGGTTTTAATTTCTAAAAAAAATTATTAGTGCTTACGCTTTAAATAATGCATATTTAGTTTGATGTTTGTTTAGGTTGTAGTTTTTACATTATTGTATGTGAATCTATGCATACACATCATGCTTAATGAGCTAAAGTTTATGAGAGACAAGAATTAGCAATATGAAGACAAAAAATTCAAGTTGAAGCATAAACTAAGAGTTATATAGGATAATTGATGCTAATTTTCAAGGAAGGATTAGCATCAATGTTAAAAAAAGAAAGGAGGATGTACAAAAAAATCAAGGTTGATGTTAATATGTGAAATGTTTCCAATATCAAGCTTATAAGTGACAAAAAATCTAAAGAAGTATAACAAAATTGACACTGGTATCGAAATGCCTTCGATGTTGGTCTCAACCTAGACCTTAATATTCTAAAAGATATAATTAAATTTTTTAGGACTAAAACCATATTTCCTTCTTCTTTATCCTCATCAAATGTATAAAATCCCTATTTTATTTGCCTAGATATTGAAATCCTTCTTTAAAACACAAAAACTCATTTTAAAATACAAAATCATTCCCCTTCATCAAGTTCATGAAAATAGGAATTTTATGTTAAAGGTATTTGGGAGATATTGCGAACATATCTTAGGTTTTTCATTGTCTAATTATGTTAATCTCTCTAATTTTATGGTAGTGATACATTGAAGTTAAGTAATGAGTTTTGATAGGGAGAATTTATGGATTATGTTATTGCTCTTGTAGAATTATGAGAATATTGAAAGTTATGCTTATTTTGATATATTATGCTAGATATTATGATTTTTATTCATTTTTTAAAGTGTAGAAGTGGTGTGTTATGAAGAACATATGGAGTGAATTTTATGAAGTATAGTGAAGTGTTGGCATATTTTATTATGTATATTGAGAGGACGAATACAAAAATTAAAACAAAGACTGGGAAAGTTTAGATTCCCTTTTCTTCTTTGTCATATACTTCTTTAGAGGACATGCTTAAGTTCATTAATTAAGAGAATAAGAAGTGATACAATAGGCAGAGCAATAATAAAATTATTGTGGAAAAGATCATAATCATAGATATTAATAAGGTCTTTAAGATTCAAAATATTCTTTGAAATTCAAATTGAGATCATCTTTTTATTCTACAAGGAGAGTTTCTAAAGGTGGTAAAACATTTCTATGCTAATATAAAAGAAATGGGTAAACTAAAATCCTTGGTTATATATTCCTATATCAGAGGCTTTGAGATTATGAATTCAGCGGAAACAATTAAAGGGCATGTTATGCTATAATCATACGGTAGGAGGCTAAGTTTTCATAGTAGGAGGCCATTAAAACATGATAGGTGGAACTAAACATATGCATTTTGTACATTTAGATTGGGGATTACTTATTCTACTAGACGGTTGAACTTATTATATAAAACCTTAGCTATATAGACCTGACTAGTGAATTACGTATTGATCCATACTATACCATCTCAATCTAGTGTGTTGAAATAAGTTCAAACCAAAGATTTATACCTTATAGACATACTATTTAATAGTTTAGGCAATGCTCCATAAGTCTAACTATCATTATTAATGTTGCAATCCATTAACATTACAGCTCGGTATGGGTCACAAGGCAAAATTTTTATGTTGCTAGTGTTAATTAGTCAGCTGTTGAAAAGAAAGGGATGAACCTCTCTAGTATTAGAGTTATGAAGATTGGAGAGGGAAATGACATTAATAATGATCATATACTATTGTTTTGTTAGGCTTGGGAAAATAATAGGTGGATAAGGAAATGACATTAATAATGATCATATACTATTGTTTTCTTAGGCTTGGGAAAATAATAGGTGGATTAATCTATAAAGACTTAACAAATGATATTAAATAACTTAGGGCAAGAGATAAGGTAGGCTGATAATGACAAAGATGTTGAGGAGCAAGTAGAGGAAATTCAGATAACTACTAGGCTATTGAGGGTAATGATGAAATAACTTATTTCATTTATTAATGTAACATCTCGTTACCCATGTTAGAGCTAGAATTGTAAATTTTGACAAATTTATGAGAAATTAGGAAAATGCACATCATGCATAAATTGATTGTGACACACACATTTTTGCACATTCATATGATTGTACATGCATTCTTTGATATTTCTAGGTATAATTGAGTTAGTAAATATGATTAAATAATGTTTTGGCAATTTTGGTATTATTTAGGATATTTTGGTATTTTTGGTGAAATTTAGAAAAATATTGATTTATTGGCCAATTATGGTGTGACACATGGCATCCTATAATTGGGACAAATGACTTATATGTATGGGGACATGTGGACTGCTAGTGGTGACAAATGTATGACATGCAAAGAACCCACCTATTTTATGTTTTGAAAAGAAAACACTAGGAAGAGTTATGGTAGTTTTTGAGCATCTGAAGAATTTTCTGATTGGCTTGTTCATCACCGATCATTGAGTTCCTCTTGATGGTTGTCTGTGAGTTATTCGCATTGCTGGAAATAAAAACTAAAACAAGTAAGTAACTTAATGATATTTTATGGTGTAGGAATATACATTCATATATGGGATTGAGAAGTTTGGTTTCGGTGCTAAATAGATTAGATGATTAATTTGACTGTTAAGAATTGCTTAAAATGGTGTTGAATGGACTCTAGATTGGAAGATATGTATATACTCTATTAAGGTTTTGAGAAAGACGAAATGGTACATGCATACATTGTGTCCGTTGTTTATCTGAAGAAGTGAAGTTGATGTTTAAGTGTGAATCTTGGATTTTAAATTGTGTGTGTTGATGAGCTAAAAAACATGAGTTAGAATAATTTTTTCGAGTGTTGTCCAAGTTAATTGATGTGAGAATAAACGTGAAGAATGGAGAGAAATGAGAAATTATAATAGTGTGAGAAAGTGAAATCTGGGTTTAAAATATGGAAAGTGGGGAAGACGAATCTTCTGTTAAAGTTCACCACGACCAACTTTGGTTCACCGTGGCCAACTCTTTTTAGTTCACTGCGGCAAAACTCTTGAGTTTGCCGCGGTGATCTTTGCAAAATTCCTGAGAAAATCTGGTTTCTAGAAAGTTCGCCGTGGCCATCTTTTTTGTCCCTGCTGCAGCAAAGTCTCATCCTTTACAGTTCAAACATACTTGAGTATTTTGAATATAACATTCTCTGTAGTTATCCAAATGAGAGGATTTTTGATTTGGCGTAAACTAGAGACATAGAGCTACAACTTTTATGAAGAAATGGAGTTTGAATTCTGTCTCTAAGAGTTTCAAGTTTTGGTTGAAAGTTGAGGTAAGAATTTTGCTGAAGCTTAAGAACAATCTAAAATATTTTGAGTATATCTTTTCGTATACTGAACCAAATTAAATGATTTTGGTGTTAATAAAAAATTGAGACATTGGAGAACAACTTTACAGAAGGAAGTTTTGCCTAATTTGTTCATTTACCTTATCAGATTTAGTATGGAAAGTTGACCTGTATGTGTATTAGAGGAAAAATCTAAGTGGTCAATGAAGTTATGAAATTGTTTGACATTTTTTGTTTCGATCCAATTGTAAATAAACATGGTATTAATGAGGGCTTTGATATCTTAATGATTTGTTGATAAGGATTGCAATATCGTACCTTGGAATTGTCACTGAAAATGCATTGTGCATACTTTCTATACATTGATATGCACAAAAGAACACTTGTGCATTTGTACAAAAAATGTGATATTTGTGACTGTGTTTTGTATATTTTAGAGGAGCACATCGAACACCAGTCGGACATTGCCAGACCATCTAGGCAATAGCTTATTGGAGCTACTATGAGTCAACCTAGATGATTTCCTAGGATTGATTTGATTTGATTTGTTTAAACTTCCAACATTATTAAACTATTTGCGATTTGTTTATGAATTCCAGACTTTATTTGTCCGAGGAGATCAATATTTGGGAATGTATTAGAAGTGCTTTTATTGCGGCTTTGATTGCTATGGAATTCTAAATGTCATGTGAATTTTCAACGAAAGTTGAATGTCGAACTTAGGTTCGATGATTATGAGTTTTGTTTGAGCATCATATGTGATTGCCTTGTATGCCATATTCAGTTTTGATGCATTTCATAAAAATACATACTCAGATAAAGGCATTGTGACTTGAGTTGCTAGTATAAAGTGCTTCCACGTAGAGCTTTGCTCTGTTATATATGTGTGTGCACATAGAGCTATGCTCCGTGATTCTGTTCTGACTGAGCCCTATGGGCCAGTATTTGTATAAGTATGTGATAGGCACTCAGTCACAACAATAAGAAGGACTCTAAGTCTCATATGCGTATGTATTTGTTTATATATGATCTGTTTTGCAATGATTAAATGTTATACCATATTGTGTGAGTTTTTTAATAATAAATGTATGTTAGAATGAATATTTGTTTATTATGTGATGTGTGTATATGATCTGGTGAATTCATTAATGATGGTTCACTCATTGAGTTTGCAAAACTTATCAAAAATTGCAATGTGGCTTTTCAGGTATGAGATAGGAGACCTAGTTCCTTAGTCAGGATTTAAGGAATCTTTTGGACAGAGAAATGGCTCAAAGGTCTATCAGCTGACACCAAAAATGCTCTAGTATTATTTTTGTAGTTTTGCTAGAATTTGTATAAGGTTTTGTAAATATTTTTTTGGTGGAAATAGTGTAAGCTTTATGAATGAATGGAATGAATGGTTTTTAGAATTTAGTGACTTGGAGTATGTTAGATGACGCCAGGTGTAAGTTGGATTTGTTTTTGCTCCAACATACCATTATCATAATGTATGTACTTAAATGTCCTTCGGGTATTCAGGTATTTACCTTATGGTAGTGGGATGTTGCAATTAATATAACTCATGGTGATATTGTGGGAATTCACTCATATAGGCTCATCTATAGTTTTTTTTTTTCACGATTTCTCCTTTATCCCAATAAACTTAGCCTTACACAAATGCATAAATATAGTTAGGTTCAAGATGTTTCAAATTATATACTTTTAATTGCCTTTTCTATTTCATTTTAATTGAAAGTCTTAAAATTTTGAATGAAATTTAAATTCGGTAATTTATGAATCTCCATCAATGTTTAGTGTTGTACATGTTTTGAGTATTAGAGAGTATTTGATAAAGGAAACTTCCATTTTAACTATTCATTTTCAGAAAAAAAAAAAAGATCCTTTTAGTACTTTGCTCTTAATTAAAAATATGAAGGAAAATATTGTTCAAAGGATGTGGGGGTGCAGTAGATATTAATCTAATTGCATTAAATTTAAGTCAAAATATTCAAAATTTGATGATATTAGCTTTCTATTTTAGGTTGCGTGTTTAGGTTCTCATTAATAAATTTAGGATGATGGTATGAATTTATACATGATTCCTAGTTTAGATTAATTGTTGGAAATTAGATGCATAATATAAATAAGTAAATACTATCCATATCTTTGAAAATTTTAGGAAATCAAATTTGCTAAACAAAGATACTTTGATTTTAGTTGAGTGACCTCATAAGGACTTTATGTAAAATGTTTCTTTCTTATATGGATATCTTCTTTGCTTTTCATTCATAAAACTTAAAACTTCATCAGAAAATATAAGATGTATACATGCATTAAAATGAAAAAATTACTTAGGATTAATTTTGATTCAAATTGCCTATCTTTTGTTCATTAATCCATTGGTGAGCTCTTTAAGCCTTATACAAAATTTAAGCTTTTTCTTAGCATCCCTTTCTAAATGAACCTTGATTTTCAAAAGGAAACAAGTATATACTCTCTAATTCATGATTAATAGAGCTTTTACTTGTGTTTTGATGTTTCTGGGAATATAATGTAAGGAGTTATATACGGGGAGATGGTAAAGCAATTAAAGAGGTAATGTAGAAATTGGAATCTCTTTCCAATTCAAAAGGTTAGAAAAGAAGAAAAATAAAATAAAGTGTTGAAAATTGATTGACATGAATTGTTCTATTTAAAAAGAATGAAAGAAGAGGGGAGTTGTAAAGAAACGAGGGGTTAGTTAAGTAATATGGATATATTTGTTGAATTATTTACTATTACTCCAATAATTTTGAATAGCTTTTCTCTTATTCTCTTTCTTTTATTACCTTACTTATTAGTTTGGCTTACTTTAGTTAGAATCATTTTGATTTTTTCTTTCACATATCTTAAATAATTTGTATTAGATGATTTTCATGTTTATGGCAAATTCATTTTCATAAGAAGATGATGATATTACCTGATAGGTGTAGTTTATATTATGTTTTGATAGAGTAAGACATCCAGATTTCCAAATTTCCATATCAAGCTTCAAATTAAGTTTTTCTTTCTTTCTTCTTTCTTATTTCCATAGTACTTGATGTGTAAATTAAATTTCCAGATGTCTTCTACGTTTATGATGTTATAATTTCTAAATTAGGGTTTATTGTGTAGTTATTTTATGACTTTATTCTTTGTTGATTCAATACATGTTTTGTACTGCATTAATGGTCCATATTCATACTTTGACAACAAATTAAGAGAGTGAGTCAAAATTAATCATAATAGGTTGTGTAATGAGAGTATGTAGTCTAATAAGTTACTCAATTATCAAATTAACAATCAATTGAAGAGAGATATTTTGTGAGAAATTGATTATCTAATAGATTATTTTAGATCTGACTGAAAGCATTAGGATAGTTATATGAATTGAGAGGTTACAAAATTTGAAATTTTCATATTCAATGAAGATTAATTGATTAGGTCTTGAGAGAGAGTAATAAATAACTTAATAAATCTAGGATAAAACATATAAATTGAATTAACAAGTTTAATGAAATAGAGAAAGAATAGTTCCTAAATATTCTATCTTGATTAATCTCAATTTTATTGACAACTCAACTATTTTACTATTTACTTATTTAATTAATTTATTTATTTTTATCCAAATCAATTTCATGTTAGGTTAGACAAAGTTAGGTTCAGATTGTTAGTTATTGAATAATCCTTGTGTGAATGATACCTTTTGATATTACAAGATACAATCCATATATTTGTAGGTATTGGAAGTTTTATTGTTATATATAAAATCTTGCTTAACAAGTTTTTGGTGTTATCATCGAGAAACATAGTTTAGGATGATTTGAATTCCTTTAATTTAAGGAATTATTACCCTTTCTTATGATTTTGATACTTATTCATAAGTAAGTTTGGATGCAAAGTAGAAGACAAATCTATCAAGATAGGACAAGGCAAGAATGAGGAATTTAAGGAGTTAAACACCAAAAAGAAATATAAAGGACGATGATAGAGGAAATACACCACAGAGAGCAAAAGACACTTGTGGACTTTATGAGGTTAGGGTTCAACGCGTATCATTAAGGAATTATATGACCACTAGTGCAAATGAAATGTGAATTTTTGATGATATGGCAAACAATAGTTTGTCTTTGGACATTAGAATGATGTAGATAGTAGTCAACCTTCTCAGATCTAGAAAGAATGATTGTGGTAAATTTAGTAACACCATTGCAGGTTAAGATTGATAACCTCACCAAGCAATTAAACAGCTTGATAGCTACCTCTTTCTCTCCATTCAATGTAATTCAATAAGGATGTGACCTATGCTGATGAGAGATCCATATCACAATTGATTGCTTCATAATGGAAAACAACAATATGCAATAATTCAACTTTATAGGAGAATAAGTTGGTCGGGATGGTAATGGTCCTTATAAAAAACATATAATCCATGGTGGCAAAACCACTCAGATTTCTTTTGGTCTAATAATGCAAGAACTCAAATGGGAATTTAAAGCCTACTAAGATTTTAGCAAGATGAGTCTAGTTAATAGGATTCCAAAATAGGCAAGATTATGGACAAGATCATATGTATAGGTGAGGCCAGAAGGGAAATTTGAAGAAATTATGAATGATTATGCCTCTTTAATTCACAGCTTAGAGGCTTAAATCAACCAGTTTATTAATGAGTTCCATAAGAGTAGTGTGGAAAGATTTTTTAGTAACATGGAAGTAAATCCAAGAGAACATTTAAGGTTATCACACTTAGGAGGAAAGAGCTAGAAGAACCAAAAAACAAGCTGAACGTTAGCTTGTAGAAGATCAAGAGAAGAAGAAAGAGGATGAAGAAAAGAATGAAGAACCACCATCTGTTCCTTCTCTACCTTTTCCACTGAAAATACCATTCCCACAAAGACTTCAAAAGAATGAATTGGATACACAACTTGCAAATTTTTTGGAAAATATTAAAAAATTACAAATTACCTTGCACTTTGTAGAATCTTGGAAGAGTATAGCCACATATGCAAAGTTTATCAAAGGCATATTATCAAGCAAACAAACTTGGAAATAACAACCAAACAATAGCCATCACAGAAACCTCTAGCCCTTTAATTACCAATATCGTGCCCTCATAGTTGACAGTTTTAAGAAGTTTTACTATACCTTGGGTAGTTACTAATTTAGAGATTTCAAAATGTTTATATGAATTAGGTGTTAGTATAAATATTATGCCTTTATCAGTTTTTAGGAGATTGAGGCAGGGAGATGTGATGCCAACTTCAGTGCGTATTTAGTTGGTGCATCATTCAATAAAGAAATTGTGTGGTATGGTAGAGAATGTTCCTATAAAATTAGAAAAGTTTATCATCGAGAATGTTCCTATAAAATTAGAAAAGGTTATCATTCCTTTGGATTTATTCATACTAATCTTTAATTTATTCATACTAAACTTTAAAGAGTATTGAAACTGTCTGCTAATTTTTTATAAACCATTTTTGAACATCGAAAAAGATTTGGTAGATGTCCATAAAGATAACCACCCTTCGAATTGGTGATGAACAAGTGAAATTCAATATGAATAAGGTATTAAAGAATCTGAAGTAGGGCAACTGATTTATAAGAATTGATGTAGTTGAATCTTTAAAGAAGGGATAAGAAGAAGAACAGATGAATACAAATATAGAGCTTCAAGCATACAAGCAAGTTTATTAAAAAATAGAAACAATAGACAAAGAAGAATAAATGATAACGAAGATTGAATTTGAAGAATATATGGAAGTATCTATTCACGAACTAGAAGTAGGAGAGGAGATGAGGGTTAGTAAGGAAGAAAGAGAACAATTCACCTTCTTAAATGACAAACTGCTAGATTCAATAAAAGATTCAGGGACTTTCATTATTCCATATTTTATTGACAATTTATTACCGAAAAGGACATAATTGAACTTACTAGGAATTATGTCCTTATGATTACCTTGCAATATGTAGCTTATTTACAGGGTGCAAAAATTAAATTTGTGATATGGGTGGGAGCAAGCCCTCATAATAGACCCAAGTTGAGCATAGAAGGAAAAATATGTCAAGCTAATGATGTTAATTAAGCACTACTTAGGAGGGAACCCAAGAACTAAGATAAATTTTATATTTTATATTTTACTTTTAGTTTTATGTTATTAATATTTTGTTTTTTTACTTTTATTTTGTGGGGAGTGGATTGCTTGAATTTCATGGCTAGAAGTATCTCCAAATTTTGTCACCCACATCATCACCACCTCAATCTCCTTAAACGATATCATGATCTCATTATTTTTCTTTTATTATTTCTTATCATTTTTATTTTTACTTTTGTTTTTTATTTTTCTCACATTGAGGATAATGTGTTGTCCAAGTGTGGGGAGGATTTTGCATTGAAATGTCGCATGAATGTGAACTTTACATGCCATTTTGTTAGTTTTTAATTAGGTTGACATGTTTTAAACATATATTGCATATGTGAATTGTGTCAATGTGTCAATGGCAATAACTTGATGGAAGTAGTTTAGTTTTGAACGTAGTTAATGAAATTGTAAATGCATATTAAGTTTTAATTTTATATTGTATGTACTTTTGGTTGAATATGCACGTTAATTAAGATATAATGTCAGTTTGTTCACCTCAAGAAATTTGATATATGCATTTATAATTATAAGTTAGTTGAATGAGTTACTATCATTAATAATGTTTCATGAGGATGATTGACTAATAAGAAATAAGATAGGCTAGTCAAAATAACTGGAAAAAAATGTCTTAAATAAATAACTATTCCACTGGCCCTTTTAAAACAAATATTGGGTTATGAATAGAACTAGTAGCCAGTTGAAAATGTGATATAACTAAGTAACTAGTATCATTCAAACAAAATGTTTGTCCACGCATCAAAATGTTAAAATGATTGGTAGTATGTCATAGCACTACAACAAAATAACTACACTTAAAACTGTAGTTAGTGATGAGCCTAGGTCATTCTCACAATGATTAAATCAAATCACCTTTCTAAATTATATTTATATGTATAAAGGGGGTTTGGTTTGATGCAATTAAGAAAAAGAAGAAAAATTGAACTTATGAAAACAAATCAAAGCAAGCAGCGAAAAATGATAAATTAATAAATGATTTTAGAATCCTATTCTTGGATCAATCTCAACTTAAACACAAGTAGACATACGTCATTGTATTGTTGTTTTCATACCTTTTTTAGAACTATTGATCATAGATTAACAACAAGCTCTGTTAATCCCAATTTTTTTCTCAAATCGTACTTAATTAAAATAAACTCTTTAATTAAACCTAACTATCAAATAACCTAAAACAAGTTTGCTAGATTTAATCAGTCAGTTGTATTACGAATCACAAAAATAGATCAATATAAGCAACAACCACACAAATTTGAATTTTTTTACTTATGTTACATTATCTCCAATGATTCAACGTCATTAGTTGCCACAAATGAATCCAAAACACAACTATTACGTGTCATATATGAGATTCAACAATGTGTTTAGATAAAAACAATCTAATAGATCTTTCGGATCATCCATAATTGATACTCAATTCAATAAGTAGAAAATGACATAAACAATCCTCAAAGAAGGGAAGAACGATGATACACAATGGCAATATGTTAAAATGCACTCCACGATGTCAATTTCACGTCCAAATCAGAATAAGGAAGCCCGGTGTAATATAGATCACAAGAAGGTAAGCTCTCTATCTTTCCCGTTCCTCTAGGATGATTCCTATCTCTTTTGTTTCCCAAAATGTCAATTTATAGTAAAAACTAGGTTTTTTTTTCATATGCACAGTTTAGTGCACGATTGACGTAGTCCGTTAGATCACTACCCAAAATAACTAGACCTACAACTATAGCAGTGAGTCTAGATCGATCCCATAGAGAGTGTTTGATTAGCTTTTTAATGAAAAGAATTGGTGTTTAGTTTTGAGGGGTTGATTTGAAATAAGAAAATTAAACAAAATTAAACTAATGGAAACAAATTAAAGAAAACATTAAAAAATGATGAAAAGGGATGAATACATTAGGAACCTGATCATTGGTTTAATTTTGGCCTACACTCCATTAAATATACCATATTGATGATGGGTTTTGATCTTGCATCACATTCATAAAAAATAGAAAATAGAAACATAAATATAAAACAAAACACAAAAAACCAAGAACTTTCAAGTGCTATTAGATGTAACTATAACAAAACATGAACTTAAGAGGTTTACCTTACAATCTCTTTTATTTTTCATTATCTTCACCACTTCAGGTTATCAAAAACCATAACGACCAATAGAGGATGTCTCTAATGATATCCATGCAAAGAATGAATCCTAAAACCTTTTAGAGAGAATAGCTAGAGCACACACAAAGTGATATCTTTGTGATGTATTCTTTGAGAGAGTGTTTATAGAGATTGAGAGAAGATGATGAACAGTTAACTAAAAATTATCTTGTTTTAACATAAAACTTACATAAAATTTGACGTCTCTTACACCCTTTGTCCTTCCTTTAACCCCTAAAATCAATAGAGGGCTAGTAGGAACTAAATGGCTTTTAATCCTACTTAATTTAGCATGAAACTTCCACCCCTTCTTTAAAGCGTAATTTTTCATCTTTCTTATTAAAGGATAATTTTGTCATCTTGCTTATTAAAGAGTAGTTTTGTCATCTTACCTAATAAGTAAGATTCATATGTGTCATATGATTCACAATCAATTGACCCTAAACTACCACACTTATGTAGCGTAGTCATCTAGCTCTCATATCTTGATTTACTTGTGTCATATAATTCACAATCAAATGACCCTAAACTACCTTACTTACGTAGCTTAGTCATCCACCTCTCATATCTTGGATCTGCATCTAAAGACATTTTACTCATTCTTTACATCTTCAATGGATGTGGTCCATTAGATGTTGGAGTTAGGTAAATATAGTGCCCTGGAAAGCAAATGTATTTACATGTAACTTAATCTTCTTCAGTTACAGTTTATAATGAAAATATTTACTATTAATAAAACAAAAGAGTTTGTTTTTTATGAGCATTATAGATCTAGTCATAAGGTACCGAGATTCTTTTGTAAGTAAAATACATATATATATATATTGATATATGGGAAACATGTATATTATAAGAATATAAAATAATGGATTCACAATTGAATAATCAAGTTGGTTGCTTGATTATGGTTTAGACTGCAGTGTTGCCATTTGTCTCCATATAAGTAAAAGATTTTACTTCAAGGGAATGATATGTTTCATATTGTAATAATAGTCGACTATCGATAATGGCACTATTAAATAAATCTGGAATCAAGTTTGTTTTGCAAGAATAAAGTAGGTCGTTACTTTAGTCTTAAAACATACATTTTAGAATTTGCTTATTATGGACCAAAATCTTGATGAGTAGTGAATTAATATGTATTTCATTATAATTCTTGATATGATTGGAATGGATTTTCACATAATATTAATCTAGTGTTTGTATGTTGGAATTATTAACTGAAACATGTATAAAAGAACATTTATTCAAATAAATAGTTTACAATGATATTATCACTTCTAGATGTTTTATGAAGATTGTTGATTACGCTAGCGCTAGGAGATTGATGGACTAGCTACCCATCAAGTCTTAACACCAAGATGAGATCTTGTGTGTTAATCACAATATAGAGTAAAACGGGAGATCTAGAAGTATAAACCAACATAAGGGCAAAACAGTACCCTTTATTGTGCAGATGGCTATCATAAGGTTCATAATAGGGTTTAAGTCCAACAAGATTTCCCACTTGGCTTTAAGGAAGGTTATCAAACGAATTAAGAAATATAACTAGAGGTTTTAAAGCCCATGATCGATTGTTAGGCTTGCACTAACTAATAGTTAATTAGAAGCCTAAATGAACATTTAAAAATGGGCTAGACTTTGTTTTAATATAATTAATTAGATTAATTTTGTTTTATATTAAAACAAAATCTTTAAAGAAATGAAAGGGATTTTTGGTTTTTAATGGCTAAAAGTGCAGCTACACATTTAACATTGAATTGCTAAATAAAGATGGTATTTATCATGCATTATCATCATTAAATAGATGATAATGGAGTAATGATCTTATCGTTAAATGGTTTAATGGTTGTCTTTTTCAATGATGACATGTAATGTAACCTTTTTAGCATTCATTTGATTAAAGATGAAAGAGGTGTATTTGATGGATGATCTTCCTTCTTTCATCACTTAAACTGAGATTAATAAGTCATTTTAAGTTATTGGACTTTTTCATATAGTCACCTTAAAAAAATTAGATGAGTCTCATTTAGTGGCTTCTTTATGTTTGATTAAAGAAAGGTGTGATGCATTGGATGCTCTTCCTCTTCTTTCTTTTCATGCATAACCAAAATTGACAAGGTGATAGAGAGGTGTTCTTGCATTTTTTAGACTCTCTCTCCTTTCATTCTTGTGTTAGCCAAAATTTGTATGATAAGGTGTCTCATCTTTGGCTTCTTTCTTCTAAGAAAATCTCCTTCAAAGTTTTCTTCTCCTTTCCCACTAAGGGATCTTATTAACCAAGTTCTCCAAGAAGAACAAATGGTAGATCGGATTGGTTGAGGACACAATATTGAGAAGAGGAAACTATAACAAGAAGAAGAGGGTACATCACCTTGGAGAGGATACATTGCCAAGGATAGGATAGCACAGTGAGGAGTTAAAGCTATAGCGAAAGAGTTAGTAATATAATCTCCATCTTGTTCTTATGATAATTATTTTCCATATACTATATCATGTATGGTGGCTTGTTTATTTGGTTACCTTGCTTCTGCTGTGTGTTATGATTTCTAAAAAAGTTTTGAAATCCACCGTTTAACCAAATCTTGCATGTTTTCTTTTCTGATCCAACAATTGGTATCAGAGCCATTTTGATTATGCATGATTTTGGTTCCTATATGTGTGATGCATGGGTTGGAAATTATTTTTGGTATGTTGCATATTATTATGTCGTAGAAATATATATAGATTATGTTTTGCTCTTTTGGTTGTCTATAGAATTTATATTTATCATGTAAGATTTCTTCATTTGGTTTGTAAAAAGGACGGTGGTCTATCATCACAATGCTTCTACCTTGGCTTCATTTTTCCATTTTCTTGCATTTTATAATGTAAAAATTGATGTAACGATGAAGATAAAGTAGCCATAGATTGAAGAAATGAAGAGGTAATCGTTATCCTTTTATGTATTGCCATAGTTTTGGTTTTATGAAAACCAAGATGCTGTATTTTTTTTTCAATGAATCAAGTTTTGATTTTGATGTCAAAACTAGTTCCAGCTTTTTGTTTCAATGAGTCAAATTTTGGTTTCAATAGAAAACATAGTGTTGGTTTTTTTAATGGAAAAAGTTTCTATTTTAATGAAAACAAGTGCTGGAAATTTTTGTTATGACAAAGATTCAGTTTTAAGAAAATCTAGTGATGGATTTTTTGTATTCAAAGAAACAAAATTCGATTTTAAAAAATGTCATTACATTTTTTACCGAATGGGCCAAGTCATGTGATCGAAGAGTTCAAAGTATAAGATCTAAGCCCAAGAAGGATATTTCGGGCCTAAAAGGCTTGTAATTATTTTTGTGTTCTATGAAGATAATCAAAAGTGGCTTAACTAGTTCATATGATGAATGGATGAATGAATGCAAATAATATGTGATATTAGGTGATTGCATGTCATTTAGAAAATTGTTAACCCTAGGCTTTACCATGCATTCAATATGCATGAGATATATAATGAAACAATATAGGATGGATAATAAATCTCATCTAAACAAGATGATATTAAAAAAGATTAGAGTCTAATCACTAGGAGTATTCACTAATACAACTAAACAAAAAATGGGTATTAAAAAAGATTCTCTTTTCTTTTTGTAAGAACCCAAAACATCCCTTCACTATATAGAATTATATACTATATATAATTAATTTTCAATTTTTAAAATTCTAAGTAAATTTGAATAACTCTAATTGTTAGTAATAATTGTAAATACTAAATATTAGAATAATTCTCAATCTAAATAGAACTTAAATAGAATATACATTTGTCATGTTGTGTCAAATTCGCATTGAGAAAAGAAATATTTATTTTCTTCTAGGAATATGAAGAAGAACATTTTTCGTAAGATTTTGTCTCTTAATAAGTTTCTATTCCAACATGGAATGAAAGAAAAAGGATAGTATACAAGATAGGTAAGGGAAGTTGTGACACTTGGCTCTACCCATGATCTGAAACTAGGGATGTAAAAGACTACACCAATCCTATAGATATGTAGAATTCATTATAAGCTTGGTGCTGGAAATGTTGCTTTCATATTACTTAAAGATCTTCTATCTCAATTGAAGTAAGTTTCTTATTGAGAAAATGCTTGCATTATCAAGGATTCTTAATGATTATTTTGATTTCATTTAGTTTAGTTCTTTTGTGTCTCTATTTATTTAAGGGGAATGGTAAAAGTTGGGGAACTTATAAACCTTGAGGCATGCATGGATATCATGGACCTTCTATATGAAACAGAGGATTCATCGCTATTATATAGCTGTCCTCTTTCTCTGGTTGTGTCTAACTGGGCATGTATTCTTATCTCATTCCAAGTGTTCTTATATTTCTGTAAGCTTATATGTATCTGCTTTCATTGTTCCTTACGTAAGATATAAGCCTGTATAAAATTTAACAGGTCACATCCTATGTTATCATAGTTCCTAAACAGAGATGGGAGTTTCCTGTTCTTCCATGGGGTAAGGTTATATTTTTTAATATTTTCAAAATGCATTGTTATTTAAAACTTGCGTCACTCTATGTTGGATTAATTCATATGGTGAAAATCTTGTCGTGGCAAATATGACCAAAGCTTGTCGTGAGAAACTGTGGAGGGGGAGATTGAATGATAGGCATATATATTTTTTTATCTTGGATTGTTTGTTATATAAAGGCTACATTAAATTGGATTTTAGAATTTTGTATAAAAAAATTTAGTGCATGGGTTTGTTTTGATAAGATAATTCTTTCTCTATAATCTTTTAGACTAGGGCCAATGTTTACCATTATAACTCTCAGTTGTATTTCTATTCTTGTGTGGTTGTGTGTGCGGATAAGATCAGTTAATTGGTGCATAATTGACAAGTAGATTTGCCTTATGATATGATGTCAGATTTTTGTATTTGAGTACTATTTTGGATCTTGGGAGAGCTGCTCAAAAGGACAAGCCAGCTATACTTGATGATGCTATTAAGTTCATGAACCAACCTAAAGCTGAGGTTCTAGAATTCGAAGAATTGAATGAAATGCTACTTGAAGAAATTAAATGTCTAAAGGTAACCATTTTAAGTAAATTGATGTGATAGTGATGGAAGAACTTAGTTATTGAAATTATGGGCATATAATCATCTCACATTAATGGTAAAAGTATGGAAATGATCATTTCAAACTTTGCAATTAGTGTTATTGACCTTAGTTGTTAGAAATTTAGTAACAATTACAACAATATTAATAATGACACAGGTCACTTGATTTTGCATTACTTGTAGGATTATTATGGTTTTTAGTAAGTAGTAATTGTCTACTATTGACCTAAAACATTGTTACCACGTACCTGCATAATTTGTTTGATCTGTTTGGTACATCTTGATGTTCGATATTATTGATTGTGATTTAGTTCTTTAGATGTGCTTGTACATATAGGCTAATTAATGCTGCTTAGTATTTTGATAATTGGATTTACTTCTTTGGTATTTTTTGAATAAGCCTTCTTGGCTTTCTACACCTAAACATAATAAAAAATATGAACTTCGTGAAGAGAAATTAACACTCAAGGTAGATTAAGAAAGGATGGAACAACAATTGAAAGTAACGTCTATTCCAGCTTTTGGATTTGTCCATACTCATCCAGTTGCTCCTAATAAAATGGTAGTTTTCCCTAGTTATGGTTTGATACCAATGTGGCAATATCTACTTGCAGTTGCCTATGATATATCCCATGATCATGAGCTAAGGCCTCCACCGTATAGTTTTTGTTTTGCTCTAGTGTTGCTAATTTAAAAATGCCTTATGTTGGATTCATTCAACAAAATTTTATCCTGTCATAAGTAAATATAATCGTACTCACTCATTAATGGAAATTTTGAAATTAGGTTGGTGGGCTTTCGTATAAGAGGAAGGAGAGGCACGAAATTTTAAAGGAAGAACAAAAGAAAGGAATGAAGAAATGAGAAAGTTTGTTTCGGTGGTGGAGAAGAGAGAAAGAAGAAAAAGGTTAGGGTTTGATTTTTCTTGGATTTCAAGAAGGATTTTTAAGTTGATCCAAGAGG
>JANIJH010000004.1:43476143-43513929 GCA_024520975.1 Erythroxylum areolatum
CCTTATTATTTGTTACTATTGACTATTCCGATTTGCTTCTTTCGATTTCCGATTTGTTTCCGTTTAGATTCTGTATTCGATTCGCATTTGCTTTGCTTCCGCTTGCTTTGTGATGCGAGTTCGTTTTTGCTATTGGCTTCAGCATTTTGTTTCCGATTCGAAATTTCGATGCGAAATTTCCGTTTCCATTCGCTTTCGTTTCCTTCGCTTTTCGTTTTCCGGTTGGGATCCGGTTCTCGGATCGGGTCCCAACAGAAATTGTTAGGCTCGATGGAAAATGTGCCTATATAAGTAGACAAGCTTATCATTCTTGTAGATTTTGTCGTGCTAGACTTTAAAGAGGATCGAAGCTATCCACTAATTCTTGTTATACCATTTTCGAACACCAGAAAAGCTTTGGTAGATGTCCATAAAGACAACCTCATCCTTCGGATTGGTGATGAACAAGTGAAATTCAATATGAATAAGGAATTAAAGAATCCAAATGAGGCAACTTTTTCATGAGAATTGATGAAGTCGAATCTTTAAAGGAGCAAGAGAAAGAAGAACAAATGACATTCGAGATTGAGATTGAAGCATATAAGGAAGTCTCTGTTCAAGAAGCTGATGAAGAAGAGGAAGAAGAATAGATAACAGCAAACATCGAGGTTGAAGAAGATATGGAAGTCTCTGTTCACGAAGAGGAAGAAAAAGAGGAGATGAAGGTGAATGTGGTAGAAAGAGAGAAGTTCACCTTCTTAGAAGATAAGTTGATGAATTCGATAGATGATACGGGGAGTTTTATCATTCCCTATTTCGTTAACAGTTTTTTTACAAAAAAAGACATTACTGAGCTTACTGGGTTTTCTTAATTTGATTAATTATGTCCATTTGATTACCCTACAACATGTAGCTTATTTATAGGCTACTAAACTAAAATTGGATGACACAGGTGGACGTAAGCTACTCATAATAGACCTTAGTTGAGCATAAACGTGAAGAGCACATCAAGATAATGACGCTAACTAAGCGTTACTTGGGAGACAACCTAAGAATTAGGATAAGTTTTGTTTTCTTCTATTGGTTTTTTTATTTTTTATTTTTATTTTGTAGGGAGTGAATTGTTGGAATTTTATGACCAAAAGAATCTCCAAGTTCTAGCTCCAACACCATCACTACCTCAATATCCTTAATTTCAAGCTCCTATCTTTTCTTTTTGCTCTTTCTTTTCTTGTTATTTTCATTTATGTGTCATTTGTTTTTCTGACATTAAGGAAAATGTGTTATCTAAGTTTGGGGAGGATTTTGCATTGACATGACATGTATGTGAATTTTGCATACCTTACTATTAGTTTTTGATTAGGTTGACATGGTGTGAATACATGTTGCATATGTATGAATTATGTTAATGTGTCAATGACAATAACTTGATGGAAGTAGTTTAACTTTGAACATAGTCATTGAATTTGTAAAAGGCATATTGGCTTGTGAATTTCATGTTTTAACTACTTCGGTTAAATATGCATATTAATTAGCATATGACATTAATTTGTTCACTTTAGGAAATTTTCTATATACATTTATAATTATAAGTCAATTGAATCAGTAAGCATCATTAGTAACATTTCATGAGGATGACTGACTAAAAAGAAATGAGGTAGGCTATATAAATAAAAAAGTGTGTGTTAAATAAATAACTATTCTACTGGCCATTTTAAAAGAATAAAGCTAGTAGTTAGCTGAAAATGTGATAAAACTGAGTAACCAGGGGCATTCACGATAAAATGTTTGTCTTCACGTCAAAAGACTATAATGACATTCCGACCAAGCTAATTAATAAAACGTGGCCTAGTTGAGTAATCGAGAGATATTCATGAGAAGATGTTTGTGTTTACATCAAAAGACTAGGTAACATTAAAGAAAATTAAAAAGTTGTGTTTTGATAAATAAATCTTACTAATCTTTGAAAATAGCAAAACTTTTCATTAAGTGATACAAATGGATTAGACAAGGAAGATTGTCTAGATTTCCAGTTTTCTACAACAGGCTCTGAATATGATTTTTCTTTCTTTCTCTTTTGTTATTTTTGTATTACTTGATGTATAAACTGAATTTCCAAATGTCTTATACGTTTACGATACTCTAAATTTTCATATTAGAGTTTGTTTTTAAGTTTTTTTATGACAATATTTATTGATTCAATACGATTTCTTAGTTGTGTTAATGGTGCATGTTCATATTTTGGTAATAAATCACGAGAGTGAGTCAAAAATAATCTGATTAATTTGAGCAACAATAGTTGGTGAATTAATATGTTACAAGAGAACTTGATTATTCAATAGATAACTTCAAAACTAACTAAAAACGTTAGGTAAAGAGTTACTTAATTTTGGCAATTCATTTGATATTTGTTATTTGATTGCTACAATTTTTGTTATTATTTTTCACTCATATCATATTTTATTACCTTATACAAAGTTAGGTTCAATTCGTTTTAGTTAGTTCTTTGTATGATCGATACCTTTCGATACTACAAGTTACAATTCTTATACTTGTGGGTATTGAAAGTTTTATTATATATAAAACTTGCTCACAATAATTCTAATTAAAATTTAATTAAAATTAAAATTTAATTTTCATTAAACTACTAAAATGTCAAAACTTATTATAAATAAAGTTAATCATTATGAATCTCGCACTTCTTGCCTAACTCTTATTGTAATAGTTACAAAGTTTTATCAATTTATTCTGTTAATACTGTTAGAGGTTCGATGCTTGTATGGATACAATGGTTGAGATAGTCAATTTTCGAAATATGTCGAATCATATGATAAAAAAAACTGTTAATTTTAAAATAAGGTACAAATTAAGATTTATTATAATTTAATTATTAGTTATTTTATAGAATCGAAGTAATTTTAACTTTAAAAAATTAAATATTAAAAATATTTATAATTATCTTACTACCGCTAGATTTTGGATCTCGGCCTTATTTCCTAAAATTCGAAAACGGAGAAAGACACACGCGAACGGTTGAATGATAAACACACTCTGACCGAAAGTGCACCCCATGACCCACTAGCTTACGGTTAAAAAGTACGCAGCGCCACGCCACTTCCCGCCAATAACAATTAAGTAAGCCGTCCACTATTCACTATATATATTCTTATTCTCTCTCCCCCATCGCATATTCTCCAGAATGTTCTCTTTATTCCCCTTTCCATTTTAATTTATCAGCAAATCATTTCAAAGCAACTGGGGTGTCATTAGGTGTTTCTCGGGTCTGTCTGCGGTGGTTGATGGTGATTTTGGAACGATCCTAGATGTGAGTAGTGAAACGTGTGTGTAGACTAACACTCCCTTCCTTATCGTTGTTGGTTGGAAAAGTCGAAGGGAGAAGTTGGACTGGGAAGCGTAGAAGCGCGATTGTTTGTACGCTCCAGCAAAACCAGCAAATGTCCGATTTTAAAATTAGGATTTAAAATTACATCAAATTTAAAAATTTAAACCGTTAAAGAATTAATTAAAAATTAAATAAATTTAAAATATAATTAAAAGCATATGTAATAAAATTTAACTAAAAATATTATTAAATAAAGTTAATTAATTTATAAAATTTAATGATTAATTAATAAAAATTTAAAATTTTATAGATAATTAAAGTTCATTAATTTTTTAGGGAAAATTGAAAGAAGGCGTGTGTAATGCAATTCCTACTGACTCATTGCATCCGACGCCATCACGTTAACAAGATACGCTTATATTTGCTTCAGTTTTCTTATTATATTAATTTACACAATCACTGATCACCTTTTTAGTTGCTATTTTAGTTTTCCTATGCAGCACGCACCTTGCCGTCTTAATTTTTGCTCATGTTTTGCCTTTTTACTTGTTTTTCTTTTTGTCTTCAAAATCCTATAAATAACTGCTCAAGTTTAGGGAGGGAGTAGCATCTCTATTCTTTTCACTTTTCTTGATTTTCAGTTCAACTGTCGAAAGCAAAAACAAAAAAAAAAAGGAAAAAGAAAAAAATTCAATACCCAAACGGAACATACCTCCTGATTCCTATCTCTGTTCAAAGAAATCCATCCATGAAAGTGGACCACCACGCCGCCGGCGCTCACGGTGATGCTGCTGACACCATGTGCAGGACTATCGAAGTCGCAGTCGTCAATCACCGCGATCTCTCCGATGACCTCAACCTTATCCCTCCTCTCAATTTCTCCATGGTTGATAATGGCGTCTTCAGGTCCGGCTTTCCTGACTCCGCTAACTTCTCCTTTCTTCAGACTCTTTCCCTCCGCTCCATCATGTAAGCCTTCTTTTCTTTTCACCTTATCTGTAAGAAATAATATGTTGTAGGGTTCAAGTAATCAGTTAAAAATTTAGGGTTCCTTTGTTCCTTTATTTGGTGTAGATGTCTATGTCCCGAGCCATATCCAGAGGCAAACATGGAGTTTCTCAAGGCCAATGGGATCAGACTTTTTCAGTTCGGAATTGAAGGCTATAAGGTCTAGAACAATTATTGACGCCTTTCCTTTGTTTCTTTCTGCAGAAATTCTACTCCCTTTTATTGCTTGTTTATTTCTGTTTCAAATGTAGTCAATGTAGTTCAGTTCTTGTTGTTGCCGGTCAAAAAGCTTGTTAATGGTTCGCGTCTTATTGATATTATTAGGATTAATTAGAGACTGGCTTTATTTAAATAAATATTCTTTGTTAACGTGCACAGTACATATTTATACATATATATAACATTGTTTTCTGTGGATTCTATTGGTTTCTTGTCTCCTATATATAGTGTGGGGTGGGCCACGGGAAAAAGACGTAATGATATCACGCTCTCTGTTCTTACTTACCATTTATTGCTTGGATTTTGCTAGAACTCCCAAGTGTTTCGCTCAACCTCACCTGGTCTTGAAAATGTTACGGATTTTAATGTTTAGGTCTTGCATTGTTAAATGCTTTATTATATATATATATATATATATATATATATATATTCATTGTTTGCCCCTTTTATTTAGTGCTTCCTATATCTATCTTTTTCTGCCTTTTCTTTTCTACTGCTAATACTTGTCGCAGTTTCCTACTGATACGGTAACCAGTACCTGTTGCTTTGTAGTCCTCAAAAGTTCGTAAAATATTTAACAATCGGAAGAAATCGGTAAGAAGAATGGGATTCTCAGGCAGTAGAGTCATTTCTGATGGCGCACATGGGAATTTGCCTTTTATCGTAAATAGTCATTATCACATCCGGTTACTCGTTTGATTTTTAAATGACTGTTTTGTCCAACTTAGCAATATGTGACGGAGCATTCATAAATGGGGACCATATTCCTTCCATGTTTTCTTTTATTTCCCCACATTTACTTATTTCATTCTCACCCGTTTTGATGGAACTTCTAAATCTGCAGCCTTAACACCTTACTCCCTTTTGGACGCTAGTTTAGTTGCTGATATTGTACCAACATTTGGGAAAATTAGATTGACCTACCTAAGCATTTTCTCTTCTGCCCTGCAAATTCCCAGGGAACTCAAATTGTTAAATGTTGTAAAAATAAGAAAACAAACTTGTTGTCTTGTTCTGTGGGCAATGACATTTATGAGTAATTCCGATTTTTGATCTGTTTCAATGTATATGATGTTCTTTATTACTCCATGCGCTTAGAGGATGCTAACTCTCAGTCCTTTTCCTATTTAAGTTAAATTTAGCTTGATTATGATAGAGAAAACAATGCAGCGGACTTCTAACATTTATCTTATCCGCCCGTTACCTTGTTCACAAGTTGGTACATTGATCCTTTATCAGTTACTATACTTTGTTCTTGCATACTTGGATTTGATTTCTCAGCTTCAGTGTATTATTATGAGCAACTCAAGTGGTCGTTGCTATTAGAAGCTGGACATGAGAAGTTCCACAATTAAATTTAGCAGATTTTAGGAATTGATTGAAGCTGAAATAAAGAAATTACCAACTCATCCTTCTTGAGTTGTTACAGTTGATCAGTATAATTCCTGTTTGAAACTGACCAGTTTAGTTCTGGAATTCTTGATATAATATGGAAAATTTGCATTAGAGTATTTTTTGGCCATCAATCATATGTTCCCCTGGATGTGTGGAAAAAGAAAATGCCTCATAAGAAACTGCTTATGAGACTCAAAGCTGCAAGTGCATACTGATTCAGGTTACATGATTTTAGTGAACAAGCAACTTATATGATAAGCAGGCTGAGCATTTTATGTTGAGGGAGTATATCGGTTGCTGAGTTAATTACATTTCTATTCCTGATGGAACTGCATGATTTGGATTCTAAATTATGACATCAATGTCTCCTTGTTTGCTGCATTTGGAAGGATATGCATTTCGAGTTTTGTCCTATCTAGTTAATTGCAGTCTGTTTTACTTATATCATCATTTCTATAATCTTTACCCTTTTAAACAATTCTGGTGTTCATTTTCGTTTAAAAATGTTATTGAGTATGCTCCTGACTTCCCCATTCTTATTTGGGTGTTCCTTTCCTGCTCTTAGTTCTGGGTCATGACTGTCATATGATTCTTATGATTAGTAGAGATTACAATGGAATTTTGTTGGCCTTCTGGCATCTATCCTGGTTACTTCTAACACAAAAAATGTGCATGCATTTGCCACTTAAATTGGAATATTTGTGAATGCTTAAATTTCGTTTGTTTGAGACCTTTCGTCACTGCACAGGATAGTGAGTTAGTGACTGAGCTATGATGACCTAAGATGTGCTTATCTCACACATTGAATGGATTGTTATCGTGGGACAGTTGTTGGAGCATTATTGTCCCACAAGCACTTGATTTTTCGCTGAACATATTGAATATTAGAAAACATGCTTCCTTATGTAACAATACACAGCCAGGTTGTTCTTTTTCATTTTCATCCGGGTTAGTAGAACAATGTGTACCTATGGGCCAAATGGTAGACTTAGTTGATCAAATTATATTGCAGTTGTCTAATTGAATTAATTTGATAGATAAGTTCTTGGTGGTTTAGGCCTGATTATTGAACGGTCAATTTTATCTTCCTTCTATGTGATTTTTGACTTCGATTGAAAATGTCAGTATTTAGCCAAGTAACGTATATCCTCGATGTATTGCAGGAACCTTTTGTAAACATCCCAGAGGACACAATTCGTGAAGCACTGAAAGTTGTTCTTGGTAATAACTATACTGGATCATACATGAAATATGGCTTGGTAGTTTTATATAGATAGGATTATACTTATCCCTTTATTTACATACTGCAGATGTGAGGAATCACCCAGTTTTGATTCATTGTAAACGGGGAAAGGTATGTCGACCATTGATGCATGACTATATATGTATACTATATATATATATATATATATATATATATATATTCCAAGCTCAATATATTAAACACAGAAGCATTCTTTTTTGTTTTCCAGCACCGAACCGGTTGTCTGGTAGGTTGCTTGAGAAAATTGCAAAGATGGTGCCTGTCATCTATCTTTGATGAATACCAGCGGTTTGCAGCTGCCAAGGCCAGGGTTTCAGATCAAAGGTTTATGGAATTGTTTGATGTTTCTAGCTTAAAACATATGCCAATGTCCTTTTCCTGCTCAAAGAGGTAACCAACTCGTTGGACTGAAGGACTTTGCTATCTTTTCTTTGATAGTGGAAGACAATCCTAGGTCCTGCTTGGAATAAATAGGAAAAGTCGGATGAGTTCCTGGATGCATGTCTGCACCAAACGGAATTATTCTTTTTTCCTTCTTGGGGATAATAAGGAGCATATATTTGCGCATGTCCTGTAGATGCTGTAACTATTCATATAAGTCGGTGCTTATTTCTTCTTGAAATTCACAGTTCCTAGTTTCAAGATTTCGTTACACAGAATTCTGAACATGAATCATGGAGGTTTTATCTTCTCGTTGCAAGCTGCTTCAGCCAATTATTATGGAAAACGCTGTGCAGATAGAAAAGCTTTTCTGTTCTTTTGGATCGTGAGTCTTTAACAGGCTCGGTGAAATATAGAAAGTACCATTTATGTATAAGAGTTCGCGCAACATCTGTATTATGTATTTCTTTAAATAACAAAATGTGAATGATGAAGCATGTCCTCATTAACATTTGGTGCCTATCCTGTTCGCGGGAATTTCTGTTTTATGCTCCCCACAGGAGTTTATATGTATGATAACCTCTTATACAAACATATATTTTGACAAAAAATGTTAAGAAGAAGCTCAAATTTCTGCTTCTGGTACAGGTATTGAGCAGTGAAGCGCAATAAATAGTGTCAAGGGTGTTAAAATCAGAGATAATGCCTAGCTTAGAGGTTAAGCAGGTTACGGATTTTGTTTTTGAGGGATTAAAACATTAAATTGAACGTGTCATCTGTTGGAATTGAAGGTCTCTAACTCTCTGTTTGTTATACTCAATACTTTTACCGAGTTGGAATCTGAGTCTTGAGTTTTTAATTTTACTTTTCAAGTTAATTTTTTCTTAATGATGTGTAACATAATTATTTAACAATATTTTTATCGTATGCATATTTATTTAATAAACTGATACATAAAATAAAGTGTATGAGACAAATATTCATCGTAAATGATATTATATTGAATTTATAATTATGTATTCATATTATATTTATGTGTTATCCTATTTTTACTCATTGTTAGTTTGAAAATGAACATTAATAGATCATAAAAATATTAGTATACGTTATGTTTCTTCCTTACAAAATAAATAGTTAAATTTATTAATTAAGGTATAAAGACACTTTATTTGTAAGAAAAAAAATTCACTAAACTAACATGTTATGATAATTTTATTTCTTGAATTAGTTGTATTTCTACATAAATTCGTCATGTGATAATTGTACAACTAATCCTTTAATTGAATGGTGTTTGGCTTCTCCCAGTTGTGGCGTCCCTTCTTTACGAAGAAAGTGGAGAGCACGTCCAGAGTCAACTCCTAGTAGGAGTGCTCCACGATCTCGAATAATCTGGGCCAAGCATCGATATTGACCATCTCCCAAACTTGTTGCACTAATCCAACCTGCTATAGTGCCTCCTAATCTATAATTCGTCCTGTGACAAAACATCTTATCCTTTAGATGATGATACTACTCTTCATGCATTGCCACATTGAATAGCAGCATCGAAGGTCGCTCGAGTGGATACACAGGGTGAGCTCCTCTCGGGTCTCTAGACGACCCCTCTCCTCACTATCACTTCCATGGAACTTCATTTTAGTGATGTGCTCTTGTCATTATGAATAAAATTTTAACCAAGTTTTAGAAAATTGAAAATAAATCACGGGAATACCCTTTTTTCCTACACTTAAATTGTATTATACTCGGTAATTAAAGAAGCATGAAAATGAACTAGACAAAGAAAAAACTAGACGCATAACACAACTATGAACAAATAATATAAAATAAATAAATAAATAAATAAAACAACATAAAAAGAACATTAATTAATTAATTAAAAAATTAACTAACATCCTAATAAATCACAAAATTAAAACTAAACATATTGTAATTAACAATTAAGATTAATCCTAATTATCAAATTATGTGTTTAACCCTAACTTCAAAATTTAAAATCCTAATGTAGCAATTATACAAAATTAATGAAATTGAACATTAAATTCATGCAAAACACACTATTTACATGCAATTAAACATAAATCCAACTTCAATTAACATAAGAAAACAATAAATTAACCTATTTTCATGGAAAAATTCACAATTAAACAATTGGTGAGCAATAATCGCACAATTTTGAAATTCAAGTTGAATTTTCACCCCATTCAGATGCAATTAATCAAATCCAATCATTAAATCCAATGGGTGATGATAATATTCAACTATTAAACCACAATCAATAATAAATTTACACAAATTTGGACAAAATCCAAATTCTTAATTATAGTGTTTTGGGGAATAAATTCCCTAAATAGTGCAAAACACTCAGTGAATCATGCATAAACAAGTGAAAATAGTATGAAAACTTACTTGAGTGTTGCTAATTTGGGATAAAAAAACAAAAAATTGGACAATAGATTGGAAGACGATGGTAAGGGATGAGAGATAGAGAGAAAATGAGAAATTGGAAGGTTCAGCGCTTTTTTAAGGTGTATCGCGGACTTACATAATCTGCTACATGACCGTGTATTTGACTACATAGGTCATTGAATCACAGCTTTTCACCATACTTCCACGATTGTTTACACAGGAGTGTATCTAACTATGTAAGTCTACACTAGCGTGTCTGGAGAGCGTATAACTCTTTGTGAACATATGCAACTTCAAAATTAGATGATCAAATGCACAAATTTTGCACTTTAGCATTATAACACATAAACACTCATAACCTAGACATCAATTATGCACAATATCATTATATTCTTAATTGTTTCCATCCTAAAAACACACAAAAACTAAAATCTTAAATAAATTCTATACTAAATTAAAGCAAAAATAAAAGAACATGAAATTTAAGATAAAAACTAAACTAATTTATGGGTTACCTCTTATTTAATGCTTGTTTAATGTTGTTTGCTCGACATACGTTTTAAGCTCAAGTTGGCTTATATAGATTATGTTTTTATAGCCTTATCGTCGATTCCATGACTTGCATGTAGGCTACCTTTTGTCACTTTATGCTACATTTTTTTTTCAGCTTGTTCCCTTGAACTTGTGAAGGTTCCAATGAGCCTTTTCCTAAATAGTCTTGTAGATATCAGGAAAATTACAAGACTCACTAAGTCCAGTTACATATATAAATTTAAGAGAATGATTAATGAAATTAGAAATTCTAAAAATGACCTCTTCATCCCCCACCTATAATGTTAACTTGCCTTCATCAACGTTCATTATTGACTTAGCAATCGCCAAAATGGGTCATAGGCACTTCCATGTCCTCCTCTATGTCAAGAATCACAAAATCAGTTGGGAAAAAATTATAATCCTTAACAATAAAATCTTCTACGATTCATCTAGGATGTTTTATCGATATATCAGCTAATTACAAAGTTATCCTAGTCGGTTTAAGTACACTTATTCCTAATTTTTCAAACAATGATAAACGTATCATATTGATACTAGCCCCTAGGTTGGCTAAAGCCTTATATATTTTTAAACTGCCATTTTGATAAGGAATAGAGATACTTCCTAGATTTGTTTGCTTCTCTGGTAGACTTTTGTTATCTTCTAAGCTCCTTTTGCTTAGTGTAGTAGTCTCTAACTTCTCCAATATCTACACTAGCTCTTTCAAAAGTTCCATACGCTTTGGTAGCTACACAAGAGCTTTAACAAGGCGTAAGTTTTTTTGGAGTTGTTTCAAAAGATCTAGAAATTTTCCTAACTCTGCATCCATTCGATCTTTCTTCACTTTAGCAGGGTATAGGATGACACTATGATATTACTTGACTTCTTCTAGATTTTGTTTGGCTTTAACTTTTGAGTGACTCTCAGTAGTCACCTTCTTCTTTTCTTAAAACTTCTTCTGGGTGATGGCAATTATGCGTTCCTTAGGATTTGTTTCTAATGTACTAAGCAAACTCCCTATCAGTTTTTCTGCCGCTATCTTAACCAATTGCTTGATTTGAATCTCTAAGTTGTGTATGGAAGCCTCTATGCTCTGAGTTTGACATCAAAGTCTTGAGCAATTTTCTATATTATTTCTTCCAAATTAGGCTTCTTGGGTTAAGGCGCTTGCCGCTAGAATCTAGGTGGACGGTTATTTCTCGTTTGACATTTATTTCCTTAAGAAAATTTAGAGTGATTTCTCCATCCTGGATTGTATATGTTACTGTATCGATTATTTTAGGTTCTATAAGCATTCCTGAAATAGTCCACATGCTCGAGTTATACTAATTTACATTCTTGACCTTAATGATCTAGCTTGAACACCTTACATTGCATAACTCAACCTTGTGGAGCCATCATAAGTTTATTCGTCCTTCTGATCAAGGCATCTACTTAGCTCTCCAACTGTGTCATTATGTGCACTTTATTAAATCCGCTGGCTTATTGATCCATGCTTTAGACAAGTACCTTTAGTAGTTGTTCATAGCCATATCTTCTATCAATTCTTGGGCCACCTTTGGTGTCTTGTTGTTAAGCGTGCCTATAGCTGTTGCAACTATAGACTGCTTGGCATTTTTATTCAGCCTATTGTAAAATGTTTGGATTTTCATACAAAAAGGTAAACTGTGATGTGGGTATCTTCTCAACATCTCCTTAAACCTCTACCATGTATCATATAAGGGTTTAGCTTCAGCATGGGAGTATGGGGAGATGTCATTACTTAATTTAGCAGTCTTACCTCGTAGGAAGTATTTTGACAAGAGTTTCTTGCCATTTGTTCCTATATTGTCAATGAAGATAGTAGCATTGATTCAGCCATTGTTTGGCGCTTCCCCCTTAAAGAAAATAGGAATAATCACTATTTGATCACATCATCATTAGTTCCATTAATTTTAAAAGTATTGCAAATCTCTAGAACAGTAGAGATATGGGCATTTGGATCTTCATCTTTGATTCCATCGATTTGGATCGATTGTTGCACCATGTAGATGATACTAGGATTTAACTCAAAGTTGTTGGCACTAACAGTTGTTCTAAAGATGTTGGCCTCTAGTATAGTCAAGTCTAATCTAGCATAATTAAACATGGTCCTTTATTGGTTTGCCATATCTTGTGATTCTTCAATGTCCACTTGACCACCCAAGTCTTCTATTTGGCAATCTAGTTCAAACTCTTACAGTTGTGTCCTACAATGGTTTTTGCACATTATGCTTTTGATCTCTAGATCTACGTCAATTAAGCTCTCAGAAGTACTTAGGCCATAAACTGATCAAGAGTCAAAATCTACACAAATAAAGAAAACTAAACAAATTAATCAAAGAAAATAACTTTAAAATAATAAAATAAAATAAAATAACAATGGCTAGAGTAATAAAATCTAGGTGTTCCTATCAAAAATGGTGCTAAAAACTTGATTAGTTAATTTCCTATACCAATATTAAATTTTACTACAGGTGCATAGGGTAGCTATAGCTAGCATAGGCAAGTATGAGTTAATCATATGAAGACAGTAATTACTAGTAGTTACCCTTTTTCTATTATCTAGCCTAAGAATAAGATCTTTGGTTTTAATTAAAAATAAAGCTAAACAAATAAGCAAAATTAGGATTAACAATTTTGAACTTAGAATAAGAAGATTAAGAAGAAAACCAATATCAAATAGTAGTGTGTAGGTGATGAATCCCACCTAAGAATCAATAAATTATTAACCTTTTATAATTTAATTATATTAATGATTATTGGATCGTAGAAATTCCTATCTTAAGATAATAACTCTCTCAGTATTGTTAACAACTAATCTATCAGCTAATTAATATAAATCTTTCTAGTTAAAGCCCTTAGGATTGTTTTATTGTTTTATGAATTTAGCTATTAGGTTTGACCCTGATCTAGAGGATCTGCGTCGGCCTATCTCTACATTTACATGCAACTCCTTCCAATTATGATAGATTTATTCATACAAAAGGATTTCTCAATCTCAATCATATGAAATCAAATCATGTATTAATATTCCAGATTTATTAGAACAAGAATAAAACATACAATTAAATCATAAAAAATTAATAAATATAATTGCTTTGAATAAAATATTAGAACATATTATTATCCTATACTGGGTTTCATCACACCTAGACACTAAAAACATTTAGTTACTAATCATAGAAAATGATACCAAAGATAAACATAAAGAAAATCTAATAGAAAACAAAGGAATCATAATTTTATATCTCCCGTTTTCTTTTATCGAATCTTCTTGCAAGTTTGGATTTGATGTAGCTTTATATCAGATCTCTTTATGTTAACTTCGTGTTTTCCTCTTCTTTGATGAAAATTGTCACCGCTTTAGGTGTCTTACATTTAAAAACTATTGCAAAATTTGGCACCCTACAATTTGCCTACAGTTACGTCCTTTTATAGTAAAATTTAGGTTTCTGGGATATACATGGTCACTTATATGGGTATGTAAGAGATAATTTATAATAAAAAACATATGAATTTGCAAATTTACCTAGGAACTGAGACTTACACGAGCAACATACAAGGCCATGTTTCTCATGATACACAGGTGTGTAACTCCACACGACCAGAAACTAAATTCTTCAATCATTACATTTTATAGATACTTACACTATCTTTATACTCAATCGTGTCCTTAGTTGCTTCAAAACTTCATCCCATTCTATGTTTTCATTCGAATTCTTCTCTTTTTGGTCTATGAAGGCAATTATAACATATAAATGAACTTAGAGTGAATTAAGTTCCAAATATACAACAAGCTATGAAATATCAAACAACACATGTTAATTATGGGTGTATAATTATAGTCAAATATGAATTTATTATCTATCACTATTGATATAATTACCAATATTAATTTGTTATTGCTTCATATCCAGCAAGAGTTGTTTTAGGACTATCATATCGTCAATTATTGAAAATGTGAATTATTGTTCTCTATAAATAGTGTCTTTATACACTCTCATTAACATTCTTGTATTTACAATAAATTTACAATCATTTTCCTAAACCAAGGAGAGTGATAGGATTTTTGAAGGGAATTAGGGATGTAATTTCACAGGTGTAAGCTGTATCTTTGACAATTTACTTAAATACTAGTTAAATTCCAACTAGATGGATAAAGTAATTTGGATAGGTGTCCCCTATAGAGCTTCAATGACACATCCTCCAATGATAGATTTAGACCTCATTATCCAAAAATTCCATAGTCTCATTTCGTTTGGTATACAAATCTATCTTCTAAGTCCTCATTTATCAATTGACCAGTAGTGAGGCAAAGGATTCAAAAAAGGGATTGTTGCTATGGAATGTAGGCAAATTTGTGCATATTATGTTAACTGGCTCCTAAATCCAACATCATCTCTATTTCCAATGCTCCTTCTCTTAGATTACGTAGTCTACGATCCAACATTTGATGTGGCTTTTTTTAATGAGAGAGAGTGACCATTTATTATGAATTAGTATGCTAAAACTATTAAACACCTTAAGCAATATGCTTGTGTCTTTGAAACTACTTTCATATGTTACATTTATTCTTTTTAGAGAGAAAGGAAAAATGGACTTCACAGGGTTTGAAAAGTGTGAAACGACAAAAAACCATCTTTATCCCACTACCATAGGGTACATACCCAAACTTTTAGGAACATAACCTATGATAATGGTATGTTAGAGCAAAATAATTCCAACTTACATATGGCATCAACTAACATCATTTAAAAGTTAGCAAATTTTAAAACCATTCATTGCATTAATCCACAAAATTTACACTATTTCCTTTAGACAAATATTTACATAACCTCATACAGGTTCTAACAAAAACAACAAAATACATGACACAATACTTCTGGAGCCAGCTGATAGACCTCTGAGCCATAACAAAATCCAAAAGGTCCTTTAGTCCTGTCTAAAGAACTAGGTCTCCTATCTCGTACATGAAAAACCACGTTGCAATTTTGATGAGTTTTGCGAACTCAATGAGTGAACCATCATTGATGATTTCACTGAATCACATACACATAATACATATTTTATAGACATTCATTCAGATCATAAACATATTCCAGATGTTCACACAACATGGTATTTCATAAGATCACACAGTTCACATTGCTAAGCATAGCAAATAAATCATATCAATTTATCACTCATTTAGCTTTGCAAATCATTCAATACAGAGCCATCAATAAAATCACGGTGAAATGGAGAATGTGTGTTGACTACAGAGCCATCAATAAAATCACGGTGAAATATCATTACCCTATCCCTCATTTAGATGATATGCTTGATGAGTTGCATAGTGCTTGTATATTTTCTAAAATTGATCTTAGAAGTGGGTACCATCAAATTCACATGAAAAATGGTAATAAGTGGAAAGCTGCTTTCAAAACTAAGTTTGGGTTGTATGAGTAGTTAGTTATTCCTTTTGGCTTGACTAATGCACATAGTACTTTCACTAGTTTGATGAATCATGTGCTTCGTCCTTTATTGGAAAGTATGTGGTTGCCTATTTTGATGATATTCTAGTGTATGCTAGGAGTTTAGATGATCATGCGAAACACTTTCATGATGTGTTTGAACTTTTAAGAGAGAATAAGCTTTATGCCAATTTAGAAAAATGTTCCTTTTACATGGATAATGTTGTGTTTCTTGGTTTTATTGTAAGTGCTAAAGGACTTCAAGTTGATGAAGAGAAAGCGAAAGCAATTAAAGAATGGCCAACTCCTAAGAATGATAATGAAGTTCAAATCTTCCACGACTTGGCAAGCTTCTATCGGAGATTTGTGAAGGACTTCTCTACTATCTTTGAATGAATTGATAAAAAATAATGTGATTTTTAAATGGGGTGATTCACAAGAGGTTGCTTTTAACACCTTGAAAGAAAAATTGACCAATGCTCCTCTTCTTATTCTTCCTTATTTTTCTAAAGTATTTTTGGTAGAATGTGATGCTTATGGAATAGGCATTGATACTATTTTAATGCAAGATTCTAAACCCATTGATTATTTTAGTGGAAAAACTAAGTGGTTCTATTTTAAATTACTCCACTTATGATAAAGAGCTGTATGCTTTAAAAAGGTCTTTAGAGACTTGGAAACATTACTTGTGGCCAAAAGAATTTATCATTCATTTTGATGATGAAAGTTTGAAATTTCTAAAGTCCAAAGGTAAATTGAACAAGAGACATGTTAGGTAGCTAGAATTTATTGAAACTTTTCCTTATGCTATTAAACATAAATAAGGGATAGAAAACATTGTGACTGATGCTCTTTCTAAGAGGCACTCTCTTCTTACCTCTATGGATGCTAGATTACTTGGTTTTGAGATGTTAAAAGGCATGTATGAATCTAATTGTGACTTTGAAGAAATTTGGAAATCTTGTGAAAAACATGCTATTAATAATTTCTATAGATTTGATGGATTTCTATTCAAAAAAGATAAATTTTGCATTCCATCTTGCTCTTTACATGAATTACTTGTTAGAGAGACACACGATGGTGGATTGATGGGTCACTTTGCTGTTGAGAAAACTTTAACTCTTTGGCTTGAACATTTTATTAGCCTAACATAAGAAAGGATTTTGTTTCTATTTATGGTAAATGTATTACTTTTAGGTATGCAAAATCTAAGGTTTAATCACATAGTTTATATTCTCCCTTACCTGTCCCCTCTCATACTTGGTTTGATATATCTATAGACTTTGTACTTAGATTGCCTAGATCATCTAGTGGAAAGGATAACATCTTTATGGTGGTTGATCAATTTAGAAAGATGGCTCTCTTTATTGCTTGTTCTAAAACCAATGATGCTATTCATATTGCTGACTTGTTTTTTAAAGAGGTTATAAGATTGCTTGGGTTGCCAAAGACTATTATGAGCGATAAAGATGTGAAATTTCTTAGTCACTTTTGGAGAACCCTATGGAATAAACTTGGCACTAAACTCTTGTTTTCTATCGTTACACATCCTCAAATGGATGGTTAAAATGAAGTGGTAAATAGAACTTTGACTAGATTGTTGCATGCGATCATCCAAAAGAACTTAAAGAATTGGGAAAAGTGTCTCCCACACATTGAGTTTGCTTGTAATCATGCTATTCATTCTTCTACTCAATTTTCTCCTTTTGAGATTGTTTGTGGGTTTGAATCCTTTGTAAATTCTTCCATTGCCTTCTAATGAGTTTACTAATATTGATGGTATGAAAAAGGCTAAATTTGTGCAAGAGTTGCATGCTAAAGTTAAAGCCAACATTAAGAGGAGAAATGAACAATATGCAAAGCAAGTAAATAAAGGCCGAAGGTGTGTTATATTTGAACCCGGTGATTGAGTTTGGGTGTACTTAAGAAAGGATAGGTTTCCAGAACAAAGGAAATCTAAGCTACAACTAAGAGGAGATGGCCCCTTTCATGTTTTAGAAAGGATTAATGATAATGCTTATAAAATTAATTTGCCTAGCTCCTATGGTAATGTTAGTGCTACATTTAACGTATCTAATTTATCCCTCTTTGATCCTGTAGATTTGAGGATGAATCCTTTCGAGGAGGGAGGGAATGATGGAGAACCATATGTATGTGAAAGACAAGAAGAGAAGCATACATACTGTGATCTGCCTTAAGGAAACCTAGGACATGACTTATATGGACATGAGCTTGCAAAAGGAGGCTTTGGAACTGAAATTGGATCATATTTAAAGTCTGAATGTGCAAGGCAAGGGGTTGAACCAAATTCCCATATCAAAGGCCCAACATTCAAGTCTAACGTTCCTAAAGATCCATTACAAGCTGTTGGAGGCCCAACGACAAGAGCTAGGGCCAAAGCCATGAAGCAAGCATTGAATTGTTTGATCTAAGATCTTCAAGAGATAGAGCCTATATTGTTGAGTCAGATTTCATCTCATAAAGGTTCAAGATGCATTGTCTTACTCCTTGAAGCCCAACATGAAGTGTACAAAGGCCCACATGGAGTCCAATTGGGAGAACTCACTTAAAATACCACTTGACAACCACGTGCCACTTAAAAATAAGGAGAAGGACATGATATATAAGGTCCAATATGATTAGATCATGTTTTAATTAGTTTCCTTTTTTATTTTCCTTTAAATAGGGTCATCTAGTCATTACCTTTCTAAGTTTATTTTATTTCCTTTTAGGGATTGATTTGTTTACTTTTATTTAGTTTCTTCTTTAGGACATTAAGTTAGGAAGTTTTTCCTAAAAATAGGCACCCTTTATATACTTTAAAAGGGGATTTTTCATTCAGAATTAATATTGAGAGCTTTCTTGCTTTCTTTGTATTCTTTAAGAATACTTGACTTATCGAATGAGTGACCTGCCTTTCTAGTGTCCCATGGTTAGAGTTCTAAGAGACAAGTTCTCTTAGAGTTCTTTCCATTGACCAACATTCTTGTTAAGGTTCTAAAAGATAGGTTCTCTTAGGGTTCTTTCCATTGAACAACTTTCCTCTAGCCCCTTTTCTCTTTATGTTCTATTTCTATCTTTTCAATTTTGTTTCTTATGCTTCCATATGTTTTTGATTCTATCTATTCCCAGGAATAGTTCCATCTTGTTGAAAGTTCTATAGGACAAGTTCCTATTAGGTCTCGCATCATTCTTTCACAATCGTGGGAAGGTCACCATGATTGTAGGTAGGAACAAAGGGATAAATGTTAGAATCAATTGAGATTGCGATATCTTTTGGCATAAGATATTAATTAGTGACTTGTCTAAAATACATCTCTAAATAAGATGTAATGATCTAGATGGAACAAGTCAAGGTATTAGAATAAAGGAATCTGCCTACTCCTCTATTAAACTTTATTATAAAGAATTTTTTGATCATGTAAGATATGATCGAAATTGATCCTAATAGGATATTATGAATAGCTGAAATTTGATCTTATTGAGGTATTAAGAATGGTTGAAAAGCAATGATGAATTTAGTTGATTGATAAAGAGTACAAATGATTAGGAAGAGAAATCTTCTTTTGATGGAAACTTTCATTGAATTATATCATGTAAGTTGAATGTTCCATTTTCAGGAACGAATGGCTATGGAATAAATCAGAAGTGAATATTGGAGTCCCATTTTTAACTGAGACTCAAACATAAGAAGTTGAATATGTTATAAAGAGTATATGTGTTTTGTTTGATGTAAAGTAGCCCAACTACGTTATTGGGTTCTTAAATTTGAGATGACGCTATTGTTATTGCTAAAGGAACTTAGGTCCATATGTATTCTATATTTGTATATTCAAAAGCTAAAAGTTAGATTTGACTTCTATGTTCAAAAAAAAATTGAGACTTATGAATAAATTGAAATGTTAGAATGGTCTGACATTAGAATAAGTCAATAAAAAATTAGAGGAAATCGAATGAATTGAGAAAATCATTCAAGAAAAGAAGTCAATTGGGAGATTGAAAATAATATGAGATAATATTAAGTCATTTAAGGAATTAGTTACTTAAGGAATTACGAGAACTAATTACAGGCACATTAAGTTTTGACAATATCTGTTAAGTTAACAAATGCCCCTGACAATATTATGGTATTGAAGAATAAAGTATCCTAACTTTTCTTAGATCAATTAGTGACTATGATCATACATGATATTTTGAGTATATTAGAAAAGTAAAGAGTACATTTTGAATACTTGTTGCTGCTCTTACATATCATGAGTGAAAAATAATTTTATGTCAAGTTAAATAAGTGTGATTTAATAATAAAATGAGATGGTGAACTGAATAAAAAATTGTTAAATTGGGCTAACAAGAGTTAGGTTATTTAATAAGAACGAGAAATTAATCAAATCGGTAATTATGTGAAAAGAGATCTTATATAGGTTCCCGATAGTTTATTAGACAACTTCATATCTAATTAGGGTTTTGGATAGGATGTTAATTAGGAAATTGCAATTTTTCGTAATCTAATTAGGGTTTATAATTTAGGGTTAATGGTTATAACTCGAGAGAGAGTAATCAATCCTAGGATCATCTAGAACAAATATTCCAATAAGTCATAATCGATTAGGTTAGCGTTAAAGATAGGTAAATTCCCCTTTCTCTCAATTGATAGTTTTCTTAGGTTAATTCTTGAGTGTGTTGTAATAGCTAAATTGTCAATATTTTCGTAATTGATGCTTGGATTGATTTACGTGATTGAATTGAATTCTTGTTTTAGTTTTGCTATCTTTTGAATTTATGTGAATTGTGTTAACCTTAGATTTTAGGACTAGATTATCCCTCCTTATGGGATCAACACCTTAGATACTATGCAAATGACCCATGTACTTGAAAATTATCGAGGTTAACTAATTAAAACTTACACATATTGAAAAACCATGATCACTCGTATTCACACTCCCAGCATGTAGATCAAACAACCAATCCTTTGCAACATCTTTCAGTGAGAATAGGAAAGCTCTCAATATGATTTGCTTGTCTATGACCCCATGAGGCTTCATGATCAAACATACCACATGAAGCTCCTTGAAATGCTTATGAGCATCCTCACCTATAAAACTAATAGTACATGTCGACTGCACCACAAAATTTACCCGACTCTGTTCTATAAAATTTGTAGTTATGGTGAGTCGAGATCGAATCCACAAGGAATGTTCAATTAATTTTCGTAACAAGATTAATTGATGCAAGGAAAACATATAGGGGGTTTTAGATTTTAAGCAATTTAGAAATTAAAGTAAAAATAAACTATCGAAAACAAATTAAAACAAACAATAGAAAATGAGAAAAGTGTCGAATATGAGTAAGGTCTAGTTCTAAGGTCAATCTCGACCTAAACATAATCAAGAATATTCCATCATTCTGACATTTTTACAACTCTTTTCCGACTATTGATCTAAAACTAATAGAACGCTCTACAAATCTCAATTTTCCCTTAGGTTGTATTTAATCAAGATATGATCATTAATTAAACCTAACTACCGAATAACCTAGGATACGATCTCTAGATTTAATTTGGCAGCCACATTATGAATTGGAAAATGATCAGTAAAGGCAGTAACCTCACACGTTTAGGTTATCTAACCTAATTTATATTGTTCTTAACGATTAATGATCTTTAGATGCTACTCACAGACATCAAAAGTAAAGATTACAGATTACAATCAATGTTTTAGCAATAGGTTCGAAATAAAACAATCAAAATAACATATTAAGATCATTCATCCCAAAACCAATCAAATCAATACCAACAAAACAACAATCCCAAAAAATTACAACTTTAAAATGATAAAAATTAGCTTAACTATGACTTGGCATCGATAATCCTGTTGAATCGACATCAAAAAACTAGCCTTCCATCTCTATTTTCATGCTCCAAGTGTGAGTCATATTCGCCTTGTGCTTCAGCAATGAAGAGGAAGAATAATATTCATATACTCCACACTTGTTATCTTTCACACTATGGTCTCCTATTCATTGATTTGAAAAATAAAAATGGTGGTCCATGCAACTCCCTCTCTCTACGCCTATGCTACAACTCCCTCTCTTCATGTATGTGTTGCAGCTCTCTCTCTTCACGCCTACGCCCCCACTATTCTTTTGATGGGAAAATTTTATATGGGCATTTCTAGTTCATGCAACTATTCACTCCTTGTTCACGCTTCTCTCTTTTCTGCCCTCTGTGTTTTAATTAAAACGCATGCGTTGACACACACAACGCCTGCATTAAACACAGACAACTACACAACACCTGTGTTTAACGCAGACGTTGTCTATGTTAAATGCAAATATATGCGTTGAACACAGACGTTCCATCCTACTGCCTTGTGTTTTCTTCCTTGCTGTTTTCGTTTTACTTGACGTGCGTTGCTCCTTGGATGTTGTGTTTTGGTCTTTCTCAGCTTCCTATATGTTTTGTCTTTTTATTCTCTTGTTTCCTTCTTCTTTTTGTTCCATTTTTCTTGTCTTTTATTTTTTCCTTTTTCCTTCATGAAGGCAAGTAGATATTAATCTTTAAAAAATTACCCAAATGTAGTTCTTTCAACTCACTTTAATTTCTTTGCTTCCAAATTGTACCTAAAGTCATATATGAGTTAAAGTGAGTATCTTAAGCATTTCTAAGACATTAATCACTAAGCTTAGTATACCATATGAATCAAAATTTTTGCACCTATCAAGTTCTCTCCTAGACTTAGCCTTTGACCATCCTCGAGCAAATCGTCAAAATCAAAATCACAAACCAAAACTTTAACTCATTTTCACATTTCTTAAAAATAGATAACCATAAGTAAAGGTGAATGACTTTCAAAACCTAAGAAAAAACTCAACATTCAAAGCTTGTACTCATGATCTATCAATATTCACTATCCATAGAAATTGAGTAATCTAGAGGTAGAATTGGAAAGAAGATGTTTAAACAAGATATTTCCATGGATACACTCAAACACCATTAATGATCACAACAGTCCATAACTTTGCATATCATTTCATTTCTCCACCACTAAAAGTCACATGCATAATCATGAATCAAAGGACTTTTTAAGGTTGTAGTGTGGGTAAAGGTAAGGTGAGATGTGTTTAGGTCAAGTAGCACGCAAGCCATCAAAGCCAATGAAACAAAAGTAACAATCAATCAAAAACTTTGTACTATCAGCTATGACAAATGCAACATTTATATTTCATAACCCCATTCAACTCTCACACACCAACCTCATTAAGCATATACCAATCTGAAGGAATCACTCATACAATTTATGCCAACAATACATTGAAATCACAAGAGTGAGCCTTCCAAGCCAACATCTACCTCATGTTCAACATACTCAACTAACACATTCATTACAACTCAAGGAAGATGCATTAATCATGAAGAACTTTGCTAACTTATATGCACTTCCTTCTTAATAAATTTATTTTTAAAAAAAATCTCTTTTTTTCATTTTCTCTTCTTTTTTTAACATTAAAAGAAACTACATTAATATGGGGTTTTCAATGATAAGACAAAACAAAACATCCCAACATTAACCAACCTACACATATGTACACCCCCACACTTACACTTTTTTACATCCATAAACTCACCAATCACAAAAGTTAGCTTTATGGCTTGGGTAGGACATTTGGTTAACTATAAAGCATGTAATATGGTTGATACAAAAAGAAAGGCTAAAGCTCAAAGGGGTTTATCAAGGGAAAAATCATGTCAATAGGATAGGTCATTTGGCTAATGTAGTTTATGAAAATAAAGATTGCCTAATCATATCCATGCTAATGCATGTGATAAAAATGTGGTCTCGAATAGAAATTCAATGTAGAATCAGGATGTATATGTCATGCAGGTCACACATTATCAAAAAGCAATGAGACTGATATGGATGTGTCAGTCAAATAAGCTCAAAATCTTACCGGCTTTGTCTACCACTAGTCACTATTCTTTTAAAGATAATGCACATTAATAAACTATAAGAGTAAAAGTACATGCTAAATTTTGCTATGGATTTTACTAATCTATTCACACTCTAATTATATCTAAATAATCTTAAAAGCAATAGAAAGCAAGAAAATCTTTGATTTGTTCATTTAATTTTGAAACCGCCAAAGAAGTTACATAAGTTCCAATTAACCTCAAAAACATGCATTAAAACTAATGTACCCCAACCCCACACTTAAAACTTGCATTGTCATCAATGTAAAATCAAATGCAAGAAATTGAGTAGTTAACGAAAATAGCAAATGTGAAAATGTAAAAGATAGAAGTTAACTTCCCTTGGGTTGCCTCCCAAGCAGCACCTTTGTTTAACGTCATTGGTTTGACCTCTAGTTGTGTGCTTTAAGTGACACCAGTCACATCCTCTAGCATTAACACCTCTAAGTTCTCTGTTTGGAAGCCCTAATAATATGGCTTCAAGTAATGACCATTCGCTCGGAATGTCTTGTTAGTTCTTAGGCCCCATATCTCCACTGCACCAAAAGGAAAGACATGAGTGATAGCAAACAAACCAACCCAACGGGAATGTAACTTACCAGGAAAGAGTTTGAGTTTTGAATAATATAGTAACACTTTCTAGCCCACCGAGAAGCTTTTTCTTGAAATCATCTTATCATGAAAAGCTTTCGTCCTCTCCTTATATATCACTGCATTTTGATATGACTCATTCCTCATCTCTTCCAACTCTTAAAGCTACAACTTCCTATGCACTCCCACATCATCCAAGTGCATGTTACATCTTTTGATAACCCAATATGCCTTATATTGTAATTCCACCGGAAGAAGACATGTCTTCCCATACACTAACCTATATGGAGACATTCCAATTGGTGTTTTGTAAGCCATCCTGTACGCTCACAATGCATCTTCTCGTCTTACAATCCAATCCTTCCTATTGGGTTGCATGGTTTTCTCCATAATTAACTTGATTTCTTAATTTGAGACTTCAGCTTGCCCATTAGTTTAGGGATGGTAAGAAGTAGAAACTTTGCGTGTGATGTGATATTTTCTAAACATTACTCCATCACCCTGTTGCAGAAGTGGGTTCCTATGTCGCTAACAATGGCTTTCAGTATCCTAAACCTAGAAAGAATGTTAAGCTTAACAAAATCTATAACAACCTTGGCATCGTTAGTCCTAATGGCTTTAGCTTCCATCCATTTAGAAACATAATCAACCGCAAGCAATATATAAGTAAAGCTCAAAGACGGAGGGAAAGGTCCCACAAAATCAATTCCTAAACATAAAAAATTTCTCAAAAAAGCAAAGGAATTTGTGGCAATTGATCCTTACAGGACAGGTTACTTGATAGTTGGCATCTATCAAAGGATTTGTAGAAGGTATATGCATCTTTGAACAATGTTGGCCAATAGAAACCACATTCCAGAACTTTATGAGCTGTCCTTTTCACTCTAAAATGTCCTCCGCAGGCGTAAGAATGGTAAAAAGCTAAAATTGATAATGATTCATTTTTTGGTACACACCTCCTGATAACTTGATCTGCACAATGCCTCCAAAGATATGAGTCATCTCATACATTGTACTTTACTTCACTTCATAGCTTATCCCTCTAAGCCTTTTACAAATCAACAGGTAATTTGTTAGTTACTAAAAAATTGACAATGTCTGCATACCATGGTAGTGTCGCATCAGTAGAAAATAATTGCTCATCCGGAAAGCTTTCTCGTAGAAGGATATCATCCTCTTCCTTTATCAAAAGGTTGATATGGTCCACCACTATGTTTTGTACCCCCTTCTTATCTCTGATCACCAAGTTTAATTCCTAAAGGATGAGAATCCATCTGATCAGCCTTAGTTTTGCTTCTTTCTTTGTTAGCAAGTATCGTAAAGCTACATGGTCAAAATAAACAATCACTGTAGCACTAAAAAAATAGGATTGAAATTTTTCCAAAGTAAAAACCACAGATAATAATTCTTTTTCAGTAGTGGAATAATTCAATTGAGCTGGGTTTAAAGTCTTTGAAGCATAGTAAATGGCATGTAAAGCTTTTCCCACTCTTTGTCCTAGAACTGCCCCCATTGCATAATCGCTCACATCACACATAATCTCGAAGGGGAGATTATAATATGGCGGTTAAATCACTGGTGGAGATGTCAAAAGCTCCTTAAGTTTGTTGAATGCTTCCTTACACCTCTCGTCGAACTCAAAGGAGACATCTTGTTGAAGAAGCTTGCGTAGTGGTGCAACTATCTTTGAAAAGTCCTTAATGAAACTTCAATAAAAACCTACGTGCCCAAGAAAAGAATGCACTTCCCTTACAGTAGAGGGGAAAGGTAAAGAAGAAATGAGATCAACTTTGGACCTGTCTACTTCAATACCCTTAACAGATATCACATGGCCTAAAACTATACTTTGATCTACCATAAAATGACATTTTTCTCAGTTCAACACAAGGTTACTTTCTATACATCATTCCAAGATAATGGCAAGATTATCAAGACATTCATCAAAAGATGATCCATACATACTAAAATCATCCATGAATACCTCGACAATCTTCTCAACATATTAAAAAAATGCTTACCATACACCTTTGGAATGTGGCAGGTACATTACGTAATCCGAATGACATCCTTTTGTAGGCAAACGTACCAAATGGGCATGTAAATGTGGTCTTCTCCTAATCTTTTGGTGTGATCGGGATCTAAAGATAACCTGAAAAACCATCTAAAAGTAGTAATAATCATAACTAGCCAATCTCTCAAGCATCTAATCAATAAAAGGAAGGGGAAAGTGGTCTTTACGAGTAGCAGAATTTAACTTTCTATAATCAATACATACTCGTCACCCGATTTGCACTCGGGTGGGAATCAAGTCACCTTCCTCATTTGTCACTACAGTGATTCCAGACTTCTTTAGAACCACCTGGACAGGACTTATCCACTTACTGTCAAAAATCGGGTAGCTAATCCCAACATCGAGAAGCTTCAACACCTCCTTCTTCACGACTTCCATCACTAGAGGATTTAGCCTATGCTGAGCTTGCCTTGTAGATTTTGCAACCTCCTCCAACAAATTGCAATGCAAGCATATGGAAGGGCTTATCCCTTGGATATCTACGATAGTCCACCCGATGGCCTTCTTATGCTCTCTTAGCATTTGAATCAACCTCTCCTCTTGATTTGAAGTTAACTCCGCTGAGATGATAACTGGGAGAGTCTTTTTATCTCCCAAATAAGCATACTTCATATGTGTAGGGAGTGACTTCAATTCCAATTCTAATGCCTGCACATCAGAAGGTAACAACTTCTAGTGAGCTTTAGGTAGTTGTATAGAAGCCAAATCATACCTTTTTGGAGAGCTTTCCAATGAGTCCAAGGCGGCTATCATTTCCACAAGCTCTTCTCCCATCTTAACATTAGTTTTGGCTTCTACTTTCATATCCTTGGTTAAAATCATTTCCAAATGATCCCTGCAACTTAATTGAAAGATTTCCTACACCAAAGGTTCAATCACATCAATAAAAAAAACATAATGATCATTAGAAGGATGTTTCATGGCATCAAAAATATTGAAATGAATCACTTCCCCCCATCAAATTCCATTGTGAGGGTGCCTTTACAAACATCTATCTTAGTTTGAGCTATATTAAGAAATGGTCTCCCTAACAAGATAGGTATCAGATTAAATGAGGTTTCATCATTCATATCTATAACATAAAAATCTACAGGAAACACTAACTTATTTACCTGTACCAAAACATCCTCAACCACACCATCAGGATAAGCATTAGTACAGTTAGCTAGTTGTATGATTACACTTGTTTTTTCCAAAGGGCCTAAATTCAAAGAAGCATAAATTGAATGAGGCATCATATTAATAGAAGCATCCAAATCCAACATAGCTCTATTGATCACAATATTACCAATTTTGCCAGGAATGGTGAACAGACCTGGATCTTGGCATTTTGGAGGCATCTTCTTTCTGAATAATATCGACACATTCTCACCCATCATCACTTTCTCTTCACCCCTTAGTTTCATCTTATGTGTACATAGTTCTTTAAGGAATTTGGAATACTTGGTACTTGCTTAATTGCTTTGAGCAAAGGTATCTTGACTTCTACCTTTTAGAAAGTCTCCAATATCTCTTTGTCCTTATCCTCCTTATTTGGTCTTCTCAATCTGCTAGAAAAAGGTGGAGGGATAGTTTTAATAATATTGGAACTTTTGAAATTTACCTTCAAACTTGATGACGTATTTTCTTCCTTTTCTAATTCCTTCCCAATCTCTTCTTCAGTAGCAATCTTTGATAGGGTTCTTTTGGGACCCTCAATCTCCTTTCCGCCCCTCAAAGTTATGGCACTGACATTTTTTATGTTCACCTTGAGTTGTGATGGCAATTTTCCTCTACCTTGCGATTCTAGGCGATTGAGCCTTACAACCATCTGACCTATTCGGTGTTCTATGCTCTATTGGCTTGCTTTTGTCTCCTGTTGGAATTGTTGCAACTACTGCTGCATATCCTATTGAAACTACAAATTTTTAGCATCAAGATTCTTAACAAGTTCTTCTAAAGATGCACCTGAACTGGAAGAAGAAGCTCCTTATGCTCCTTGCTACCTTGGTTGAAACCCTTATGCTCCTTGTGGCCGATTTTGGAAGTAATTTTTTTGTCAGTTCCCTCTATAACTCAAGTTGGGGTGATCCCTCCAACCTGGGTTGTACGTCTACGAGTACGGGTTATATTGGTTCGGGAAGTTCCCTCCTACAGTATTCACGTACTCCATACTCCGCTCTTACAATGTTGGGCATTCATCAATTGGATGACTCGTGTTTGAACATATCCCACACACTTTCACTTGTGTCTATTCAACTACAATATGTCTCACAAAAGATGTTAGTTCATCTAAATGGTGTTCAACGGATGAAGTGGTTACCTCATTTACTCGTCGAACATCATTGCGAGTGCCAAATTGTTGGGTGTTCATGGCCATTCACTCAAGTAATATCCTGGCTTTAATGGAAGTCTTCTCGCAAAGTGTCGCACCACTTACTGTATCAACCAAACTCCTCTCCATCAGTAGTAATCCTACATAAAAATATTAGATGAGATGTTGCTCCTACATGTTGTGATGTGGACAATTGGCATATAACTTCTTGAATCGCTCCCAGTACTAGTAAAAAGATTCCCCATTGTGTTGCTTAATACCACATATCTCCTTCCAAATACTTGTTGTCTTTGAGGCCAGAAAATATTTTTTCAAGAATAATCTCTTCATCTCTAACCAAGTATTCACACTTCCAGTCGGTAAATCAAATAGCCAATCCCTTGCTACATCTTTGAGCAAGAACGGGAAGGCCCTTAACATGATCTGCTCGTCGGTCACCCTATGAGACTTCATGCTCAAACACACCATATTGAGTTCCTTAAGATGCTTATGTGCATCCTCACCTATAAGGCCATGAAAGTTAGGCAATAAATGAATTAATCCAGATTTTAACTCAAAGGTAACATGTTCAACCAAATTCGGAAATGTTATGCATAATGGTTTTTAAGTTAAATTGGGTGTAACCAAATCTCTTAGAGTTCTCAGATTTGCCGTCGTGTTTTTAGATTTTGATTCCAATTCATTTACTAATTTGACCTATGCAATCTCCATAATGTTCTCTCGATCTCTAGATTAAGTTGCTCAATTTCTCTACGAGGAGATCTAGTCACTACCATGCACCAACACTAATGGACAATTAAAAATTACAAGTAACAAAAAGAATGATTATAAACAAATATATTCACAAAACACCAACTAAAATCAAATTTGAAAATTAAGCTACCACACTCCCCGGTAATGGCGTCAAAATTTGACAGCATGTGTCGAGTGCACTGTAAAATTTACCTGACTCTGCATCTTAAAATTTGTAGTTATGGTGAGTCGGGATCGAATCCACAAGGAATGTAATTTAGAAATTAAAGTAAAAATAAACTATCAAAAACAAATTAAAACAAACAATCGAAAATGCAAAAAGCGTCGAATATAAGTAAGGTCCAATTTTAGGGTCAATCTCAACCTAAACACGATCAAGCATATTCAAACTATTGATCTGAGACTAATAGAATGCTTTACAAATCTCAGTTTTCTCTTAGTTTGTATTTAATCAAGATATGATCATTAATTAAACCTAACTACCAAATAACCTAAGACACGATCTCTAGATTTAATTTGGTAGCCGCATTATGAATTGGAAAATGATCAATAAAGGTAGTAACCTCACATGTTTGCATTATCTAACCTAAGTTATCTTGTTCCTAACGATTAATGATCTTTAGATGCTACTCACAAACATTAAAAGTAATGATTACAGATTATAATCAATGTTTTAGCAATAGGCTCGAAATAAAACAATCAAAAGAACATATTAAGATCATTCATCCCAAAACCAATCAAGTCAATACCAACAACATAACAATCACAAAAAATTACAACTTTTAAATGATAAAAATTAGCTTAACCGTGACTTGGCATCAATAATCCCGTTAAACTGGCGTCAAAAAATTAGATTTCCATCTCTATTGTCATGCTCCAAGCATGAGTCATATTCCCCATGTGCTTCAGCAGTGAAGAGGAAGAATAATATTCGTATACTCCATGCCTATTATCTTTCACACTAAGGTCTCCTACTTATTGATTTGACAAATAAAAACGGTGGCCCACATAGCTCCCTCTCTTCATGCCTACGTCGCAGCTCCCTCTCTTCACGCCTGCGCCCCCACTATTCTTTTGATGGGCAATTTTATATGGGGATTTCTAGTCCATGCAACTATTCACTCCTTGTTCACACTTCTCTCTTTTCTACCCTCTGTGTTTTAATCAGAACGTACGCGTTGATGCACACAACGCCTGCGTTGAACACAAATGTTGTCTGCATTTAATGCAAACGTCTTCATTGAACACAGACGTTCCATCCTGCTACCTTGTGTCTTCTTTCTTGCTATTGTCGTTTTACTTGATGTGCGTTGCTCCTTGGACGTTGCGTTTTGGTCTTCCTCAGCTTCCCATTTGCGATGTCGTTTTATTCTCTTATTTCCTTCTTCTTTGTGTTCCATTTTTCTTGTCTTTTATTTTTTTCTTCTTCCTCCATGAAGGCAAGTAGATATTAATCTTTGAAAAATGACCCAAATGTAGTGCTTTCGACTCACTTTAATTTCTTTGCTTCCAAATTATACCTAAAGTCACACATGACTTAAAGTGAGTATCTTAAGCATTTCTAAGACATTAATCACTAAGTGTAGCATACCACATAAATCGAAATTGAAACACACATCAAAGACCATAAAAATTAGGCAACAAATGTGTTAATCTAAATTTAAGTTCAAAGGTGACATGCTTAGCAAAATTAAGAAATGTAATGCATAAAGGCCTTTGGGTTAAGTCTAGTATAGCCAACTTCCTTAGTGTTCTTGGGTTTGCCATTGTTTCTTCATATTCACATTCTGATTCTACTTCCATAGTTGTTCTTGCTTCCCTCTGTAACCTCCGCAATGTCCTTTTGATCTTCGAATAAAATTATATAGGTTTTCTATGAGGATATTTGGTAACTAACATACACCAACACTAACAAATGTTTAAAGATTAACAAATAACTAAAAGAAATGGTTATAAACAAATATATACACAAAACACCATCTAAAATCAAAACGAAAATTAAAGCACCACACTCCCCAGCAACGACACCAAAATTTGACAATGCTTATCGAGTACATTGCAAAATTCACCTAACTCTTTACACTAAAAATTTGTAGCTGTGATGAGCTAGGATCACATCCACAGGGAATGTTTAGATAATTCTCGTAATGAAAATAATCGATGCAAAGGAAATAAAACGAGTGTTTTAAGTTAATGCAATTAAGAAAACAAAATATTAATTAAAATAATGCAAGTAATTTATCGAAAACAGTGAAAGATGATAAAAGTGATGAATATGTGTAAAACTCGATTCTCGAATCAATCTTGGCCTACTCACGATTAAACACATTTCATAGTATAATGTTTTCACATCTCTCTTAGGACTATTGATCATAATAACAAGCTTTGTTAATCCCCATTTTCTCTTAAGTCGTATTTAATTAAGATAAGGTCGTTAATTAAACCTGAATAACCTAGAACACCCTCTCTAGGTTTAATTAGATAGCTGCATTACGAAAAGAAAAACAGATCAATCAAAGGAAACAACCACATAGGCTCGGGTCATTTAACCTAAGTTAGGTTATCCCTAATGAATCGAAACCATTAGTTGCCATAAAGGAATCTAAACACAATAATTACAGATTACATTAACAATTCTAGCGATGGTTTCATACATAAACATCCTACGATAGCGAGAATAATAATCATTCGTACATGAAAACTCAAATCTATAAACATAGGATAACCTAAACAATCCATAAAGAGAGATTCAAAATTAAATAATGAAAGGATGAGCTTAACTGTGACTTGGGCGTCGATTTCAACTTCAAACTTGTGTTAGGAAGTTTAACCCTCCATCTTCTCCTTGGGTTTCTACGATTAGAGCTCTATCGTCTCTTTTGTTCCTGAAATCTAGAAAATGAAGTCTGAATCATTTCTATTGTCAAAACGATGTATTTACAGCAAAAACTAGGTTTTTTGGTGAGCTAGAAAAAAGTCATGGGCATGCCTTATAGTGTCACGGCTGTGACTATCATCCATGGGAGGGTCACGACTGTGAGCCATAATGTCATGGGCATGACATGTTATGACCTTGCATGTCTTCATTCCTTTTGGTATTTTCTTGTCTCTTCTTTATTCTAACCCTTCTTCTTCTTGTTCCATAAAGCCAATTGAGTGTGAAACCCAAGAAGATGGCTCAACGAGTTTGTTTCAGCTCACTTTAGCTGTTATGCTTTCAAATTGTTCCTAAGATCAAATATGAACTAAATTGAGTATCTTAAGCCTTTCAAAGCATTAATCACTGTCATGAATTAAATGTATTAACAATTAAGCACATATCAAGACACTTGAAGAATCACCTTGTTGGGATTATGGTTAATGGTCTCAATTTTACATGGTTTCAGACATTGGCACAAACTTGACAAAATTATAGTTAGAATCTCCTTGTTAGGATTACGATTAATGGTCTCAATTTTACATGGATTCAGATATCTTGCACAAACTTGACAAAATTATAGTTATCTTGTTCTCCTTATATATATATTAATTTCAGTGTTCAATAATGAGGTGCCAGTCTGGAATTACTTAGCGACTGTCACTTGAAATGGTTACAATAACTAAGTGGTGCTAGGTTAATCACATTTAAGACAAAGAAAAGTATCCCCCAACTAATTAGCACAAAGATTCCCTGTCATATAATGCTGAAGACAACTTCACTGAGCAGATTTCTCCAACCGACAGTGGGCTGCCATTCATTTTAAATATATGATCTTGATTATGGGTTACTTAGGCTAGATGTAACGAAGATCAGATTGATTCGGGTTTAAATCCTTTTACTTCCTTGTAACACAGGAAAAACTAGATTTGGGAGATCAATCCGATTTTTTCTTGTAGTTTGACGCTTGAAGAAGTGACTCATCTATTGTTTCCATGATGGTTTTCTATGGTAGAGGGTATGTTTTCAGGTGCCTTGATAAGGACTGATGGTCAAGTTGCCTAATAAAGTAGTACAGTTGTCCAATGTATCTAAAAGTCATGTTTATCTTAAATAGGCACAGCAACACAAAAAAGAGGTTGAGTCTCTTACTTAGGTTACTTGCACTCCATTCATTACTTTTCAAGTCTCGATAAAAGAGGTGTCAATGGGTTACTTCGGGTCTTTCCACAAGCTACCAAAGAAGGGATCTTCCCTCCCGTCAGGCTCTATCCCTAATCTCTCCTATGGGGTGAACATGCGTTTGTGATTATGTATATTATCCGTTCACAGGAACTAAAACGAAGTTGCGCTTTAATGATCAGTGGCCAAAGACTTCCTTTCTAGGAAAACTAGTTTTTGGGTATTACTAATTTCATAGTTTATTGCTATTACGACTACTCGTGAAAAGAACTTACGAATCGCGTATGATTGGTAGAAGAATAGTATAGATAAAAGGAACAGGAATACCAAACTTTCTAAGATTAAGTAATTCTTATTGGATGTATTATTCATGCTTGCTTTCTACATAGAACAAATCGATACCTCTTAACCTTCATATTAGTACTAACTTGAAAGGAAGCAACACATCTTTAAGCATTCTACTAAAAGCTATATCATCCTCACAAAAAAAGCCGTAATGTCTTTCCCTAGTGTACAGCCTTAAGCTGTTTCAATTGGGACATTAGTTCCCACTGCTTTCATGGCTTCAAATCTTGGCTCCTTGGCCTGGAATTTCAGTCCGGCATACAACTTCATATAGTCCTGAAACACGAATTTTGGGTACATTTGTTTCTTCTCTGCTTCTGTCTCTATTAAATCTGGTGCCGGATAGATAACTGCATCACTTCCAGGGTTATAGAAAGAAGCTATTGACATCCTTGTACCATCGGTCTGAGCAATCACTCTGTGCTCCACACTCTTGTACTTGCCATTAGTAATTACCTAAAGTTACAAATTCCAAGGAGCTCAAAATGGATATCATGAAATAAGCAATATTCAATTTTGCAAGTCAGATTAAATTGGTATACCTCAAGTTGGTCACCAAGGTTGACAACAATGGAGTGGCGCATAGGGGGTACATCAATCCACTTCCCGTCTTTGAGGAGCTGAAGACCACTGACTTTATCGTCCTGGAACAGCAAGACGATGCCCCCAGCATCCGTGTGTGCCCTGAGTCCCTTGACCAGGTCTGGCTTTGGGCACGGTGGATAATTGCTGACCTTAGTACCAAAAGTTGGACCCCTGGAACCATAAAAGGCCTTCTTGAGGTAGCCCTTTTCAAGTCCAAGGTTCTCACATAACAGGTCCAGGAGCTCCTCAGCAAGTTTCTCCAACTTCAATGCAAACTCCTTCATCACCTTCCTGCAATATCATATTTTGGCACACTTTCAATAGGCGGATTAATTGAGCTAGTGATTAGAAAGAAGGGAAAAACCTAAATGAGGACATAAGTTTGAAACTGAATTGGCGTGTTTGTAACAAATGTGCTCCGTTAAGTTTCTATGTGGGCTTTTGCATGTGTACTCAATACATAAAATGAAAAAGGTAAAGTAGAGGTAATCATGGAGTAGTAGGCCACATCAAGATGGCAGATTCAGAATCAATTTACATAGATGTATATTGCCTTAAATAACTAGTAGCTTTTTGTTTTTGTTTTTAATTTTACCTGTACTCATCATCCAGATCAGGAATCTCAGCAATGTTGGACTCAGGCAGATGGCGCAGGAAGAAGGTGCTCTCCCAATCCATGTCTTTGATCTCCGTTCGGACACCCTCCAAAGCCTTACTTGCCACCAATTCCTTGAACCTCTGCTCCATACATTTCTTGTAATGCTCTTTGGTGAATCTCTCCACAGCATCCAAAAACTCGGGATCAATTCCGTGGTTCAGCAGCTAAATAAACCGATAAACAAGTTTAGCGATTAAAATCGCCGAGCAACAAAAAATAGAGCATGAGCAAATGGAGACGTCTATAGAAAGCTAACAAACTATTTGAAAAAGGAAGAAGTAACATTCAATATTTACCTCAAAGAAGCCCCAGTTCTCACAGGCATCTTTGATCTGTTCCATGGTGGCTGCTCTCTGCTCACCATTGATTTTCTCCATGTTAATCACTGGAAACTCCATTTCTCTCTATATATTTCTACCTCTTTCCCTGAATGTGTGCGCGCACTCTTCACTGACTCTTGCTCTCTCTCTCCTAAGTCTCAAGAAAACCTTTGCGCCTGACAAAAATTAGAGAGACGAGATGAGCTATTTATAGGGGTTGGTCTCAAGACATAGTCAGGTAAGGTGGCGCCAAAATCCAATCGTGATTAGCGAGGAGAAAGAAAAATTGGTCTAATATACCAAACCAAACATATGTTCAGACTTTTTTGGTAAATAAATTTCTCTTCATTCTTAGAGAAGTTCAATTTTACCTATTGAACATGTGAATCAACCATATCATAGAATATCCATGTACTTCAACAAGTGCCTAGAAGGTTCAATTGTATAGTTCAAATGTTATGTCATTCAATTTTCTTGTACATTTGTAATACTCGGTTCTTTTTTTTTTTTTTTGAAAGTTACCCGCTACAGACTTTTACTTCTCGTACAATTATGTACTCTGAATAATATTTTTGTGGAAACGGACCGGATAAAAAGTAGGGTTTTATTTTAGTTTTAAAATCGGACGAGATAATATGGTTAACAGGCTTGGAAACCCAAGGTGGTGGAATTCTGCGAAGGAAACTTAACTGAAGCTTGTATAAGGGGAGCGATGCATAAGAGAAGCATTGCATATGCCATGATGTGTTAATAATCAACACCATCGCATTTTTTAAGCTCTAGCAATCTCAAGAATGCACCTCTATCCTTCCAACCCATTCATTTTAGATCTTGGAAATTGTTGGCTTAAGAATTTTCCATTTGAAAACCAATGTTTCAAATAACAAGCTGTAGAATGAAGCTGCATTACTTGAAGCCTACTGCAATGATTATAGTTGATAGGAACATTATTGCGTATTAGTGGATATTGTTACCACTTTTTTAATTTGAACAGTTTATTATACACATCATTGTTGTAACTACAGGTTTTGCATTGATGTATTCATTTTCGACATTTGATCCTATGTAACTGGTGTTAGATTCCAATTTTTAAGTTTTAACATCATGCTGTCAAATGGTCGTTCGCTATGTTACTCCAATGATATACACTGCTCATTTTACGAAAGGATAAAAGAAAAAAAAAACTGTAACAGTGTAATTGTGGACCCTAGTCATGTAACTGTGTTCAGTAGAAACAGTAATCTAGGGTATGTAAACTGAGGAGACTTGTTGCGTCTAAGACGTGTGACTTGGCAAGGATTTCGGAGAGTTGCTTGGGGTGGCAGAAAAAAGGTAAATTTCCCAGCAACGAGCAACCAAGCTTACATATCCTGAATAAGAAATTTCTTGCCAAAACGCACGTGCAATGGAAAGATCCAGACGTCAGGTTTTCGTCAACCTGTCAAGAATTCAAATTGCGGGGATAATTTGCACATGAGTAAATACTGACCCCCAACTGTTTGGTAAAATATATTCCTTTCAAATTTGCGGGGATAATTTGCACATGAGTAAATACTGACCCCCAACTGTTTGGTAATATATATTCCTTTCAATTTTGGTGCGGGGGTATAAGTTGGCTGCTTTAAAGTCCATTCAACAAATAGAAATTAGGAAGCTTGCGTAATCACCAAATAGAAATTATTATGTTTTGTATTTTTTTTTCCATAAAGCAGACTCATAAGGAAATATACGGTGAAGAGTATGATAGAATCACACTCTACAAATTAATATACTATAAGGAAGGAGAAAGGTGGAAGTCTGAAGAAGCACACAATAATTATGTAAATACAAAAATTTATTTAAATTTTAAGTTTATTTATTTATGTAGTACTAACTAATAAGTCTTGGTTCTGCCGGATTTTGGCTGAACTGTACGTTGCCGTTTGGATCCATGAGTCTGCTACTTCCGGTGATGATTCCGACGCAAAGATACCTACAAAACAAAGGAAGGCACGTCGGGGGTTATGTCCCGATTAGCCCCTCCGACGCTCAAGTCAGTCGTTTGGTGAAAGTGGTATTGCTGTAAAAGCCAGAGAGCTAGG
>JANIJH010000004.1:43760631-43771011 GCA_024520975.1 Erythroxylum areolatum
TATTGAAGAAGTTAATGGGCATTTGCTGAGAAAAGGGTTTGTCCCAAATTATTTTGAGTGGACAGACATGGGGAAGTTGGCATTTGTAGCAGTTCAAAGGGTAATCAAGCAGAATCGTCTGTGCATTTCAATGAGTTTGAAAGGGGGATTGGATTTTGAACAAATTATGTAGAAGAGACTGGAAATTCGTACAGGCAAATGGTTTATGATGCAAACGGTAATACCTTTCACAAAAATATGGAAAATCTTAAAGAAGAACCGAACCCATATGCAAAACAATTCTTTGACGTACTACAATCAGTAGACCAAGAGTTATGACCAAATTGTGAGAAAATGACCCAATTGTCTTCGATTACGTGAATATTGAACATTAAGTCTAAAGGGTATATTTCAGACCGTAGTTTTGATAAAATTCTTGAATGGTATAATGAATCAATGGCTCGTGATCATATAATGGTTGATAGTTTTTACAGTATGAAGAAACTTATTAGGTGTCTTGGTTTGCCTGTTGAGAAGATTGATTGTTGCAAATTGGGATGTATGTTGTATTGGGGAGATGATTTGGACTTAGAAGAGTGCAAATTTTATGGGCAATATAGATTTAGGCCTAGAAAGCGTTCAATGAAGTAGAAATTAGTTCCATGGAAGCAGATGTATTATTTCCCGCTAACTACGAAACTTCAAAGACTTTATGCTTCAGATGTTACTGCATCTCATATGAGATGGCATTCTGAACATGAACAGGAAGATGGAATAATGAGTCATCCATCAAATGCATAGGCATGGAAGCATTTCAATGAAACCCATCTTGATTTTGCAGTTGAATGTTGAAATGTTAGGTTGGGATTGTCAACAAATGAATTCTAACCTTTTGGTCAATCTTGGCAGCAATATTCATCATGGCCAATCATAGTGACTCCTTGAAATTTGCCTCTGTGGATGTGTATGAAAGAGGCATATATGTTCTTGACAGTGATTGTACCAGGGCCTACTAATCTGAAGCATAAAATTGATGTGTTCTTACAACCATTGATATTTGAATTGCAGAATCTGTGGGAATATGGTGTTCAAACATATGATGTCTCTATGAAACAGAATTTTGTGTCGAAGGCAGCTTTGATGTGGACCATTAGTGATTGTCTAGCATTTTCCATGTTATCTAGATGGAGCACAGCTGGAAAATTGGCTGTCCTTATTATGGAAACGATTCTGATGCCTTTTATTTTCCAAACGGGGGAAAAGTGTGTTGGCTTGACAATCACAAGAGATCATCCATTCAAATGTAATAAACATAAGTTCATTAAGAATACGATGGTGAAGAAAACTTCGCCCCCTTACAAAGATGGTGAAGAGATATTGTTGGAGATTGATGAATTAGGCTTGCTGAAAGTTACAGAATTTGAAGCTGATGAAGTTAATACAAGCATCAGTAAAAACTTTGGTTGGAGAAAACGAAGCATCTTCTGGGATTTGCCATATTGGAAAACGAATTTGATACGTCATATTTTAGATGTCATGCATATCGAAAAAAAAATGACAATATGTTCAATACCATAATGAACATTGAGGGGAGAGCAAAAGACAATGCAAAATCACAAGCTGATTTACAAATTTTTTGTTGAAGGAACGAGTTACATAAAGATCCTCGCACCGATAAATATCCGAAAGCATGTTACACGTTAGACAAAAAACAAAGGGAAATATTGCGTGAATGGTTGAAGGTTTAAAGTTTCCCGATGGTTATGTTTCAAACTTGGGAAGGTGTGTGGATATAAGGAAGTACAAATTATTTGGGTTAAAAAGTCATGATTGTCACGTGTTTATGCAAAGGTTAATTCCAATCACATTTCAGGAGTTGTTACCGAATAAGGTTTGGGAAGTGATTATAGAAATAATTTTGTTTTTCAAAAGTTTAACATCATCTGAAATCAAGTATAGCGATATGGAAGTCCTAGAAAGGGAGATTCCAGTAATTTTGTGCAAGTTAGAAGGAATATTTCCTCCAAGCCTTTTCGATTGTATAGAACATTTACCTGTTCATTTAGCAGACGAGGCTAAACTAGCTGGTCCAATTCAATATCGATGGATGTATCCGTTTGAGAGGTAATTCACATTCAAAATTCAGTTAATGAAGTTATAATTAACATGTTTTAACTGTTACATTGTAATACTCATATTTTGTAATATAGGTATTTGCATCACTTGAAGAAAAATGTGAAAAACAAGGCTAGAGTTGAAGGTTCCATTTGTAATGCTTATTTAGTTTAGGAGGCTAGTACATTTTGTGGATATTATTTTGCGCCACATGTTCACACAAGAGCAAGAAAAGTTCCTCGTAAAGACGATGGGGGAGGAACCGGTGATGTTGATGGTAACATATCCATTTTCACATTTCCTAGGCTAGCATATGGGCGTGCAACAAGAAGAATGTTAATAGAGCAAGATATTGAGGCTGTCCATGATCAGGGGCAGACAGTCTTCCCGTTTATACGGGAAGATCAATTACTCACTGTGAGCATGCAGAGAGACTTGTAAGTATATAAATATTACATTTATATTCTAAATTTTTACTTTGCTATATTTCAATGTGTGAATGCTGTGATGAACATATATGTGTAGTATGCCTAATGATCATGACTATGTAGAGTAATTTGCTGGTGCCATTTATGGCTATATTGAGTACTTTGCTTTCTTGAACTAGGGGTAATATCATAAAAACAGAAGAGACTCTGCCGAAATTTTTATAAATTCTAGTTTAACTTATTGCTTTTCATTGTTATGCAGGAAAAGTCTATGGACATTAGGCCTACACCCCATCAGTTGTTTTTACATATTCACACTAAGAAACATGATGGTATGACATTCGTCAACTGCCGATGTTGAGAACTAAATGTATGTGAATTTCGTAGTTTAATATTCAATCTTAATAATTATCACTTACTAATTATAATATAAGCATTGCCTCCTAATAGGACCAAATACAACAAACAATTGGGCAACAGTCGCAGGATGAACAACATGTTGATGGCTATATTTTGATGCAGTGAGTGGTAGGGACAGTTGAGGAAGGATCTTTGGCCTAGGCTCATGTGCCAATACATTTTATTCGTACTCCTTTACTATGTTGACAACAGCAGCATCTAGTTCAGAGCCGACAATGCGACATATCAATCAGCTTAAGGCCACAGTTCAGACGTTGATGGAGGTAATAAGTAAGCTCAGAAATGACATGGACTAAATGAGATCGAAGAATAGAGACTCACATCAACCACGCTCATCAGGACAATAGGATTGTTGTTGTCATTAATTTAGTATTCATTTATGTACTATTTAATGTTTTAATTATCAGTTGGGAAAGATTTTTTCTTTTTATGATCGAAAGATTTTTTTCATTTTATGATCATTTAACTTTCTTTTTAAAAAAATTCCATGGGTTCAAAAATCCAAAACTTATGTAACGATAATTTATAATTGTTCAAATTGAAATCAAATTTCACGACCAGATTTTCGAAAAATTGTCATTCAATAAGACATTTATAGAGAATTAAAGGTAACTTCAGCGATCTAATAGCTTCCAACTTTGGATTAAGCAATCAAGGGAATATTTGATGAAAGGTTGCAATTACCAACGGCTTGGGTTTCCATCGGTAATATATTACTGAGGGAACATAAACACCGTCGGTATAGTTGGTAGGAATTTTTCGACGGAACCATCAGAATATATTTTTACCCTCTCTGATCGTTCCGTCGGTAAATTCCTACCAACTATACTGATGGTGTTTCTATTCCGTCGGTAATATATTATCGACCGTATTGTCTAACCGTTGATAACATATATCGACCGTGTCCACACCGACGTCAGACTTCGTCGCACTCTTCCGTCGGTAAATTTAGTTACCGACGAAATCTCTAAAGTTTCTGCCGAAAAATTCTGTCGGTAATTGCCCTTCTTCTTGTAATGGAAGGCACACATTTGTGTCAATTCGGTTACTCGGCTACATCAAGTTTTCAACTGACTACTAGCTCTATTCATAATCAAAAGGCCAGCAAAATAGTTATTTATTTAAAATTTACAAACATATTTATTTTATTTTATTATTATTTAATGCCTACCTTGTTGCTTTAGCTACTCGTTTTTATGAAAAAAAATACTTAAAAAGCTACTTAGTTAAAAGACCAAAACTTATGAATGAATGTGACAACTTATAGGGTGATAAACTAACACTAAATCCTAATAAACTTGCATATTTAATCAAAGAACCCAGATGACTAATTTTGCAAGCTAATGACTCTTCGCAACCTATTAGATTATGTTTAAAATTAAATAAATTTCATTCTATCTAAGCCATCGACAGTTTCACATAATTCATAATATGAAGCTAACAAACGGTCATACAATATGCAAAATTCACACTCAAACACACAACCATCCCCACATTTAAACAACACATTGTCCTCAATGTGTGAAGGAGATAAACAAACACACATAGAAGGAAGATACATAAAATAAAATAAAACAAAAATAAAAATAAAGACTAAATTTAAAAGAAAAGGGTTAGAAACAAAGCCTCACGGTGATGGGGGCGATGATGGTGAGGGATTGAGAATAAATCCACTAGACGCTTGAGATTATTGTCTTATCTTGGAATTGCTTAAAGAGAGTGAGAGAATTAGTGATCAAAGATCAATTCTAATTACTAAATTTTATTTAAAATTCAAAACAACTCTAACTAAACCTAAAAATTTCAATCGAACTTCTAAATGTGCTTATTTATGGTCATTAGCTTAACCTTACATCCATGGAGGCGTCTTAATTGTTCGAACAGAAGGAAATCACTTCCTTGTCCTTAGGAATCGCTCCTCCAAGAAAAAATTTGCAACGATGCCTATTGACCTTAAAAGTTTCCTTGTTAGAAATTTTCAATTTAAGGGCTCTGTGATGAAAAACTTGAATGACCGTAAAAGGGCCACTCTATCGAGATTTTAGCTTCCCTAGAAACAGCCTCAACCTTGAATTATATAGCAAAACTATGTCTCCTACTTTAAATTCCTTTTGTTTAAGACAAGAATCATGTCATTTCTTTACCTTTTCCTTGTAGAGTTTGGCGTTTTTGTACGCATTATAATGAAACTCTTCAAGTTTGTCTATTTACAGAAGTTGCTTTTCACCTACCTGCTTCCAATCAAAATTTAATGCTTTTATTGCCCAATACGCCCAATGTTAAGTTTAACCGATAAATGAAAAGCTTTTCCATATACAAGCCTATAAGTAGTTGTTCCGATAGGTGTTTTGAAAATAGTTGTAACATCCCATTACCTATGTTAAGGCTAGAATAGTAAATACGAGAGATTAGAAATGCACTTTATGCTCATGCATAGTATGATATACACATATATGTGGATATTAAATTTTTGCACATGAAAATAATTGTACATGCATTCATTGACATATTCTAGGTATAATTGTTCATAAATGTGATTATACTGAGAATTGTTGTTTTCATATGTTGAAAACTAATTTGGAGAGTGTATTTAGTGATTTAGAATTTTTGGTGAATTTAGGAAAATTTTCTAAAATTTTGGGTAAATTTTGGACTAGGAAAAATGTCAAGTGGCAAGACAAATGATAAATAGCAGTAGAATTAATTATCAAATGGCAATGGAAATTTTGATAAATGACTTTGGGATTTATTGACAAATGTCAATTAAAATTGGGAGGTAATTAAAGTAGCAATTAGATTTGATTGGACTCGTTAAATGAAAGAACCTAGTTTAAAGTTATAAGAATTGGACATGTGGTCAGTGACAAGTGTCACTTGCCAAACAATATCTTAAGTCCACTAGTCTTTAAATTTTAAAGATTCACCCCCCCCCCCTTTATTTGTCTCTCGTGATGCTTCTTATTTAAAAGAAGCTTAAGTGCTTAGTTTTTGGTTCTCTTCTTCTCTCCTTCAGGCTTCTCTTCTTTTCTTCTTCTTGATTTTAATTCTTCAAACCTCCAACCACATTGAACCTTGCATCTACCTTTCAAATTCTACTTCCTTCATGTTATCTTCTTCATTTCCATAAGAAAAGCCAAACCTTCCCACCTTCAAGATGATGATCATGGGTTGTATGAAAAGATAGGGATTCTTGGTGTTCTTGAAGAGTTTGAAGAATTTGAAGCTAAACCAAGTAAGTTATGCTTTAAATGTCATTGGTATGGTTAAATGAAACAAGAATGATGAGTAAATTGAGATTTGATGACTTGATTATGCAATGCTTATGTATGCATCGTGGGTGATGAAAAATTGAAGTAAATGTCTTGTTTTTGGATATGTATGATGAGTAATGATTAATGATTCATAAATTACTATAGAGATGTTTTGGAAGTTGGATGATTCGTATAACGTGTTTGGATGAGTGAATTAAATTGATGAATAAATAAACAGTTTTGATTTTTTGTTTTTGGTTAATGATCAAATATAGATCATGAATTGGTTTGTGAATGTTATTGAGTTGAAATGGAGGAAAGAATAAAAGGGGAATGAAATAGACATAATTGACTTTACAATAGGTAAATGATGTATAGTAAGGATAAAGTTAGAAATGCATATAAGATAGGATTTTATGTAAGAATGAAAAAAAATGAAGAAATCAAATTCTAAATCAGACTCAGGTCTGATGATATGTGAAAGTGATTGATTGATCATGTGATTGATTGAGAATATGAAAATGTGATGCATTTCATTACTTGAATGCATGAAACATAAAGGCTGTTGTGACCGGAGTAGCCACCGAAAAAGAGCTTAAAGCTCAGAATGTGAAAAAGAGCTTAAAGCTCAAAAAATGTATACGAGTCAAAGACTCACTATGTAAAATAAGCTCGGTATCTCCAACAGATACGAGACAATTATCAATAAGCCTGGTATCCACAATGGATACGAGACAATTATAGGCAGTTGGTCACAACAATAATAATTGAAAGTGAGTCTCAAAAGCACTGCATATGCATATGAAAGTATGATTTAAATATTTGATTAATTTCTAAATATGGTATGTGTTGAATGTGAAATGTGTAATGTATGTGAATTAATCTGATGAATTGAGGAATTATATGTGTGTTGCGATTGAGTGAGCCATCGAGGATGATCACTCACTGAGTTCACTAAACTTACCTAAAATTTGTAATATTTTTCAGGCTCAAAAGAGTTACCCTATTGGGCAAACGGGAGTATAGCCACTGCATTCAAGTAAGAAGTAGAGGTCGGGATTAGTTTGCGTCTACATTTGTACTTTCTTATTTTTGTATCAATTTGTGTATTCCGTAATTTTTGTATCATGTGTATTTGAATATGTTTCTGTATGTAATAACTTTTCAAATTGGAAATGTTTGCAAATGATTTTGCAATGTAATGAAACTATGATTATAAGTGTTATGGATCTAAATTGGGCCCGATTTAATTATTGATTTCCAGTACGTGTATGTTATTTAAAAAAATTTGTACTGAGTTTCGAGTGTCTGAGCGTTTGATCGTTCTAGCATGCTACCCTTGCAAGATTTGCACTTAGACATCACTCAGGATGTTGGGTATGTGTCATACTAGAATGGGGTACTACAGTAGTCCTATAAGCTCATAAAGCTTCATCTAGCTTATTACCCAATCCTTCCTGGAGCTGTTCACCTTGACTATAACAAAACATTTAGCCTAGTAGCTATGTTTAAATCCATTAGGATACTCCTAGCCATTGTTGCTCATTATGATTAGGAGATATGGCAAATGGATGTGAAGATGGCTTTCATTAATGGAAACCTAACTGAGGATGTGTATATGACACAACCTGATAGTTTCATATCCATTAATGGAGAAAAGGTATGCAAGCTTTAAAAATCCAATTATGGATTGAAGCAAGCATCCAGGAGTTGGAATATCTGATTTGATGAGACAATCAAAGAGTTTGGTTTTTGACAAAATCTGGATGAGCCATATGTGTATAAGAAGGTTAGTGGAAGTGCAAGTGTTCCTTGTACTGTATGTAGATGACATATTGCTAATAGGAAATGATGTCTCTGTTTTGCAATCAGTGAAATTTTCGTTAGCTAAGAACTTCTCTATGAAAGATCTTGGAGAAGCAACTTACATTTTATGGATAAGGATCTATAGAGATAGATGTAAGAGGTTGCTTCGTCTTTTTCAGTCTACATACATAGACAAGATGTTAAAGAAGTTTAGCATGAAGCCGTCTAAAAGACGTTATCTTCCCATCCTACATGGGATTACACTTTCTAAATCTATGTGCCCAAAGACACAAGGTGAAAAGACTTACATGAGTTTGATTCCTTATGCTTTAGCTATAGGATCAATCATGTACGCTATGTTAGGTACTAGACACGATGTATCGTATGCTCTAAGTGTTATAAGAAAATACCAGTCGAACCTTAATGAGGGTCATTAGGTGGCTATCAAGAATATCATTAAGTTCTTGAGAAGAACTAAGGATGTATTCTTGGTATATGGAGAAGGTGATCTTATGGTAAGCGAGTATACTAATGCCAGTTTCCAATCTAATAGGGATGATTCTAGATCCCATTTTGGATATGCATTCACACTGAATAGTGGTGCAGTCAGTTGGAAAAGTTTCAAATAAAAGATGACTACAGATTCGACGATAGAGGCGTAGTGCATTGTTGCTTCAGAAGCGACAAAGGAAACAGTTTGGATCAAGAAGTTCATCATAGAACTTGATGTGGTTCCGAGCATCACTAACCTAGTACAGTTGTATTGTGACAACAATGGGGCTATGAAGCAGGCGAAGGAAATGAGGTCTCATCAGAAGTACAAACATATACTCAGATACTACCATTTGATTAGAGAAATCATTAGTAGAAATGATGTCAAAATCGAGAGAGTTCCCATCGATCATAATATAGTTGATCTGTTGACCAATCCTATTTCTTAAAAGAGTTTTGTGTCACATGTACATGCCTATGGTATTAGATATCAATGCAATTAGCTTTAGTGTAAGTGGGAGTTTGTTAGCAAGTGCTCTAAAGGCAATCACCTTTAGCACTTATTATACAAATCATTTTATGATTAATAAAAGAATTTTTCATTATTTCGATGTTCATACATTTATGGATTTGATGTTGATCTTAAATTGATTTAATGAAGACCTTGATACAAAATATAGCATGGAGGAAATCATGATGAGATCATGATAATGAGATTCCTATCATGTGTAATTATGTTAGTATCTAAACCTTCCCTAGTCATAGGATTAATGAGATGGAATATCATTAATTCGAATAAACTAGCACATGTTATACTCCTTGATTTGATCAAGCAGTAGATCTCATAAGCTGTAGACATGAGTTGTTTAGAGTTAACATGTAGATGCTTACTAAGGGTAGTAAGTTAGTGAATGTTGTCACCTGCAACCAAATATAAAAAGAAACCAACTTCCTGCAACATAAATTAATGTAGTAGTGGAAAGTAGAGATCGTTCTTATGAGGAATTCTGACATTAGTAGTTATGCAATAAAAGGGGAGGTTGTAATTGTGAATTAAATAGAATTTAATTGGAAATTGAAATTGAAAATTAACTAATAGCAAAATAATGAGAATTTAACAATCAATAGAAACAAATCTTGGTTTTAGGTCTCCTTCATTCTAGAACTTACGTTGATCATCGACCCTAAAAATAACCAATTTATTAGTTAAGCATTCGTCATGGTAAATTTCTATTAGTTAAGCATTCGTCGTGGTAAATTTCTTTACTTATTTTCTCTTATGTTTATTTAACCAAAACATGTATTTGAATTAAACCTTATTAATTAATAACCTGGATACGATCTCAAATTTAATTAATTAATAGCTTTACAAATCAAGAAAATCGACAAACTAGACAACATACATACAATGTATATTTAGCCTAGACAATTATTTTTCCTAAAATCATGTCCCTAACGAAGTAAAAAAAAAATCCTAGTCGCTACTTTTGATTAAAAGAATTGAACGTCAACCTGTTTAATCTAGCAACTGATTGAATAAAATCACAAACTAGTTGCGCACCTAGCTGTAAAATCAAACAATCAAATAATGACTAAGAAAAATAATTAATACTTGACTAATAAATTGATTGAAATAAAGAACAAAAGTCTCACAACATCTAAAGTTCAATAACTAGGATTCCGTAAAACAAGAAATAAAAGTTTAGTTACCCAACATCATAATTTTCCTAACTATTTCGACTGTCACTGGCGTTGGGGCTGTCATTGGTGTTGCTCTTCTTGTTCTGCCTTCAAAACTCTTCTTTCTCAGCCCTCTTTAAACCCTCCTTCCTATCACTGTAGATGATGGGACAATTAAAGGTTGGAGATTTATTGTCCACTTCTCATCC
>JANIJH010000004.1:44013202-44026275 GCA_024520975.1 Erythroxylum areolatum
AAAGAAGTAAACTTCGAGACTAGGAAATTTTATGAAGCACAAATTAAAAAACTTATAGATTAAGGTATCTTTATACTACTATTTTAATCTCAAAGAAAATCATTTCATCTTATTTCTTCTATCAACCGATGATTATTTCATTACATTTGCATATTGTTTTTTATTTAACTATGACCTGAAAATTTCCCCTACGTATAAATTCAGTGGGTACTTTCATTGCGCATTTGCGCAGAGTTATCCTGCTAATACTAGTTTAAACGTGTTTTTAAAGTGGCGGATGGGAGTAGACGGGCTGTTGAACTCGAGCGGATTAACTTCATTTCTTGAGTTTCGCGTGGGCGTGGAATAACGGTTTCTATAACAAATCCGTCAACCTTTTGAGAAGGGGGGTTTTGGTGACAAATTTTTAAGAATTTTGAAACACATGGGCTTAGTCTGAAATGGGGCAAACTAAGTGCTACCATTTATAAGGTACAACAAGAGTCCATAATTAAATGTTGATGCATCACAACCCCCCACCAGCCACCACCAGTTATTTCTCAAGTGGTGAACTACAGGTTGAATTGTAATCAATGGCAATCCTTAAATTACAAAAAGAAAAGAGCTTTTGATTAATGCTATGGGATGTTGGGTCTAAAGTTGGAGATAGTTGAGGTTACTGTGAGATTTTAGCTTAGATCATTGCGAACATTAATAAGATTAGCCACAACACTTGGAGCACAAAATTTACATTTTGGCCAGTAGAATACTCCGACTGTGTTGGACTACGATATTGTAGCTCTAGTAGTTGCAACACAGTCAAAAGCGTAAAATCATGTAGCCGACGATTATAAAAATGTGCTTTCTGGATTTTCAGCAGGGAGCACTGCCGCTGTCATATAATAATATTCACAGAGTTTTGCTCCGATTAATATTAATACTAGCAGAATTAAGGTATTTTGATAAACTAGTTGAGCGACAAGATGCACATAGGAAGCACAGGTTGTTGTTCCGTTCTTCAAAAGGCACTTCTCAACTTGATGCATATGTGCCTGACGAAGATGCATTGGCTAGTCTTTTCAAAAAGGACGCAACATCTTCTGATGATACGAGCAAATATCGTGCATTCGTACAGGTTCTTCCAACAGCACACGAGAAGTAATTATCTCCCTTGAGATCAAGCACATTGAAAGATGTCTTTTCTGGTGAGGACGATGGTTTTCTCCCACTTCTGCAGTTATGATTATTTGTCTTCATCTCAGTATTTGGTAGAGGACGTTGTGACTTACTCTGGGATGATTTTGACCCAGTCCTACCAACCGGAAGCTTCAAAGGTCTTCTTTCCCCAGGTAACTTCAGTCCATCTGTTTGTTTGGTTCTTATTATCCCAAAGCCATCAGAAGGAAGCTCTGGCTCAAAAAATGTATATATATCTTCATCCTGAAGAAGTAAAGAAAACCTATTAAAATCTATGACAAACTGAGACGCCAACCATTGAGGGGATAAGATAGGATCTGTGACAGTGAGATGTCAACAATTGAAGGGATAATATATCAAGCCTAAGGGAGCACATGTTTGTATCTTTTATGTGATTGTCAAATAACTTGAAGATGGTGCACTGTTCACAAACAATTAAAATTCTTTAAGCTTAATTGGGACTTGCCAACAAAGTGAATTTCGGTAGAAACATGTGTACTCTATTTGGGAAGCAAATATGGTCGCACTGCTGTTGCTTGATTTTGGGTTATTCAGGCAACCACAAATGATTGAGCATTATTTTTTCTTGGAAATATTACTATTGTCCCAATGTTAAGGTCTGTTGATATTTTATTCTAACCGGCAATAATTCAATGAATCTTGGACATAGTCCACAAAAGCCTACAAATTACCTTTCATAGATCATTGCAGTTGATAAATCAAGCAAGTTGAAAAGAGCTAAATTGCTATGAAATATGATTCAGGTTACCTTTCCCAGAAAATGTCCAATACAAAGGACGTAATCAATTGGTGTGGTCATGGATTTGCTGTGAACTATCTCCCCAAGGATTCTATCAATAAAAGCACCCTGAATAGACAAGGACCCATTAAAAATAGATACGAACCATTAAAAAAAAAAATCTACAATTTCAAGTTTGCCATGAGCTTTTGAAATAGAAAATAACTAGTTACCTTTGTAACACCAACTGCTCGAACTTCAACTGAACGGCTACCTTGTACCACATCAACAGATGCATTAGAAATTGGACCTGTCCAGAGATGCTGCAGCATATCTCTTGCTTGAAGTCTTCCAAATTCAACATCTACAGCAGCAGAAAGATGTAAACAACCACAAATGGAAAGACAACCTCAGTTGACACTATAAAACCATGTACTAGCCTAAATTCCAGAAGAAACAGCACCTGCATATTTGTAGTTCCACACAAGTGAAGTTTCACGCTGCTCAAAATGTGATCGGGGAGTCCTCTCTGTGAAATACTCAAAAACATGCTGAAAACACGAGCCAAAGAGGCATATGATTCTTTAGTAGATAGTGATCAGCAATTGCAAAATCCAAACTCAACACAAGTAACTTCAGCACCTTCACACTGTCCACCCATTCCAGATTTGAGTGGTCTGGCATTGTTGTCATCCATGTTCCGACTGTATTGCGTAAAAACATTCCATGTTCAGCTGCCAACCACATTTCATAATCCCCAAAGTTCTGTGGATGAGAAAAGCTCGATTACAATATAAACATAATAGGTTTAGAAGGAATCAACCATAGAATTAGGTCAAATACAGCATCCAAAGTGCTTCTATCACTCCCACTGAGCACAACAATGGTGGTATTTGAATCCCTGCAAAGTGCTTTTAATGTTTCTCTCAACTCAGGGTGCAACTTAAGTTCCATTTCTTTAATTTGATCACCTCTTCTCCCAGGTGTGTCCACTGGTTCGGTTAATGTTGCATTAAATCCCTGCAGTTTAAACAGCAAAATACATGGAACAATAATGAAATACAGTCTTAGAACCAACGAAACCACACATGCTAGACATGTCAACCCCTGGTTCCTTTAAACATAGAAAGGTCATCAGAAATATCTTGTATGGCAAATAGCAACCACAAAGGGGTTCCAACTAAACAAGTCAAACAGAGCATACCAGTATAAGCAATCGATTATTAGATACTAAAAATCGTGTAACTGCATCTTCTTCTGGAAGTGGTGGTGGGACTTGTTTGGTCCTTAATTGTGCTTCAACAACTGTGTCATTCAGTTCACTGGGAAGTAATAAAAATGTGAAATGAAAATTCAGATAGCAGAGGGCATTAATAACAACAATAAACAAACAGATGGAACCCACTCTAAACATAATTCTGCACTACAAAATTATGGAGAATCCTAGAGCCATCAGCAAATGTACAGCTTGATGCATTTAGGCTTGGGTCACATGTAAAGGAACATAATTTTATAAAAACGTAGCATTTAAACTGTGTTCTCATTTCCAAGTGTACCCCTTCATTGCATTATACATATACGGAATGTCACAGAACTCTTAATAAAACAAAGTAATTTAAACAATTCTTGAGTGAATCTGGCTCCTTTAAGTGAAACTAAATAATCAAGAAACAGCAACCAAAAATCCACATAACAAATAACTATTTCAGGCAGGGTGAACAACACTGGTCCAGACTAAACTTGCAACTCTCTTCAGCTTTTTCATGAAACACCTCAGCAAGTTCTTCAACATAACTAATGCAGAGGTGAGTCAGATTATTGTTTTACACATGGATGAAAAATGATAGGAGTGTATTACTGTAAACTACATTAGTTGGACATCAGAAACGAGATTACTCCTCTGAACAAAATTACCAATTGCAAGATACTGGCATGCAAGATACTTCTGCTTAAAAGGTTCATATAAGGCTGCAAATACTGTAAACATGCCAACCATATTAGTTATCCTCACCATGTCTCAGGCTTCTTAATTGCTGAGGAGATCAAAAGACCTAAAATTTTATATTATATTGCTTTATCTTTTAACAAGGGATGGGAAACAAAAACAGACTCATATGGATATGCTAAGGAAAATAAGCTTACAAAAAGAGTAAAAAGTACACCTTTTAAATTAAAGTTATTCATCATACCTCACAAAAGTTTCTGCCCATTCCTGAGCTGTGTGAGTAGTGACGTGTCGAAAATTATGTCGATGTCGCTTCTCTCTTTCTTCCGCTGACATAGTCAAAGCCTGGCGTATTGAATCAGCAACTTCACTAATGTTCCAAGGATTCACAAGGATTGCTCCAGCACCCAATGACTGTGCGGCACCAGCAAACTATAGAGAACACAAAGCAAACTAAATGTCAAAAGGTCAACATGATCCATTATTGTGAAGATAATCTAGAACCACAAATCTTCCTACATAGGTAATAAAAGAGCAATTAAAACTAAATAAGAAAGACCATTTCAGATAATAAACATTACAAATATACAATATTCTGAGTACTACAAGGGCAACAGATAGAAATAACAATGACAATATTAAAATGGGAGGAAAGCAAATCTTGTTTTTAGAAGTCCAGAACATAACTTTTGCTTCATAATCTTAGGAAGAAATTATACAAACCAAATAAAACAAATTGCAAAACCAATTTATTCAGCCTCTAACTACAAGAACATGGCACTTCAGCGCCAACTATAAGTGACATGAATATGTGAAATATGATATAAAAAGGTGGCAATCTAGATTTTTCACAAAAGAAAGTCAAAACCAGACCAACTTATATGGTCTATGAGGTTATGCAGCATAAGTTTTAAGCACTTGGGATCACTTGTTCCTCATTTTTATGTCATATCAGTAAAGAGGATAAATAAGTTAATGATTTCATTTTCACTTGCCAATGACATACAAACCAATGTCAAAATTAAGCTTATTATCCATCATTTACGTCCAGCAAAATATCTGATGATTGCAAGATTCAACAAGAATGATTAGATAATATGACCTGAAGATTGCTATCTTCGATACTTTATACATTGTAGAGGGATGATAAGACTCTAGGTAGTGGTGTTGCATCAGGATCAGTTAGATTAAAAATCATGTATTTTCAGTAACTTATATTTACCTCGCTGAGAATGAGAACACCTTTCTTTGAATCTTGGCAAGCAACAAACTCATAACTGACAAGATTCATTCCATCCCTCAAGGAAGTTACTAGTGCTACATCTGTAGAGACCATATGGAAAAGAGAATTATATGCAAAACACCAACTATTATTAAACAAGACATGCTTTCTGAAACCTTCATGCAATAATCTATGCAAACTATTAACTCTATTCATCAAGGGTAAGATTTAGTTCTGTCAAAATTTTTCTTGTAACCACATATTTAAGCCAGTGGCAGTACCTAATATGAATTCTTTTTTTTTCTTTGATCATATTATGAGCACTAAAACAACAACAACGTCCAATAAAAATTCCGCTGAGATGCAAAGTTTAGGAAGATCCTGATGTACGAAACCTTACTCCTGAATAGTAAAGAGATTGTTTTCAATAAACTCACGGCACAAAAAAGTTTTCGAAAAAATGGGTTTGAAGAAAACAAGAACCAAAAATATAAACAAATAACTACATAAAAATCAAAATCAAAATTCAAGTAAATAAAGATAAAATAAATATAAAAATAAAACTAATAAATAAATAAATATACAAGAAAAAAGACAAATAAATAAATAAAACAAATAGGCAATTGAAAGAAAAATACGAGCTAGAAATATGAGTGCCACATATTAGCTATGCCTGCACAATTTTGAAGAGGTATTGCATCTTTGTTCCATATAATAAGTTAACATATAAGCGTTTTGAAGTAAGAAATATATAGAACCACTATCTTTGATATTATGTTTGACATCGTAACTCCTCCAGGTAACTCGTTTTCTCATCAAGATTCCACTTAGTTAACTTCGAAGTACATAATTTAACAGAACTGATTGTCCCAATATTTCAAATTACAGAACTGTAAAGAAGCATTATTTATCTTGACAGATCACAAGAAAACTTCTAATCAAGAAGTCATTTAACCAAGAAGTTTTGAGAATGAAGATAGTACCAGTAACTGCATATAATGCACATAATGCAGGAAAGTCCAAAGAGCGATCCTGTAACGGAAAAGGACATGCTTTAGGAACTTCCTATTGCCATTGAGTAATAAAGGAAGAGTAATAACTCATTAGTAACTGTATCAAAAGATCTCTGTTTCAATCACAAAATAAAACTCCTAATCTTGGTTATATCTGCAGTACCAAGAATCACACAGAATGAGCATTAAGCACATAAATGGCTTGTACATTAACGCTTTTTTGTCCATAATATCTAGAGAAAAAGAATAGTTATGTGACTAAGTACTTACAGGAAAAGATAGAGTCAAGATGTTAAACAACCACTGCACTATTGCAAGGAGGTACAATTAGCTTAAGGATATGAGGAATGAATTAGAGAATAGAAATTTAAGTAAATGGCCAGGCTAAAATTAGTATAAATTTTTAGAAAGAGACCACTTTGCTATTTCTCACTCACTTTGGAATTGGAAAATTAGGATTACAGAGAAGATGCCCCTTCTCATTGCTAACAAACTTTGAAAAGCTCAAAATATGTAATTTTGGTTCGACAGATACTTTCTGAAACAAGTGAAGTATGTGGAAGACCAGATTGATCTACTTATGGTCTGGTATTAAGCCGCAATAAATATGATAAGAGCAACACAAAGGTCAGGAACAATAATCCAACAAATGGATTGGAGTTCGATCACACATTAAACTACTTTCAGAGGAGCTTCATAAAATAGAAAATATGTCCAGAGACTCCAACAACTTTATTTATTTACTAAAATTTCTCAATAGAAAAGTCAATTCCCTTAGCTCTTGTCAGTTGCATGAAATGTTTGATTATGTTGACGCCAGGAATCTTTGTTAGATTATTAGAGTTCTTGATGCAATATGATATATAAACCTACTGCTCAGTTATGGCTCACATTTTACAAAAGACTTCAATAACAAGGATGGGGGTTATCATCAGGAGGGAAAATTTTGTTCATAAGCATTGCACATGCCCATCAACTTGCAATGCTTTAGAAACTTCAACACGCAATAAGTATCTATCCTTAGCCTAAATCTCCCTCAACTTTCTTGACAAAAATAATAGCAGTTCAATCATGTCAAATGAATTCCAACACAATAAAAACACTGAAATTTTGTATTCTAATAAAGGAGATATACAGATGAAACAGTAGAAAACCACTACTTAGGGTTCATTCAATATGGGAAATACCGTGCTTAATGGAGAAAAACATCATCACTTGAGATGTTAGAAATAAATTTAAAAAATGAATGTTAGTTTGCTATGTAATCTACGTCTTCACGAAAAACTAAAAATATACATTGACAACAAAATGCACTCTCTCATCCACTTATCCAAAAAATCACTATGTTACATTAATATTCTATTATACTTATCCATAAGAAAAACTGCATATTAATGATAGACAAGCACACCTTATCCCCAATATTACGAGCACTAAAGATATAAATCATTTAAAATGACAAAGAAAACTAAAATCTTCCTTAATATATTTAGATTTTTCATACAAATTATAAATATTTTAAGGAAGACCCATATTTTTCACAAGTGTTTATTTATCTATTTTAAATATAATATAAATATGCATCAATTCATCAATCTTCTATTATTATTTACATTGAACACCCTATTTAAATATTTCAATTTCTCACATATCGAATTAAACTTTTTACGTGAGTTCATAAACTACAATTCCTTATAAATTGCAAGACACCTTAAAGTTTTATGGTCAAGAAAATAATTGTCTATGAAAGGCAAATAACCAAATTCAAGTTAAGATGATAAAGACCAGATGATGTATAGGGACAGCAGTCAATGTTCCAAATCTTCCATTAATGCGCCCAACAATTTCATGAACCTGGCTCGTAAGTTTTTGATCTGCATAATAAACAATATATCAATGTGTATATATATATATATATCATTCAGCATAAGACAGTTTACAAGATGAATAATGCTAAGAATTCTATTATCATTGCCCTTATATTCTAAGAAAGAATTCAAGTAAAAGGATAAAAAGAAATCAAAATGTTGGTGGAAGATACCAAGATACAAAGATGATAATGTAGCTTAGAATAATAGCCTTGAAAAGAGCAGGAATTAAAGGGATAAATTGGAACCTTCTCAATAAATGTTAGTGCTCACAAAGAATGATGAGTTCAAAGATCCCTACTGCCCACAAGGACACATTTTCTTAGGAGCTGAGAATTTTTTGCAAACTAGCCACACCTCAAAAGATCTTATATAATCAAACATTCTAATGAAGGGCTTATCTTCCACAATCAACCCATAAGAAAGAGATATTAAACTATTGAAGTTGAAAGACCTGTCTGCTAGAAACTGAAAATAAGACTCCTAAAATATTCATTATCTAGAAGACAAGCTAGAAAGGCTAGCCAACGCTTGAAATACACGACTTTGTTGCATTAATAACTTTCGTTTGCATTATGGTCTATCATTCGTCTCAGCTCCTCTACATTATACGAAAAACTGCATCTGTTTCAGTAAAGCATTGTCATCTCTATCATAGCAGTTTTAACTCAAGTAATATGACCTAAATTCCAAGTCCCACTATGTCTATTATAGCCTCTATTATTTATGTACACCTGAACCGTCTAGACTGGACAACAGAATCATTCGTATTTCAATGAGAAAACACAAGCCATTCAGATTAATTAGGAAAGCAAGTTGAAAATCCTTGGTCTAAAATTAGCAAATGAGCAACTCTATGATAACAGGGCAAAGAATATTAGGAAGCCTACACTCGGGAACATCAGTTCTTGTTGGCACAGCAATTTGCAGAAGTACAACTTTATCACGCCAGTAAGAGTTTTCCTCCAGAAACTTTTCAAATGCAAGAATTTTCTGTGGAATTCCCTTTATCATATCAAGACGATCAACACCTAACATTACCTTCAAGAGAAATACAAGCAAAAAATGAGAATTCAACATAAGCGTGGGAGATCAAGCAATGCAAATGATGCAGCCTTTTCGTAAAGTAAAGACAATATGCAATCTAGGGTTACTAGATAAAACAGCAATAGAGTAAATATTAAAGTAAGTAAACTGTAGACCTATTTGTTAAAATTTAGAAAGGCGCAAGCAACAAAAGCAGTATTTTACATGCATTCAGCTTAAGCAGAACAAAGTCAAACATATACATACAACTTAAACATGCTTCAACCAACAATTAGTGAGAGTGGAACCTACAAACATTCACTAAGTACTGTAGTCAAAGACGACACGTTCACTTACATCAACAACTGAGGAAATATATCATTCAGAATCTCTTAAACGTTTATAAAAACCATTTGTGAGTTGAAACATTCACAAGCTTAAATTTTGAATCTTGCTAGGAATCTTTCGTCAAAAGATAAAACATATTCAAGATAGAGTTACTACAAACACAGAAGGCAGAACACCATTATTATGTCACAGGCATAATGCCACTTCAAGCAACAAAAGTACTAATACATGACAAGAGAAGGAAAATCACATATTAGCATGTCATTATATGATGTCATTTAGTATGGGCTATTCACAAAGTATCTGGTGTTCACATTGTAAATATTTTTCCTTGACTAGAATCACTTCTACAAGAATTGATCAAATGGTTAGAAAACTTCAGCTGTCCTCCAAAGTATTTCTTTTTTTTTTGTGGAAATGAAACTGTCCTGCAAAGTCTTATCATGCTATAGTCTTCTTTTTATTTAGCAGAACCTACAATCTTTTTTGGCTCTTTTTTTGTCAATTTAACAGTATGAAGCTCTTTTATACAAATCACACAAACCCCGTGGAGGGGTCAATGATTAACACAAAGAACAGCTTTCTTTTCCTGACAACAAATAGTAACGGTAGCTCAAACATTTAACTCTTTATGAAAGTTGGCCTTTGAATATGAAATGCTTTACCTTTCTTCCAGCAAATCTTTCTTTCAATTCTTTGATGTGTTCCTGTACTGAAGGCAGCTCAAGTGCCCCTATGAATCTGTCTGAGTCAATTCCTATAGGAAACTGATGTACAGAGATTAATTGGTAACATAAATAAAGTAATGGCAGGATGTTAACTATCTTGATGTAATATGTTCAGATGTTTACATGGTTCAGAAAACGCTAACATAATTGATTTAAAAAGAGGACATAATCATATTAACAATTTTATTCAAACATACTGCAGCAACTCGTGTCAACCTTCCTTGATCCTCAACTCCTTCAGGTGTTCCCTCAAGGCCTAGAATGCGGGTACAAGCACTGACAAAGTGCCTTGCATAGTCATATGTATGAAATCTGTATAGAGTTGCATGTGAAGGAAAGGTTGAACTTTAGGATACAGAATAACTTTCTCTGACAATAAAATGTGAAAAATGAAAGAATTTAAAGAGTGCAAAATCATCAAACAAGGAAATTGAGTTGCAAGGACAATGTTCACAACTTAATTACTATTTATCAGCAAGTTGATCTGAACTATTGTCTGACAACATGTAAAACTTGTAGTAGTGTCACTATAACATCCAAAAAATCAAGTATTGCAAGCCACAAACAAGACAGGATAAAACATAGATTGAAATTTTCTAAATCCTGAAGCACCTTTCTAATGAAAACTCAAAGCACTAGTTATTTTTTTATTAATAGTAGAACAGGAAAAACAACAAATATTTCATTCCTGTGGTGTTAAACTAAGATGTGTAAACGTGCAAAGAGATGAGAATATTCCTTTTACTGGTGTATGGTTAGATTGCTCCAGAATTCATGTTTAAGTCACTATGTGCTGCTCCCTTAAATCTCATGTTATACCATAATATTCCAAGTAATGCAAGAAAGCATAATAAAATATGAACCGGAACACCCTAATCACAATATAAACGGCACAAATCAAAAGTACTTCCTGGAGAAGTACACATAGTATTATAAGTTTGATAATTCTTCAGTTATCCATCACATAATAAGGACCAAAATGGTAAGGGAGAAGCATTTTCCTACAATATGGAAGAATCAGTGAAACAAATGAATCTCACCCAACCAGATCAGCAGCAAGAACTGAACGCAATAGCTCTGAACGAGATGGCAGTGTTCTGTGGATTTCAGAAGAAGGAAATGGTGTATGGAGAAACCAACCCACTTTCATGTTGATATTGTGTTCTTTTAGGCATTTTGGTAGGAACATTAGATGATAATCATGGCACCAGACTACATCACCTTCTTCATAGTGCTTGTTCACCACGTCAGCAAACATCTGATTAGCCTTCTTATATGCAGCAAACTGAGACTGAAAACTTCGGGTTGTGGCCAAGCGATCTTCTTGTGGAAGCCCAAGGTAATGAAAAAGAGGCCACAATATATTGTTGCAGTAGCCATTATAATATTGGTGAACAATCTCTTCATCCAGGAATACGGGTATGCATCTCTAAAATAATCGGGGGACATGAGACAACAGAAACATAAAATTAACTTCAATAAGTACCGAGTCATTAAAATAAATTTTAGAAAAAAGGCCGAAATACATGAAAAAGAAAAGGGAAAAAGAGTTGAGAAATTGCCTTCTCAGCCAAAGCTTTGGTCAATGCCTTCTGGCCAATCTCATCCGGCACATTTACTCCGGCCCAGCCTATCCATCTTGCCTCAAACTCTTTGACACCTTTGATGACATCAAAAAGTTCTTCAGTGGCAGGAAAACATGTAAAATCGTACCCAAAGAAAATGTGTGTGTGTGAGAGAGAGACAGAGACAGAGACAGAGTCGTACAAATCACGAATAAGTAACACACACTTAAAATCAATAATTCAAATTAACTGAACCATGAGGTAGTTTGTAGGGTCAACAATTTTATACATTTTTTGGATCTACAAACCTAACAAGGGCCACAATCTTCATCAGGAAGTTCAGTAACCAACCTTTTTGCCAAGCAAAACGATAGAATTTTATTAAAAAGAAAAAAAGGAAAAACGAAAAGAGATCTAAACGAGTTACCTAGAAGAGCACTGACTAAGCCTCCAGCACTTATCTCTAAAGACCATGATTCTTCTCCTCTTCTAACTGCAGAGACAGGCAGTCTATTAGCAACAACCAATAGCCTTTGTCTCAAAGGCAATCCGTCCTGATTTTCACATCCTTCTGGATTTTCCCTTGCAGCTGCGGCAGCTGCTTCCAAGTATTGTTCAACATAGGAATTGTTGTTATAGTGCTCAACGTCTCTCAACCTGAAGCCATTTTCGCAAGGTTCAGCCCCTCCATGGCTATCAGTCGGCTCATTGGAATGGTAACCTCTAATTTTCCTTAGGTTCCTTTCTCGCACGAGCCTTGCAACACGATCTGAGCCACCGTTGTACTGGTTTCCAGGCATGCGCTCACTCTAGAAGCACCAATTTTCCTTTTCGAGAGTTGGATGGTCTTAAAAGAATTCTGTGTCATACATTTTGTTTCACGTCAGTACCTTTACGGCTCAATAAACACTCTAGGCCACGACAAACACTCAATCTTTCAATTCAGTGATTATAAACTGCTGTACTATGACAATACATAATCATCAGTGAATTATTAAGAATGATGAAGCATCTTCAGTATGTTCATCAAATAGAAAAACGGATAACGAAGAGAATGGGATCCGCGGAATTGTAGAAGGGAACAAAAAGAAATGGGTCTACAGAAAATCCTGCCTATATAAGCCCGCATTAGAAGTGACTCAAACATGAGAAAGCCATCAACAAGCACTACAGGTGTGGGGAGGAAAAGGTCTGCTGCTTCTCTTGATCGAAAGAAAATGGAAAAAAACTAGCCACACATTGCGTGAAAGAGAACACTTGTAGACATGGAACTGAAACACCGACCAAGTTAAGGTTGAGGAAGCCGAAATCTGAGAAAAGAAAAAAGGTAACAAGTTTGAAAGAGAAAAACGCACTACAAGAAAAAGGTCACAAGACTTAGCGTAAACGCGAGACACGTGAAGCGGAAAAGCAAAATTTTTAGGGAAAGGGGGGGGGGGGGGG
>JANIJH010000004.1:44063156-44074219 GCA_024520975.1 Erythroxylum areolatum
TATGTGCATGTGCAACCAATCAGTAATTATAGAGACTATATGCTGTATGCGCATGCCGAGGTATAAATTAATATCCCGAACCCGTCCCAATTACCAAAATACCCTTTCCTATAGGAGGTGGGATGTTACATTGGAAGATGTTGATGTTTCTACAATATTAATGCTTTATAGACTTGCACTGTAGATATTGAAAGAAACCAGACAGTTTGTATGTTAGTTATGATGATTAACATAATTGGTTGATAATTTATAGCTTTAATTGTACAATTTGTATATGGATTTTGCTTCTTTATTTGAAAACATGTACCAAAAATTCATAAAGCATCATCTATTATTCTGGGTTAAATGCTCAACTATATTCACTTAAGCAAACACATTTATTATTTGAAAATTCAGCACTGGATTGAACTTGTGTCATTAATTGATATGGGTGGATTTTGTTGCAAGTTATTTTCTTGCAATTGGTTATGGACAAACAACTTTGTTGGGTGCTGTCAAGAATTAACAATTAAATAGAACAGTTTCTGCAAGTTTTGTCTTAGGCCAATGGTGTGCTTCTTGCTGAAATGAACATTGCTATCTTTGTTGATTAAACACTAGTGATAAGCTGCCTATTCATTATTGACGATTTGAGCTTGATCTATATTGGTTTGACACTTAAAAGCACATAATAGTTTTGTTTGCCATTTTCTACTATTGGGTCTTCTTTGCTATTGTCTTGAAGTTTGGTTTTCTAACATGCAAATCCCATCAAGAGCTACCTTCCAATATCTATCAAACTGGATTAGCAATAAAGATTATGATTTTGGTTTAATGAATTCATATCAATTGCATAATCAATGACCCTTTTAGGGCTCCTTTTCATAACTCCATGTGCATGTTCCTTCAGACATTAATGGAGTTTCTGTTATATGTTCAAATCTGCAGATTTTTCCTGAAAGACCTTTAAACCTTTGTTAAGGGAGGATGAGAAGTTCAAGAATCAAGTTACCTCTTTGTCTTTAATGTCAAATACTTGAAATTCTGAAGTTGTATTATAGATTTGTAGTTAGAGTGAAATACTAGCTAAATGCAACTTATCCTATCACCTATTTGCTTTCTTAAAAAGGGATGATTTCCCAGCTTTGAGAGGAGAAGCCAAAGCTGCAGTTGTTTGTCCATAACCAATTGTCTGAAAAGCTTATTTACATTATTCAAACATTAAGATATCAAACTTGATAGTCATCCATTGTTTGATTATGAGCTTGGTTTTTATAACAATGTATAAGTGTTGTGCTTCGAACAATATTTTTGGACTTAATGCCATTGATTTCTGATCAGAATATGCATATGTCAAATGTGTAGTAAATTTTTATTAAACCCCCGAAAGTAAAATGGTTGTGGCTTGTTAATGATCATTAAATGTTTAACTCTTTGCAGACAGTATTTACTACAAACATAGATAACAAGGTCATAATGCAATATTAAAGTGTTTGACTTTGCTTGAGCTTTGGAATGGAGAGTTGGAATTAATGAGAATGTTCATATTGGTAATCGTGTATGTATACAAAAAAAATGGAGGAGGATTGAAAATGCATTAGGTAGTAGGGCATTGACAGTGCCAACTAGGCAAGCTAATATAGATAGGATTTTCAATGAGGGTGATAGGAATAGCCAGTGGGATTTAAGGATAGACTTAAATGCTTTTACATTGTTATGTGAAATACTTCAAGTCCACGGTGGGTTGATGAATATTGGCCATGTGCCTATTGAAGAAAAAGTTTTTAATCTTCCTAAGAATATTAGCACAAAATGAATCTAATAGAGTATTACAAGTTAGGTTGATGAGGTCTGGAGAAACAATAAGTAGGGCATTCCATAGTGTGTTGAAGGCCGTACTAAAACTGCAACATCTGTTGTATGTCAAGCCCATACCAATTCCAGATGATTGCACAGACAATAGATGGAAATGGTTTAAGGTTAGTAAATTTAATTAGCTACAATAAATTGTCTAATGTAACTTTGTTTAAATACTAAACTATAACTTGCTTTTGGTGGAATTTTGTTCAAAGGGTTGTCTTGGTGCTCTAGATGTGACCTATTTAGATATAATAGTTCCCCAAATAGACAAACCCAGATACAGAGGTAGGAGAGGGAAAATATGCACGAATGTGTTAGGGATGTGATAAAAACTTAAACTTTGTTTATGTTCTTGCAGGCTGGGAGGGTTCAGCATCTGATTCAAGGGTTCTACATGATGCTATAACGAGGCTTAATGGACTTCAAGTTCCAAGGGGTATGTAAGATCAGAATTATAACAAATTTGCTAATTTTTTAAAATGTTTGATTACAAATACAATAGTAATAGTGTCATTTGTTTATAGGAAATTACTACTTAGTAGATACTGGCTATACGCTTTCCTGCTCCTTTTAGAGGCACAAGATACCATATTCAAGAGTGGGCAAGAGATGGAAGGGCACCTAAGAACCCAGAGGAGCTCTATAGTAAGAGACACTCATCTGCCAGAAATGTGATTGAACGTGCATTTGGTTTACTTAAAAAAAGATGAAAAATTCTTAGAAATCCATCTTTTTATGCAGCAACCACTCATGCGCACATAATTCTTGCATGCTGCCTTCTGCACAACTTTATTAGGTTGCATATGACTTCTGATCCAGCAAAGCTTACTCCTCTTGAAGCTGAGGATATGCCAATTGGGGAAGATGCATCTTTTCCTGAATCTGTTGATCGTGTTGAGACAAGTAATGAATGGAGTCAATGGAGAGAGGATTTAGCTACGAACATGTTTGATGAATGGAGAAGAAACCATTAAAATGTTAACTTTCTTTTAGTTAATGTTTATATTGAGTGATTTGCTGGTTTAAATTTGGTTAACTATCATTGTAACTGAATTGAGGGTTTGTTTTAATTTCTTCTACTATTGTTGACTTTCATTGAAACTGAATTTGAGCAGACAATTAAATTTTTGTTGAATTGTTTTCTTTGAACTTAATCACATGTTTCTTTTAATTCAATATTGTCTTCTTTATTTCACAAAATGTTTGAATGTATGTTGCTGTATCATTTATGGAAATGGTTTGGAACGTTCTGGGAATGTTGACATAGCATGGTTTAGGTGCAATGTCAAGAATTTGGACTAATGGTGAAACAGATGCATTTATGTCCTTTATGGAGGAGGCTGTTGTTGCTAGTCACAGAGCTGATAATGGGCAATTTAAGCCTAGTACTTTCCAAATTCTTGCTCGAATGATGGTGGAGAAGTTTCTTGATTGTGGGATTGACAAGAGGCATGTGAAAAATAAGCACAAGAGGTTGAAGGACAAATAGCAGACAGCCTTTGACATGTTAAACTGTAGTGGGTTTGGTTGGAATGAAACCAAGCAATGCGTTGAGGTTGACAGCAAGCAAGTGTTGGATGAATGGATGAGGGTAATTTTGTGTTAATTGTTGATTGTTTATAGAAGTATCCGAATAATAATATATTTGTCATGCTGACGTTTTCTGATGTCTATTCCAGAGACACCCTAACAAGTACTACACTCCTAGAAAGTCTTTCCCGCTTTACCCAAGACTTGAGTTTGTCTTTGGGAAGGACAGAGCCAATGGTGCAAGGGCTCAAGATGCTGTAGATGCTGTTGCTCAGATGGGCTCAAGCTGAAGGTGAAGCAGTAGATGCTCCACCAGCATCTGCTGCCCCATCTTATCCAGCAGGCCCATCGACCACTCCTGGTCCAAATATTTCACCCAATGTAGTTGGTTCTGTCGCATCTTCCAACAACAATGACGCTAACCAACAAAACAAAGGAAAAAGGAAGATGAGGGATAGTGAAACGTTAGAAAGCCTTGTAGCCGCATTTACTCGTGCCATTGACACTAGTCAACAGAATGCTAGGGCAATTGCGGATGCCCTTGTAAGAATGCAAGGAGCTAAGGTAGGTGAAAAGCTCGAAAATTTGGGTTTCTTCATTGACGAAGTTGTCAGGACTGCAAAAGATCTTCATTAAGAATGCCGAATATAGGAATCTTTTCTGGGGTTTAACTTCAGAACAAAAACAGGCTTATGTTAGGAGCCTGTTAGATGATCAAATATGACTTGATGTATGATTTCTTAATTTGTATGGTTATGAAAGCGGGATTGTGATGTTGAATGATGATATGATGAACTGTTGACTTTGTTTGTACAATTTTATATTAATGCTTGTCATTTATGTATGTGTATGAATGATGATAATATGATTCATTTTCAGGTACTTAACTATGGGCATATACAACTTCTATGTGGTCTTTGTTGAACGTCAACTAGGTATTTATAAAAATTAGGATGATGTCAAATTGGCAACTGAGAGGTTTTCTAATGCTAGATTCAAGGGGTATCGGACATTGGATAAAGCACAGGGTGCTTATGTCATGGACTCATATAGGGGGACTCGTCGTAATGAGGACATTATTCCTACCGCCAATGAACCCTCATCAATGCCGATTCAATTTGAACTTCCAACAAATGAACAAGTCAATGAAGTTGCAACTTTGCAAACAAAAACGGCATAGAGTCAAGCATTTTTACTCATTGCTATTGGAGTCATTTTGGGAATTATTGTTAAGGACATTATTAATAAATTATAAGGCTTTAATTTATGTTGAACCAATTATGTAATTAATTCTATGAATTCTTAGATGTTTTATTTGAATGTATGTTGAACTTATTATGTAAGTAATTCTATGAATCCTTAGATGTTTTATTTGAATGTATGTTGAACCTATTATGTAAGTAATTCTATGAATGCTTAGATGTTTTATTTGAATGTATGTTAGTATTAAATAAACCCTTGCAAGTGACTGTTTCTATCTTAATTTCCTGAGAAGTCTGATTAACCAAAAAGAAGACGATAAAAAAGATAAGAAAAACTTGAAATTGTTGAGCATGTGAAAAATTAAAAAAGTACTTATTTATTAATATATACCTACATGTAATTGATTGGTTATAGATTTTGTTACTTAATTAATTACAGGTATTTTTTATTTTATGTGTAACTAATGTATAAAATATAATTCATTGCAAAAATATATGTTTCATATAAAATTATAATCATATCATGATTCGCATTATTATTTTTATTTTATTTATTATTGTTAGTATTAATAATAATATTATTTTTATTATAAATTATGTTATTATTATTATTAATAAAAATTATTCGTTATTATGTTTTAATTGTTATTATTATTATTTGTTAACCTTTTTACTAATACAAAGCATTCGTAATAAAATTATCAATGAATTACATTTTTTCAATCATAATATACTGTAGGGGCATTTTTGTCCTTGACACAGTTTTTATGTTCTGTCCATTGCAACCAAACATATTTCTGTCCTCGAGACATAGATAGTTTTTTCTATTCTGTCCACCACAACTAAACACCTCACTGTCTCCAATTTTTGTTCTGTTCCGTCTCTAAATTTCTGTCTCGTTCTATTCTTACCCTCTAAAGACAGCAACCAAACGCAGCGTTAGCAAACTGTGTGGTGATGTAACTTCCCTTGTTTGCGTCATACAACCATCAGTTTTTGGCATTTTCCCATAGTTTTTATCAAGCTTCACCAAAATCTTCCTGTCCAAATCCAGATTTCTTACAATTTCGGGCTCGAAACTCAATTTTTGGAATTCCGTATTTTAGACTATTTTTTGCTTAGTTTCTCCTTTGGATACTCAATCCAGCTATAAAAATGAGTTAACAACCATTCGCTGGCATAAAAGTGAAGGTTCGAAGGTGTATCAACTGGCGGCCATAAAGTGAGAAAACCAAGCATCAACTGGCGGCATTAAAGTGAGAGAACCAACTCCCATGGATCATCCGATGTTCACCTTCACCGAAGGTTGAAAGGTATGCTTTCTTTTGAAACCCATGATTTCAAACCAAAATCATATAGCAGATAAGATCCTCCACTGGATCAGTGAATCATTGCAAGCTAGTCTTAACTAGATAATCATAAGTGAAAGAACCAGAAGAATTTGGTTTTTATACTAATGTATTCTAAGTTGGTTCTTAGATTTTAAAGGTACTATATGTATACTAGTTCGATAGCTATTTGATTCCCATTATTATTAATTGTATGACACTATTTTAGAATAAAATCAAAAATTTTGGAGTAAAATATCACAATAAAAAATTCTTTTGATAAGTATGAGGTGTGTTTCGGTCATGATTTTCCAACCTAAACACCTCTTACATAGGACCAGATTGCTGTCTACAGAATCATGCTAAACGTATAGATTGCTGTCTACAGAATCAATGCTCCTGATAATTCTCAAACACATAATATTTAAGCAGTCTCAATTGCACCTTGTCATTATAAATTACTAGAGAAACATGATTGGGGTATGTGAGACTGTGAGATAAATTTAGAGAGGTACGAAAACTGGCATCTAGTGCCACTCTTAAAATTTTTGTGATACGATCAGAGTACGGAGCATTTTATTTATGAAGATTTTGGGAAACGAGCATGGCTCAGGCCATATATCCTCCTAGAAAATGTTCTCTCACAATATGGACACAAGCCATAGATCTTATTGTCTTTATGCTCTTCTAGGCACACTAACGTGTCACACGATCCTCATGTATACAGTATATATATGTTGATACCATTTGGTACATGGGTGTATCCTAAACTATAGATCCACGTCTAAAAGCTAACTTAACAACAAAGTTTAGGACATGCATATCCTAAGTTGTGTTCCAAAAATTTAATTCAACATATTCAATACTTCTAACTTTTCTACTGGCCTATTTCTTTAATGGTTCATCTCTATAACTTAAAAAGTTTCTCTTTAAGTTTATATGTGCTTCCCATTGCATACTTAGCGACAAAACCGTAGATGTCAAAGTACAAATTACAAAAAAAAAAAAAGAATATAAACTTACCAAACAGTCTAAGAAAATCCTTATGAAATGTAAAACAAATTTCCAAATTATTAGTTTCTCCGAATAAAGTAAAAACAAGACTCTTAAAAAGGTGGAAAGAACTATATTTTGAAAGTTGATACGAAGAAGGTTTATGACAATGTCAATGTTGACTAAAGCTATCTATGTAACATCAAGACAACCTTGGAATTTCCGTATTTCTTCATAGAGTGCATGATAATGTGCTTCACCACCCCGTCTTTTAACATTCTCACTAATGGAGAATCGGCAAGAACTTTTAACAGCTTTAAAGGCATCAGACCAAGTGATCAATCCTTATCTTACATATTTGCTCTTGTTATGGAAGTGTTCGACGGACTCTTGAAAAGAATTGTGGAGAGAACCAGGCATTTCAAATTTCATTCTAAATACAAGAGATTGGGAATCACTAACCTCATTTTTTATGATGATCTAATTATATTAACTAGAGTGGATAAAACTTCATTATTAGTAGTGATGAAGACCATCAAAATGTTACCAAATTGTCTAAAGTGCATATCAACACAAACAAATGTTTTTTCCGTACTTCCAAAAGTGCAAAGAACTTGAATCACTTGATAAGTGACATCACTGGTTTCAAGAGGTTGCATCTACCTTTCACTTATCTTGGAATTTCAATAGCTTCCACTAGACCAAACTATGTAAGCTTTAAACCATTGGTGGATAAAATATAAGCTAGAATCTCTTGGTAGAGCAAGAGAACTTTTTCTCTTACTGGCAGAGGTTAGTTAATTATAGTTGTGTTGTCTTCAGTCAATATATATTAGGCTACACATCTTGCTATTCTTTGAGCAGTGAATAAAACAATTAATGAGATCATTAGAGAGTTCCTTTAGTAAGGGGCAAATGATGGTGGTTATAAATCTGATATCAAATGTTCTGAAGTGTGCAAATAAAAAAGGAATGGAGGTTTGAACATAATTCCTTTAAGATTATTGACTCTGTGCATGCCTGTCAAAAGATTGTGGAGATTAATTGATGATCATAAATCCGGTGAACTCATATATGTTTTATTATAATTCTTGATATGATCGAAATGGATTTTGATAGAGTATCAATTTAGTATCTGCATGTTGGAATTATTAATTGAAATATGTATTAGGGAACATTCATTCAAATAAACAGTTTATAGTGATATCATCACTTTTAGATGTTTTATACAAATTGGTGATTCAACTGGCGTCAGTAGTTTGATGAACTAGCTATCCATCAAGTCTCAACATCAAGATGAGATCTTATGTGTTAATCACCATATAGAGTCAAACAGGAGATCCAGAAGGAAAAATAGACATAAGGGCAAAGTGGTAATTTTACTATTTATTGTGTGGATGGCTATAATAAAGTTCATAATAGAGTTTGCAATTGGACACTAATTAGAAACATTTATTCTCATAATATTTAGTAATTCAAGAGTTCAGCTAATTGTCTTTAGTAGAATGACATTTGGTTAATAATTTGGAATTAATTCTAATGAGATTAAATTAATTCCGGGCTTATTGGAGCTTGAATTATATAAGTCCAATTAGATTCCTCACTTGGCTTCTAGGAAGGTCATCAAGAAAAGTAAAAAATATAAATAGAGGTTATCGGAAATAAGAAACAAGAAAGGACCGAATTAGATTTAGAATAATAATACCAAAACAATTTAATTAAGAGTTAATTGAAATGGCTTTTAAGCCTATGATTAAAAGTTGGGCTTATTCTAATTAAATGTTAATTAGAAGTCCAAAGTGAACATTTAATATTGGGCTAGATTTTGGTTTGATTTAATTAATATGATTAATTAAATTGAAACAAATTTTGTAAAGAAAAAAAAGGAAGGGCAAAAATTGAAACTACATGAAGTAGTTTTCGGTTTTATGTAGCTAAATTTTATGGTTGCACATTTAACATTGAATTGATAAATATAAGGTGAATTTTTATCATGTTTCATCATCATTAAACAGTTTAATAGTTGTCATTTAATGTTGGCATGTAGAAAAACTTGTAAACCTTTTAACATTTTTTTGATTAAAAGAAAGGAGTAATGCATTTGATGTTTTCTCTTCCTTCTTTCATTTGTTAACCGAAAATGAGTGTCTTGCTTTTGGTTTTTTTATCTTTTCATTTAGCCATTTTAAACAAATGAGAAGGTCTCATTTATTGCTCTCTCTCTTTCATTTTGAGAAAGAGAAAGAGGTGATGAGTTGGTTGGAATTCTACACTCCTTTCTTTGATGACTGAAATTAGCAAAAAGAAAGTCTCTTAGTTTTGGTTCTTTCAACTAAGCTAAACTTCTACAATATTTCTTCTCCTTTCTCATCAAATGATCTTGCTAACCAAGTTGTCTAAGGAGAAGAAGATCGGATTGGTTGAGGATACAATAGCAAGGAGATGACACAATAACAAGGAGAGGATACCATAGTGAGGAATCAAAGCTGCAGCTAATGAGTTTCTACCATCTTTTATGTTATTTATTTTTATAATACCATATCATGTATGGATGAAACATACTGATTTGGCGATTATGCTTCCGCTACGTTTTGATTTCGGAAAAAGTTTTTGAAATATACCATTTAGCCAAATCTAGTATGCTTTTGTTTTTGATCCAACAAGGTGTGTATAGGGCTGCATAACATCTATCACGATCATGCCACATGGGGAACAATTGTGACAGAGAGGAAATTCCCATGAGCACAATCGTGACTCGTATGTCACGAACGTGATAGAGACTTTCCAGCTTGGGTTTTTTTTATATATATTTTAGGGTTTAAAGGTATTTTTGGAACTGATCAAAGTGGGAAAACCCTAGTTACACCTTGAAGACCCTAATACAATATTTAAGAAAGTGAAACACACCCAAAAACTCAGAAGCCAACACTAAAAAGTGGATTAAATGTGGGAGATGAAGATGAACATCCAAGAATTCTGGCTTCCTAGATCAAGTCTTCAATAGAGTTTTTCTTTTCTTTTCCTTTAGTTATTTCATTATTATTGATGTGTAATCTGAATTTCAAGATATTAAACATGTTCATGAAGTTCTAAGGGATGTTTGGTTGGGAGTTTATTAATAAAATGGAATGGAATGTAATATTATTCCATCGTTTGGGGGGAAGGTTCATAACCAAATGGAATGGAACGGAATGTGATGGAAAAGGAGGGTTTCATATTACATCTCATTCCATCCTAAATAGTAAAAATAAAAGACCTTTAATTTGGTGGGTTTACGATGGAATGCAAAATAATAAATAACTTTACACTATATTACGTTATAAACCTTTCATTCAAATAACATTTCACTATATTATATTATGAATCTTTGCATCCCTCCCAAACAATAAATTTCAAATATTATATCTATTTACGTTCTATTCCATTATAAACCATTCCATTTCATTATATTTCATTCCATTCAATTAAAAACTTTACGTCCAACTAAGCATAGCTTAAATTTCATATTAGAATTTATTCTAGATTTATTTTGCGACTTTGGTTATTGTTGATTTTAATATATCCTGAATGTTTGTGATAATTGTTTGTGCTTATACTTGACAATAAATAGAGAGAGTGAGTTAAAAGTAATCAAAGTTAGATTGTACTATGAAAGTTGGCAATTTAATAGGCCCACAATTATTAAGTTAATAATCATTCGAAAAGATAACTTGTTTGAGAAATTAATTATCCAATAAATAGCTTCAGACCTAATTGACTAACTTAGGAAACTTTTATGAATTGAGAGGTTACAAATATGGAATTTTCAAATTCAATTAGAGTTAATTGATTAGGTCTTGAGAGAGAATAATCAATACCTTAGGAAATTTAGGATAAAACACATAATTGGATCATCAATAGTTAAAGAAACAAAATAAGGAAAGAATAAGTCCTAAGTATTCAATCTTGATTAAAACCCTAAATTTATTTAGCAACTTATTGTTATTTGATTTATTTGCTTTTCTTTATTATTTGTTTCAATTTTTTTAATTATTTTTATTCAAATCACATTTTGAATACCTTAGACAAAGTTAGGCTCATATTTTTCACCTAGCATAATCCTTGTCAGAATGATAACCTTATACACTACAAGACACGATCAATATACTTGTAGTGTATTGAGGGTTTTATT
>JANIJH010000004.1:44126226-44139015 GCA_024520975.1 Erythroxylum areolatum
AAAATTAGTGATTTTTATATTGATGCATGATTATTATGATGCCATGTGAAGTACGGTAGTGATTGTTCGTAGTTCACCCTTATCGTAGGATATGTATCGGAATGACCTACGGGCGTCTCGGTGTATACCCTACGGTAAGGGGGCGCTACATGAAGGAGAATGGTTGGACCCCAATTCTTATTGATTAATTAATTAATTAATTTGTTTATTTATTTTAGAGTTTATTCCATTAATTTAATAAGCATAAATAGAACTTAGAATTTAGTATATAATTGTTAGAAGTATAATATGGTACTTAATAGACTAAAGGAGCTAATGGGCATTACATTAAATGAAGAAGGGTAAAATTGGAAAGACAGGATAAAAAGTAGTCTTGAAATGAGAAAGAAGAGAGAAAAACATGGGAAAGAAAGAAAGAAGAAGAAGAAATCCTGGGAGAAGCTACGAAAGAAGAAGAAAAATTGTGAAGAAGGAGAAAGAAGAAGAAGGAAGAGAAATCAACTTGTTAGGTAATATCTATCATCTTTTCTTCTTGCTAAGGGTAGAAAAGGAAGTAGAGAAATAAGTTTTGTGATTGAAATGAAGGGAAAAAGAATGAGGATTCAAGAAACCCATTTGATTTTCATGGTTTTAAACTAGGTCTTAGTTTTTCTAGCCTTGATACACTATGGGTAGGTTAAGTCTAAGCTCAATTTTTATTTATATTCTTGATTATTGAAGCTTTATGGAATTTCTATTGGAATATTGGTTTGAATAAAAATTTGGTTTGTTTGAAGGAAACCGAGACAATCCCATGCAAGAGCAAGAGCAAAGGCAAACTTGAGTTTAGATTTTTTCAAGCAATTTATGAGGTAATATGTTTATAATTATTTTAGAGATGGGAAAAATTTCTTACCTATGTGTGTATGCTTAATTGTTTGATTTTGAATTGTTATGTTTATGGGAAAATTGTATTATGATTGATTATCATGTTATGCTTTGAAAGATGTTATGACATTTGGTACGATCAAAATAGGAAATAGCATAAGAAGTATGAAAATATGAATATGAGATGGAATGAATTGAGCATAAAAATTTGCTTATATTTGGGCAAGAGAGATATCATTTCGTTTGTTACGTACACGTTGATTTAAAGCCTTCTCCTAGCTGTCTGTTTGTGGCACATGAGCTCCTAAGAAATGGACTCATTTAGTTCATGGGGTAAACTTCGGTTTCTCCATTTTGATCCATGGGACTCTCAAGTCATTATGTTTGTGCATTTCGTCTTTGAGTTCTTAAGTATGATACACAATTAAGTGTTAGGCATTGATGATTAAATATACATGATATGTTCTATGTGATGACATTTTTTTAACTATGAGTCTTTGAGCTAAAATTGTTGATGATTGAATTACCAGATTAAAATGAGATATAGATGTGTATATATATATATGCTTGATTGGTGTGCTCGTTACCAATAACTATAAATATATTAGCTACTGAGCTTCGTAGCTCAGCCGATTATTTTTCGCTCTTTAGGTGCATAACGAAAAGGTTATTGATCCTTACAAGGCTTTGAGAAACTCCATGATAGCTCTCTATTTTGTAACTAAGTTAGTTCGACTAATTTTGGGTAGCTTTATAAGTATATCAAACATAGGCATCCATTTTATATTTTGTATTAAGTTATTAACGTAGCTGTTGATATGTAATTAAAGCTAGGCCCAAACTTTGTTTCAGTTTAGTAATGAGATTATGAATGGAAAAAGTTCCTTTTGTATATGTTCATATTCATCTTTTGTTAAGTTGTTAATTGTAGTAGGAAATTGTATGTGCTAATTGTCTTGGTTTGTTGGGTTCTGAGTTGCAGATTAGAAGATTTCGCCATAGCGAAACTAAGACTTTTGCTGTGGCAAAACTTTCCCGAAGAGTTTTAGGCTCGATCTCGTAACTTTGTTGCGGCGCTTTTTTTCCGACGGATGTGTTTGCTTGATCTTGGAACTTCGTCGCGGCAAATTTTTCCCGAAAAGTCATTAAACTTGTCAACGTTGATGCTAAAATTTTCCTTACAATTGTAATAAGTAATGGGACCCGGGCCCAACATGCTCTATATCTAATTGGAATATTGTATGATGAAATGATTGAATTGTATAGAAAAAAATGCACAGAAAGATTAGTCAAAACTACTTTGATATTCATAAATATTTGGGTAGTCATAATGCGTTGCTAGATGCCAATCTTAATATATGATTATAAATTGTTTAATTGAAGAATTAAAGATAAATTAAAGATCTATAAATTTTGCTCATTGTTTAAGTTCACGTTGCAATACCTTGACGATAGAAATGCTAAAGAATATTGCTGATTTTCATCAAATTAATTTAATAAAATTAACTATGGACATCCAATTATGGTTTTCAATGAAACTTTGTCATATGGTTGAAGTTAATCATGTAACAATTTCTATCAAAATAATTTAAAATTTTAATAAAAAAGTATCTTTTTAATATTATAAAATAATTTAAATAGTAAGATTATTTTTTAAAAAATAAGTGAAATGGCAAGGAAAATTCTAGCACTTTACCTTGTTTTATGTTTAACGACGCTATACTTTTTTATATATACATAAAGTAGGAAGCAGGAATGTGGATACCATTTCGTACCGGCTGGTGTCGGCCGGTATGTACTGTACCGAACTAAAACCAGTACGAAACAAAGGATTGGTTATACTGGGTTTAAATATCGATCGGTACCAGTCAGTTTCGGATGGTATCAGTCGGTACTGACTAGTATTCAAAATATCGATCAAATATCAAGCGGTATCAAAAATTTTAAAAAATAAGGAGACTTTTACAAAATTTTCATAAATTTTTAGACTCTCCCTCCTACTAGGAAAGTTCAAGAAAATCCACGAACCTGTGAACCAGACCTGAATCACATGAACCGAATCTGTAAATAAGGTTAACCGAACCTGAAAAATCAGGTTTATGGTTCAGGTTCAGGTTTCTAACTTGCAGTTATAGGTTTAAACCTGAACCTAAAATACCCAAAAAAATCTATCATATATTTAGATATAATTTAAGAGGATAATAATAATAATAAATTCATTAGTATTTACTATATTAATTCTTGAGTAAAAAAAAGAAGAAAAGCAAAAAAAAACTACTTTAATTCTATGTTGTTAAACGTTAATCTTGAATATTGCTATTGTAAGTAACAACTAATGGATAATACTCAATACTTCTATTTCAAATAGTAATTAATATGTGTTAAAGTTATTGATCGAAGTAGTATTATGAATAATTTGTATTTGTTTTCACCAATTATTTTTATAATTTTTTGTCATATATATTGATATGAATAGGTTCGAGTTATCCTGAGAACCGAACCTGAAAATAGGTTAACCAATTTTATAGGTTCTTTAAGTTCAAGTACAGATTCAGGTTCGTGAAATTGCCGAACTTGACATTCAGTTCAGGTTCAGGTTCAGGTTCAGGTTATTTATGAACGGGTCAGGTTACCTTACCATGAACACCCCTACCTCCTGCCTCTCCTTTTCCCCTCTTTTTTTAAAGTTTTTAATTAATTGTTTTATTTACTTCAACTTTTATAATTATTGTAAATTTTTAATTTTTTTAAAATAAAATAAATATTTTATTACTAACGATAATTATAAATTAAATAAAATTTAAAAATAAATTATAATTATTTAAATTTATTTTAATATTTTATGTAATATTTATTAATAAGGTATTAATAAAAATATTTTATTTTTAAAAATAAATAATTTAAAAATTATTAGTTATAAACTAATATTTATTTTATATATTTTTAGTTATTAAATTAAAATTCATATATTTTAAAAATATATTTTAAATTTAATTGTATTTATTAATAATTATTAAATTAATTTTATAAATTAAATTAAAATTGTGATTATTATTTTTTTATTATAATTTTTAAAGACATGGTTAAAAAATATACAGTACAACTATGCAATATAACAATTTACTATTTTGTAATTTTTAAAAAAAATTTAAACTTTTATAAATTTTAAAAATTACCCAAAACAATATTAAGCGGTACCAAAATTCGATCCGGTGTCAAATCCGATATGATATTTGTAACATTGGTAGGAAGACAAGTTATAAATTTGAACCGATCTTTTCCTTTTCTGCAGTTGCCCCACATCATTCCCTTAAGGTGACAGACGTTTCAAACACAAACCAGTATAAAACCCTCAAACAATTTTGACCACCTCTGATTTTTCTTACAAATATATGATACATACAAACATTTACTTAAGGTATGTGTACAATAACGTCTGAATTTGTATTCTTTTTACTGTTGTGTGCGCATATGGGAAAAGAAGTAAAAAAAATCATGCTGACAAATCCTCCATGTCAGTTATGACAGCTTCTGATTTTTCTCTCTCTGCCACTAGCATAAGCATCTCGAGGCGCTTATCAAATATCAATGCACTTTCATCTCTCTTGTCAAGCTCAGCACCTTCAGCTTCAAGCCATTTCTCTCGCAAATCATCAAGAAGATTATCCTGGTCTGTATTTATCACAGCTCCTGGAGCACTTGGAACCGAGGTACGAAGTGAGGAATCACCTGATGGTGGAGGCAGCGTTAAGAGCATTGCTCGGAACTCGCAAGTATCGGCAAATGTCTCAAAATTGCAAGCTATTCTGTCGAGACAATATTCACGGATCTTGAAAACACCGTACCTGCACAACAGAACAAGAACTATTACCACAAACCACCTTGGCTATAAGTTGAGCCAGAGAATAATTCAATCACCAAAACCGAAATAAGATCCTGTTCAAATGGCCTCAATGTGGTAATCCAAGGAAAGTTCAAAGCACTTCTTTTGTTTTCTCTCCCATAGACCAAAAAAAAAGATAGAACAGGAGCTTTAAAATCATTACAGAAAGCAGCCAGCTGAATTAATTTGAGCCCCAACCATCGGTTCAAAAAAGAATCTTTGAGTTCAAATCTCAAGCCCGTAAATGTAACAATCCTCAGTTTCTAACTCAAGTAGTGTCCCGTGACCCAAAAAAAGAAAGAAAAAGAAAAAAAACACAAGCTTAACATCTTACATGTCTGCCATCATCAGCCAGTGGCACACTTCGGCAGGAGAGACCATTTCCAATTGAGGCAACAGTACATCTGCCACAGCACGCTTAAGAGGAAATAGTAGATATCTAGAAGCAACATCAAACATCTCTTCTGCCTGCACAAATAGATGCAATGAATTCTTCAAAATATTTGAAAAAAGGAAAAACCATTACAAAGGTCACAAGCAATTACAACAACCATGCAGTATACCTGGTCTGGATGTATGTCCTTTAAACCATCTGTGTACCTAAACCAAACAGTTGGTTGAAATAACTCCTATTATTGTAGAGATTTTACAGGAATAATATCTAATTGAAACTGCAACCAAGTTGATAATAAATTCGTAGGTGATTTGCCTATACAAATTATTCAGAAAGTAGAAACTAGGCAAGACATCTCTGGTTGAAGAAACCCAGACAAGTAATGAATCTACAAAGTTCAATTCCCATAACATAAACAATAATTTTGAAACCAGGGAACCAAATTACAAATTATTTTAACATCAATATGATTTAAAATACAGCTTAATCATATAAAGAAAATGTTGGAATCAACTTACATATACTCTAGCATTTTCTCCAATGCCTCCATGCTCAAATCATGTTCCACTAGACATGGTAAAACATCATTCGTGAACTCATCATTTCCTTCATGAAAATCCTTAATACGGGACAATCTTGCTCGAAAGTACTCCGACCTTGCAGCCAAAATCACTTGATGGCAACGGAGGATCTTCTTATCAACCCTAATGCACATGTCTGCAAGATCGTCCACAGAATCACTGATCTTCATTGCCCCAAAAGGAGATACTAATTCATCAACACCCTTTTCTGGGTTTTCCAAAATGGATTTGGTAAGAGAAGTCTGAAGGATCCTATGCAAGGTAGAAGGAAGCCGATCCTCCTCAGGAAGTGATATGCCATGTAAGATAAATCGTTTCTGAGAATTGTTTAAATCTCTCAGTGCTTTGTAATCTGCATATTTTTGGTGAATCAACTCTTTCTCGAGAATTCTCTGTAAGGATTTACACTTGCAAACTTTACATATCCTGGCAAGATCTTCCATGTCATCTACCATAACCTCTAGTCTGTCGGAGTAAAAGAAATGGATGAGGCTGTACAGAGCAGGATAAGATAACTTTTCTTTTGCAAATCTCACTTCACTGCGAGCTCTCCAATCAGTTTCAAACTTTCTCCGAAAGAACTGTGACCGGGCACTTAAAACAACTCTGTGAGCTTCAATAGGCCTACCTTGTACAAAAAATACCACATCTGAAGGGAAGTGCTTGGAATTGGATACGTCAGTTGAATGAACACCTAGTCAATAACATCACATATAACTCGTCAAATCTGTATTAATTTGGATCAAAAGAAATGCACAACCATAATGAACATCCAGAAAATTAAAAGATCACGTAGCAACATTAGTATATTCCAAATTACAACCATCGAAAAAAGATAACTGCTTGCTGTTTCCTGACATATATCCATATGCAGTCTTCACAGCAATATTTCCACATTCCGAATTACAGCCACTGGAAAAAAATAAGGGCATGCTGTTTTCTGACACACAAGAAGTAATAATCTTTACAACAAGCAAAACTTGACGGTTAAATTTCAATCTTCACATCATCACCGGAAAAGCATCAACTCATAAGCAAATATTGTATCTCAATTGTTTTTGGCCTTCGCTCTTGAACAGAAAATTCAGTCCTTGTCGCAAGAATGGCAATATTTGGACTCTCCATAACCTTTTGTAGGAGGCACAAAGCAATCACGAACCTCCTATAGCCCATGAATGCAGCTTCATCCCACCAATGAATGCTCTGAACCAGACATCTGTCAACAAGCCTTCTTTGAAGGGGTCCTTTTTATCCAGATTCTACACCATTGCATAATCTCGTTTTAAGCCTATTTCTTAACCTTGAAAACAAGCACCGAAGGAGTTTTAACTTTCACATTCACCCACGCATTTCCCAAGAAATAAACATTTCTCCAATACGACGGTCAGTTGCCAAAAATTGCAAAGCAAGAGCACGAGCGAGAGTAACCAATTTGAACAAACGGGAATGAAAACAAACAGCTACTTATCCATAAAAAACCAACCTGGGTCCTTAAAGCCACCGCCAGCCTGTTTCAGAAAAGCTATATTAGTCGAAGAAGACAAGAAAGTCTCTCGAAGCGCCGCCGACAAAGGGCGCAAAGGAGGCGGGCGGGCCTCGAAAGCCTTCAAAAGCTTCCTGACTTTAATGTTCAAGGCCGCATAGTGACACCTGTCGCCGTCGAAGGTGTGCTCGGAGCAAATGGCCCCATTCTCCAGCAGCATGAGGGCCGCATCAAGGTGGCCGGCGAGGCAAGAATAGTAAAGAGCGACTGAGTCCCACTGGTCCCGCGCGTTGACGTTGACTCCGGACTCTAGGAGATATCTGAGGCGGTCGACGTCGCCAGCACGAGAAGCCTCGAAGACGTCGCCGTTAGGGACCTTCTTAAGAGGGAGAGAGGATGTGAAATCGGAGGGGTCAAGGTCGATTTCTTCCAGGTCAGGGTCGATTGTCCATCCGGATGGGCGCTTAGGAGGCATTGTCTTGTCTTGAGTTACAGAAAAGAGAAGAAACTAAAACAAACTCCCCGGGCTTGATAGTCATGTGGTCATTATAAAACGGAAATGAAAGCGTTTTCGGTTGGAAGGGTTTCAGGGTTTAAACAAATGCCTGGTTTTTGATTGAAGACAAAATGGTGGGAGATTTGGGTTAATAATCAAGTCTGTTTGATTGGGTATCAATTAATGAAATGAAATAGAATAAAATAGGATGAAAATAAATAATTTATAATAAAATATAATATCATATAGAAAAAAATTATTTTGAATAGATGGAAGAATTCATAATGTAATGTAACAAAATGTTGTCTGAAATATGAATGGAATGAAATATAATGTATAATAAATAACTGTTATATTTCTTATATTAAAATAATTGTTGATAGAAGTTTATTTTTTTTATTAATTATATATAATTTATTATTAATTATATAAATATATTATAATTAATCACTTAATATATTTTATTTATTTTATTATATTTTATGTGATTTATATTTAAAAATAATTTATTTATAAAAATATATATAAACAATTAAAGAATAATTTGTATACATTTTCTATTTTTATTAAAAAAAATTTATTAAAAAATTTATTTTTTAATTAATTATATAAATTATTATTGTTAATTATTTAATATATTTTATTTTATTCTATGTGATTTATATGTAAAAATAATTTATTTTTATTTTTATTTATATAGAAATATATACAAACAATTAAAGAATATATTTTATTATTAATTATATAAAATTATTATTATTAATTATTTAATATATTTTATTTATTCTATATGATTTATATTTAACAATAATTTATTTTTATTTTTTTAATTAATAAAAATATATTAAAAATTATTTTTTAATGGTTTGCATATATTTCTATAAAAATAAAAATAAAAATTATTTTTAAATATAATTTTTATTTTATTACTATAGAATTATTATTAATAATATAAAAATATTATTATTAATTATTTAATAAAATTTATTATATTAAGTATTATTATATTCTATTTAATACATTAATATTATGACTTGGTTATAGTTATTATTAAGAAGAAATATTGATGGTATATTAGGTAGTATGTATTTATCAGTTTACGTTCCATCCTAAACCTCCCAAATCGAAGGTTTCTTATTTTCACTATTTATGATGGAATGGATCGTAATATAAAATCATCCACTTCTATCCCATTCTATTATAAAATCCTCAACCAAACCATAGAAACGTGTTACGTTCCATCCCCTTCCATCTCTAACCCTCAACTAAACAGGGGTCTGTTTGGTTGGATGTTAATTAATGGGATGGAATGGAGTGTGATGGAAAGGAATGGAACGATTTATAATGGAATGGAATGTAATATAGTGAAAAATGTTTGAAAATGATGGAAGGGTTCATAATGTAATGTAGTGAAATGTTGTTTGGAAGATGGACGGAATGGAATGGAATATATAATAAATGACTATTATACTCCTTATATTAAAATAGTTGTTGCAGAAGGTTTATTATTTTATTATTAATTATATACAATTTATTGTTAATTATATAAATATATTATTATTAATTACTTAATATATTTTATTTTATTTAATTTTATATTTAAAAATAGTTTATTTATAGTTTTATTTATATAAAGTATATACAAACAATTAAAGAATAATTTTTTATACATTTTCTATTTCCATTAATAAAAATTTTATTACAATTTATTTTATTTTATTTTATTATTAATTATATACATTTATTATTAATTATAAAAATATTATTATTATTAATTATTTTATTTTATTTTATTTTATTCTATGTGATTTTTATATAAAAATAATTTATTTTTATTTTTATTTATATAGAAATATATACAAACAATTAAAGAATAATTTTTATATATTTTCTATTTTTCACTAATAAAAATTTTATTTATTATTTATTTTTATTAATTATATAAAATTATTAATAATAATTATTTAATAAATTTTATGTTATTAAATTTTATTTTATTTTATTCTATGTGAATTATATTTAAAAATTATTTATTTATTTTTATTTAAATAATAAAAAATATTAAAAATTGTTTGTATATATTTCTATATAAATATAAATAAAAATTATTTTAAAATATATTTTATTTTATTATTAAATATATAGAATTTATTATTAATAATATAAAATTATTATTATTAATTAATTAATAAAATTTATTATATTAAATTATTAAATTCTATTTAATATATTAATATTATAACTTAGTCATAATTGGTATTAAGAAGACATATTGAAGGTATATTTGGTAGTATATATTTATTAGTTTACGTTCCATCCTAAACTCCCCAAATCGGAGGTTTCTTATTTTCACTGTTTAGGATGGAATGGAATGCAATATGAAACCCTCCGCATTTTTCTCATTCAATTCCATTCTATTATGAAACCCTCAACCAAACGATGGAAGTGTATTATGGTCCATCCCCTTCCATCCCTAACCTCTCAACCAAACAGGGCCTCAGGGAACACTGTCGTGACTCTTCTGTTGAGTTATTATTTCAAACTTTTTGTCTCTTTTTTTGGGATTAAATCATCTATTATATTTTTTCATATTGATCCAACTCACTGCATCCGTATTTTTTTTGTCCCCACACGGTGAATGAAATCAAGATATGATCTCCTTCCACATGAGCAAAAGAAAATTAAATTTTGTTAGATTTCTTAAAAATTAAAAATTTAATTCATGAATATAATAAATAATTATTTAGTATTTATTATAAAGTTTGATTTCATTTTATACAATTTCCTCGAATTCGTAAATTATATGAAAATTACCTTAACCACACAAGAATCTTACTTTTAATAATATTCATGCAAACAAGTTAAAAGAACAGTATAAGTAATATATAAAAGAATAAGATAAAGAGTGTTACTTTCGATCTTACACCTATTTATAACAAAGTTTTTCCTCTTAATAATTTACTTAAAATAGAATTAATTATGTTTAAATAATATCAATATCTAATAGTAGTCATTAGTGATTAAATATCTTATATTTTTTCATAAAGTTATTCATATTTTTACAATTAAGTCCAACTTAATAAAATTATCTTTTATCTTACTAATCATTCTTTATAAGTGATCCATTATATTTTTAATTCTTTTTGGAAAAAGTAATTGAATTAAGCCAAAAGAGGCATAACAAGATGAATTATAATCTTACCAAAGGGATGAGAATTCCAAAACCAAGTTAGAAAGTTATGCTACCTAAAATGCCAACAATTTGTAACAATCTCCTAGTACCTATACATATCAATACAATTTGAAACTAAAGAGAGCTTGTCACCAAATAAGTTGATGTCTAGGCTAATAACATTTAAGAACTCTTTCGGGAAAGTCTCAAAACTCCTTTCTGTGTTGCTAAAATTCTCTTACTTCTTTCATCCTATATGATGAACACAAGATAAGAAAGAGCAATGTAAAAACACCATTTAATGTCTTTGTTGATATGTTGCAAATTCGAATAACAAGTGACAATTTGTTGTCAATATCAGGGGGTTACTAATAGCACATTTGTGTAATATTAGCCTCCATGCTTCCCTGGTGAAATTGTATTTGAAAAATAGATGAGAGGCACTCTCCATTTGGCCTTTATATAGAATTCTCCAATTTGTCATACATGTAAATGTTTTCAGTCTCTCAATAGTGGTAATCTATCTTTAATGGCTCTCCATAGAGTAGTGACAGCTCTAAGGAAATTAAACTTTCAATAAGAAGTTTATGCCATCGAGTACAATTGAGATTATGTTGAACTAGCTTTCTACCTGATGCATTATTGAAAATCCCATTGCTAGATGGAGAACATTAGTTTTTGTCTTCCAAGTTCTCATGTAACACTAGTCTGTTAAAGCTAATTTTGCATATTCCTATTAGAAACTCTTGACAGAATCTCATTTTTGTATGGTAAAGCATTTGAAACATTATGATTTTCATGTATTTTACTTCTTGAAGCTTGTAAATCTCCTACATTCATTAGAGGTTCTTCTGCAATCCAATTATCATACCAGATTTTTTTTTGAGTCCATTACCAACTTTTTTGCCAATGTGGAGTCTGATTGTGCTTCTAAATTTGAGAATCTCTTTCAGAGCAGTTGAAGTATTCCTTATCGAGAGGTCAATTTTTCATATGTTGTTACCTTTGAAGTAATATTCATGCACCTGTTTGCACCATAGAGATTTTTGATCATCAATTAAATTCCATGATTTCTTGATAAGTATACATGTATCTAACAGGCTTGAGAAGATTATGTTTAAGCCTCCATACCTTTTTGGATTGTAGACCTCAAACCATTGGATTGTAGCTTTGTATTCACCATCACTAGTTCCAAGACCATAGGAATCTTTTGAGCATTTTGCCAATTGTCTTGTTCATAAATTTAGGAATAGCCAGATGTGTAGCCTAATGTAATTATATTGAGTTCAAAATAATTGAGATTAACTGATCACTACCAGCTAGGGATAATGTTTTGAAGCTCCATCTAGAGGTTTTTGCTTGTATTTTATCCACCAATGGTTTGAAGCTTCCATAATGCAATATTATGGAAGCAATCGACACTCCAAGGTAAATGAAAGGTAAAGGAAGACACTTGAATCCAGTAATGCCTCTCACCATATACTCCTGATCATGGGCACTCTTGGAAATGTAGAAATAACACTTGTTAATATTAACATGAAGTCCAGATAACCTACTAAACATCTTATAACCTTGATCACTATTATTGAAATTTTGTCATCTCTTGTTAAGATTATTAAATGTAACACCCCACTCCCGAGTGACCCGAACCCGATATCGTTGGTGATATCCGAGTCCGTACCCCGCGAGGGTGGCGTACTACATCAGTCGGTGAAAACTCAGTATATCATTTTCTTCTCTCTTGTTTCTTTTCCAACCGTACAATAGCGCGGCAAAAACAGTAGACAGTAGAAAAATATTTGCAGTTATTACAATCATTTAACAATATTCTACAGCAGCCATAAAGTTCACATACTAATCAGTTTACAAAGGTTGCGGAATACAATCTTGAGTCCATGTTCACAATTAACCAT
>JANIJH010000004.1:44178974-44200680 GCA_024520975.1 Erythroxylum areolatum
AGGATCAATGGAGATCAAAGTATCAATCGTGTAAGATATAAATTTGTGAATTGTTGGAGATAAATATATGGACAAAAAGGGAATGACTTTGATGATACACACCTAAGCATATGAGACAGTAATTATGTTTACTACTTCATTGAGTTTTGCTAATTAGAATGTTATGACCTTGTAAGAATGATAGAATTTGGTCTTTCTGAGGTATTAAGGATGACTGATAATACGATGATGATAACAGTTGATTGATAAACATTACATGAACAGTACAAATGATAGTAGCAAGAGATCTTCTTTGGAAGAATAATTTTATTGAATTAGGTTAAACAGATCAGATAGTTTATATTAAGAATGATCAATGAAAGAATAAATCAGAAATGATATTGGACTCCTGATCCTGATGGAGACTCAAGCATAAGATGTTGAATATGTTACTGGGAGTGTATGCATTTTTTGATGTAAAGTATCCAACTATGTGATTGGATTCTTGAATTTGAGGTGACATTAAGTATAAGATACACAAATAATATCTGATAAATGTGTTACCAACACAGGAAATTAAAATTGAACATAAATTAAAATGTGTGGAGAAATTAATATGAATGAGCAGACAGTAGAATAATTCAGTGTGAAATCAGAGGAAATCAAATGAATTGAGAAAATCATTCGAGGAAGTAAGTCGATTAAGAAATTGAAAATAACATGAGAGATGAGGAATTAGTTATTTAAGGAATTATGAGAACTAATCATGGGCATATGGAGCTTTGGAAACATTTGTTCAAGTTAACAAATGCCCCGACAGTATTATGGTATTGAAGATTAAAGTGATCCAAGCAAAATGGATCAATTCGTGATCATGATCATGGAGGATATTTGGAGCGTATTTGAAAAGTGAAGAGAATATTTTTGAACATTGAGATAAATCTTACATATCGTGGATGTAAAAACAATTTTGAGAAATTATAACACCGATATTAATTATATCGTATGGATTTGGAGATTTTATAGTTTACCATGATATTAAGAGATTTGGATAAAATCCAATGCAGCATCATAAAGTGATTTCATATGTATGGGGACGACTAAAGTCCTATGAGTTGATTATTCGATACATGATTTAGAATTGCTACGGTAGTGATTGCTTTGAAAGTTTGGAGATAGTATATATATAGGAACATCTTAGATATATATAAATATATAGATCATTAAAGTTAAGGTAATTATTGAGTTGAGAGAATTGAACACGAGACTGAGACAATGGATAGAAGCACTGAAAGATTATGATGGCACAAATGAGTATTTTCTAGTAAAGTTAGTGTTGTATCTGATACATTAAGCAGAAATCCCAATAGAAGTGAAGCATGAATTCAGATATTGAGGTTACCAGATCTAGTGCAAAAAGGAGCATAGAATGTGGAGTTGAATTTTAGGTAAATCAAAATACTATTTGCTATGAAATTGAAGATCAGTTTCACATAAAAGGATTAACCAAGCCCAAATTGAGGATCCAGAAATTGTGAATCTTACTAAGAAATCGCAAGTGAATACGAATTTTGAGTTCAAATAGGAAAAATGATACTTCATGATTGAAATAAGAAGTATGTGTAATCGATAAAGGTGATAGAGTAAAGAGAATATTAGAAAAGTACACATGGTAACATAAGTTATACCTCCTAGTAGGAATACGCTGAAACATCATTTAGCGGTTAAGAATGTAGAATCAAGTGATTGAATGTTTGATTTGCCGACGGTCTTAACTGTCAGAGATATGCTTAAAGTTTGTAGTTTGGAGTCCAAAGGAACATAAGATCAATGTATAGTTCTATTTGACTTTAAGCATCATAATCATTATCATTGTGATTTCATTGGAATACTGTATGAAGAGTTAGATAACAAAAAGAGTCATGCGCCTCTTTATTTGGATGAATAGGGCCAAAGATGGTCGAAAATCAAAATTGATTGGAGATGTTACTAATAAGTGAAATCGATCTGTATTAGGAATTAAGTGATGCAAGAAAAATGAATGAAATTGGTAGATCAACACCAAATGCAGTGAGATAGACATAAGAGATAAATGTATTGATACTATAAAGAGGTGAACTATGAAGCGAAGGATGAAGTGTTTATGAGAGTATTACCTTCCCAAGGTGTGCTTAGATTGAGTGCAAGATGTCAAGTATACTAAGAAATATCGATATGATATGATATTAGTGTTATCAATGCAGGAAGTGGAAAAAATTGTGAGTAATCTAAAATATATTGAGGAAACAATTAAGATAGTGAGATATCTGAACAAGTCATGGAAGGATTGATTGAATCTGTTAACTAGGGTGATGTGAAAGAAATTATTCGAGTGATGAAGCTAAATGAAAAATGAAGGAGCATAAAAGGAAGCATACCCCTACCTCTTGATCAGTTAGATAAGAATTTTGAGGACGAAATTCTTTTAAGAAAGGGAGAAATGTTGGCCCCTAGTTTTTTCTCTCTAGTTAAGCATGATTTAAAATGAATTATAAGGTTTTGATGGATTTAATTTTTGGAGTTATTATTATGTTAATGTTAGCAAGATTATATAACATAGGTTAATTAAATTAAAGTGTTAAGGTAATAAGATTGTATAAGGGCATTTTTGGAAGACCACTTAAGGTTAAAAGAACCTAAGCTTATAAGGAAGGGTAAAATGGAGTTTTTGGGCTCATTAATGGTAAAAAGGAGAAGATGAAAGGTTAGCTTGCATGTGAAGAAGCCAAAAACGAAAATTAGAAGAGACAAGAAGAAGAGAGTGTCGTTGGAGAGAAAAGAAAAGAGGGAAAGAAAGCTAAGCTAGGTTTTGATTTTTCTTACTATTAAAGAGTGATTTTAAAGTTGTTCAAGAAGAGAAAAAGAAAGAGGAGGATTAGAGCTTCCATTAAAGCCAACGATCTTACTATTTGGTGAAGATTCAAGGTAAGTTTAATTTTAATCTTTTGGATTTTTGAAAAGGTTTTGGTTCATAAAGCTTAAGAAATGTATGGGTTTAAGAACTCTAGGATCAATTTTAGTGAATATTTCTTATGATTTCTCCAATTTGAATCCTTATTAAACGAGAATTTTGTCTTTGATAAAAGGGAATCAAAGGAGACAAGAGGAGTAAGAGTAGAGGCATTTTTTAGCAAAATTTTAAGCAAGGAAATCAAGATGGGTTTCATGTTTATAATTGAGTAATGAGCCATTAATGTTTTTCCAAATCAAGAAAATAAAATGATTTCAATTACTTCATAAATGTTGCTTTTATTGCTTTTAAATGATTTACGAAATTCCTACATGTTTTACTGTATGAATTTTGATGATGAATTGTGATATGAAAATGATTTTGAAAAGACTTTATGTTTATGAAATTAAGTTTTGAAAATATGCCATTTTGGGCAATATGTTTACAAGAAGTGAAATGCATGATTATATGAGTTTATGGTGGTCTCCTAAGTTAAGTCAAGTGCACTTTGACAAAAAGCTTCTCCCGCCTGCCTGCTAGTGGCATGGAACTCCTTCATAGACTCCCCTAAGTTCACAGCTACGTAAGACCATTATTGTGGAAATGTGTAGTACATTCTATTTTTGGATCCACCAAGCCATTCTTATGTGCTTATATGCTCATGATATGTTAATAAGATTGATGCATACATGATTTGATTTATTTGTGAATTTGGTTGAAAATTTAAGAACCATGTATTTTATGATTCAATGAGAATTTTCTATGACAATGAACATTTTAAATGGTTTTGCTTGTTATTCGTTATAAACTTATTACCCACGAACTTTTAAACTCACCCACTTTTAGCCCCATTTTCAGGTGAAGAAAATGAGATTGAGTAACCAAGAGTCGAGGTGTCATTCTATTTTTGCAATGTTTCTGTATATTAAGTTTGATTTTGTAAAAGCAAAACTTTAGACGCATTTCGAGAATCATTAGGTTTGGTATCTTTTGTGTTTTGAATTTTGGATACCGATGATGTAATGTGGCTTGGAATGCTATTAAAGTTTTGTAAACTTTTATTTTGATGTTAATGAAAAATGGATTATGTATAGATGATGTGAGTTAAAATTAGATGTACTTGGAAAAGTTATCCAATTGAGTTAATAAACTTTGAACATGAATTGTTGTGGCTTACAAATGAGAGGTTATGGAAATAAAAGATAGGAGTTTGTGGATAATTAGAATTGGATGTAGGTGATGAATCAAATGAGTAGAGATTAAAGCATTTAATGAAGTAAAAATTGGTAGTTAAATTGTTATGAATGATATTACATTAGAGGAAGTGAATTTGGAACAAATTTTAAGTTTTTCATAAGGGTTAAATTGGGTTCTGACTTCATCGGAAAATCTAGATTGATCTAGGCTGAATTAGACAAAGTTGTCTCCTAGAAGTTGTAGTTTAGATTCCTAGCTTTCCAATGCTATATAGTATGAAATTTTTAGACAATGGAGTTGAGAGATATGATCATTGTAAGTTAATAATGCTACATGATATGGACATTCGGGACAACTACATTATTTTAAAACTTTGACCTTTATAGAGGCAAAAAAAAATTTCTAGGTCTTCATATAAGTTGTAGGTCTATAAGCTCTCTTCAAAATGGTCTTTGAATGACCATAATTCGATATTTGTAGTGAAAGTTATGTCTTTTTTACCAAAACCGGTCAGAGGAAAAAGAACAGGGAAAAATATGTTCCACTCTTTTGACTATAACTTTGTCGTCCAACCTCTAAATGACCTGATTTTTAAAGCATTGAATTCCTAACATATTTTTCTATCTGTCCAAAAACATTTATAGCTTTTGATATTGATTCGAAAAAGATTGATCGAATCAAAGTAAGGGTATCAGTTGGAAGAGTATGAATTGGATGTTTCACTGAGCATACTTTGGTATTTGAATGATATCTTGATCTATAGAGATCCAAATGAGATGATTCTTATTTCTAAATAAACTAGAGACATAGAGATACAAATTATCTAGAGGACTCAAAATTTTTATTTATTCTCTAAAACTATCAATTTCAGGATGGAAGTTGAGTATAGTGTACTGTTCAGTTTAATAACATCCCAAAAATATTTGGGCTATAAATTTCATATTTTTGAACCAAATTAAATGATTTTGGTGTCTTTAGAAACTTAAGACAATGAAGAACAAATTTTCCAATAAATTTAAATTGAAATTCTAGTTAGACGTTTTCCAAAATCTGTTCTTAAATAAAAGAAATGAGTTTGTTTTTTATGTTAGATTGGTATAGGCATGTCACCCATGTGGGATGATGGCTATTGAGGGTTCATTGAAGCAACCATACAAGGTAATACGCACACTCAAGTCTTATGGTATTTTCACAAGGGTTGGGCTTTGAAAACGGTGCCCAACAACACGATTTGATGCACAGGTTCAATGTAAAAGGAGGTGTTTGGCCTTATGAAGTGAATAGCGTTTTGGTGATGATTTCAGATGTGGAGAACGTCTAGCATTGATGATATTGATCCAAGAACATGGAAAATATGATGAAATCATTGAAAGATCTAATAGAACAAAAGATCAAACCTCTATTTTGTAAGAACATTCGATATAACTGAAAGAGAGATTTATAATTATAAACCCTCAATTTTCTATTCGTTTTTCTTTCAATTTATGTTTGATTTTGTATTCTATCCTATGTAACTAAATGTTTTAGTGGTATTTAAGCTAGATAAACCCTATGTTTATACTTTCACAATGTTTTGATTGCTATATTAATACAAATAATTTGATTTATGTGCTGTGATTTGATTATGTGTTTTATTTATATTCTATTAGATCCAAAATATTATATCATAACCTAATTTCATACATAGAGATTGCAAGATCCTGTTTATGAATAGATTTATCATAATTTGAGGGAGTTAATTGCAACCCTAGAGATGGGATGACAAAAAATTCCATATTAGGGTCAAACCTAATAGAGGGATTCACAAAATGATAAAACAATCATATAAACTTTAACCTAAGTAATTCGTTTGAAAACCTTAGGATTAGTTGCTATTAGACTCAAGGTCAGCTATTAGCATATCATAAGAATCCCCACACTCTAATAAATCAATAAAACAATTGCATAATAAAAGATCAATCTGTTAAGAGTTTTAGGTAGATACGAAACCTAGATACTAATTTTATGATATCAATAGTTTACTAAGTGCTTCCTTAATTCTCTGATCCAATCTCGTTGCCCATTTATTTTACTTGCTTTAGTTTTATTGTCTTGTAGATTAAAAATCAAAACTAATTTTGTGGACCAGATATCAGGATAATGGTAATTACTAATATTCATATTCCTACTAGGATTGACCTATGCTTACCGGTGTTAGCTCAACTACACCATGTAGTTGTGGTTATTTCATAATTGACTAACTTAGAAAAAGTTAATCAAGTTTTTGGTGTCGTTATTGAGGACACTGATATTAAGAACATCAGAATGTTATTACTCTAGTCATTATTTTTTGTATTTTATTTTATTTTATTTGTATTGTATTGTATTATATTTATGGCTTATGAAGTTAATTATCTTTTGACTTTCTCTATATGATCTTAAGTTTGTAGTTTATTGTAGGATTTAAAATTCGTTGTCATAGCCATATCTCACAATGGAAAGGTGAAGCAAACAATACTCTTATGGGAGCTACAATTTGTCATTACAATCTGTAACATCACGCTGTGGGAGAGAGAGGTGTTCTCATATGTCTTCGGAGGCTCAACTGATATCCAAGCCATGTTGTGACATTGATGGGAGTAATTACCACAATCATGACTTTCGAACACCAACTTATATATGTGAGCGACCGAACATGTACAATCAACCTCAAGGTATACTATATGGAAACAACTACAATTTAGAGTGGAGCAACTCTTATGTATATAGATGGAACAATTACACTCCAACTAAATATTTACAGCACCAAGCACCTCCAGTTAACGAGCCAACTCTAGAAGATATAATGATCGATTTTATTCAAGAATCAATAATAAGGCATCAAGAAATAGATGCTCATATACAAAATTTAGTGAATCAGATGGACCAGCTGGCGAAGATAATATCTAATGAGATGGAAAGGAGTTTTCCCAGTACTACTGAAACAAACCCTACTGAATGTGGAATGGCAATCCCCTTAGTGGCAAAAGATGCTCCCAAAAGAAGAAAAAGAAGAAGAAGAAGAGGAGGAGGAAAAAGAAGAGAGTATCACAAACAAAATAATGGAACTCCTGGCTGAAATGAAAGCTAACCGACACAAATTCAAGAGTGAAGAAAAGACAAAAGCTGGCTAAAAGTGCTCCCAGAAGATGAAAAAGAAGAAGAAGAAGAGGAGGAGGAGGAAGGGGTATATCATAGAAAAAAATTATGGAACTCTTGGCTGAAATGAAAGCTAACCAATATAAATTTAAGAGTGAAGAAAGACAAAGGCTGGCTTCATAAACAGAGGCACATTCCAAGAAGCACTTCCTAAAGAAGAAAATAAAGAAGCCTCCATACAAGAAGAGAAAGTAGAGAAGTGGCAGCAGATAATTGAAGAAGATAAGTCATAAACCTCGATCCAAGAAGAGGAAGAAGAAGAAGAATGGAGAGAGATGGTTGAGGAAGATAAGAAAACTATTGATGAAGAGTTGGTACTAACCTAAAGTGCAAAAGGTTCCCACTACATTGAAGACAAATTGTTCGAGTCAACCAATGATTCAAGGAGTTTTGTTATCTCTTATTTTATTAACAGTTTGTCATTAAAAAGGGCATTACTATAGTTAATTGGTTTGACTAATTTGATAAATTATGTCCTTGTTATTATTTTGTAATAAGTGACTTACTTATAGGTTGCAAAAACCCCCATACAGAGAAACAGGTGGTAGCAAGCTACTCATTATTGATCTAGTATGAAGAGGAGCATAAAAGGTAAGTTGAGCTAATAACTTTAAACAAGTGTTCTATGAGAGGCAACCCATGAATAAGGATATGTTTTAGTTTAATTTCGTTTTGATTCTATTTTGTGTTTTAGTATAGGATTTTATTTCATGTTATTTTATGTTATGTTATTTTCATGTTCTTTTTATCCCTTTCTTGTTTATATTTTGCAAGGATGTGGTCTACTATTGGATGGATAAAAGATCAGAACAAAAATCATCATATTCAAGATTCTACCACTAAAATTTTTTTCCTTATTATATATATTGCGTACATTGGAGACAATGTACAACTTTAAGTATAAGGAAGGGTTTATTAAATATTTAATGATTTCTTTAAGTTTATTATAACCTTGATTATTAAATTTTATGAACTGATATCTTGAATTGGTTGAAATTTTTCCATAAATATTGTGTTTCATTATTGAATATTGATTGAATTACTATACAAAAGGATAAGAGTTAGAATAAAATTACTTTTGTAAGTCATATTTTTATTATTCATGGAGATGATCAAGTTGAATGATATTGCATATTATTTATACACATAATATCTATCTTTTTTGTAAACTTTTTGAGTTTAAGAGCAAAATTTTAAAATTTTTAAGCTTTTTTCTTTCTTTCATATGTGTTATCATGTATAGTAGGATGATTGTAGAACTTGCTTTTATTATGCATATTGAGACTATGTTTATTAATTTAAAAGCATTGACATAATGAAGGCACTTAGATTCAACAACTTGCTTTAGCCTATTACTTTGACAATTACAATTCCTATAAAATTATCCCTTAGGAAGGTTCAACAACTTGGTTTAGCTTATTGTTTTAATAATTACCACATCCATAAAATTTTCCCTTAGGAATAACCAAGTTAAGCCTTAGTATTTTTCATTGATTAAACCCACACATTAACCTTTATCCTATTTTTCTTTGAAGACCTTTTTTTTAATTGTTTTGAACCTTGAAGATTATTTATATTATTTACTTGTTGAGACTTGAAATTCTTGAAAGGTCCATTATTTCTTTAATTATGGCACTGAATACTCAATTATTGTAAAAAAATTTATTATATGAGTATAAAAATTGTGAATAAGTTTATGGTACTAATAGAGTTATAATGAAAGGACGTGTGTATATTTGTAAACAAGTCTTGAAATATGTTATGTAGTAAATTTCCTTCAATTCAACCATTTTTATTATCCCAATCATACCATACCTAAGTACTATTATAACCTTATAAAGAACTTTTGATTTTTGTTTTTAGTTTATACATAAGTGGTAGAGATTTGATATTATTGCAAGCATATGGTAGGAGTTCTACTATGCATTGATTAAGTTTTTTTTTAATACTTTTCACCCTAAACACTTGAGTGCATTGATTGAAATCTTAATGAGGGTGTAACCATTAATGCTTTCGATTTCAATATGATTATTATTAATATTGAATTAGAAAGTTAAATTTATGATATTTGATTCCAATTTTATGTTAATTTGATTCAATAAAAATGATAATGTATAGTATGAATAGATAGATCGAGATTGATGATGGATTGATTTTGTAAGATTTATAATTTTGATTATAGTTTGCTTGAGAACAAGTAATAGCTTAAGTGTAGGGATGTTTGATAGATGCAGAATTGATCATAATTATACACCATATTTGATATATTTTTGCTTGATATTTTATACTTTTGTTGTATATTTAGTACTTAATTTGCTCCTAAGTGTGTTTACAGAGTACAATTGCCTTCATGGACTTAAAGGAGAAGCAGTCAAATGAAAACATGGCATAAAATGAAGATTTGAAGCACCTAAGAGATGCAAAGGCATGCAACAGCTCGTGTACTTCTCTCAGACCATGCAGATTTGCAAATTTTGGAGATTTTGGGTTATGCATAGTTGTGCACTAGCCCGTGCATCTCCCCAGAGCCCTAAATTTCAATATAGAAGGGCGTGTTCAACCTCAAATAAAGTGAGCAACTTTTTGGAGACGATTCCAGATGTGGAGAATGTCCTGAAGTGACAATAGTGATCAAGGAATGGGGAAAGCATGAAGAAATCATTGAAAGATCCAATAAAACACAAGATTAATCCTCTACCTTGTAGAAACATTCAATGGATTGAAAAGGAGATTTAGAGTTATGAACCCTCTATTTTCTATTCGTTTTTCTTTTAGTTTATGTTTGATTTCGTGTTTTTTTCTTTCATTTTATATTTGATTTCATGTTCTATCATATGTAACTAAACGTCTTGTTATTGATCTGAATACGTGTTTTATTTATGTTCTAATAGATCCGAAATATTATATCATAACCTAATTTCATATATAGAGAATGAGAAATCCTATTTATGAATAGATATATAGTAAATTGGAAGGAGTTGATTACAACCCTAGAGATAGGATGATATAAATCTTTCAAATTAAGGTCAAACCTAATAGAGGGATTCACAAATTGGTAAAGTAATCCCATAAAATTTAACCTGAGTAATTTGGATGAAAATCTTTAGATTAGTTGATGTTAGACTCAAGGTTAGCTATTAGCATACCATAGGAATCTTTATAGTCCAAAAAAACAATAAAACAATTGCATAATAAAAGATCAATATGTTAAGAGTTTTAATGGGATTCGAAACTCAGATACTAATTTTTCTGATATAGATAGTTTGCTAAGTGCTTCCTTAATTCTCTTATCCAATCTTACTACCCATTTATTTTACTTTCTTTACTTTTATTTTCTTTTAGCTTAAAAATAAAAACTGATTTCACACACTAGATAACAGGATAACGGTAACTACTAGTTCTTATAGTCCTTATGAGATTGATCTGTATTTGTCGGTACTAGCTACAGCTATGATAGGTATAGTTTATATTATATTTTGATAGGTATTTTAATGTGTTTATAGGTGTTTAGTATATGATTGTCACATGTATAGGTTAAGAATTGTGTTCATGTGAGTATTTACTTATAGTCTAAGTGTTTATGTGGTTTAGAGCATATTTTCAATCTTAATTTTATGTTTCTTGAGGTGTTTGATGTACTTGTTAATGCTGAAGATTAGATAATTAGAGAACGAAGATGTTGGATATGCATGGAGTAGGATGGGAAAGGTCATGATTGTGACAAAAGCAAATTTTCCAGAGTCCAATCATGACATAGGCTTCCCACGCTTGATTTTTTTCCCTCTGTTTTAGGATTTGGGGGCATTTTCAGAACCCGTCAAAGGGTGAATACTTTAGTTACACCCCCAAAACCTTAAGAAACATATTAAGAACATTAAGAAGCCTATAAAAAATAGCCGCCATCTTACGGAATTAAATCGAACAAGGGAGATCAAGAAGAACATTCAAAATTCCAGTTTTCCAAATCAAGCTCTCCAATCTGAGTTTTCTTTTCTTTCCTTTTGATGTTTTCATCAAACTTGATATGTAGCTCGAATTATCAGATGTTTATTACATTCATGAGTTTCTAATTTCTATGTTATGGTTTATTACGAAGTTATTTTGTGACTTTTGATCTTTATTGATTTAATACAAAATTATGATGTTGAGATAATTGTACATTTCATAATTTGATAATAAATCAAGAGAGTGAGTCAAAAGTAATCAAATTAGGATATGCAACAAGATTTGGTGATTTACTAAGTCACACAATTATCAAATCAACGATCATTCGAAGAGAGATCTTGTGTGAGAACTTGATTATCCAATAGATAACTTCATATCTAATTGAAAACATTAAAAAGTTTTGTGAATCGAGAGGTTGCAAAATTTGGAATTTCGAATTCAATCAGGGTTAATTAATTAGGTCTTGAGAGAGAGTAATCAATCCTTTATGAAATTTAGGATCAACATATAATTGGATCAATAATCATTAAGGGAACAAAATAATGAAAGAATAAATCCTAAGCATTCATTTTTGATCAACCTTAATTCAATTAGGCGAATCAATTGTTATTTATTTGCTTGATTTTATTTAATTGTTTTAATTTCTTTCATTATTTCACCCAAACCATATTCTAATATCTTAGACAAAGTTGATTCAATTAGTTTTATCTATTTCCTTGTGGGATTGATACCTTTCGATACTACAAGATACGATCAATATACTTATAGGTAATGAGAGTTTTATTAGGTATAAAACTTACTCAATAAGGCCATTCTTATGTCCTTATTATTGCATGAGCACAAGAATTACTTGGAGTTCAAGCAAGATAGAAGAAACTCTAGCTGTTGATATCACAATATGACAATGGGAAATCCAAAGAGCTAAAAGCCAAGAAGAGATCGAAAGAACAATGGTGGAAGAATTTAATCAAGGAGACTAGTAGCAAACCCTAATGGATTTCATAAGACTAGGGTTCAATGTTGCACATCAAGGAATCACTCAACCACTAGTGCAAGTGACATCATTTGAGATCAAGCCAGCATTGTTAAATATGTTGCAGACTAACATGCAGTTTTATAGGCTAGCTAATAAGGATCTTAACACCATTTGGTGAATTTTCTTAAAAGATATGGTACTTTTCGATATAATGGAATGTTATAAGAAGTCATTAGGATAAGGCTCTTTCTCTTCACACTAAGGGATAGAGCTAATGCGTGTTATCATTCCTTAAACCATACAAACATTAGGACATGGGAGTAGCTAGTGCGTGCATTTTAAGATAAGTACTCCCTCTGACAAAGGCGATTTGGTTAATAAATGAGATTACAAATTTTTGATATAATAACGAGAAGTCACTATATGAAGCGTGGGAACGTTACAAGGATTTATAGAGGAGATGTCCTCGTCATAACCTACCTAGAGAATTCCTATTGCAAAACTTCTACAATGGAGTTAATCCACCCATAAGGGGAATAATCGATGCGGCTTCTAAAGGATCTCTGATGAGGAAGAAAGTTGAGGAAGTGGAGGACTTGCTAGAAGTGATGTACTGACCTTCCACGATTAAAAGAGAGTAATTTCTATTGATTCAATGACAGAAATATAGGTTAAGATCGATAATTTAACTAGAAAACTTAACATCTTAAAAACCTCTTCATCTTCTCTGATTAAAATAATTCAGCATAGATGCGAGTTAGGTGGACAAGATAACCATAATGTCGTTGATTACTTCGTAATACAAAATAATAATATAGAGCAACTCAATTATATGGGAACACAATTTAGTTAAGAAGGAGGAAATGACCACTACTCTAACACTTACAATCTTGAGAGGAGGAACTACCCAAATTTCTTTGGGTAAAACAACATGAGTAACTAAATGCAGAATCTAGGTCCACTGGGTTTCAATAAGAGAAGTCTAATGTCAATGACTCAGAATTCGAAAAGATTATAGATAAAATCATAAGAACGGAAGGAAAGAACTTAAGGAGACCTAAGGGAGCAACTTAAGGTAATCACACTTAGAAGTGAGAAAGAAAATGAGCAACTAGAAGAGAAACAAGCTGCAAATCACCCAATAGAGGATCAAGAAATAAAAAAGAAAGATAAAGGGAAGAATGAGTACCCTCCTTACAAAGCCCCTCTATCATATCTACCGAAGATACCATTCCCTCAATGTTTATGTCATGACCCCAATCTTAGATCGTGACTGGTGCTAAAAGAACCATAAACTTAAGGTTTATTAGACCTTTAGCAAGCCTAAAATGTCATCAAATCCCTATATCTATAATAAAGATGAGATTTCAAAATGATCAAACTTATACTGATAACAAGCAAATAGTTCTAACAATATATAATACTCAATGTGCTACAACATTGACATAGTTAATACAAAGGAAATCCAACATATACAAGACTACTATTGCTCTAGAGTCTAGGTCACCAACAAACTTACATCGAATCATCAGAGAGGAAGAAGATTGATGAATTACTCTGTTAGAGGAGATCTAAAAAGAAGGCCCTGAAAATAGTTTAGGAGAGTAAGACCACGCTAAGTGAATTAATATTATGATTATGTTATGCACTCCTAAGGATTTTAAATGATACATATATGTAGATATTTATAATTTATTAAATCCATAAATGCAATTTCATAACAATAATGATTTTGTTCATAAACATGTAACCATTTCCCATATCAATATCATGTCACATAATTATTACAATCACAAATCACAAATTATAGTGGAGGACCAATAAGGACCCTATGACATGCCCCTTACCTATAGACTATAGCCATAGGGCCTCTCTTATTTCACAAGGGTCACTTGGTCCAAAAATAGTGGAATGTCATCCAAGAGCCACATTTAATTGAACTGCCATAGCTTCACTACTCTATGATTGTTATCCAAGAGCAAGCTTAACCGAACCGCCATAATCATGCCACCATATTATGTATCATATATTGGTTGGCGTCCGAAAGCAAGCTTGACAAATTACCCCAACCGTCTCGTATCTTAATCAATGGATCCAAAATGAATCAAATACTACCCCCAAATCTATGGTTGACTAATTGACTCATTGTGCGCATAGTCTGGTAACGCTCACCAAGTAGCTCATACCACAACAATCCTCCACGTCATCATATATCAAGACAAAAACATCATTGCATAATAAAAATATGTATACATATATCAATCCATATGTATAAGAATCATGAGTGCATATGATAATAATAGTGATTTCTATGATAAATATGAGAATGAATTCTAATGCATGTTTATAACCATGAATATTAACTTACAGGTAGAATGTGCTCTTTCCCATTGAACCTAATGTCTCAAAGTGGAGGGTTCTACTCCTGATTGCTCTATAAAAAGAAAAGCAAGAATGACCATTAGGATTTAAAATCTAAACCAATTTTAGATGCCTCAAGAATAAAACCATAACTTAATACTAAGGAGCTCTATTTTCTATTTAAAAACAATGATGTCACGTTTGATGAGGAGCCTACAAAAAATTCAGGTGAGTTTCCCCTATAAAATAGACATCTCCCTTATTAATTTGAGCTAAAAGGCCTTATTTAGCTAAAACGCTTTATTTAGCTAATCGAATTATTCGAATTTGACCAATATAACATAATTTAGTGTGCCAAAAAGTTGCATCACTATTGAAATTAGTAGATGATGTAAACAAAGAAAAAATATAATACTATTTGAATAAACAACATTGAGAACAATAAAATAATCTAACATAAAACTAATACCATAAAAATATGTCTGAGATATAGATAGATACCATCATTATGGAAATTTACATTAAAACAAGACTTACTAAAACTGAAATAGAGATCAGATTCCATCAAATCTTCAAAGTAAACAATACTTTATATAAGATTAGGGATCAACTTTCACGCACCTTTAATTTACATGGTCTGATCCCTTATAAAGAAGATCATGAGTTATCTCCTATATAAATCCATCGCCTTCCATACGCAACTTTTAAAATTCCACAAATGCATATCTATCCTTCCTATATAGTTGGTTGCTCCTGAATTTACAATCTACAAAAGATGTAATTCAGTTAGAAAAACAAAACAAGTGATATTCACATAACAAATATCTTTATAGTAAGATTGTAAATTACTGGGCTTGCTATAATCACTAGCAAAGCAACCTTTATTGTCACAATTAAGGCACTTAACTCTTTTCATGTTCTGCTTCTTAAAAGGACATTTTTCTTTTCCATATTGGTCTCACTTTGCCTTCTTTGAGTCAAGAGTACAATGGGTACTTTTCTTACCCTTTTTTCATTTAGATCCACCATGATGCTTACCCTTTCAATTCACAACTCAAGTGAGTTAGAAATAACTACATATACCTCGGAGGACATCTCAGAGGCTTCAAGATGTTCTTCTTCTAGTATGAGATGTGTTGTAGCATCTTCGATCGTCTTAATACTCTCATTGGAAGTTAGATGCATCTTCATAGGCTCCTAACTTTGAGGTAATGAACAGATTACAACTTATACTTGTTGTTTATTCGATAATTCAAAACCAAAATCTCGCAACTCTTATATCACATTTGACATATGCATCAAATGGTTTTGTATTGTATGATTCGGTTATTTCTTATATATGTTAAACTTGATAGTGAGTGACCTCACTCGGTCTTTAAGGTGCCTCCAAAACGTGTATCTAAAGCAGACCACATCTCCTTAGTAGTTTCATATCTACGAAAACAATGTATGATATCATTATCCATACTACTCAATAATATAATGTGAGGCAATGAGTTCTTTTTCTTTCATATTTCATAAGCATCATGGTCCTTTTGTGATGGACCATATTGTCTTCCCTTGGAACATCCATGGTTATGCTTAATGGTTTGAGAGCCTCTTACTCTTTCAGTACATATTAGATTTTCGTGCTCCAAATCTCATAAATTCACTATTGAATTTCTCACCCTTGTTGTGTTTAGCAATTATATTCCTTGATGTAGTAACCATAATAGAAACACAAAGTTTCTACAAAAAGAAATAATATACTTGCACATTATTGTCATGTCATACATAAATTAAATAATCGAAAAAGTATGTATGTCCTTAACAATCGTTCATATGAAAATTAAATACCAATTATTATACTCAAAAATACTGTTTCAAACATAAAAATTCATGTAACATATATTCTGCTAAAGCTGAATAATATCAAACTTGACATACATTAATGAACATCTTTGATATGGTTCATTACTTAATGACGAACTCTACATGGAATAGAGTCAATGAATTCATTTGATAAAGTCTTAGAAACTCGATATACTATTGTTCTGATAATTTCAATTGGAAGTTCATTCAGCTATAAAGTCCAAATCAATTATTTTCTTCGAACTTCTCTCGTAAAGTTTATCACCAACCATTACTGTGATTTCACAGCAGGCCATTCTAAGTTTTAGAGCATGCTTAATAGTTCACTTTCTGGTTGTGACAAAGTTGAGAGTAAAGCCATGTTCTTCACTTCAGCTTCCATAAAATCTAGAAAACCTCCAAAATACATCTCTTGCATTAAGTTGTTAATCACATTTGGAGTAACGACACTAACATAATGATGATTCATCTCATCTCTGCCGCAGTTCGTATAAATCTAGGTGGCATCTTCATAGTCGGCATTTTGTTGAAAACACGTTTTCAAGATTAGAAATCACACATAAAAATTCAGAAATCATAAATGTGATTTACAGTTATCTATTATTTTATTTACAAATGATATCGTTAATTATATTATAGCAGTTAATAGTAACAAAATGATCAAGCGTGTACCTTTATTGTCAACCTCCACTTCCATTGCTTATGGCTGGTTAGACTCATCCTACTCCAATCTTAATTCTGTGTTTGCATTCTTACTCAAGACTATAGATGACCAGAGCCTGATCACCCAGATCTTGTCATATCGAATCTGGCAAATTTGGTCTATTAAATTTGCCCAGAAATGGAAGACTATGTATGACACAGAAAAGATCAAGGTCATTGACTATGCCTTGGAGTGGGTTTCATATAGATCAGAAGATGAGAAAATGAGAGCATAAAAGAGAGAGATAGAGAAGAGTAGACGGAGGGAAGAGAAGATGAGGCAAGTGAAAGCCAAGATCGGTATTTCAGACCACTGCAAAATCGGAAAACATCAAGACCTTTGCTTTTGTAAACAATTGAAGCTATGTATATGGTAATGGTTACTTCTTTTTATTGTTTTCCGGTTTTGTTCTGAACAATCTTTGATTTTGTTCATATTTTTTACTTGATTTTTTAATTTAAATTATTACAAAATTCACAAAATAAAATTTAATAACTTTAAATTTAAAAGAAATGTGATGCCAAATATATCTTATTCTGTCAGGTTGGCTAATTGCGTAAGACACTTGTCATTAATGGATGTCTAATAAAATTTTAACAAAATTGTAATTAAAAAATTACAGAAATAAGGTTGTGTAATTTAAAACTTTTAAAATGTTGCTGTAATTAAAATATTTCTTTTACAACATTAAGCATTTAATATGACCCATTTAATTACGTTAAAGGATTAACATGCACAATAGATAACAAATTAAACTTTTTACAGAATTTTAAAGAATAAATTACCTTTTTTAACTTTTCTTTCCACTGCACAACCATAATTTGTTGAGAACGTTTTCTTTAATTCAAGCAAGCATGCATGCCCAGCGGAACATTATTGTCAGTTTTAGCCTAGCAAACATTGATCCACAAGTGTAAATGTGCACCCATATTATTTTATATAAAGTTCTCTAACTTACCTTACAAATTCATATTGATCAATATTAAGTGGTCTGCAATAAATAAGGATGACAATTAGTTGACTCATTTGTCCGCTTCCGTCAATTTTTTAAAAATTAAAAATATAAGACAACCTTTTTTTAATTGAATTCGAGCATAAGCTGCTCAAACTTATGCCTACTCAAGGCTTAATTCATCTAAGTAAAACAATATGTTTTTTTGCTTAAAATAATTAAGCTTCAAGTTACTTTGAGTCAACATTAAAAACAACTAAATTTAGGCAGGCCTATTGCAGAGAAAAACAGTATACTTCTTTCATATGTATCATTCAGCGTCAATTGCAATCGGTCAAATTTATTGATAACCTAAATATCATGAAATAGTTTTTACGACCTATCAACTATTAACCATCATCTACATAATCCATTGTGATAAAAAACAACTTTCAGGTAATGAATCTGAATTAGACATGAAAGCTTGCCTTTTGCAACCGGAATCCTAGGTAGCATCTCTCGTAGAAAGCAGTAACTGGATAGGCAATAACAAAAGCAGCAATGCTTTGGCTTGTATTTTCATTTTATCGCATTCATTGCAAGAACTAAAAAGAAAGATAAAGTAGGAAATTTATCATCTTCTCCATTGGGTAACATGGCTGACTGGTCCAGGATGCTTGTATATTCTAAAATCTGGATCAAGTTACTTACAAGAAACAATATTTGTCATCCATTTTGATCTAGTCTTCTCAATCTCTGATCAAGCTCTGCCATTACTGCTGGTTCTTGCTTTTTCCTTTGCTTGGATATAGTATCCGTTGTCATTGATCCTATCTTATCAAATGCAACCTGCATAATTTGGACACGTAAAGCATTTAATATTTATCTTCTGCATAGATTAAGTCACCTCATTCTAATATCAGCAATCGAACATCCTCCTGTTGCAGACAAATAACAACTAAAATCTCGTGTTCTTTTCTCCTTTAGAGAAAAGGAAAAATGTGATAGAGAAATGATATAAAAATATAAACTGAAAAGAGAATTGCAATAGGGAGCATGGCGTAACTGTCAATAATTCATCAGGATCAAAGAGGTGATGCGAGGTTTTCTGTAGTATGTATATTACATCAACAACATGGCGGGCCCGAAGCAACTCCTCTTCCTTCATCTGCAATCATATATTACAATTTTGAAGTGCCTCTTCAGCAAGTCCAGTGATGTTTCAATAGTGAAATTTCAGAAAACATTAAGGTCTAAGATGGGTCTTTGTACTATAAGTGCATGGCTCTATCACCTTGAATATAGCCAAAGCAACATGAAACAGAACCTTTGCACCCTCATAGAAAAGGACATCCCATACCCGCAGGGTTGTCTGCGAAAAAGTTACCCGAATGGTCAACTAGTTTCGGTCATTAAAGAACTTAAAAACATAACCGAGTTCTCTTCCTGTGGAAGAAAAAGCAATTGACGTTTTCCTAACCTCTGAAGGTACGCTCTTAGAGAATAGGCAAAGGAACCACTCAGTGGCAACAAGGGAGACATCGAACTCCAATTCCTCCAAATGAGCAGCTATCCTGGAGTTCATTTATAGTTCTTCGTATACAGCAAAGAAGATATTAAATATGTAATCAAATGGAATTACCTTGGGCACTTTTTAGCAAGTAAATCCTTGAAAACTCTTTGCTCAACGTGACACCCTGACAAATTGTTCGCATAGCAGTCATTGACTAAGACATTTTCCAGGAGGACTGCCAGCATCCAGAAAGCATCCTCCTCTGTTTTCATCACCAGCAACAGCAATGCTGCAACATAATTTAGACCCTGCAACAACTCTAAGTTTCATTAAAGAATTTTAATTGGGAGCAGATAACATCAACATATGAAAGCCAGCCACCACCCATCTACAAATGAAGTAGGTTTTAAGTGCCTACAAAAACATTTTCATTGGTTTCCCGAGTTAGTTGAATCCAAGCAGGGAGACATATTAAATTACATCCGTCAGTTTAATTACAAAAATCTAGTAAGTTCAGCTCGAAATCTGCAGATAGTAAAAACAATGGAACTGTTTGCATGGCAGTAAAAATTTTAATTCACATTTATCAGAGTATTAACGAGAAAGATCAAGATTCAGATAAGGTAATGTAATGACTGTAAAGGACATAATATTCATAAAGAAATATGACTTAATGAAATCATAAATGAGCAGTTTCTTGGTTAAGATTGAAAATTATCAAGAAAAACAGGAATAGATACTAAATTATGAGATATTGAGAAAATTAAACAGTAGCAAGTTAGGAAGAAAAGACAAAATGCACAAACAATGCATCTGAGACCTCTATATACTCTAAACAATTGCAACTATTGGAATAAAATGTCTTCTTGAAAGTGCAACAAGATTGGGATACATGAGAGTGAATGAAGCCTAATTATCAATGTGTGAAAACTTCACCTAAAATTCATCAGGCTCTGGAGTGAGAATAATGTAATCATGATAAAATTTTAGGTCGCATCTTGCAAAAGAAAATAGGTACAAGAAATCAGCAATTCTATCATCTATTCTGAGATTTCCACAATAATCTAACATTTTCTATTTACCCATTGTTAAACTCATTAGGAACCAACCTGACAATAGCCAACATCAGAATCACGGAAGGAATACCCAACAAGAACACGCCGGAGAGCAGCATGGCCCTCAGAAGTATCCAGCCATGGGTGACCAGGAAATGTTCGTGGCAGGTCCTGCATATAAACAATGACAGAATTATTAGTAAAATTAAGAATTGGGAATATTGACCAAATAGGAAAAAATTTAACTTAAAAAGTCCCCTGATATGAAGCACATAGGAATCTAAATGCAAAATGTACAAAAGTGCGCATGATATATTTTACAAAAATAGTTTGCATATTCTAGGCAAGATATCCGTTATCCTTCCTCTACGCCTAAACCAAGAAAACATCAGGACTACCTCCGATACTGGTGTTTCTCAACCTGACTTCATATAGTTTGAATCTTGGTGCAAGAAACTTTGTTGGTGGGTGGGGGGAGGTTTGATAATAATAACCACTACTAAGAAATCTCTTTGCGTTCAGGTGTCATGGTTACTATTTTATAAAAAATAATTTCAAAAAAGCTAACTCCAAAATGCAGCAACCTGAACTCATACTATTGAGGTCTTGTCAGAAATCCCACCCCTCTACAAAGAACAATCAATTCATCATGCATTCTTGATAACTAGGAGAATACTCATATTTCAGGAGAAGCATGCGTCAGGACTCATGATTTTAGCTTCCATCATATGCCTTTGGTTTCATTGCAAGAAAAAATGAAACTATAACTTGCTTTCAGATCCAAGCACAGATAGACTCAATATACATGGGCTACTGTCACATTGGATATTCTCCAACATGATCATAACTTCATTGTTATTGCTTCCAAAATCAAAAAAGGAAACATAGCAGTATGATTATTGGTTTGGGTGGGCCCGCACCATTGGGTTTTGTTCCCTGTAGTGAACCCTATCCCCTCTTGGGAGTATGCGGGAGTCAAACCTGTGACCTCAGGGTTTTGTTGGGTGCATGACCCACGCCTCTAACCAC
>JANIJH010000004.1:44206103-44249893 GCA_024520975.1 Erythroxylum areolatum
AGCCAAAAATTCAAAGACTCTCTCCTCTTCAATTTTCTGGTTGTACATCACTGCATCTTCCTTGCACCTCCACTCTTCATCTGACAGTAGGTCAAGTTCCTACCACAATGCTATCATTTCAACCCAATATTCTGTAACTTCTCTATCACCTTGCTTCATTTTCCACGACCTTGTTTTTATCTCATAAATTCATGATGCATCCTCTTCATCAAAGTAGGAGTATTGCACTCCGTCCCATATTTCTCTAGCTATTGGCAAAAACATAAATGTTTGTTTGATTGGTGGTATCATGGCATTGATAAGCCATGACGAGACCATGGAATTATCTATCTCCCATTGTTGTGTAGCTTGTACGTTTGTTGAGTCTGGAACATTCCCATCTCCGATGATAAAGCTTAGCTTTGCTCTTCCTCCAATGGCGAGTTTCATAGCTTGAGCCCACTCTCGATAGTTTGTTTCGTTCAGTTTATCGGAAACAATGATAACTGAAACTCCCTTAATACCAAAGGTCATTGATGACTGACCTACAGTCTGGTTTGTGATTGGGATTGCCATGGAGGATCCCTCAAGATTGGAAGTTATTTCTTGACTTTCTGGGGTTGTCTCCTCGGTTTCACTCTCTCTATCATGTGGCTCTGATATCATGTGAATCAGAGCTTATTTGCTCTATATATCTTTATTAGAGACTGCAGTATATATATACACGAATAGGGTTTACAGAATAAGGTAGAAAATCTATACAGATATGGAAATATAATCCTAGGATACTATATCTCTATAAGATACTGCTATATAATCTAAATGATCTGATTATGATCAGATCATAATATTATAAGATATACATATCTTTAACCACAAAAGTACCTCTCACATTTCAAAATCCACCCAAGAACGTCACTTCTTTGGAATCTTGGGAACTCCATCTTTGTGAAACGGGTGGGGCGCTGGTGGTTGCGAGTTTCTGGACGCTTTTGTTGGGTGTTACGTTGCACCCTGATTTCGGCCTCGATCTTGTTCCCTTTTGATGCAACTCTGGCCTCTATCTTGGTCGGGCCCCCCTCGCCATCATTGACAAACTCTTCTTGGGCCCGTATGAAGCCTGTCAACTATACAAACATCCCATGCAACATGTCAGACAAGGCCGCTAATTGCTGGAATCCTTGCTCCAGCATCCTTATGCGCTCATCAAGATCACTAACAGAAGGCTGGGCACGCGTCTCTACCATTGGTCCAAGGAGCATAATGCTCTAATACCACTGTTACCGATAGTGGTAGATGAAAGGGAAAAGAGGAAAAGATGAAGAAAAGAGAAGAGAAAAGAGAGACGGTGAGAGAAACAAAGGAAAAGAGAGGGGAATAGAAGAACAGAGAGGAATGGAGAGAATTAAGAGAGTAGAGAGAAAGAGAAATGCAATAGGATTCTCATTAATTGCCAAAAAACGTACGATAGCCATGGGGGGACAGTTATTTATTGGTACTCATAACACCCTCCAATTGACATACTAACGGTCTTGACGGCTATCTACTTCAAGTACATATTTTTGTATCAGTTCCTCAAAAAAAGAAATGCGCGGCCGATGTTCCAACTCTTTCATGTATGCTTTAACCACCTACAAATGACTGCAAAATCCTCTTATAGCACAATTGCCCAACCTAAGCCTCAACAACACCTCTCACGACTGTCCATATGAGAAACCAAAAATCACTTAATTCAACATATTCCAGTTACACATGGAGCCAATTTTCTTATTTATACATTGTGATTTGACTTATATATTTGTTTGTGGGGTGAAGATTGAGTTTTTTATGTTTTTGTTTTCATAAATGCTAGGCTAACGTCTTTTATATGAGAACTGACATGAAATCTAAGGACGCTTGTAATTTTGTATTTGGAACATGAAAATTGCTTCATTATTTTAAATGTTATACTTAGCTGCAAAGTTGCATTGCATAAATGAGTTGTTGGGTTGATGATTGTGGTGTGGATGCCGCAGATATCTCACTGGCTACTGGAGTTGCTGAAGGTACAATTAGAAACTCATATAAGGATCTTTATCCCCACATATCAAAAATTATCCCAAGCTGGTATGCAAAAGAGGAGGATCTTAAGAACCTTTGCAGTCCTTGAGTTATTGTACTTCTGAATCAGTTTGGAGTATTTTCCATCTTGAATGCTGGCGAAATTTGTTGGGAGGCATAAGACATGAACAGGTTCCTTTTTGTTTTCAGATTTTGTTGTTTAATGTTAGGCATTTTATGGAAGGAACAACAGAAAAATAAAAAAAAGGGTTAGAAGTTCAGCTATCAAAAGTCTTTAACTTGTGTTTGGAGTGGCACCAAAAGATAGTGGAATTATGAGAATTATTATGTGTGCTAATGAAGCTGCTCCAACTTAATGAAATTACTTCCACAAGCTCCTTCTCCTTGCTCTCATCACTTACTCATGTTCCATAAAATTCCCATTTCACTATAATTTTTAACCTAAATCTTGTGAATCTTCACCTTTTCTTAGGCTTTCATTTGCCATTTTTAATCACATCCATCAATTATCGGATTTTTTATGGAAGTTTATGCATCCATATTTGTATATATAAGTAATGGATAGTCTCCATTCCTTACATCAATTTATTTTCGGTAAAGGACAAAGTAGTTTCATTGATTTTATCAAATCTCTTGTGCTTTAAATATTTTGTGGGAATCCTTTATATTTTGCAAAAATTGTAATTTTAGTGTATTTGTAAAGTGAACATCATCTCTAGCTAATGTGTAAAATTGTAGACAAATAGCATTTCATATGGATGATAGATGGTAACATCTTTGGGGGATGGTTAGAAATTAGTAAATCACATTGATGGTATGCGTCGTAAATTGATATATTACTTTATTATATTTATATATTATTAATTATGTTTAAAATATACGATTAAATACATTGGAACTCTTTGTAGTTTAATCTTTTCTATATTTAAGTTCTTTTGTTTTCAAAGTTATCAATAACTCTCTATGGTTATGTTTAGTTATTACATAACTTTCTTTATTACATTTTGTTGATTTTTAGTTCTTTTATCCAAAGCAATGTAGTAATGGAATTTTTAAGTTCTATTATGATATAATAATGTAATATGAATTTGTTTTTAACAAAAAAATTAAAATTTTATTTTTTTTGGATGGTAAAAAAGAATGCTATAAAAAGCACCATAACCAAAGTGTGGAACCAAGGGAATAGTATAGTAATTGAGGTCCAAGGCTACTGACAGCTTGGTGAGGGTTGGGACAGAAGTAAGCTCCACCTATGGAATAGTGTGATGAGAGAATCTTGTGGTTGTGATACTTTGTCTTATCTATGAGATTGTGTTGTTCAATGTTTGTAGATCTCTTGTTTCATTTCCAAGTATCCTTAAGTTTCTTTCTTTTCAAATTTGTATGTATGATGCAATTGAAAGAAAGTTTGAATATGATATCATTATCTTTGTTATTATAGGAAACTTTTGAGGCCCATTCAACTATTCTCTACCAATGAAACACCTTACAAAATTTGCTGTACAAAAGTTGATTTTTTTTCCCAGACTTGCTGAGAGAAAGAGCTGTTGAATAGGAGGTAATTCAGGTTCTCTCTTGGTTGCATAGTCTGCATAGTTAGTTATAAGAGATGTTACATTTTAATTTGTCCAGAGCATTTAGTTTTTGGTATATAGCTAGCAATAATACAAAAGAGATTTTAGGGAGATTGCATATGAACCAAGTAAGTTTAGCCTATGTCACTCTCTAGTAGTTACTATAGAATAGTTCATACATAGTCTATTTATGAATGCACTAGTTTTGTGTGTATGCCATATAATCGAGTCTTCCAATCTTGAATTAGGGTTGTACATTGCCTGGTTGTTCATGTAGGTAGAGAGGCCTTTTAAGTTGTAGCTCCAATTGTTTCCTTGGATGATCACTTTGACTCTATCATTTTCAGGCAAATATACTTGTTGTTTTAGTAGCTTGGAAGCTTGCATTATGCCAATTGTTAAAACCAAAATCATTTTGAATTACCATTCCCAGTTCTGCACCTTATTTTATTGCAAGTAGTGCTTCTGAGCTTGACGATTTGGAGGAATATTCAGGAGGTATCTGACCTAGGTTCAATTGTGCAGAAGTTGTTGCCTTAAGAAATGTGTATCTGGAAATTAAACCTAAAAGGACTCTTAATTAGTGAGTAACTTCCAAATTCTCTTAGCCAAAAGCATTTTGTTCGTGGCTTTTATGGGGACAATGCTTAGTTGTCCATCTGCCTCTAATTGACAGACCTTAGCTTGTACTATGGAAGAGACTTTCCCTGACTATAGAAAGTCCTTGAAGATCTTTTCTATAGTATTGGATGAGCTGATAGGTAGGAAGTTTGTGTCTTTAGAACACATCAAGATTGTTGAGAATATATGTTATTAGTTGAAGTCTTCCAGGATATGAAAGAGAATTATTTAAGCAACTGCTTATTCTTTTGTGTATCAGATCTAAGACAATCTTTATAGGAAATAATTTTGGTTGCCATAGGTACTCTTAAGGTATTTTAGAGAGGGTTGTTGCATCTTGAGTCATGTGTAATTCGATAGATGTACTGCTTGATTAGCTCTATCTATTGAGACAAATAAGCAACTTTTGTTTTCTTAATAGCAAGACACAACATATTTGTAAACAAAGTTCGGGAGGACATTAGATTTGAAATTTTTTTAGAGTTTGCTCCACAAACATATAGACTACATCAAAGACTAAGTTCCTTACTAGGTTCCAAGGACTTCTAAAAATATAAAGCATTGAGCCCATCTAGTCCAAGTGCTTTGCTAGGTTTCATACTGAAAAGACCCTGACAAATATCCTCTCTAGTGAATGGCCTGGTAAGGGAAGTCTTGGTTGATGGAGTTTGAGTTGAATTCCTGGATTTCCTGCAAAGAGATTTTTTTTTTATATAAAAAAAACCCTGTTAGAGCAATTTCCTAATGACTCCTTGAAGTAGTTGAACGTTGTAGTCTTCATCTCAGAGTGGTCTGATGTTTGAAGCCCTTTATGACCTGTAAGGTTCATGATTTTGGTGTTTCTTTTGTTGAGCAAAGCTTTGAAAAAATAGCTAAAGTTCTTGTCGCCATTTTTAAGCCAAGGCACGATGGATTTCTACTTTATGGAAGTTATAGACCTCTAAGGCATTTATGAAAGAGGTTAATGCATGTTTCTTAGCTACTTGCAAAAGGTATCTTTGGTGCTGGAATAGAGGCTGTCCTGAGCTTGTTAAAGGGGTTCTCTGGTGCTTTTAACGTCCTTTTGAGTGTCATTCGAACTTCTTCTGAGATATTTTAGTTCTTACTTGGTTACTTAAAAGTTTCCTTAAACAAATGAAATTTTTGTAACCCATAATCATAGCCCTCAGACTTTGATAGATTGCTTTCTCAAGTCCTTCAGAGCCTGCTAAATAATTATTGAATATGAAAGGGGCTCTTTTACTTACCAAATTTGTAGATAAATTGACTTCTATTGGAGAATGATTAGACTGTAAGGGTTTGTTGAAGTGAGCTTTGCCAAAAGGATAGGCCAATATATGGGAGGAGTTAATGAGGGCTTTGTAAAGCTTCCTTCTAATCATCATTTTGCTTGTTTATTTGTTAGACCAGGTAAAATAATTGCCATCATATCTTAATGTAGTGATATATGTTTGATGCATGCAGTTCTTTAAGCCATCATTACAGTGTTTTAGACTGACATTGGACGTTGATTCAATCGAATAGGCAATGGTATTGAAGTCTCCATGTACTAAGGGTCTTAGATGTTCCTCTGAATATCTTTCAGATCATTTCATAGATATTCTCTTTAGAAAGAAAGATTAATGTAATTTGTATGCGTAGAGTAGATTGAGTTAGATGAGTACGTGGATTAGTTAATCTGTGTTATGAGAATGTAAGACTAAGGATTCCTTAGGCCGGTAGGATGCAAGGATTCTTTATAAATTGATACATGACCTTGTTTAATATGATAATAGTTCAGTCTTTAATCAGATTTCTATTTATTACATAAAAAGATAAATTTCCAATTTCTAATTATTATTCGCATTTATGATAACTAGCTTGATTGATTTTTATTATGATTAAAAAAGTTAATCGATTTGACTGTATAACTGTAAAAATCTTAAACTATTTAACTTTTTGATTTGGTTTATAATTTTTTGGTTTAATTTACTTGAATAATTCTTATTATTAAAAATCGACCAGTTTTTAAGTAATTTATTAATTTTTGTAAATTCATAAGTTCTTATAAATTAAAATAAATTAAATATTATTTAACAAATTTTTTAATTAAACTTTAAAATTTTTTATAGATAAAATTAATTTTTTAATTATATTTTAAATTCTTTAATTTTATTCAATAGTTAGCGATTAAATTTTTTAAACTTTTTATCTTATTAATTTAACTTTTGGTTAGGTTTTTAAAACATTGAAATTTTGCTAGCAATAGATGGAATTGTATTACTTTATCACTTTATCTTATTTATATGTCAATACTTATATAAAAAAATTATAAGTAAACAATTAACATGCAATATAAATTTATTTTGTTAATAAATATGAACTTATTAATTCATCATATTTTATTTATAATTAATGATATATTAATGAAATTCAAAGATAACATATTCTTTCTTTAATTTTTTATTTATTGTATGATAATATTAATAAAAAGATGATTAATATATAATATAGGTGAATTATTTATTTGTTATTTTATGTATTGATCTATTAAGCGTCGTGTTTTAGTGAAATTAATTCAACATATCTGTTGTTTTGTTGTGAATATAATTTATAATAATGTAATAATATTTCTTTTATCATTTATACTATTTTTTAATATTTATATGATATGTTTGTAAACAATATGAATTTATAAATATTGTATTAATAGTAACTATTATTCAACACTAGCATTGAATCCAACGGATGGATGAGATAAGAAAAAAATACTTAGTACTTACAGAATCTAGTAGATTGATATTCAAAAAAAAGTTTATTAGTATTAATACTAAGTTTAGTAGGTTGATAAGACGAGAAAAATTAATCAGTATTAATTTATTAGAATTAAGTTCACCATGTAAAAAGTTAATCAACATTCACAATCTTGATACAATGAGAAAATTAATAATAAAACTAAACAAAACTTTTTTATATATTAAAAATATAAGAGAGTGATCATTTTATTTATGTATTATTAGATAATAAATAGAGTTTTAATGAAATATGTAATTTACTATTAAGCAAAATGGCATTTTTGTTCGTAATATATGCATGACAATTCAATTAAATGTTCGCAAGATGTACATGACAATTCAATTTAGACCTTACTACTTCTTCATGTTTCTTATCTAATTCCATTTTTCATTTGTTTCAGGTTTGAAACTTCGATAAACTCGTCAAGAGCATGCCTAAATTTCAATGAATCCTCCATTTATTGATGCTATTCTACTTAAGGCAGTTCAATTGGTAGCAAGTGAATTTAGTTTAAACTTTAAACTATATGGACTGATTCATCATTCAAAAGTAATTGAAAGAATGCACCATCAATCTTTATTAGTAATGATTTAAGATTATTTGGTTACGGTGAATTGAAATTTGAAGAAAGAGTTTTTAAAGATCAATTATAAATTGCTTAATAATTGGCTTTAAATACACACTAATTCCATGCTTATTATGATATTGAATAATGAAAGAATTACATTATGCATTATAATCATGTATAGTAAGCTATTTTGGTGTTCTTAATATTTAAGTGGTCATATCGTTAGATGTTAATCTTAATATATGATTGTAAATTATTTAATTAGGTAAATAAAAAATCAAAGGATTTTTAAATTTTATTTTATTTATGAACTATAATTGAAATTTATAATTATTGCTAACATATTAATAACCTAATAAGTTACACTATAAAATAACTAAAGAGAAAAAAATTAATTTAAATGACAAGACGTAATAGTGATGTTATTAATTTAGTATTATATTTTAATTAAACTTCGTAAATCCTAATATTTCATCTTAAAAGGGAAAGTAAGAGAGCTGGCACTGCTATCAATCATTTTTTCTTTATTTTGTTAATGCTATTAAAGAATGGACAATTGAACAATTTATGATTGGCTCTTTATGACTGACTCCTACGTTAAAAAATTTTTTAGTAAGATATCATAATCAAGATTTTATCTAACTCTTTTATTTTTTGACTATTAATGTGCTAATGATATGTTCTCTATTAATTTTCATAGAGTGATATCATAGGCTACTTCAATTGTTTAACTTTTGTTTCAAAAAATTCCACCAATTGTGTTGGTTCATCATATTATTTATTTTATTTATGAAGAGAACATTGAAGCATGTCCTATAGTTTTTTTATTCTCTTTCTTATTCAATCTTGCACGGCTAATTTAGAATATGTTAATAATTAATTGAAAACGTTCTAAAATTTGGGAGAAGCATTGGGTACGATGGAAGCATCTTCTTGATGTCAATTAGCAATCTTTCTTGTCATTGGCCAAGTCGGTGTTGCTAATAGGTGATGAGGCCAATGGTGAAAGTCACGACTGGCAAATGACGAAGAAGTAATCAGAAGCATGAGCCACATCCCATTCAAGCTTCGATGATAAGCCAATTACAAGATGTCGAATGAAAAAACAAAACACCCTAATTTAGAGAAATTAAGGGCACATGCAAAGCGCCGGTCGCGTTCATGATGTGCATAATATGTTAATAGACGTACATGACATGCAGATCCGCACCTCACGGAAAAGTTTGTAGCGCATGTTAACCCTCTCTTTGTTCAGAAAGCCTTAACAATTTTTGGTTAAATTAAAAATTAGGTTAACTTTATATTAATTCAAATTCCTAATAAATCTAGAAAATTATTTTTAAAAAGGTATTAAATGCGATCGTTGCCTTATATTATTTGAGTATAAAATTAGAATTTTATTTATTAGTTGGCTTGTTGAATAAACTTAAGATACGTACATCTAACATAAACATATTTTACTCTAAATTAATGAGCCTAAGTGATTGGAAGAGTAAACTTATGATCATATAAAATTAGAGGCTTCATTAGAAATATCACATGATATATTTTAACAAGGAGTTATTACCTAATTAATCTAAGAATTATATAAGATGTGATTAGTAATTATATTATCTAGCTAATTTAATTTGGTTGATTTATTGATCAAAATCAAGTTTAACTAAATTAAATAGGATCATAACTTACTAGTAAATTATTTGATAATTTTTCTAATCTGGCTTGTGCCGAATACATGCCAAAGTGAAAAGTTCAATGCACATGCCATATAGTCACCATTTGTTTTTTATTTTAATTTTATGTGTTTTAAGTCCTAATTTAAAATAAATTATTTTAATTGAAATTATTTTTTTTAATTTCAAATAAATCTAGACAAGTATTTCCAAATTATTTCAAAATGCTTAACTTTATTATGAATATATTTTGAATTTAGTTTAATTTTTCAAGACTTAACTTATTAAATTAAACCAGTTATCAAATCAATAATTTGAATCAAACAAATGCAAAAAGGGTTATGTTTCATAATTACATTATGCTTGATAAATTAATATAATAAGATTAATATTAACTAAGTCAAGATCTTAATTTTAATATTAGATAAATTATTTTTCTTAATTAGATTAAGAATAGAAATTAAATATATTCCTAATTAATATTTTAGGAAATCATTTGAAATTATTAATTAATTAGAATCTTAATTTTAATATTAGATAAATTATTTTTCTTAATTAGATTAAGAATAGAAATTAAATATATTCCTAATTAATATTTTAGGAAATTATATTCTAGAAATTAAATTAAATTAATGTCAATTAGATTGAAATTAGTAATTAATTAGACTCTTTTAAAGTTAAGAAAACTGTTTCCTTAAGTAATTAAAAAGCTTGTTTCATAATTAAAATTATTTATAAGATTTTTATTCTGTTTATATTTAGAAATTGTTTCTTTATTAACTTTAATAATAAGTTTTAAATTAATTAGAAAAAGGTATTTTCTTCACTAAATTTGTAAAATGTTTTTATTTATTAATTAAGAAAATGATCCTTCTTTGATATTTTATAAAATAGCTTCTAATTTTTAAATAATTTTTTCTAATTAATTGATAGATTAATCTCTAAATAATAAAATAGATTTTCTTGATTAAATTTAAATTTTTTAATTTTGAAAGTTGTTTCCATATGAAATTAGAAAATAATTTTCTAATTAAGGATAGGTTACTCCTAATGTGATTATGAATATTTTCTAGTTGTGTCACTTATAAAATTTTGAAAAGGAAAATTTCCTAAATTATAATAAGCAAGAAATTCAATTTTTTGATTTTTCAATTAAATTCGTTAAAGGAGTCAAGATAAGTTTTCAATTGAAAATAGGAAGTAATGGTTTTATCTAATTTAATTATCTAAATAATTGACAATATTATTTTAGATTAAGGAGATCGTATAGATAATCAAACAATATTTCGTGCTTACAATTTTATTATATTTGCATAAGGAATTACATATTTAAAATGTATGACATTTTATATGTAACGAGTATTTGATAAGACCATCAAAAATTGAATACCTCATTAGAATATTTAGTACAAGTTAAGAAAGTAATAGTTGCCTCCATTATTTAAATAAAACTAGAGTTGTATTTATTGCAAGAGTTATTAAGCAAACTCAAGACTTCTTTAACTCTAATATGTTTTATTTTAAATTAATGAGTCCTAGTTAACTAAATTTCTATGATTTGGATGAGTGAATCATAATCATATAAATCTAAAGGCAATGATAGGAATAACATATCATATATATTTTGGTCAGAGTTGTCACCTAATAGATATAAGAGTCACATGAGATGTGATTGATAGAGTTGTTGCCTACTTATTTAAGTTTAGTTAGTTTGTTAAGGAAACTCAAGATCAATTAAATTTGAATGGAATCCTAGCCAACTAGAGAGATTCTTCCCGAATAGTAATGAAGATTATTATTTTGAATAAAATAGTAAGAGTAACCAAATATATGATAAGTCTTAATATTATTTAGTAGAAACTAGACTCACGATATATAACCAACACTTATTTCTCTTACATTTATATTTTGTTTTGACTATCTTTGTTTAGTATAGTTAATACTAAGATTTAGTAAAGTAAATATCTTAGACGTAGTCTATGTTTAAGAAGCATTCTCAAAGTTAGAAAGAAAAATTCTATGTCCATTATGCAATATTTCTATTAATACCTATTAGAAATTTTGTAAAAAAGTTTTAAAGATAAGTCAGTATCATGTAGATGATAAAATACATTAATATTTTGAGTTAATGTCTTATAAAATTTAAGGACAACATATAAGATAGATGTTAACACTATGATAGCATAACTCAATATATAGTATAGTAGAAAGGTATAACACCTTTATGAAATTTTGACACTCAACACATACTTAAAGAATAAATATAGACTATAATAGAAATATTTAACTTAGAAATGATAATAGATGTCATAAGAAGAAATTTTGATTACGTGATTTTCTTGCTGATACATTATATGGCAAAAATCATATATATTTCTAGTTCATAATTTTGAGTATTTGATACTAAATTTAGATTTAACATTATTACAATGTTCAAGGAATGATAAGAAATAGGTTGTTAAGAAAATGTAGTTGATCTAAGTTTATACATATAGTTTGAATATGTATTCAATCAAAGGAAAACTTATACTTAACAAAGTTGGAAATAATACAAGGTTAGATAACCAAGGTTATTTGTCTATTTTATATTGGTTAAATCTACATAATAAGAATTATAAAGATGCATACAAGTATATGTCGAGTTGAAGAATAACAAAAGCAACCTTAGGTGAAAGGATGATGATAGTATAAAATTGTTAAATCTTATACATATGATGCATTGAATAGAATAAAAATTCATAAAGGATGAATACTTACATATTAAATAAAATATTAGTTTAAAATTTTGAAAAGTTTAAATTATTTAAATATGAGTAGAAATTATGTTGCTAAGTATACTAAAAGTACTTCAATGAGATCAATGTGGTAAAATCCAAATTTTCTTAGTTATCTATCTGGTGGGAATGAGATTCTCTGGTCACTACCCCATAACAAAATTCCATAATGGTATGGATTTATGTAAGGAGAAAAATGCAATATAAAATATTGTACTATGCAATATTTATTTCTTATATAGGTAAACTTAGTACAATGATTTACCTTTAAAAGTTCCAATTAAATCAAATAGCAATATTTCAAATTAGATATGAAACGATAGGATTTGTAAATAGTCAAAGTTAATGATTTTGGGAAGTGATGCTTACTTAAATCATATATCATTCAATACGTTTATAACTAAAAAGGATAATATGAAGTTATGAGATATCCAAAGGTTGGATATAATCATTTAGACCTCATTAAATAAAGAATTTGGTTCAATATATACTTATAAGAGAATAGTTCTCAAGAAAATCAGTGAGAGTAAGATGAATTTTGAGTAAGTTCAAATCTTATAACTATACATACAAATGGAACTAGTTCTTTTATTGAGATATTTGATGTATATTTGAGAGGTTATATAGCATGTTAAAAAAAACACTTTCATAATGAATTCAAAATATTTATTTTAGAGATGATTGTGGATTTTCATGTTTAGATTAATAGGAGTATAGATGTACTCCTTAGTAGAAGCATATGGAGATATACTACTTATAGTGTAACATATCTCTCCCATAAAGCATATACCTAACATATTGAAGGATATTCGGGAACACACTCTACCAAAATGGCACGTTAAGACGGTTAAATCAATTCATTCTTTTTTACTTTTTTAATCCGTCGCATATATTATAAAACATTTCAATATTCATGTTGTTCCATTTTTGTTCACAAATATATACAGTCTCAAATGTCATTACATTTTCAAAATTCACATGTACAACATACAACAGTTGAAAGATACAATCCTTAATGAAACATAACTAAGACATTTGTAGGTACAACTAATCCCCACATTGACCCATATCCAAATGCAGAAGTTACTTTAACTAGACTAGCTAGGTCTCTTCTGAACCTAAAAGTCAACATGACAATTTTGATAAGTTTGCGAACTCAGTGAGTGAACCATTATCAACGTGTTCACTCAAGTTAGGACACAATATCGCAACACATATAATCCAAGTTCTCGAACACATCACATCATTTAAAATCAAATCCCAATTATCACAATATATGGATATCACATTTTAACAAACACACTGGGAACGTAAACATTTTATATTACTATTTCAACACAATTTAGTAAATTCCTCACAACAGAACAGTTAAATAGGCGCTCGATCACAACAAAATTAAAAAGCAAGTGGAGTCACATATATATGTGACTCCACTTGCTTTTTAATTTTGTTGTGATCGAGCGCCTATTTAACTGTTCTGTTGTGAGGAATTTACTAAATTGTGTTGAAATAGTAATATAAAATGTTTACGTTCCCAGTGTGTTTGTTAAAATGTGATATCCATATATTGTGATAATTGGGATTTGATTTTAAATGATGTGATGTGTTCGAGAACTTGGATTATATGTGTTGCGATATTGTGTCCTAACTTGAGTGAACACGTTGATAATGGTTCACTCACTGAGTTCGCAAACTTATCAAAATTGTCATGTTGACTTTTAGGTTCAGAAGAGACCTAGCTAGTCTAGTTAAAGTAACTTCTGCATTTGGATATGGGTCAATGTGGGGATTAGTTGTACCTACAAATGTCTTAGTTATGTTTCATTAAGGATTGTATCTTTCAACTGTTGTATGTTGTACATGTGAATTTTGAAAATGTAATGACATTTGAGACTGTATATATTTGTGAACAAAAATGGAACAACATGAATATTGAAATGTTTTATAATATATGCGACGGATTAAAAAAGTAAAAAAGAATGAATTGATTTAACCGTCTTAACGTGCCATTTTGGTAGAGTGTGTTCCCGAATATCCTTCAATATGTTAGGTATATGCTTTATGGGAGAGATATGTTACACTATAAGTAGTATATCTCCATATGCTTCTACTAAGGAGTACATCTATACTCCTATTAATCTAAACATGAAAATCCACAATCATCTCTAAAATAAATATTTTGAATTCATTATGAAAGTGTTTTTTTTAACATGCTATATAACCTCTCAAATATACATCAAATATCTCAATAAAAGAACTAGTTCCATTTGTATGTATAGTTATAAGATTTGAACTTACTCAAAATTCATCTTACTCTCACTGATTTTCTTGAGAACTATTCTCTTATAAGTATATATTGAACCAAATTCTTTATTTAATGAGGTCTAAATGATTATATCCAACCTTTGGATATCTCATAACTTCATATTATCCTTTTTAGTTATAAACGTATTGAATGATATATGATTTAAGTAAGCATCACTTCCCAAAATCATTAACTTTGACTATTTACAAATCCTATCGTTTCATATCTAATTTGAAATATTGCTATTTGATTTAATTGGAACTTTTAAAGGTAAATCATTGTACTAAGTTTACCTATATAAGAAATAAATATTGCATAGTACAATATTTTATATTGCATTTTTCTCCTTACATAAATCCATACCATTATGGAATTTTGTTATGGGGTAGTGACCAGAGAATCTCATTCCCACCAGATAGATAACTAAGAAAATTTGGATTTTACCACATTGATCTCATTGAAGTACTTTTAGTATACTTAGCAACATAATTTCTACTCATATTTAAATAATTTAAACTTTTCAAAATTTTAAACTAATATTTTATTTAATATGTAAGTATTCATCCTTTATGAATTTTTATTCTATTCAATGCATCATATGTATAAGATTTAACAATTTTATACTATCATCATCCTTTCACCTAAGGTTGCTTTTGTTATTCTTCAACTCGACATATACTTGTATGCATCTTTATAATTCTTATTATGTAGATTTAACCAATATAAAATAGACAAATAACCTTGGTTATCTAACCTTGTATTATTTCCAACTTTGTTAAGTATAAGTTTTCCTTTGATTGAATACATATTCAAACTATATGTATAAACTTAGATCAACTACATTTTCTTAACAACCTATTTCTTATCATTCCTTGAACATTGTAATAATGTTAAATCTAAATTTAGTATCAAATACTCAAAATTATGAACTAGAAATATATATGATTTTTGCCATATAATGTATCAGCAAGAAAATCACGTAATCAAAATTTCTTCTTATGACATCTATTATCATTTCTAAGTTAAATATTTCTATTATAGTCTATATTTATTCTTTAAGTATGTGTTGAGTGTCAAAATTTCATAAAGGTGTTATACCTTTCTACTATACTATATATTGAGTTATGCTATCATAGTGTTAACATCTATCTTATATGTTGTCCTTAAATTTTATAAGACATTAACTCAAAATATTAATGTATTTTATCATCTACATGATACTGACTTATCTTTAAAACTTTTTTACAAAATTTCTAATAGGTATTAATAGAAATATTGCATAATGGACATAGAATTTTTCTTTCTAACTTTGAGAATGCTTCTTAAACATAGACTACGTCTAAGATATTTACTTTACTAAATCTTAGTATTAACTATACTAAACAAAGATAGTCAAAACAAAATATAAATGTAAGAGAAATAAGTGTTGGTTATATATCGTGAGTCTAGTTTCTACTAAATAATATTAAGACTTATCATATATTTGGTTACTCTTACTATTTTATTCAAAATAATAATCTTCATTACTATTCGGGAAGAATCTCTCTAGTTGGCTAGGATTCCATTCAAATTTAATTGATCTTGAGTTTCCTTAACAAACTAACTAAACTTAAATAAGTAGGCAACAACTCTATCAATCACATCTCATGTGACTCTTATATCTATTAGGTGACAACTCTGACCAAAATATATATGATATGTTATTCCTATCATTGCCTTTAGATTTATATGATTATGATTCACTCATCCAAATCATAGAAATTTAGTTAACTAGGACTCATTAATTTAAAATAAAACATATTAGAGTTAAAGAAGTCTTGAGTTTGCTTAATAACTCTTGCAATAAATACAACTCTAGTTTTATTTAAATAATGGAGGCAACTATTACTTTCTTAACTTGTACTAAATATTCTAATGAGGTATTCAATTTTTGATGGTCTTATCAAATACTCGTTACATATAAAATGTCATACATTTTAAATATGTAATTCCTTATGCAAATATAATAAAATTGTAAGCACGAAATATTGTTTGATTATCTATACGATCTCCTTAATCTAAAATAATATTGTCAATTATTTAGATAATTAAATTAGATAAAACCATTACTTCCTATTTTCAATTGAAAACTTATCTTGACTCCTTTAACGAATTTAATTGAAAAATCAAAAAATTGAATTTCTTGCTTATTATAATTTAGGAAATTTTCCTTTTCAAAATTTTATAAGTGACACAACTAGAAAATATTCATAATCACATTAGGAGTAACCTATCCTTAATTAGAAAATTATTTTCTAATTTCATATGGAAACAACTTTCAAAATTAAAAAATTTAAATTTAATCAAGAAAATCTATTTTATTATTTAGAGATTAATCTATCAATTAATTAGAAAAAATTATTTAAAAATTAGAAGCTATTTTATAAAATATCAAAGAAGGATCATTTTCTTAATTAATAAATAAAAACATTTTACAAATTTAGTGAAGAAAATACCTTTTTCTAATTAATTTAAAACTTATTATTAAAGTTAATAAAGAAACAATTTCTAAATATAAACAGAATAAAAATCTTATAAATAATTTTAATTATGAAACAAGCTTTTTAATTACTTAAGGAAACAGTTTTCTTAACTTTAAAAGAGTCTAATTAATTACTAATTTCAATCTAATTGACATTAATTTAATTTAATTTCTAGAATATAATTTCCTAAAATATTAATTAGGAATATATTTAATTTCTATTCTTAATCTAATTAAGAAAAATAATTTATCTAATATTAAAATTAAGATCTTGACTTAGTTAATATTAATCTTATTATATTAATTTATCAAGCATAATGTAATTATGAAACATAACCCTTTTTGCATTTGTTTGATTCAAATTATTGATTTGATAACTGGTTTAATTTAATAAGTTAAGTCTTGAAAAATTAAACTAAATTCAAAATATATTCATAATAAAGTTAAGCATTTTGAAATAATTTGGAAATACTTGTCTAGATTTATTTGAAATTAAAAAAAATAATTTCAATTAAAATAATTTATTTTAAATTAGGACTTAAAACACATAAAATTAAAATAAAAAACAAATGGTGACTATATGGCATGTGCATTGAACTTTTCACTTTGGCATGTATTCGGCACAAGCCAGATTAGAAAAATTATCAAATAATTTACTAGTAAGTTATGATCCTATTTAATTTAGTTAAACTTGATTTTGATCAATAAATCAACCAAATTAAATTAGCTAGATAATATAATTACTAATCACATCTTATATAATTCTTAGATTAATTAGGTAATAACTCCTTGTTAAAATATATCATGTGATATTTCTAATGAAGCCTCTAATTTTATATGATCATAAGTTTACTCTTCCAATCACTTAGGCTCATTAATTTAGAGTAAAATATGTTTATGTTAGATGTACGTATCTTAAGTTTATTCAACAAGCCAACTAATAAATAAAATTCTAATTTTATACTCAAATAATATAAGGCAACGATCGCATTTAATACCTTTTTAAAAATAATTTTCTAGATTTATTAGGAATTTGAATTAATATAAAGTTAACCTAATTTTTAATTTAACCAAAAATTGTTAAGGCTTTCTGAACAAAGAGAGGGTTAACATGCGCTACAAACTTTTCCGTGAGGTGCGGATCTGCATGTCATGTACGTCTATTAACATATTATGCACATCATGAACGCGACCGGCGCTTTGCATGTGCCCTTAATTTCTCTAAATTAGGGTGTTTTGTTTTTTCATTCGACATCTTGTAATTGGCTTATCATCGAAGCTTGAATGGGATGTGGCTCATGCTTCTGATTACTTCTTCGTCATTTGCCAGTCGTGACTTTCACCATTGGCCTCATCACCTATTAGCAACACCGACTTGGCCAATGACAAGAAAGATTGCTAATTGACATCAAGAAGATGCTTCCATCGTACCCAATGCTTCTCCCAAATTTTAGAACGTTTTCAATTAATTATTAACATATTCTAAATTAGCCGTGCAAGATTGAATAAGAAAGAGAATAAAAAAACTATAGGACATGCTTCAATGTTCTCTTCATAAATAAAATAAATAATATGATGAACCAACACAATTGGTGGAATTTTTTGAAACAAAAGTTAAACAATTGAAGTAGCCTATGATATCACTCTATGAAAATTAATAGAGAACATATCATTAGCACATTAATAGTCAAAAAATAAAAGAGTTAGATAAAATCTTGATTATGATATCTTACTAAAAAATTTTTTAACGTAGGAGTCAGTCATAAAGAGCCAATCATAAATTGTTCAATTGTCCATTCTTTAATAGCATTAACAAAATAAAGAAAAAATGATTGATAGCAGTGCCAGCTCTCTTACTTTCCCTTTTAAGATGAAATATTAGGATTTACGAAGTTTAATTAAAATATAATACTAAATTAATAACATCACTATTACGTCTTGTCATTTAAATTAATTTTTTTCTCTTTAGTTATTTTATAGTGTAACTTATTAGGTTATTAATATGTTAGCAATAATTATAAATTTCAATTATAGTTCATAAATAAAATAAAATTTAAAAATCCTTTGATTTTTTATTTACCTAATTAAATAATTTACAATCATATATTAAGATTAACATCTAACGATATGACCACTTAAATATTAAGAACACCAAAATAGCTTACTATACATGATTATAATGCATAATGTAATTCTTTCATTATTCAATATCATAATAAGCATGGAATTAGTGTGTATTTAAAGCCAATTATTAAGCAATTTATAATTGATCTTTAAAAACTCTTTCTTCAAATTTCAATTCACCGTAACCAAATAATCTTAAATCATTACTAATAAAGATTGATGGTGCATTCTTTCAATTACTTTTGAATGATGAATCAGTCCATATAGTTTAAAGTTTAAACTAAATTCACTTGCTACCAATTGAACTGCCTTAAGTAGAATAGCATCAATAAATGGAGGATTCATTGAAATTTAGGCATGCTCTTGACGAGTTTATCGAAGTTTCAAACCTGAAACAAATGAAAAATGGAATTAGATAAGAAACATGAAGAAGTAGTAAGGTCTAAATTGAATTGTCATGTACATCTTGCGAACATTTAATTGAATTGTCATGCATATATTACGAACAAAAATGCCATTTTGCTTAATAGTAAATTACATATTTCATTAAAACTCTATTTATTATCTAATAATACATAAATAAAATGATCACTCTCTTATATTTTTAATATATAAAAAAGTTTTGTTTAGTTTTATTATTAATTTTCTCATTGTATCAAGATTGTGAATGTTGATTAACTTTTTACATGGTGAACTTAATTCTAATAAATTAATACTGATTAATTTTTCTCGTCTTATCAACCTACTAAACTTAGTATTAATACTAATAAACTTTTTTTTGAATATCAATCTACTAGATTCTGTAAGTACTAAGTATTTTTTTCTTATCTCATCCATCCGTTGGATTCAATGCTAGTGTTGAATAATAGTTACTATTAATACAATATTTATAAATTCATATTGTTTACAAACATATCATATAAATATTAAAAAATAGTATAAATGATAAAAGAAATATTATTACATTATTATAAATTATATTCACAACAAAACAACAGATATGTTGAATTAATTTCACTAAAACACGACGCTTAATAGATCAATACATAAAATAACAAATAAATAATTCACCTATATTATATATTAATCATCTTTTTATTAATATTATCATACAATAAATAAAAAATTAAAGAAAGAATATGTTATCTTTGAATTTCATTAATATATCATTAATTATAAATAAAATATGATGAATTAATAAGTTCATATTTATTAACAAAATAAATTTATATTGCATGTTAATTGTTTACTTATAATTTTTTTATATAAGTATTGACATATAAATAAGATAAAGTGATAAAGTAATACAATTCCATCTATTGCTAGCAAAATTTCAATGTTTTAAAAACCTAACCAAAAGTTAAATTAATAAGATAAAAAGTTTAAAAAATTTAATCGCTAACTATTGAATAAAATTAAAGAATTTAAAATATAATTAAAAAATTAATTTTATCTATAAAAAATTTTAAAGTTTAATTAAAAAATTTGTTAAATAATATTTAATTTATTTTAATTTATAAGAACTTATGAATTTACAAAAATTAATAAATTACTTAAAAACTGGTCGATTTTTAATAATAAGAATTATTCAAGTAAATTAAACCAAAAAATTATAAACCAAATCAAAAAGTTAAATAGTTTAAGATTTTTACAGTTATACAGTCAAATCGATTAACTTTTTTAATCATAATAAAAATCAATCAAGCTAGTTATCATAAATGCGAATAATAATTAGAAATTGGAAATTTATCTTTTTATGTAATAAATAGAAATCTGATTAAAGACTGAACTATTATCATATTAAACAAGGTCATGTATCAATTTATAAAGAATCCTTGCATCCTACCGGCCTAAGGAATCCTTAGTCTTACATTCTCATAACACAGATTAACTAATCCACGTACTCATCTAACTCAATCTACTCTACGCATACAAATTACATTAATCTTTCTTTCTAAAGAGAATATCTATGAAATGATCTGAAAGATATTCAGAGGAACATCTAAGACCCTTAGTACATGGAGACTTCAATACCATTGCCTATTCGATTGAATCAACGTCCAATGTCAGTCTAAAACACTGTAATGATGGCTTAAAGAACTGCATGCATCAAACATATATCACTACATTAAGATATGATGGCAATTATTTTACCTGGTCTAACAAATAAACAAGCAAAATGATGATTAGAAGGAAGCTTTACAAAGCCCTCATTAACTCCTCCCATATATTGGCCTATCCTTTTGGCAAAGCTCACTTCAACAAACCCTTACAGTCTAATCATTCTCCAATAGAAGTCAATTTATCTACAAATTTGGTAAGTAAAAGAGCCCCTTTCATATTCAATAATTATTTAGCAGGCTCTGAAGGACTTGAGAAAGCAATCTATCAAAGTCTGAGGGCTATGATTATGGGTTACAAAAATTTCATTTGTTTAAGGAAACTTTTAAGTAACCAAGTAAGAACTAAAATATCTCAGAAGAAGTTCGAATGACACTCAAAAGGACGTTAAAAGCACCAGAGAACCCCTTTAACAAGCTCAGGACAGCCTCTATTCCAGCACCAAAGATACCTTTTGCAAGTAGCTAAGAAACATGCATTAACCTCTTTCATAAATGCCTTAGAGGTCTATAACTTCCATAAAGTAGAAATCCATCGTGCCTTGGCTTAAAAATGGCGACAAGAACTTTAGCTATTTTTTCAAAGCTTTGCTCAACAAAAGAAACACCAAAATCATGAACCTTACAGGTCATAAAGGGCTTCAAACATCAGACCACTCTGAGATGAAGACTACAACGTTCAACTACTTCAAGGAGTCATTAGGAAATTGCTCTAACAGGGTTTTTTTTATATAAAAAAAAAATCTCTTTGCAGGAAATCCAGGAATTCAACTCAAACTCCATCAACCAAGACTTCCCTTACCAGGCCATTCACTAGAGAGGATATTTGTCAGGGTCTTTTCAGTATGAAACCTAGCAAAGCACTTGGACTAGATGGGCTCAATGCTTTATATTTTTAGAAGTCCTTGGAACCTAGTAAGGAACTTAGTCTTTGATGTAGTCTATATGTTTGTGGAGCAAACTCTAAAAAAATTTCAAATCTAATGTCCTCCCGAACTTTGTTTACAAATATGTTGTGTCTTGCTATTAAGAAAACAAAAGTTGCTTATTTGTCTCAATAGATAGAGCTAATCAAGCAGTACATCTATCGAATTACACATGACTCAAGATGCAACAACCCTCTCTAAAATACCTTAAGAGTACCTATGGCAACCAAAATTATTTCCTATAAAGATTGTCTTAGATCTGATACACAAAAGAATAAGCAGTTGCTTAAATAATTCTCTTTCATATCCTGGAAGACTTCAACTAATAACATATATTCTCAACAATCTTGATGTGTTCTAAAGACACAAACTTCCTACCTATCAGCTCATCCAATACTATAGAAAAGATCTTCAAGGACTTTCTATAGTCAGGGAAAGTCTCTTCCATAGTACAAGCTAAGGTCTGTCAATTAGAGGCAGATGGACAACTAAGCATTGTCCCCATAAAAGCCACGAACAAAATGCTTTTGGCTAAGAGAATTTGGAAGTTACTCACTAATTAAGAGTCCTTTTAGGTTTAATTTCCAGATACACATTTCTTAAGGCAACAACTTCTGCACAATTGAACCTAGGTCAGATACCTCCTGAATATTCCTCCAAATCGTCAAGCTCAGAAGCACTACTTGCAATAAAATAAGGTGCAGAACTGGGAATGGTAATTCAAAATGATTTTGGTTTTAACAATTGGCATAATGCAAGCTTCCAAGCTACTAAAACAACAAGTATATTTGCCTGAAAATGATAGAGTCAAAGTGATCATCCAAGGAAACAATTGGAGCTACAACTTAAAAGGCCTCTCTACCTACATGAACAACCAGGCAATGTACAACCCTAATTCAAGATTGGAAGACTCGATTATATGGCATACACACAAAACTAGTGCATTCATAAATAGACTATGTATGAACTATTCTATAGTAACTACTAGAGAGTGACATAGGCTAAACTTACTTGGTTCATATGCAATCTCCCTAAAATCTCTTTTGTATTATTGCTAGCTATATACCAAAAACTAAATGCTCTGGACAAATTAAAATGTAACATCTCTTATAACTAACTATGCAGACTATGCAACCAAGAGAGAACCTGAATTACCTCCTATTCAACAGCTCTTTCTCTCAGCAAGTCTGGGAAAAAAAATCAACTTTTGTACAGCAAATTTTGTAAGGTGTTTCATTGGTAGAGAATAGTTGAATGGGCCTCAAAAGTTTCCTATAATAACAAAGATAATGATATCATATTCAAACTTTCTTTCAATTGCATCATACATACAAATTTGAAAAGAAAGAAACTTAAGGATACTTGGAAATGAAACAAGAGATCTACAAACATTGAACAACACAATCTCATAGATAAGACAAAGTATCACAACCACAAGATTCTCTCATCACACTATTCCATAGGTGGAGCTTACTTCTGTCCCAACCCTCACCAAGCTGTCAGTAGCCTTGGACCTCAATTACTATACTATTCCCTTGGTTCCACACTTTGGTTATGGTGCTTTTTATAGCATTCTTTTTTACCATCCAAAAAAAATAAAATTTTAATTTTTTTGTTAAAAACAAATTCATATTACATTATTATATCATAATAGAACTTAAAAATTCCATTACTACATTGCTTTGGATAAAAGAACTAAAAATCAACAAAATGTAATAAAGAAAGTTATGTAATAACTAAACATAACCATAGAGAGTTATTGATAACTTTGAAAACAAAAGAACTTAAATATAGAAAAGATTAAACTACAAAGAGTTCCAATGTATTTAATCGTATATTTTAAACATAATTAATAATATATAAATATAATAAAGTAATATATCAATTTACGACGCATACCATCAATGTGATTTACTAATTTCTAACCATCCCCCAAAGATGTTACCATCTATCATCCATATGAAATGCTATTTGTCTACAATTTTACACATTAGCTAGAGATGATGTTCACTTTACAAATACACTAAAATTACAATTTTTGCAAAATATAAAGGATTCCCACAAAATATTTAAAGCACAAGAGATTTGATAAAATCAATGAAACTACTTTGTCCTTTACCGAAAATAAATTGATGTAAGGAATGGAGACTATCCATTACTTATATATACAAATATGGATGCATAAACTTCCATAAAAAATCCGATAATTGATGGATGTGATTAAAAATGGCAAATGAAAGCCTAAGAAAAGGTGAAGATTCACAAGATTTAGGTTAAAAATTATAGTGAAATGGGAATTTTATGGAACATGAGTAAGTGATGAGAGCAAGGAGAAGGAGCTTGTGGAAGTAATTTCATTAAGTTGGAGCAGCTTCATTAGCACACATAATAATTCTCATAATTCCACTATCTTTTGGTGCCACTCCAAACACAAGTTAAAGACTTTTGATAGCTGAACTTCTAACCCTTTTTTTTATTTTTCTGTTGTTCCTTCCATAAAATGCCTAACATTAAACAACAAAATCTGAAAACAAAAAGGAACCTGTTCATGTCTTATGCCTCCCAACAAATTTCGCCAGCATTCAAGATGGAAAATACTCCAAACTGATTCAGAAGTACAATAACTCAAGGACTGCAAAGGTTCTTAAGATCCTCCTCTTTTGCATACCAGCTTGGGATAATTTTTGATATGTGGGGATAAAGATCCTTATATGAGTTTCTAATTGTACCTTCAGCAACTCCAGTAGCCAGTGAGATATCTGCGGCATCCACACCACAATCATCAACCCAACAACTCATTTATGCAATGCAACTTTGCAGCTAAGTATAACATTTAAAATAATGAAGCAATTTTCATGTTCCAAATACAAAATTACAAGCGTCCTTAGATTTCATGTCAGTTCTCATATAAAAGACGTTAGCCTAGCATTTATGAAAACAAAAACATAAAAAACTCAATCTTCACCCCACAAACAAATATATAAGTCAAATCACAATGTATAAATAAGAAAATTGGCTCCATGTGTAACTGGAATATGTTGAATTAAGTGATTTTTGGTTTCTCATATGGACAGTCGTGAGAGGTGTTGTTGAGGCTTAGGTTGGGCAATTGTGCTATAAGAGGATTTTGCAGTCATTTGTAGGTGGTTAAAGCATACATGAAAGAGTTGGAACATCGGCCGCGCATTTCTTTTTTTGAGGAACTGATACAAAAATATGTACTTGAAGTAGATAGCCGTCAAGACCGTTAGTATGTCAATTGGAGGGTGTTATGAGTACCAATAAATAACTGTCCCCCCATGGCTATCGTACGTTTTTTGGCAATTAATGAGAATCCTATTGCATTTCTCTTTCTCTCTACTCTCTTAATTCTCTCCATTCCTCTCTGTTCTTCTATTCCCCTCTCTTTTCCTTTGTTTCTCTCACCGTCTCTCTTTTCTCTTCTCTTTTCTTCATCTTTTCCTCTTTTCCCTTTCATCTACCACTATCGGTAACAGTGGTATTAGAGCATTATGCTCCTTGGACCAATGGTAGAGACGCGTGCCCAGCCTTCTGTTAGTGATCTTGATGAGCGCATAAGGATGCTGGAGCAAGGATTCCAGCAATTAGCGGCCTTGTCTGACATGTTGCATGGGATGTTTGTATAGTTGACAGGCTTCATACGGGCCCAAGAAGAGTTTGTCAATGATGGCGAGGGGGGCCCGACCAAGATAGAGGCCAGAGTTGCATCAAAAGGGAACAAGATCGAGGCCGAAATCAGGGTGCAACGTAACACCCAACAAAAGCGTCCAGAAACTCGCAACCACCAGCGCCCCACCCGTTTCACAAAGATGGAGTTCCCAAGATTCCAAAGAAGTGACGTTCTTGGGTGGATTTTGAAATGTGAGAGGTACTTTTGTGGTTAAAGATATGTATATCTTATAATATTATGATCTGATCATAATCAGATCATTTAGATTATATAGCAGTATCTTATAGAGATATAGTATCCTAGGATTATATTTCCATATCTGTATAGATTTTCTACCTTATTCTGTAAACCCTATTCGTGTATATATATACTGCAGTCTCTAATAAAGATATATAGAGCAAATAAGCTCTGATTCACATGATATCAGAGCCACATGATAGAGAGAGTGAAACCGAGGAGACAACCCCAGAAAGTCAAGAAATAACTTCCAATCTTGAGGGATCCTCCATGGCAATCCCAATCACAAACCAGACTGTAGGTCAGTCATCAATGACCTTTGGTATTAAGGGAGTTTCAGTTATCATTGTTTCCGATAAACTGAACGAAACAAACTATCGAGAGTGGGCTCAAGCTATGAAACTCGCCATTGGAGGAAGAGCAAAGCTAAGCTTTATCATCGGAGATGGGAATGTTCCAGACTCAACAAACGTACAAGCTACACAACAATGGGAGATAGATAATTCCATGGTCTCGTCATGGCTTATCAATGCCATGATACCACCAATCAAACAAACATTTATGTTTTTGCCAATAGCTAGAGAAATATGGGACGGAGTGCAATACTCCTACTTTGATGAAGAGGATGCATCATGAATTTATGAGATAAAAACAAGGTCGTGGAAAATGAAGCAAGGTGATAGAGAAGTTACAGAATATTGGGTTGAAATGATAGCATTGTGGTAGGAACTTGACCTACTGTCAGATGAAGAGTGGAGGTGCAAGGAAGATGCAGTGATGTACAACCAGAAAATTGAAGAGGAGAGAGTCTTTGAATTTTTGGCTAGTCTCAATAAAAACTTGAATGATGTTTGTGGAAGAATTTTAAGTAGAATGCCTTTGCCTACAGCTAAGGAAGTATTTTCTGAAGTTAGGAGGGAAGCAGCAAGAAGGAAAATCATGTTAAAAAAGGAATCGAAAGAGGAACTAAATGTAAGTCCACTATCTACGAATGAAGCTTCTACACTATTATCACGTGGTAAATCCAGTAAGAAAAATCATAAGAAGTGTGAGCATTGTAAACAAAGTGGTCACACCAAAGATACATACTGGGACATTCATAAAAAGCCTCTAGATTGGAAACCAAAAAAGGGAAAAAATCGAGGCTATCAAGTATCTAGTGAGGGAGGAACTGAAAAATCTAAAGGTAGTCAAAAACAAGGAGGTGAGCTGAATATTTCACTAGGGAAACTATTGGAAGTACTACAAAACCTTCAAAGTGACAGGAACCAATAGAAGGCAAGCACAATTGCTAATGCTACTATGAGAGGTAATATCATAAAAGTTTTTTTATCCTCATGCGGTAGGAAGAAGTGGATAGTTGATTCTGGAGGTTCAGATCATATGACAGATGATTTTAATATGTTTCATTCATATGTTCCGTGTGCTGGACATGAAAAAGTTAAGGTAGCAAAAGGTGATCCCTCCTCAATTGCAGGAAAAAGAGATATCAAAGTAACAGATTCTATGAAACTAAATTCTATTCTACATGTCCCTAATTTAGAATGCAATCTTCTGTCAGTCAGTAAATTGACAAAAGAAGCTAATTGTAGTGCTCATTTTTTCCCTACTCATTGTGTTATATAGGACCTGTCATCGGAGAAGACGATCAGCAGTGCTAAAGAGGTAGATGGAGTGTACTACTTTGAAGATGAAGAAAGACAGTCTACTCCTTATAGCTTGGGTAATAGTGTGATTGTTCCTAAGACTGATGAACTATTGTTATGGCATAAGAGGTTAGGGCACCCAAACTTTCAATATATGTCACGGTTATTTCCAAATATCTCAATAAATAAAGATCTTTGTGTTCAGTGTGATGCTTGTGAGTTTGCTAAACATCACAGAAGTTCTTTTACAAGATCCAAATACAAACCCACAAAACCGTTCTCACTTATCCATAGTGATCTTTGGGGTCCATCTCGTGTTCCTAATAGAACCAATTCCAAATGGTTCATTACATTCATTGATGACCATACTCGTTTGTGTTGGGTGTTTCTTTTGAAAGATAAAGCTTAAACCTCTACCCTATTCATCAATTTTTATCAAATGATAAAGAATCAATTCCAAACTAGTATTCAAATCCTTCACACTGACAAAGGTACTGAATACCTTAGTCAACATCTCCATACATTCTTTCAAAAACATGGAATTGTCCACCAAAGTACTTGTGTCAATAGTCCTCAATAAAATGGGATTGCGGAAAAAAAAAAAGACATCTTCTTGAGGTAGCTAGGGCCTTGATGTTCACTAATAATGTTCCAAAATATTTTTGGGGGAACACTCTTCTTACTGCTACCTATCTTATTAATAGAATGCTTAGTCGTATTCTTTCCTTCAAAACACCACTTTAGAAATTTCAAGAAACCTACACTACCACTCATCTTGAAACTAACCTTCCTTTAAGAGTTTCGGGTGCACAACCTTCTTTCACAGTTTTTCACACAATAAACTTGATCCAAGGGCCAAAAAATGTTTGTTTCTAGGATATTCTGCTACACAAAAGGGGTATAAATGCTATGATCCTATCTCAAAAAGGTTGTTTGTTAGCTTTGATGTCTCTTTTTCCGAGACAAATTTCTTCTATCCTAAGTCCTCGATTCAGGGGGAGTATTGGAGTGAGTTTGGGGGTGATGAATCTCAGCCTCAACCTGAACCTATATCTGTTCCTGAACCCATCCCAGTGCCTATGACATCTCTTATAGAGACAAATCCTAATACAGAAACAGCTATACCTAAACATACACTCAAGGTGTATTCTCGGAGGAAGAAAGCAAGCAGTACACTTCCTATCCCTAGAGCTATGCCAATTTTTGAACCAATGCAGGTCCCTACCAAAGAAATTCAGAGCAATGAGGATCAAGGAGACAACACAAATTTAGAATGGCCAATTGCCTTGAGGAAGAAATCTAGATCATATACTATGCATCCGATTGAGAGGTTTGTCTCTTATGAAGCTCTATCTTCTTAATATAAAGCTTTTATCGCTAATCTGGACAGAATTGATATTCCAAAAAATGTTCAAGAAGCTCTTAAAGTTCCAGAATGGAGAGAAGCTGTTTTCGAAGAAACAGGGGCACTTGGAAAGAATGAAACATGAGAAGAAGTTGATCTGCCAAAAGGAAAGAAACCCGTGGGGTGTAGGTGGATATTTAAAGTCAAATATAAGCTGATGGCATCATTAAGAGGTACAAGGCGAGATTGGTAGCTAAAGGCTATACTCACACCTATGGGATGGACTACAAGGAAGCATTTGCACCTGTGGCCAAGCTAAATACTATAAGATTATTGTTATTAGTAGCTGTAAACCTTAACTAGCCACTTCAGCAACTTGATATCAAAAAACGCCTTCTTGAATGGACAACTAAAGGAAGAAGTGTATATGAAACTTCCTCCATGGTTTGATGAGGAAGGAAGAAACAAAGTATGTAGACTAAGAAAATCTCAATATGGACTAAAGCAATCACCACGAGCTTGGTTCGAGAGATTTGTGAAAGTCCTTAAAACAAAAGGATACACACAAGCACAGTCAGATCATACAATGTTTTCCAGAAGTAGAGAAGGTAAGAAGACAATTTTGATTGTGTATGTTGATGATATTACCTTAACTGGTGATGATGCAGAGGAAATCACAAGACTTAAGACAACTTTGAAGGAAGAATTTGAAGTTAAAGACTTAGGAGAAATTAAGTATTTTCGGGGGCATGGAAATAGCAAGATCACAGAAGGGAGTTTACATCTCACAAAGAAAGTACATTCTTAATCTCTTAAGAGAGACTGGAATGTTAGGAGCAAACCAAGCACTACTCCTATTGACAGTACAAAATTTGGGGATGAAGATGATAAACATGTCAATCGGGAAGAGTATCAAATACTAGTGGGAAGACTAATTTATCCCACACTAGACCAGATATTGCTTTTGCCGTGAGTGTTGTTAGTCGCTATATGCATGCACCAAGGAGAGAGCATTTGGAGGTAGTCTATAAGATCCTACAGTATCTAAAAGGTACTCCAGGAAAAGGGCTGCTATTCAAGAAAGGAGATCAAAGAACAATTGAAATATATACTGATTCAGATTGGGCAAGTTTAGAAGAGAATAGACGATTAACCACTGGATATTGTACTTTTGTGTGGGAAATTTTGGTTACTTGGCAAAGTAAAAAGCAAAAGGTGGTAGCCAAGAGTAGTGCTGAAGCTGAACTAAGAGCTGTTGCAAAAAGGATGTGTTAAAGTCTTTGGTTAAAGAGAGTGTTGATAGAATTGGAAATCGGGTTTGAGATAACTATAAAACACTATTGTGATAACAAGGCAGCCCTAAGCATGGCACACAATCCAATCCATCATAAGAGAACAAAACATGTTGAGGTTGATCGACATTTCATCAAAGAGAAGATAGAGGATGGGACAATATGCCTATGTTCCAACAAAGAAGCAGACAGCTGATGTGTTTACCAAAGGACTTCAACGACAAGCATTTGAAGAGTGTACTAGCAAGTTGGACATGATAGATATCTATGATCCAACTTGAGGGGGAGTGTGGTCAAAGATATATATATCTTATAATATTATGATCTGATCATAATCAGATCATTTGGATTAGATAGCAGTATCTTATAGAGACATAGTATCCTAGGATTATATTTCCATATCTGTACAGATTTTCTACCTTATTCTGTAAACCCTATTTGTATATATATATATACTGCAGTCTCTAATAAAGATATAAGAGCAAATAAGCTCTGATTCACAACTTTCAATTGTACGAGACGCCGGATGTGTTGTTGGTCACAATGGCAAGTTTGCATCTTGATGAGAAAGCATTTCAGTGGCACCAAGCTTTCGAAAAAACATGGGAAACCAAGGTTTTTTGGAATGGGAGGAGTATGTGGTAGCTTTAAAGAACCGGTTTGGGCCTTCATATGAGGCACCAATGAAATACTTGATGGCTCTAAGACAAAAGGCTCACTGGCTGATTTTAATGATCCTTTTGACTCCACATCTTGCAAATTAAGGCTACCGGAGGAGTACTTAGTCCATGCATATATCGTTGGACTTAAGGAGTTCGTTGGTCCAGCAAGATTATTTAAGCCTGCAACATTGCTGGAGGCAAGAAGCTTGACTAGAGTCCAAGAAATTAACATGCAGAAAAAGAATAAAGAGGTGACGGTTGGAAGAAGCTCTACAAGTTTTAAGCAAAGTAACAGTGGAGTTAGTTTGCGCTTGGGTACGGCGGCTGTAGCTGGGCAAGACAGGTGGAAAAGCTATAGAAATGTTTTAGTGAGAAGTGGGTCCCATCAAGCAACCTTAGTAGAAAGTGGCTCCCGATCGAAGACCAAATTGGATGTGAATATAGCTGGAAACAACAAAAACGAAATCAAGATAGCAACTTCTTTTATGAAAATCTTAACTCTGGAAGAAGTGGAAGAGGACCGAGTCCACAACTTGTGTTTTTACTGCCATGAGAAATTTTCTAAGGATCACGTATGCCCTCAAAGAAGGAAGTTGCAGTTGCATTTGGTGGAGTATGAAACAAATGGAGATCCAGATGAAGGGACCAACACGGATAAAGATGGAGAGTTTTCCCCGCCTCAAATTTCACTTCATGCCATAGAAGGTACTGACAATGTTGCTTCTATGAGAGCAAGGCTAGATGGGAAGAAAAACTGTGCAGATTCTAATTGATGGTGGCAGCACTCATGACTTTCTAGATTATGACTTGGCAAGAAAGCTTGGGTGGTTCGAGAATGGTGCAACTGGGGAAGTGGAGCTAGCTAGTGGTTAGAAGCTGAAGGTTTTTGGTATTTGGCGGAATTTTAAGTGGAGAACGCAAGATAAAGAGTTTATGGCAGATCTGAGAATTATGAAAGTTCGGACATATGATATGATGTTGGACTTGACATAGCTCAAGTGCATTGGAAGTGCCTACTAGGACTATGCTTCTCTCTCTATGTTCTTTTGGTATAATGGGAAAGTGGTTAAACTACAAGCTAGTGTGCCACATGCGTGGAAGTTAGTGGTCCCTAAGAGAATTGGAGAAGATGGGGGTCAAATGTTCATGATACAAGTGGTTAAAAGTGAAGAGGAAGAGCTTCAATGCTTGTCAGTGAGAAGTGATGATGGTGAATTACCAAGTGGGATTAAGTTCGTTCCAGGAGACTTTTATGATGTTTTTGAGGAATCCAAGAGTTTACCCCCTCTTAGAGAAGGCCATAATCACCCAATAGTTCTGCAAGAAGGAACTAACCCCATCAACTTGAAGCCTTATAGATACCCTTCTCCTCAAAAGGATATAATTGAGAAGATGGTGAGTGAACTATTGCAGGTTGCTGTTATATGTGAGAGTTGTTCTCCCTTCTCAGCCCCTATAGTATTAGTCAAGAAGAAGGATGGTACGTGACGTATATGTATTGACTATAGGGAATTGAATAAGAAAACAGTGAAGAATCCCATTCCTCTGGTTGAAGAGCTATTTGATGAGCTTAGTGCAACAAGATGGTATACTAAGTTGGATCTAAAGGCTAGGTACCACCAAATCCGCACGGTGTTGGAAGATGCTCATAAGGCTGCTTTTAAAATGCATAGTGGACATGATGAATGGTTGGTTATGCCCTTTGGGTTAATCAATGCACCTGCCACATTTCAAGAGGTCATGAATAGTATCTTCAAGGAATATTTGATAAGGTTTGTGTTGGTGTTTTTTGATGATATTCTTGTGTACAACCCCTCCATTGATGAGTATGAACAGCACTTGAGAGTTGTGCTAGAAATTCTAAGGCAGCATTGTTATTTTGTTAAAAGGAGTAAGTGTACATTTGCTGCAACAGAAGTGGAATATTTCGGGCATATAATTAGGAATAGTACTATTTGCACAGATCCCAATAAGGTGCCAGTTGTGCAAGAATAGCCTGAACCTTCAACAGTGAAGCACTGAGAGCTTTTCTTGGCTTAGCAAGGTATTATAGAAGGTTTATTCGTAACTATGGTGAGAGTGCCAAGCCTTTGACAATGTTGTTGCGGAAGAATGGGTTTATATAGGATGATGCTACGGCTAAAGCCTTCCTAAAGTTAAAAGAGGTGCTATTGACAACCTTGATTCTTGCATTGCCAAATTTTAGCAAGGTTTTTTTCTTAGAAACAGATGCGTATGGGTCTGGAATTGGGACTGTGCATATGCAATAGGGTCAACCCTTAGCTTTTTGTAGCAAGCCTAGGCTCCTAAGCATTTGAGTCTTTCCATTTATGAGAAGGAACTGATGGCAATAGTGCAAGCTGTAGAACATTGGCATCAACATTTAGAAGGGAGGAAATTTATAATCCGCACGGATCAGCAGAGTCTTAAAATTTTGTTAGATAAAAAATTTAAGACTTTGTTTTAGACGTATAGGGTAGCAGGACTCATGGGTTATGACTATGAGATACACTATAAGAAGGGCAACAGCAACATTGTTGCAGATGCTCTCTCACAAGTGCAAGGGGCTGAGTTATTGCAGATAACTTTTGACACAACTTCTTCTGACTTGTTAAAGTTTATTGAAGAGGGGTGGGTGAAGGATGTTGATTTGAGGGCACTTATTTCCCATTTACAATAGCAAGGTGGAGTTGTGGGGAAATACTCATGGGATGGTAGATTTTTAAGAAGAAATGGTAAGCTGGTGGTGGTAACAGTGTTGAGTTGAAACGAAAGTTGCTAGATTGGATGCATACTAGCCCTCAAGGAGGACATTCTGGGGTGCAACCCACATATCAGTGCATGAGGAAGCTCTTTTGGTGGAAAAAGAAGATACATGATATTAAAGATTACATCAAAGGTTTCAATACATGTGCCTGGTATAAGTATGAAACCATTGCTACACCTGGATTATTACAGCCATTACCAATACCTAGTAGAGTTTGGGAAAGTATTATAATGGAATCCCAAATCTGGAGGAAAAGACACTATATGGGTTGTTATTGACAGAATGAGTAAATATGCTCATTTCTTATCTCTTTCTCACCCCTATTCAGCCTTTATGCTTGCACAAAACTTCCTAGATCACATCTATAGTTTACATGGTGCTCCCGCAAAAGTAATAAGTGACAGAGACCCAATCTTTGTCAATAACTTTTGGAAGGAGTTTCTGCGTATTTTGGGTATTGAACAAAAGCTATTTTTTTCTTATCATCCCCAAACAGATGGTCAATCCGAGGTCCTAAATCATTGCCCAGAGACCTACTTGACATGCAAGTGTTGGGAAAATCCCAAGGAGTGGAGTTAGTGGCTGCCTACAGTTGAGTGGTGGTATAATACCTCATTTCATATAGCAACTCAAGCTACTACATATGAGCTACTGGATGGACAAAAACCTCAGCTGCATATTCCCCATCTCCCTAGAGATTCTGTTCTAGAAGCTATAGACAGGAGTTTTACTGCTAGAGAACACATGCTTGCTGTAAAACACCATTTGCATAGAGCAATGAACAAAATGAAGCAAAAAGCTAACGTGAAGAGGACTGATTGCGATTTTGAAGTGGGGTAGTGGGTCTTTTTAAAATTGCAGCCCTATAGATAGATTTCGGCAACTAGTAGGAGCTCACAAAAGCTGGCTCCAAGGTATTTTGGATCCTACCGAGTATTGAAAAGTGTGGGGGCAGTTGCTTACAGGTTGGAACTACCTCCAAATTCAAGGATAAATCCTACATTCCATGTCTCTTTACTGAAGATATGTCCTGATCCTTCAGCCTAGACATCCTCCTATGGATTGGCCTACAGCTCCTAAGATTCATATTCCCCAGAAGATTTTGAAATAAAAGGATGGGCAGGGGGAAGGGGCGAATAATCACAGAAATATTGGTGCAATGGAGAGGTGCCAGATGAAGTGGCCTCATAGGTTCCACTATTTCATTTCCAGCAGCAATTTCCTCAGTTTTTTGTCTCAAACCCTTGAGGGCAAGGGTTCTTAGGGGAAGTGTAGGGGGTATTGACAAGAAAATATGTACTTGTAGTAGATGGCCATTAAGATCGTTAGTATGTCAGTCGGAGGGTGTTATGAATACCTATAAATAACAGTGTCCCACCCCCACGCACGGCTATTGTACATTTTTTGGCAATTAATGAGAATCCTATTGCATTTCTCTTTTTCCTCTACTCTCCCAATTCTCTCCATTACTCTTTGTTCTTCCTTTATTCCCCTCTCTTTCCCTCTATTTCTCTCCCTCCCTCCCTCCCTCTCTCTCTCTTCTCTTCTCTTTTCTTCTTCTTTTCCCTTTCATCTACCACTATCGGTGACAGGAACATACAGGCCATTGATCTTTATGAGATAAAATTCATGTTGATGCATAGAACTAGCACGTACACAGAAACTATAACCAAAATGCTGAGAATTAGTATTCTCAACTAGCATGTACACAGAAACTATAACCAAAATGCTGAGAATTAGTATTCTCAAGAATAATAGACAAATCTTTATACAACTCAGGGTTAACACCGTGGTTAATAACATTGTAGTAGTGAGGTCAATTTCAAAGTGCCCCTTGCAAAATTGCAACCTGAGAGTGGCCACAAAAAAATTGCCAGGATTTTTCAGTAAAATTTTCTTGTTGTCTTGTTAGGATCCAATCAGAAAGAATCTTTGGCTAAAATCTGCAATTTGGTAGTGCATCTAAATAAAACCATTATGATATTATTTTCATTCCCAAAGAGAATGAACTAACTTCTTCAATCAACATAATAGAAGATCAACAAACCTCGTAGTAGTTTCTTGTCATCTGAAAGTTGAGTTGTAATATAGATCACCGCTGCGGCAATTGAGATAGGGCTCCTCCTACAAATTTATGACCAACTAAAAAAATTTTAAAATATCCAAAGAACAATAAAAACACTATACAAGTTACTCATCTTTGTACATGCATCAACAGTGTCAGAAACAAGGATTGGAACCATATACAATAATTTTAAAGGGTAGCAGAAATTACCGCAGTACTCATTAAACCCCCAAGGAAAACGAGCATAGCAAGAAGTTGGACAAATGGCAAAACAATAAAATCTGTTTAGAATTTTATGTTTTTCATTCTTCCAAATTATCTCCAGTCAAAACCCTATATAGTTCTTTGCATGCTGATCTAGACAACCATCAATGAATGCCTTTTCTAGGCTTTACACTAAGCTCCAGGTCATCTCAAGCACAAACAAATGTGAAAACCATTAACCTCCACAGGAAGTTCATATAATCCACTTCTCACCTTCAACGTCCACATCATTTCTGCACATCTAGCAAAGTTCAATCTAGACAATATAATTAGTCTCAACCAGACTTTATGGGAAAGGGAAAATGAGCCTGTCCTCAACAATATGTTAAAAAAGTTGCAATAAACAAGGATTGTGGTAAAGTGTATAAGGAAAAGTCGTATATACCTTATATCAAACTCTTCTGACTTCTGGACAGCTTCTTGGGCAGCTTTAACCGCCTGATTATTCATACCAAGATTGGAACAGAATCGCCTCTACATATGAGTTTGGTCAAACATCAATATAACAAGGTGCACTAATTCATACACATTTCCCTCAATAAACATTCACTTGAAATGGATAAGAACACTATTAGTAACTCAAGTATAAAGATACATGGAAACAAAAAGAAAAGGCACACCCACCATAAAATCCCCAGCATGTATTGTTCCCATCTCAACAGACTGACCAGTTTCCAATCCAATTTGTTTAACTATGTATTCTCTTGCTCGGCCAATTTCCTTCTTGGTGGCTCCATTGGCGACAGAGCAAATTTCTAGTTGAAACCACAGGGTCAGGAAGCTCAAACACAAAGGCAAACATACATCATGAAGCATCCAGATGTTAAAAAATCTTAGGTTGTACCCTTAACAGTGCGTGGTTTATCCTCTTGTCGACAAGCAATATAGAGGCATGCAGCCAATAAAGCGTCCTGATTTCTTCCTCTACTAGACTTCTGATCTTCCACCTTCTTATATATCTCATTAGCCCGGTCCTTCAATTATGTAAAATAAATTATTAAGGAAAAACATCATTACCAGAAGTAACGTGGCATGAAAATGCGGCTAACCAAGAGAATGAATAAACAAAGAAAGTTTCAAAAGTTATAATATCAAACAAAATGATTTTTCCAGCTTAATTTTGTTTTACATTTCTATCCAACCTCAAGAGGGAGAATAAACACCATTTTGAATTTTTTTAATTAAATAAACAACCAACTTATAGGACCATACCGAAGCAAAATGTTTCCCTATCTCCAAACAAACCCAAACTCCATTCACTTGCCATGAAAAAAATACAAAAAAGGAATGGACTTCGTCCACAAGCAGCATAAATGATTATCACGATCACTCAAATTGTTCCGTAACCACCTCAAATTGAGCGTTGAAAGTTTTCCAATTTTAAAGTACATTCTTACTTGAACAATTTGACCAACACTGCTTCTGTATCTGACACATTCCAGCAAATTCACTCAATTTTGTAAACTCATTGGCAAACAATTTTCGGTATATCCTTCCTATGCAATCTACAAATAATTGGTACTTGGAAGGTGATCACAAATAAAGATTAAACAGCCATCAACGATCAGAAAGAACCGTTATTTTGCAATACAGAATTAAGGTGGTAGCATAATAACATTAATTGCAATTATGAAATAACAGTATATTCATACCAGAAGCAGTCTAAAAATAGAAGCAGATAGATTGTTTATTAGTGTATGATCTTTTCCAGTTAAAACTAATAAAGACTTCAGAAATCATCAAATAAACATTGAACAGAAAGAGGCATACCTTGATAGTTGCGACAAGGCCTAGTCTGCAACAAAAAATTCACAAATTTAGTGATGTATATTAAAAAGGTGTGTTATTACTTTAATTTTCTACCAACTGATCAATTAGAAATTTCGATCACAAATACAGAAGGTGCTTAGGTACTTGATGAAATGAAGAGTTTGACAATGGCAGATGATCAAAGCATTAAAGATGAAGAAAATGATAAGAAGATTCATTGGCAAATCCTAAAGCTGAAACAGCTGAACTACAAGTTAAAACACTTAGACAGCAGACTGAAACACCTGAACAATAAATCAAAACACAAAAACAAGAAGCTGAAACAACAGGACAGTAAGTCAAATAATAGAACAGGGAGATGAAAATATTGACTAGCAACTAATAAGGGTTCAAGAGCTTGTTGGTTTAGAACTATATCTAACTAGGTTGGTGCAGATCCTGTCAGAGTAGGTGAAGAAGGAAAGAAGAATTGAATGAAGATGAAAAATTAAAATACCATATCAATAAATGAGGAGTTGTGACAGCCTTCTCAAAATCAAAATTCAGCAATGATGACCAAGTTAATGCCTTTGACTACAAAGAAACAACAGTACTTATGTCCTTGATGCCTATGTGGTAAAGAAGCCATGTGGCTTCATTACATAACCAGCTCATTATCTAGCAAACTTTACCTCAAATGGCTAGTATGTTGAGTTAAGTTCAAAAGATGGTAAACTGCATGTTTGGAGTAGCAACGTAAGGAATGATGTGGCATATTGGAACAACTACATATAAATTATATACTCTTTGAAGTGAGGGCAACAGGAAAAAAGAAAATGCTTGACAGCATTTAGTCATTGATGTCGACCCTCTTCAAGCCATGCTGAATAATGGAGAATAAAAACAAAATTATTAGTTTAGTTTTCCTTCTTAAAAAAAAATCTAATATATATGTAATCAACCTCTCAATGAAAAGAAAAGTCTAAATTTTTCCTACAAACTTCAAGTTTTCAACTAGAAAGTGAAATGCTTTCTTTTAAGAGTGATTCTTAGATCCTAGAAGTGATTCCTAATTTTCAACCTAAGAGATATTCCTACAACTACCCCTTTGTTTGCTTCCTTCACTAAAATTCCAGCAATTCCAACCCTTTCAACAACTCAAGCCTAAAATTCCAGAAATTCCAAACCTTTCAGCAACCTAAACTGAAATTCTAGACTTGAACTCAAATTCCAGTAGCCAAATTTTATAAGTTCTGTGAATTCTGGCCACTAGTTTGGCATATCTTCCATTCCTGCTACATCAGTTAGCACGAAAATTTTCCAACAGAATAATTCGCATTCATTGTGCTTCAGAAACCATAGTATTGGACAACATGACCATCATGCATTATCAAATTCCAAGAGTTTACGGATTATGGTAATCTTAACTTATGCACTTACTATCATATGGCACATTAGATGTATGAAAGAAACAAATTGTAATAACCATGCATAAAACTTTTTCACCAGAGGTACTAATTGAACTAATAGTTGCCCTAAAGACAAGAAAATCAACTTATTCTAAGTGCACCACAATTGGCAGATGCAAGAGCATCTGACAGGAACTTACCAACTCTGTTTCAATTTAATTCAATGGGGAAAACAGATTTAGCCAAAGCCATTGTGTTGACAAAATTAGAAAGCAAAGAAAATTTAAAAAGAATTCTCAACATATCCTAGCACAAAAGGATGGAGTTTCCAAAATTGAGACTTCTTCATTCATTGACCATATAAAAAACAACATAAGAAAGAAAAAAACCAACCAAATCCGTCGAACAGAGAGAATAATTTCAATTGAGTAAATTCATCCAAATGTGTTCCCTCGAATCTCCTCAATCCTATATCTCAAATATTTTCAAATTTACAAAATCACCAAATCCAGAATTGTCCTTTCCAACTTAATCAGTAACCAAATAACAATCAATCTCTCTATGCCCAAAAGAACAAAAATCAACAAAGCATCAGAAAGGGCGATCAAGCAAATCAATAAAAGCCCATACAACGAAAAGCATAAACTACCACCTATCAGACATTGTAGCGATAGTTTTAAAAGCCAAAATCAACCCTCGATCAGGATTCGAGCCACGATTCTGCCAGCGACTCAAAGAAGAGGAAAGGAACTCTCCAGATGCACCGTTGGGCTTGGCGATAACGGTGGCTAGGCCACCGTCAGCAAGGAGAGGGTTGGTAGGACCACCAACACGAACAGGATCGTTATCGCCACTCTCGTTAGCGAAAATTCTCCACTCAGATCTCTCATCGATTGAATGTGATTCCAACACCAACCCACACTCCGAACACACCGTGTCGCCAGCTGAGTGGTCGAAAACCACCTCCGTTTGCCGCTTGCAGTCTGAGCAATACGCATCCGACATCGCCAAAACCAGAAATTACGATAAAGCTCGATGACTTTTACTATGTGGACATGAACAAAGATTGTTCCTTTCTTTTCCAATTTTCGTCGTACAAATTTTCTGTAAATTTTATTTGATAATCGATTTTGTTCTCCTCTCCTCTTCACTTCTGTGCTGTGAATTTAAACACGTTATCTATTGTATATAGTTATGTATGTGGGGCGTTTTCTGTTTCTTTTTAATGGTTTCTAGCAAGAGAATTCATACAACAAAGTAAGAGAGAAGATAGCGAAATCAGGACTACCAAGGTTTTCTTATACTGAGTACTATAATGTTTACCTTTGTTTCCCAGATCAATTCATTTTATTAAGTACAGTAAAAATTTAAATCTTGAAATAATGTCTTATTCTCAGTAAATCAAAAATCCACTTAATTTAAGATTTATTTTTCATATAGTTTGATGAAATAGTTCATTTTCCCAATCTTAACTAGAAAGTAGAAAACAAGGGAAATATCCTTCTTATTAATATTATCCCATAATTGATACAAGTTTTTTTAGATAAAATTGTATTTTAAATTTTATTAAAATATTAATTAAATATTCAACTTTTAATTTATACAAAGAATTTTTTTTAAACGAAGAAACTCGTAGCCACTATTTTTTTTATGTATCTAAGTAAACCTCCGGATTGACACAATAGCCTGCAAATTAGGCCAACTAAGGACTCCACACTAGACAAGTCCTGTATAACAGGCTCGATTGAGAAAGCGTAGGTAGGAGGATTTGAACATAGGACCTTTTGGCCTCATGTCCTCTCACTCTACTAACTCGACCACCCCCTAGGGGCCTATATAAAAAAGATGCACAAACTGCACTTATAAAATATGTAGTAGATCCAGTTGATACATTAGAGACCCATGATTAGCATTTACACAAGGGCTCGTAACCTGCGAGTAGGGAAAGAATCAGAAGAGAATGAAGAAATAGAAGTAATACCTACTGATGATGATGATCAAAGCTAGGTGTTCCAGACATCTGGGTAGAAAAGGAGTCGGGCGTGCAACCATCTCCATTTGCAAACAAAAGATCATATAGGAAAAGGAGAAAACCAAAAGGAGTGGATGCTTAATCTCTTACCTCTTGCTATGTTTTTTTGAACATAAGGGCATCAATGAATCTCATAAAAAAGCGGGTTGTTAAGGATCTAGTTTTGGAAAGAAAGAAAAACCTGTTTTGAGGGCACTACTTGAGACTAGAATAAAAGCTCACAACTTTTAGGAAGCTATGAAGTTCTTAGGAAGGGAATGGGCTTTTGGCTCAAACCATGAACATCATTATAATAGTCACATAGTTTTTTGCATTTAGAAAGAAAAAAAAATGTAGATTGTTGTCCATATAAGCTCAAACTAATTTGTTCATCTCTTCTGAAAATTGGAGAATTCAATCCTAACCTTTGACATTACCATTATCTACGCCTCTAACTTTGAATTCCAAAAGGTCAAATTGTGGGAGGATCTTCTTAACATCAATTACTTAATTTGCTAGCCTTAGATTCTAGCTGGAGACTTCAACTGTGTACTACATTCTTCAGAGGAACAAAGGGAAAGAAGTGAACTTCTCTAGTCTTGGCAAAAAGCTTGATAATGTTGTAGCCAAGTTAGAAGTTAAATATCTAAAATACCTAGGAAATCTATTTACTTAGAGTAACAAACAAATGGACCTTCATAAGGAAAAAGCTTGATAGAATTCTAGTGAACCAAAGATGGTTAAGTGAGCTACCTAACTCCTATGTTATGTTTAGACCCCTATGTGTAATGATCATTCTTAAATAAAAGTCCAATTCCACACAATGCCCCTTTCATATTTGTCAATTTTCTATCCACTAAGGAAGGTTTTTTTGAGCTTCTAAGTGAAGTATGGGACAACTAGACTCCTGAATGCAAATCTTATCAATTTATGAGAAAACTTCAAATCTTAAGAAATAGATTAAAGTCTTTTATGAAGTTTGGTAGACATGATAATTTAATCTAGTTACAATCAGCCAAGATTGAGCTTAGAAATGCTCAAGAAGCTTGCTATCTCTGCCTCAACAACCCTGACTTGAAAGTTGTAGAAATCAAATGTCTAGAAAAGTATAACTAATATCTCCTTGAGCACAATTCTCTCTTTTTTGCAAAAGGCAAGAGTCACTTGGCTTAAAGAAGGTGACTCCACACTAAGTTCTTTCACAACTATGCCTTGGCAAGAAGAAACAACAAAAGAATTCCTTTGATTTCTCTCTCTTATCAAAAAATTCCTCTGACTTCGCTCTTCTAAATGGAAATCGCTACCCTTCTTCTTTTTCCATTTTTGGCAAATTCTAACTAAAGTGTTCGTTGAGTTCTCGTTTCTGGTTACTCCAACATTGTTAGCTGAGGTTTCCAGCTCCATGGAGGGCTTTATAAAGGCCAAGTCTGATTTGCTGGAGGGAGGAGTCTTCATTGTCTCTCAAGGATTTCCCTTTACCATCACGACAAATGCTCACCAAAGGCGATTGTGGAAATAGGGAAAAACAACCAAAAGAAGGTCCTAACAAGTCACTAGTGTCAACTCATTATGTTTGTGCTTGGCAAAACAAACTCAGCCTTCAGCAACAAAAGCTTTAGCTTAAGCATTACTTACAGGTTATGAAGGATGGCGTGGTTTACCCACCCATCGAGCTCCTCAAAGTAGGTGAGAAAGTTAGTCCTTAGTTTTGGTTGGTTTATTTTGGAGAAAACAACCAGCATTCCCAATCATTAATGCTTAGGCTAGTGCTAGACGGGGAAAAAAGGGGTTGGAGAAAATGTTGCTCATGAAAGATGGAACTATATTGTTTAAGTTTTCAGTAGATAGTAATGTTAGTGAGATCATTGAATTGAGACCATGGTACATTAGGGGTCAACTGATGTTTCTACAAAGATCGAAGTTGGGGATTGATTTTAACAGAGGTAGTATTAAAGCATTTCCCATGTGGGTTCAATTCCATAACTTACCTCTTGAGTTAAGGACAGTGGAAGGTTTAAGTTTTTTAGCCAGCTCCTTAGGTCGGTTATTGTGTATGGATACACAAACATCTAATATGGAAAGAATTAGTTATGCTAAAATTTGTGTGGAAATAAAAAGAAATGCAGTACTGCTTAAAAGTCTATCTTTGATGAAATTAGGAAAAGCAGGACAGTTGGTCCGAAATGTTGAGCCATCTTCTTAATTTTCATACTTTATTGTCTTCATGGAGCAAGAAGAAGAAGAAGAAGAAGATTGAAAGAAAAAAAGAGACAAGATAGAGCATAAAAGTGGAGAATGATGTATGGTGGCTCACGACTAAACTAATAAAATGTCACAGTGGTGAGCAGTCTCACAGTTGTGACATGAATTGCATAGGCATGAGACACTCTCATGCCCATGCAAGATGTAACATCCCGTCACCGATGGGATGGGTATAATTCATCTCATACGTATCCTGCATACGTATTTTGCATATGCATTCATAGCCTCTACATTATTGATAAATGTTCATGATTGCACAAGTATATGTATGTACATGCATGTATGGCAGATTTCTGACCTGATTGTGAAAATCGAAGATTTTGTGATTTTAAGATTAATTGTGTTTTGATTAGTGAATTGGAGTGTCAAATT